>JAKDFA010000003.1:266071-1466071 GCA_036971435.1 Dactylellina sp. 'tibetensis'
GGGAAGAATAGACTTGGAGAGTGTGCCTACGTATTTGTGCCGAGAATTTCAGAATTCAACGATTCACAGGTAGTAAGATTGATGGATAACGAGCTTTCTCTTTCGAGCATTTGTTTTGCAATATGATCTGGAATCGTACCAGCTTTCTTTGTGCTCAAGTCGTTCATTTTGAGAGGCTTCTTGACAAGTGATGATTGATGAAATGAGATGTTGATGGAATCAAGATCGTTAGGCTAAGAAACTATTGTCGTTAGGAGTGATTAGAAGTAGAATTAAGATTAAGCTCAAGTAGCATCAATATTAAAGTATTTATACAAACAGCCCATCCCTCAGCATCAAGCTCAAGGGTTTCTCACTTGACTAGTCTTCCCAGTAAACATCTTGATATATCGCCTACAACACAAATTTCCCGTAAAATGCAACATACCTCAGTCATATCACCAGTAGGAATATGTGCGCCTGTGTATGTACTGTGTATAACAGTATTCTCCGTTCCGAGGCTACAGTGCACTGGTCCTTCAAGCCTAGAAATCATATAATACAAATTGCGATATTTCAACTCCCAAGCACTTAACATATTGCGCTAGTCACCAGAAGGATATATTTAAGAAAACCTAAAACCTAACAAAGCATGCCGTATAACTCCCGCTGCAACCCCCCAAGCCAACTAACTATATACATGAAAGTCATGATTAAATGGACAAGTAAAAACATAGAATAGAAATTGATACGCCTGCAAGCCTCCAACTTGTCCTAATAAAGCCTAACACTAACAGTAGAATCGAATATTGTACTTCAATCCTTATCTTCCACAGCCCGAATAGTTTCGATAACAAGTGTCATGTCTTCCCCGTTACCCTTCATCCCAGATACGGAGCTTTCAATAACCTCGGACCCCTCAAGCTCAGCACCGCTAAAGAATGGTATAGGGGTACCTTTCCTCCCTTCTACGGGTTGCGTGTGTCCCCTTTCATCCTGAGTATATGCCAAAGCGCATTTATCACAAGCTTCCTCCAGGTCCGGTAGGATACCGACACTCAGGCCCCTGGATCGGCTCATCTCACTCCGCCTTCTAACCTCTTCACCTAGCTCTCTCACTTCGCGTTCGATGTCCGCTTCGGATGTGCGTCCACTCAACCGCGCGCAAAACTTTCTCCGTGCGAAAATTACAGGTTTTGGTGGCTCGTAGTAGGTTTCTTCGGTGCTACAATCGCTGGCGTGTGGCGGCACCGGGGTTTCTGTTCTATGCTTGAGCATCTCTGCCCAGCTGGATGCGGTAGGCGGGCGAGTAGTAGATCCGCGGAGGGTGTAGTCCATATCGATGGACTCGCCCGATTGATTGCCAGTTTCTTCTGACAAGTGTTTCGCCTGGCGTCTCCGACGCCTGAAGAAGCAAAAAAGACCGATTGGGATGCATACCCCTACTAAAGCTAGAGATACGAAGAAGACTATCGAGACAGGCATACTCCAACCAAAGATACCCGGGTGGCTGGTCACCACTGCGGTCGGAACTGGAGTAGGCGTTGATTCTGTCATGGTGTATGCGAGGTACTGCGATTTCGCGGGAATGGGTGTTTTCAATGCTGGAGAATATGTAGGGAGATCTGTCGGAATTGTAGGTTTTGAAGGCGCAGACGAACCAAAGAATTCAGATTCTACTTGCGAAGGCGCCCGGGCATGGTGGTGTAAAACAGGTGAAAGGCGAGGAACAGAGGGCACCTTTGTGGTCATGGTAGGAGCCGGATATTTGGAGCGGATATGAATATATCTAAAAAAGGCCCGAAGAGACTAATAGCTGTAATGAAGCGGAATCACACCCGTTAGTATCACTATCACCCGTCTATTTGAAAGCATCAATAACCAACAAAAAAAAAAAAAAAAAGAACATGGCAAGGTACTAACAGTTATTTAAGAAATTTGCCGCTCAGGGAATTGCACCAATGAGAGAAAAAGGCCTATGCGATGCGCCGGTTGTCTAAGACTCTTTGAACTGAGAGCGGAAAAAAGCGAACGGATTGGTGAGTTGGCAGCCAACGAAGCTCTCCACACCAGGATTGCTGCAGGTACCGCTCAATTGGGTATCGATAGCTGGGCTAGTACCTGATAACAAACAATAAAAGAAAAAAAAAACCAACTTGAGGTTCTGGAAAGTACAGGCGAGCAGCCGAATGGGTGACTGCTCAAAAGCAGAGGTTTTCCGGCCGCAGATGCACAAGTCCGACCTTGGAAGAGTAACTGTTCGATGGTCTGTCTATATAGCGTGTCTGACAGGTGTCAGTACGACTATCGATTTTTGGAATGAAACAATAAGAAGGTCCCTGGAATTCCTCAGATACCGTGCCGAAAGAATAGAATTCCTGTCTATCGGTAGCAAGTGGGTACAGAGGGAGGGCAATCTCAATTAATTATCAGAATTCCCCAGACCTTTTTTTTGCGGAGTAGAAGTTTTTTTTTTTTTCCTCCAAAGAACCTAAGGAGGGTAATTGAGCGAGAAACCGTAGAATGAATGCAAAGCTTAATCACTTCTAAATCACCAACAATGAGATCGAGAAGAAGCAAAATATCTGAAGAGATAAATAAATTTGAAAAAAAAAATAAAAGGCGATAAAGGAATGGACGAAACACAAGCACTAGCTAAGAGTGTTGGCTTCTCTTGCGACGCAGGACTGTTCCGCTAGCAAGCTTGACAACAACAGATAAAACGATTAGATCGGAATCTGTGTGGAGAAGCTACGGGTTTTGTATCTCCATCCACAGTCAAGACTCATGGCAAACGGCACAGCCTTGCACGACCCGGACCATGGTCATCCCGCGTGGTAAGTTTAAGGAAAAAGGAGTCTGCAGCTGCCCGTCGTCGATGACTGGCTGAGCCAGTTAAGAGAGCGTAAGAAAAACAGGTCGACGAGTCGAGGAGGCGAACAAATTGAGCTGTAAAATGAGAGGTTTCGCAAAATCCTTCTCGTCCCTTGCTTGGCTGCGGACGAAGCTACTATCGTTTTGGGAGACAGTTGACGGTTAGCCTTCAACTTTTGCTATGGAATGCTAGATGGATGGATAAGTCAAGCGAGGCATCCTCCCCTCCAAAGCACGAAGTCGAGCCACAGATGGAGCTCTCCTTTTGTCCTTTGGCTCATTCTCCCCGCGCATGTTCGATGTTCGTCTCCTTGCTGCTGTTGCCTCCCCCTGCGTATGTTCCTGCGTGCGAATTAGACGAGATCGTTGGGCTTCTCGCCATCGCATTGGACAACGCAGAAAATCCTGTCTTGTCGAAATTTGCGAGAAGGACCCAGGTATTGGCCAGTCCCACGAAAGAGCCAGCAATTGGCAGTCCACGCGGAGATGCTGGCCCCTCGATGCAAATATTGTCCTAGATGCGATAGATAGGGAGCATGGGAGCATAAAATGAGATACGTCGATAGCAATGTCACAATTTGCTGCTTGGATGATATGAGTTAATGAACGCCATCCTGACGCCTTAGGTGTTGTTGCGTTGTTCATCCGGCGCAGGTTACACAACGCTAGAGAACCTCTCTTTGCGTTGGAGGTTTTCTGCTCGGGTCCAAAACACTCAAGCTTCATGCACAATGATGGCAGACAAACGACAAACCGCCCAGCTAGTCCGCACTCAGCAAGGTGCATTTGCCAGGATTTAGCTGTCCTACTTGAAAGCTTACAATGTCACCGGTGGCTCTCGTTCTAGATCTTTTGGTCTGATAATACGGCTCTCCCTTGCGCATGATTTCATCAACCGAGTTGAATTCTGCATTGCTGATATCATCATGGTTTGATTCTGGCGTGAATATCACCACCCCGTCTCGAGTCTCCCTTCTTTATCTGGAAGACATCGTTCCTGACCACCTAATAGATCATATCCGATTCGTGGACAAATTAGATAAAAAAAACTATAGACCGTTCTCTCGAAAAATTTTCTTGCAATTCGGAGAGCGGGAGCACTGCCGGGAACGGGCACAGTCAGGCATCAGTGTGGCAAAAGAGATCTAGTATGACGATCATATATACGTCCCAAGCAAGAAACCCTTCCGAAAACCATGTTGGGAAAAATTAAAAAAAAAAAGGCATTCTGCCTAAAAGGCTTTCGAAAATGCTGATAATCGTAAAAGAAAACCCAACACGGGTATTTGCATGCGTCGGAAACCCGGGAGGTAGATGTATTCAAATATAACCGTCTAGGATCGACGCATGCTTCTCTACCCGACAGATTCTCTTGCAAACCCTGTCTAGGAAGGCGCCTATCGCGGTTGCCCTCGAGAATCGAAATAGAACGTTCCACCATATATGCATAAGCAAAAAATAATTCTTACTAACAACCTAGGTTGTTATCCCACCACACACGTGCACAGATAAGAAACGCGCTATGAGATCGTCACGTATTCGAGAAGATAAAACGTCTAGTCATATAAGATCACCCAATTAATCACAACGGAAAGGGGCGGAGTATTCATTCTGAGATGGTCATAAATACGGACGGGCAAAGTAAGAAATGATGTATTTGAACGCAAGTGGGCATGCATATATTCCCGTGAGGGAACCGGCAGCGATGCAAACGCCACCGAGAGTTTTCTGTAATTACACACGATATACCATGAAATAAAACTGAAGAGGGAATGATAACAAAGTATAGAGGGAGATCAGGATACAATAACAAACAGATTAAAATAAACCAAAAATGAGATAAAATAAAGGTGGATGGATATACTCAAAAAAATTGTCGACAGGAAAGCATGCACAAATGGGGTATCTCTAGCCGCCACAAACTCTTGCTTTCCCCTTAAAAGAATCAATGGATCTGAATAGTTGAATATAATACTAGGCGGTTTAAAATAAGTTATCGAGAAAAATTGGATAGTAGTTTGGGAGCTAAAGTTAATAAAAAATGTAAAGAACCACAAAAATGTAAAAAGTGGTTGATATATATAAAAAATAAGTTTTTTGTTAAAATGCTTCTAATAGAGAAGCCTGTGTGAAAGAAACGAAAACGCACAAAAGAGATGTTTTTGGGGTTCAAAAGACATTACCATTGGAGAAAACACAAAAAAAAAAAGAGATAAAGGAAATATTGTCCTAGTAAGGAAAGGAGGTTCCAGCTAAAAGATCAATGATCTCCAGCTCATTATAGAGATACGGTAAAGAAGTTATGTTAGCGGGAGTAATAATCAGAGCGTAGAGCTGTATAATAAAGAAAACCAGAACAGTTACGGGAAAGAGAAGAGAACGGGGAAGAAGGAAAACCTGCAATAAGCCCGACTTGCACACAAGAAAGAAAAAAAGGGAAAAAAATTCAAAGCCAAAACAAAGAAACCTAGTAATGATCCCATCGCACTTTGCATACCCTGGATGATTGCAAGAATAGAAACAGACAAAACTAACAGAATAACAAAGAGCCCAGAGCGATGATTTCAGTCAAACATTGCAGACGATAAAGCAACATGAGAAAAGACAAGGTAAAACGAAAAAAATTCAAATGAGTTGTACCTTCGAATGAGTCTGCCCGTGAAAGAAAAAGAGGAGAATATAAACCATCCGTACTCCGTAAATATGTCTGGTAAAGGGAAGAGGGGAAAGGAACTTCAAGGAAATGTGATACTGCGCTTAGATGATTCATATACTCTTCTAAAGGCGCATCTCGCAACTGAGGACTTAGCCTTGCTGCGAGTGGAAACATGCTGAGATTTGGAAATGTGACCCAGACAACAAAGGAAAATGATAAATGATTTCTGTCGAGCGGTGAGAGGATTTGAGAGTATGGCCAGCATTTTGGTGTAAACTGTGAGGGCGTATTTTGCCATCTCACACCTTCTCCCTAATCTCTCGACAAACAGGTCTCAAAGCATCGGGTTATGGTGGGTAAGTTGGACACGTTGGTCGAGTGGATACAAAGGATAGTGAAACTCGAGGCCGGAAAGCCAAATTATTACAATCTTGCTGGAAGTTCGGAAATATTCGTGCCAAGATACGTAGAATGCAGCCCAACGTTCGCGAAATTATCACGGATGGGGCAGTCCAGGAAAATTATCGGGAAATAGTCAGGTTAGATCTTACAAGGTATCAGCGTCGTAAATGCCTACGTATTGCCCGGGTATCCCCACTGCGAAGGGTGTGGTTGTTGCATTTGGGTCTTCCACTGTTGCTGCTGTTGTGGTTGTATGAAGTGTTGGGAATACATAGCAGCAGGTTGGTAATGCTGCTGTTGAGCTTGAGGGTGCATTTGATAGCCTTGTGGGATTTGTGCAAGATGTGGTTGATTATGATGAGTCTGAGGGTGTCCAGTTGGAGGCGGAGACATGTGAGCTTGAGTATGATGGGATTGCTGGGGTGGCCACATAGACTGCTGGTGCATATATGGATTCGGAGACTGCTGGAGGTGCTCGGCCTTCATGCTCTGCATGCGGACAGGAGTCTGCGAAACCGGCATCTGATGGCTTTGGGCCTGTTGATGATGAAGAGCTGATATTTGCTGAGGGCTCATCATTGGTGCTTGTGTCATTTGTGGATGAGCAGCTACTTGCGTATGCTGGGTATGAAGGGAAGTTGGAGGAGTTGGCATCTGCTGCTGAACGGTCTGTCCTGCTTGTGCTTGAGTCATGGGAGGGGGAGGGGGGGATTTTGACTTCCAGTAACTATCATTGTACATTTGTCGTCTCATGGCACGCTGAGCACCAAAATCCTTGTTCCAATTCGCAGCTTGATGGCCCTGTTCGAGCAATTGCGAATGGGGAGTTGTAGATGTTCGGTCAACGTATGGTGGACCAGTGATCTCTTGTCGAGGTCTGGGAACATTTGGAAACGCGTCCTTAAGGCGGCTATCTTCTGGGGTGAGATGAATCATCGGTAGCGGAGCCAAATTAATAGGTGCTGGTCCTCCTAAGCCTGGTTGAACCATCTGAGGCTGCGGCTGGGTGTCAATGGTGACAGGATCGTTGGCGTATAGAGGCTCGGGATGCTGAGCGGCAGCGGCAGCTGCCTCACTTGCCTGCTGGGCTCTCTGCTTTGCAGCGCCTGGGCGTTTTTCTCCTGCTGGGTCCTCTTCAGTGAAGCCCTGCTTGCGCGCTTTGCTCTCCCAATAGTCGTCTCTCACTCTGCGACCATTTACAATAACCCTGCTGCCAAATTGTCGGAACATACTCTTCGCTGTCACAATTGCAATCTGCCTAGAGCGATAGGAATACGGAAGCAGTTCCTTCTGGATGAGATCGTCCTTCTCGCTCTGTGTAGCGATAATTTTGTACAGTGATCTGTTCTTGTTGAACAAGAGGTAGGAATCACGATAGCCCAGTACTCTTGCGCATTCGGTTGCCAACATGAAGAGTTTTTCGCCACGTCCTGGGACAAGGAATGTTCGGCACTTGTATTCTCGGCCGTTCTTGAGATGGCCAGTCGGCATGACCTTCTTCTCACCGTCTTCATCAGTCTCACGGGGAATGTACTCATCGCCTTCAGGGGTTAGCTGGTCGGTAGTGTGATCACGGACAGTCGGCAGGGCCTTAATGACAGGTTTTGCAGGCGTCGGTTTTGCAGAAGGAGCGACGGGAGTCGGTGTTGCTGCTACGACAGCTGGCGGCTGGACTGGGGTCTGAGGCGGTGGAACGGCAATCTGCTGTTGTGGAACAGACGGAGGGATGGCCAAAGGAGGGGCTTGAGGCTGTAGGGGTGTACTTAGGACCTGCTGGGGAGAGGTTTGGGCAGAGTTTGTGCCCTTTGCCTTTGGCGGGCGGCCACGTTTCCGTCGCTGGGGTTCACCGCCATCTGCGAGGTCTCCGGACGTCAGTTTCGGATGTACAGGTCTCTGGTTTGGAAACGGATACAAATACATACCACGTCCTGCAGTCTCACTCAACGGAGTGTCTTTATAGGAATCCGGAGATCTACTCCTCTTGATTCCACGCGGGCTGGTATTTGATAGGACTATGTAAACTGTCAGATTTGATCTAGTGGCAATGTTTTTTAAATTTATTTTGGGAATTGATTGGAGAGAAAAATTGGAGAAAAAATTAAGAGAACGTAGTGAAGTTTTTGGCGCTCGTCTCTCAGTCAATATTCATGCAGACTTTGAGGTCCTTGTCCTACTCTAGCAATGAAGGATGCCTCTCCGTCATATTTTGGGACACGTGTTTTGGTGAAGCGAGAGAGGGGGGACGAGGGGAGATATGGCATCTAGGGGAGATACTAACCTGCAGGATTCAAGGTCGCGGGGTTGATGGTGCCAGATCCGTCTAGCGACGATGTGTTCAGCATCAACGGCGACGGCTGCGGGGTGAAGAGGTGCTGCTGCTGGTAGGTCGAGGGCTGTGGCGGATTCATGTCGGGCAGCGAGTCGCGAGCGACGAAGGAATCGCAAATGGATAGAGATGATGCTAGTTCGCGACGAACCTAGGGTCGGATCAGGTCCAGGACAGAGTCCGGATCCTGCTGCGGAAGGAAGTTGGAGGATCCGATTTGATGAGGCTCGTCTGTAGCTGTCCGTTCCCGTCTAACGTCCCCTTCTGCAACCACGACGACTGGGAAACGGCGTTTGGGGATGCAGCTACCCTTTCGTCGATGAAACGTTATCGCGATAGCGAACCTAACGATGGACGGACGAGAAACAAAAAATTAAAAAACAAGAAATAAAAAAATAAAAAATAAAAATTGTAAGAACCAGTCAAAAGGTCTTAGAATATTTATTTTTTAATTTTAATTTTTCTTATTCTTTCTTATTTTAATTTTTTTTTGATTCTGTCAGTTGTTTCGTTCGTGCTTCCTTTTCGACCAAGCAGGAACACACACTCGCTGGACAAGGCCTAGTTGAGACGCGTTAGAAAGATGCGGTTGGAAACGAAACGTGCGTGTGCGATCGAGCGGAGTCGGTAAGGCAGGTCAGGTAAGTAAATGGATGGGTTGGGTGTGATGGTGGGAGGGGAGACGGTTTCTGTAACGCCTGGGCGACAGACGGACGGGCAACCAGGTGCAGCAAGGCAGGCAGGCGGGCTGGTGGACAGGACTGGACAGGACAGGACAAGGCAAAGACCAGACCAGACCAAACCAGACCAGGCTGGGACAAACAGGCAGGGGCACTTGCGGAGGGAGGGGAGGACGATGATGAGGAGGAGGAGGGACGAGGAGGAGGGAGGACGAGGAAGAGGCGGGAGGGGGTCAGAAGGTGTGCGAGGAGGAGGGGTGGAGGACGATGATTGTTGGTTGATGGGAAGGAAGAAAACGAAATTAAAGATCGGACAGGCGAACCATCAGCCGGCTGCCACCAGGATCAAATCAACCACCAGCAGGAAGGATCACAGCTCCCAGATGAAGACGCGGCACCAGCGAGAGCAAACAGATCCAAAAAAAAAAAAAAAAATACGATCGAGAATACGATCGAGAGCGGGAGAAGAAACAGCAGCAAGCAGCAAGCAGCCGGCGGACGAAATCACGACCGAGTGAGTCTCTGATGACAGAACAAGAGTGAACAAGTCCTCGGTCGGTCTGTCGGGTCAAGACATCTGCAAGTGCGCATCCAATCTACTTGCTCCCTGGCTCTTATCCAGCCAGCCGGGGCCGCCTGATGCAGCGCACAGCAGCAAGCAGCAGGGAGTAAGTAACTCGGCCAGAGGTGCAGCAGCACACGAACTAATGTGCTAACTAGCGAGCGATATAGGTAATCAAGATAAAGCGGAAGGAAAGCACACACCACCCACCAAAACGTAAATAAAATAAAATAAAATAAAAGCGACCAAGAGGCTGATGGCTGGAACACGAAAGAAGAAAGAGGGGTGCGGAAGAGAATGAGGGTGTCCCTCTCAAGAGGCAGGGAACAGAAGAAATATCCAGTGAGGTGGAGGGGGTTTTGGTTGACAGCTTATTGGGCTGCGTCGGCAGGGAAAAGGCTGAAATGATGGGGAGCGAGGAATTAAAACAGAAATGAAATGAAGAAGGAGGGGTGCCGTCCGACCCTCCTCCACACTTCGTTTATGCTTTTTTCTAATTCTGATTCTTCCTTCCGCCTGTCGTCAACCGACGAGGGACAAAAAGAGGGGACCAGAGGAACCGTGAGGAGGGGTCCAGGGAGAAGAAGGAGGGGTGACCTCTCCCTCTGTTCGGTACGTACCCGTAATTCGCACACTGCTTGTCCCAAGCGCGATCCCAAGATACAAGATACTGATCTAGGAAACAACCAAGTTAATTTGGTACAAGCCGTTGGGTATTCGTTGTTCTGAGGTTCTATCGGGATCGAGATAAAGAGTGCTGACAGCCCTCAAGAGAGAAGAGGGAAAAAGAACTCGGGTTCTTACAAAAAAGCACTCACGCAAAAGACAGTCTTACTAGCGTGGCCTTAGCCCGGACGACCGACGAGGAGGGTTCCAGGAATAGGATTATATGTTTTATCTGGTTCTTTCTTGTGCTACTGTTACTAGACTATCGACAAGAGGAATGGAGATAATGATCGTCTGGCTTGAATCCCGATACGACTGGCGAACAGAGAAAAGTATTTCTGGGTTTCGTTGTTTCTTTTTTTTTTCTTCTCCAGAGCGTGGTTCTTTCGTGATTTTGTCGCTCATCACGGTTTGACCACGATATAACCATGCAGACCGCCCTCTCAGGAAGGAAAGAAAGAAAGAAAAAAAACCATGAGATCGATAACAAGTCCAGCACCTCTCTATCGCTAGGATGGGATGGATGAGGGTGAAACCAAGAAAGAAAAGTGAACCAGAAAACTCAAAGACGAACCTTCTTTTTCTTTTTCCTCTCACTCGTGGCCCAGAAACGGTTTTTGCCTTTTTAAACCTGCGCCGGCGGATGGGGAACGGAAACTCTGTTTAACGATCAGAGTAGAAAAGAACGCGGAGGAGGAGGGGGTTGGGAAAAGATGTCTTTTGAGCAGGATATGCTGAATGATCAGGTAAGCAGGCCCCGATTAATATTATAAACACAAAAAAAGCTATGACTACCGTCGAAATGATAAATATCACAGGCCAAAGGCAGGCAGAAATGCTACAGCCAGTGGTCGAGTCTGCCGCTGGGGCGAGATTTGAACACAAAGAAGCAAATATTCCCAATAAAAACCCCGTGTCTATAAAAAATATTGAATAGGTAGAGAAAAAGGAGACCTGGGGGGAAACTCGCAAAAAACAAAAGATTGTGCATTTGACATTTCTTCCTTTTTCTGCATGTGCATGTAATGGTACTCGACATTCTTGTACAGGTACGTACCTCTAGGATCGGTTTGTGGTTACAGTGTCGAAATACGTAACTCCAGGCCGCTTCTGGTCAAGAAGCATTCGTGACCCGTGCGCATCTGCAAGCAACGAAAGCCAACAGTTCGGTCGTCCAATACAACGAGAGGAAAGAGGGGTGAAATTCTCCTTTCTCGTGCTGCGCAATACCCGCGACAATAAGTTCCGTTGGAATGGAACCTCAGCTGGCGGCTGATGGTGTGTGATATTGTGCTGCAAGCAGTTGTTGCTGCCCTATTCCGTTGACACCAAGTCGCTTGTTTCGAGTCCGTGTCGCATGGAATTTCGAAAATGTCGTCGTGAAAATCTAAAGATTCTGGCTCGCCAATCTGCCACGGGACTCGCAAAATGGTGTTTTAAGTGGAATTTATCGTTAATGCGTCAAAACGACGGAATGGATAATAATTTGAAAGGGATCCCCAGTACCAAGTGCCTAGTCGTATCGCTGTATCGATCCGGCAGGTGTGATATTGCTCCAACCGTGGCATTCAAATACTTAAACGAGCTGTAAAAATAGCGACAGGGTATCGATATCACTTTTTCTCTACCGTGGCCTCATGTCATTTTCGAGGGAGGTGATGTCGAATTGTCAAGCACTCTTTGGAAAAAAAAAAAAAAAAAAAAGGCCTTCCCCTTTCATAAGAGTGTAGACGAGTTCTTACTTATAGTTTGATAATAATATAAATACGAATAGATTCAAGTAGCTCAGCTTGGCCAGCAACACTGACTGATGCCAGCTGAGAATTGTGGCATAGCAGTAGAATATATCGGACAAATTTCCCTAACTGAAACACTCACCAGTAGGTCCAATGAATACATCTACCGAAGCCCCAGTTCCTCGGGTCGACCTGGTCAGTTAGCACCACCTCAACTCGAAGCGCTGTCTGCCTGACCATACATTCCCCAGCGGAAGGAGCTGCCGATCAGAACCGGGGGTATCGCATTAGCAATCAGTGCTATCAACTTGACCCTCTGGATACTGCAAGGAGATTCGATTCTTTCTTCAGACAGTCTTCAAACTGACGTCGAATTCGGCGAGCTCTCTTTCTCTCTTATAGACATAGACAAGTAGTCGAACAAGGAGCCCTTGATCAAAAAAGGTCTCTTGGAGTCGACTGCGACTAGGGAACCGACATAAAGGAATATAATGATATCAAAATGTCCTCAGTGTACGAACAAGCACCCAAGGTTTTGTAATTTTGCGGCGGAGATGCGATGAATATACGTATCTGCTACCTTGCAAAACCGCCTGCACTCTGCCACTGAGCCACAGCTCGACTCAGGGACCTCTCAAATTAAACATCACAGACTTCTTTAGCGAGAAACCTCTCAAGAGGTTGGGTTACAAAAAACGTTGGGCCTAGCGTCCGGGACGTCTGCGAGCGCACGACCTCCCCCAATGGAAGATTTTCAAAGCTTGAGTATGAAGACCGGGTTTCTGGTTCCCTGGGATAACCGAAGGGTGATATTCAACTGCACTCTAAAGAAATGATCGGTACCCTTGGGATCAGCAACCTATAAATTTTTTTTGGCAGTTGGATGAAATCATGCAACCTCCTCGGTGCGCTAGGGCTTATCGATATCGATAAATTTCAGCAACCCACCAGCTCGATGATATCAGATCGTTAGATCTTGCGACCCAAATACGGCTCCGCCGTTTCCGCGTAAGACTGAGGGACTTTTCTTCTCCTCGACATTTGGGGCATCTGACCGCCTGCAAAAGGCCTATTGTGGAAGAAGTGACAAGAAAGTAAAAAACTTCAATCTTTGTCCATATCAGCTTCTCCCGCCAACCAATTTTTGGACGGCAAATCAGATCTGTGGATTCGCATCTCACCTGAGCCCCTTTGAGGAAAAGCAACGTGCATACCGGTGGAAATAAATCCAAAAAGGTAAGAAGAACAATTTTGAGGAAGAAAAGAAACAATGAAATACAAATCCTGCTTTCTTTTCCTTCTTGAGACTTCCCGTCTTTTTTGGTGTCAGGCATATCTCGATTCGTCTGAGCCAATCAAATCGCCAATATGGCGTAAGCGCTCGCAATATCAAAAAGAAGAAGAGCAACTCCACATTCCGTGAGGCAAGGATGCTCGCAGATGTCTTTACTCAAAGCTCTCTTTCTTTCGTTCTTTCGTTCTTCATCCTCGTCTTTTTTTCTTCTTCTTTTATCCTTTCGTTTTCGTTTTTCACTGCTTCGCTCGAAAACTCTTCGTTGAGATATCGTTAGCCCCGAGTCATATTTGTCTCTGTTCGTCTGCAACTTACGCACCGTCGACAAGCATTCCTGTTCTGCTAGCTGCGCCGCTGTACCATCTAGCTTACTGCATCTTGTGATCTACTTTTTTCTTTCTTTCTTTCTTTCTTTCTTTCTTTGGACCGAAAAGTACCGTACCGTCTACCAAACCAACCCAAGTCCAAAAATGTCCCGAGATGGATGACACCTCCCACCCCCGGTCGAGAAAGCCCTCTCTTGTTCCCTGTCCCCACTCTGCTCATAATTCCTTTTGCTAGCCGAGCGCCCCTTCCTTGATTTTTCCTCGTCAGCTGATGTGTATTCGGATGCATGCAAGAAGGATATGGATGGGGCATCCCGAGAACAGGATAAGTTGGGAAGCAACGATCATGCTTCCTCGAGCTAACGAAATACAGGACATCCGAGCCTATCAGCCTATCAGACCGCTGCCCCCTTCACCCCTCGACTCTGCGCAGATATCCAAAAGGGATTCTCTGGAGAAAAAAAAAAAAAAAAAAAAAAAAAATACCACCCTTCTTTTAGATCGTGCATATGCGAGACCTTTTTTTTTTTTTTTTTTTTTTCTTCTTAACGTTGAACCCGATAACCCTTGAAAATAAACCTAACTAAATTACAGCAGCAAACAAGGTCGCCCAAGGGGGCCTACATTCCATCCAAGCCTTAAAGCACGAGCTAACCGAAGATGAAAGAGCCTAAAACATGAGAAGAGGTCCTCGAATATTCAAGTGCATGTAAAGGTACATGTACCTCCGTTAAAAAAAAAAAAAGTGGATTCTCGGTTGATGCATTTAAGCGCAGACTGGACGTGCGTGATCCGTGACTTCAAGCCCCGAGCAGCCAGGCGAGCGAGGAGGCCCCGCTTCATGTGTTGCGCCTTTATTTATTTTATCACTCTCATGGGTTTAATCTCAAGCCGAAATTTGCTATTTGCCACGCCATTGCCCTTGCCATGTGCCTTTTTCATCTTAACGACAGGCTGATATCGATATAAGAGAACGGACCGTATAATTGCTTAGATAGATTGGAAAGTATTATTATTATTATGATTATTCTCTCCCTTTCGTTTCGAAGCGGTCTGGGGATAAGTCTATCGTTCTCGTTATTCCTTTTTTCCTTGTAATCCCTTTCTTCGTCAAAAAAAAAAAAAGAGAGACAATGAGAGATGGAAATTAGATACCACTTGGATTTATTTGTTTTTGTGCTACCGTTAATTCCGTCTTCTTACTGATACTTTCATTGGACAAAGTTGCATATTGGAACATGGGGGAACTCTCCGTATGAAACACTTCCACTATCTGCTGAAACTGTTTCCTCGAAGCGACTTTCCTACTGAAGGTTTCGGGCTGGAATATATTGTCATTATACTCAAGCCAATGTCAACTCGGTCTTCCTCCTGCCGGTGGCTTGCTCCTTGACTACGTTCACTTGGACATTAACCTTATCGAACAGGACCACTCTTCTGCCATCCTCCAGTTCGAGAATATACTCGTCAGCATCGTACATCTTGGCCGTTTCAACCTTGATCGTTCCCTCGATCCCAAACTTGGGTACGAAGACCACAAAACCATTCGAGAAGATCTTCGCCACGAACCCTTCTTGCTCTGTACTCTTGTTCTTCAAGGCTTGGCCGACGTAGTACTCAATCGATGCTCTGCCCGCGAACTGCGCATTCCGATGTCTGACATTAATGTTCTTCACCACTGCGTCCATCTTGTTCTTATTGTACAGAGTTTCGTCTAGGGATTCATACTCGATCGCAGCCGCCAACTGTCGATGCGCTGCCAGATCGGCATACCGTCGGATAGGTGAGGTAAAGTGCGTGTATATTTCTGTAGCCAATCCATAATGTCGAAATTCCGGGTACGCTTGGGTCCCGGAGCTAAAGTACTCTGCAGGAAGCATGCATCGGGTGGCGATTATTCGAACCAAAGTGTTGAAATATGGCTCTGCAGGGTCGACACATGCGTCCAGCGAGTCCGCAAGTGCTTTTGAAGAATCTACTCTCAGATCAAGGTTCTTGCGAGCCCGGAGTTGACTGCGCAGGTCATCAAAGTTCGTGGCCGGCGGTGCACCGTGTCTTCGAAGCATAGCAGTTTGCGGGAACGCTTCGTAAATCCTTCTTGCGACACTAATATTGGCGCACAGCATAAACTCCTCGACAAGGGAGTTGGTTTCTAGCAGCTCTTTAACTTCGATGCTCGCTGGATCTGATGTTTCCGACTCCATATGAACCTTGACTTCCGGGCTAGCTAGGTTGAGCGCACCAGCGTCCATTCTTGATTGCTTGAGTTTCTTTGAGAGCATCAGTAATATTCTCATTCCTTCTGTCAGAGGATCTGTCTGAGACCTATTTTTAAAACACTATCGTTAGCTTTGTGGTTCCCCAGTAATCAGGGTTTTCTATAACACATACTTGTCATCAATTCGCATCTGTGCAGCCTTATATGCAAATGCTTCTCTTGATTTAATCACAGACTTCGTGAAAACAGTGTTCACGATTTTTGCCTCGGACGTCATTTCCCACAGGACAGAAAAAGCGTATCTTTCAACGTAAGGCTTTAATGAACAAAGATCGGTACCGAGCAGGGGCGGCAACATGTCAATACGTTTGTCGACAAGATACACTGTGGTGCCTCGCTGAGCTGCCTCATCATCCATGGCGTTATTGGGTTTCACGAAATGCGAAACGTCTGCGATATGCACGCCAACCTCATAGTTACTGTTAGGCAGTTTTCGTGCATGAAGAGCGTCATCGATATCCTGACATCCAGGAGGGTCGATACTACAGATCAACAAATCGCGAAGATCTACTCTCTTATTCCAACCCGGGTCACTCTTGTCTTCCGGAACGCGCCAGTCGTGGCCTACGGATGGTAGACAGTCAAGCACCGCCTTGGGGAACGGTCGATACTGCACGTCATATTCCAACAATAGGGCCTCCGTTTCAGCCTCTTTGGACTCCAGCTCGCCAAGGGCACGGACAAAATGGCCAATGGGGAATCTAGTGTTTCGATCCCATGTGTCAATATTTACAACTATTCTCTGCCCGAGTAGCTGCGTCGCCTGTCGTGTAAAGACACGGATTCTTGGAATCTTCTTATCCAGAGGTCGGAAGAACACGACTTGCTGTCCGCCGGATTTAGCTCGATTGACAGAGTTTGGGTCGATGTGGCCAACGTATGATCTCCAGTTACGCTTTACGACACCAACTACTTTTGCGGTTGGTTGCACCTTCTGGCCGTCGTCTTGGGATCGTTGAACCCGTTTTGCTTCGTCGACGAGAGCTCGGCGCTCCTTTTCTGTGACAATGGATTCGACTTCATCCACGTCGGCGTTCTCATTCTTTGTGAGGGTATCTTGATCTACGAGTTTGTCGGACTGGCGTTTCCACTGTTCTTGAGGGAGTAATTCGACAACAACCAAGTCTCCATCGATCGCTCGGTTCATGTTTTCCAGACCAACAATCAACAGATGCTTGTCGAATGATGGGGCGCCAACAGTGCCTTCCAAGCTGTTATATGTCGAAGTGTGGAATGTACCCTGATGTAGAGTCCCATTTCGGACACCGGTGTTCATCCTTGAGATGGAAATATACTTTGGGATGGTTAGCGAATTTCAAATCAAGTTGGAAGATAAATGAGACATACCTCTGGATAGACATTAGACCCTCTGTTCGCTTTCCTCTCTTGATCCTGTAGAGAGGAACTGATCATGTCGAGCAGCTCATCTGCATTCGATAATCCTGAAACGTAATCATGCACTATAGTTCTGGTTAGCCAAGTATTCATAAATCTGAAATGTCTGAGTTTGAGAATAGCTTACGATTGATACAGTCAAGTCCTTCCGCCTTTGCTTTGGCTAGGTTGGCCTTATCGTTCGACAGCATCACAACAGCAGGAGCTTTGACACCTGATGAAGCAGCTGCCTGTTCGATATGTTTCTGGTACCATTTACACGCAACTCTTATTGCCCTGTCATTTCGATCATTGATCGATTCCTCCTGGCCGCGCCTGACGTGAGTTTCCTGTCGGAACTCATTGTGAAACACGTAGAATCGCTTCTCATCCGACTTTGTGAGGGATACCAGGCGATTGTAGAGTGGGAGACTTTGATTCTTGACTTCGTCCAGAACAGTTTGTAGCACGATCACATCGTAGAAGGCGCTCTTGTGCTCAATCGCGTCCATGCATTGGAGAAAGATGTTGGTGTCTGGCATGAGATAATGGCCATATTTGAAGACATTGGTCCCTGCTGGTTTCTCTGATAGGATGAACGGACGAGCTATTCCATATAGTTCATTAGTATTAGTATTAACAGTAAAGGATCACAGGCATAAGTGTTCATTTTTGGCATACATCTATTGCTCGAGTCTACGGGTGCATTTGCAAGACATGCCCGACAGAGTCGCGAGGAGCATGGAATATCGGTCCGGAGATAGATCTCACGGACAATCTTTGTCACTTTGCCGCTCCTAGCTGAACGGATGTAGACCTTTGAAGTGATAGCATCGTGGCCGGAGGCACCGGCTAGCATGCGCTTTATGCTTGTCATATTTGGTTGTTGGGGCGGTGAGATATATCGAGATATCAGAGTTATCAGGGCAGCGCGGCTCTTGGACGTGGGGAGGTTGCTTGGAAATCGGAAGCGATAGAAATTTTGGGTTGGCTGGTGACAGCTTGTCTTGGCAGGCGCAACACAACCTGGAAGCTTGTCTGCTGGAGATTGAGGCAGACCCACACAACTGCAACGGTGCCCACGGTGCCCTTGGTTTGTACGATGCATCACAATCACGCCAGCTGGAAATGAGGTTCTTACAGCATTCTAGCCAGTTCCCAATAGGTTTCCCGCTGTTACTCAGAGGAGAAGCTGTGAGTTTGGTGGCTGGACCGAGGAGGGTTTTGAGGGTCCCTGCACCTTCGGACATTTCTTTGCGACATTCCTCTCGGCTACCGCCCATACTGTATGCAGTGCCGGATCCCATCTAGGTCGTATCTCAACCATTTCAAAGGAAGGTGATGCAGTCTGCTATTAACACTATCGACGAGCCATGTGGTCTGGATCCGGCCTTCTCATTGGTCTCGCGTCTCGATTCTTAAACGACTGAGAAACACACAAAGGTCACCAGGTCGACTGTCTGTTCGTTTATTTCTCTTCGAAACGTCGAAATATGCGCAGCCAAGCCGTAGGGCATTTCCAAGACTTCATGGCACGACCAAAGTCCCCGCCCTGCAGGAAACGCTATGTTCTTTACCGGGTTCCCGATGAGACTTGACAAGACCTCGGGTCGTCGGCTCATCCATCTGTCAGGCAAATTTGATCTCGCATCGCATTGAGAGTACGCCTTCGAACAAAAATACATTCTGCGGTCTGCAGAGCCTCCTTCCCTTTTCATGAGTTCCAAACAAGACCCCGGTCGATGACCGCTGTGTTGCATCAAACAAGAAACACAGCTGTCTGCTCGCTGCCCGCTGCCTTGGCGGGCGCTCTGCTAGATTACATCATGAAAAATAAAATACTCGCAGGCGGATGTTGAGACATGATTCTCGTTAGGTGTTCGACACCTGCAGCTTTATTAATTTTGATTCTGATTTTTTTCCTGTTTAGCTTCGCTGCAGCCTTAGGCCTTGGCCACTTGGTTGTCTTGACGTCGAGAGCTAAAGCTAAGCTGCGGGCACTTGTCTTCAATCGTTAAGGATCTCCTGCAAATTTAAGATATCGAATCGTTCTAGCTGCCTATGGTGCTTCCCTCCTAGCTTGCTCGGTTCAGCATTCTTCTTTCTGATGTCTGGAATCGCTCTTCCCCGCGAAATGATCTAACCTCCCACCCCCCCATGCTAGTCTATCTCATGACAAAAAACTATTCCGATGTCGTGCAAACTCTCATCTTGAACAGGGAAAACCAATGTGGGGGCGGTGAGAGGGTTTCACAAGACAAAAACCCAAATGTTTAAAAAAAAAAAATTTGGGTTCGTAGTCCGTCTGGGAGCAAGACTTGCTTTAGCTTCGGCCTGAACGGGGTCTTGCGCATGAACCCAGTTACTTTTCGCACACATGCTGCCTTTTTGAGCAACCGAATAGATCAACCGTTCGAAATCATAAAAAGGCTTTGCTTCCCCTGGGCCAGCTATTCTTCTGCCGTTGATATCCTCTCCTCTCTTCAATTCCCCAGATTTTTCAGAGAGTGTCGGCTCGAGGTATCTTATTGTCCATTTCTATTACTGCGATAAGCCTAGACCTCCATCGTAGATTAGCTCAATCGCAACCCATACCTACTACATAGCAAATCGCACGCTATCCTTTCTACAATCATGTCGGAGGCTGTAGTGGCGAGGAAGACGAGGTGGCAGGTCATGATGCCTGTCATCGTCTGTGGTTCCGGCCTTTTCTCCGATGGTTATCTCAATGGTTCGTATCTGTGGACCGGGGAGTCAAGCAGGCAAGAATATTTGCTCTAACGTTGCGTCTAGGTATCATTGGAACTGTCAATACTCTTCTCGGTCGTCTCTACGGTGACGAATACAAAAACAGTCCCGCCCAATCTAACGTATCCTCGATTGCATTTGCGGGTACCATTGTAGGCATGCTCGCTTTCGGTTGGATCAGCGATAATTGCAGCCGAAAGGTCGGAATGGTCTCCTCTACAGCCATCCTGATTGTTTTTGCTGCCCTCTGCGCCGGCGCCTACGGTGCTGGAGGCAGCGTTGGCGGTCTCCTTGCGGCTCTCACGGCATATAGGTTCCTGCTTGGTATCGGCATTGGAGGAGAGTACCCGGCTGGATCCGTCGCCTGCTCCGAAGCCACCGCTGAACTGAAGAGTGGAAGCCGTAACAGGTGGTTCATCATATTTACGAACGTTATGATCGATTTCGGATTCGTTATCGCAGCTTTTGCTCCATTGTGTGTTCTGTGGATCTTTGGAATGAATAGGCTCGAGACAGTCTGGCGTGTATCCCTCGGACTTGGTGTGATCCCGCCACTGTCAATCATCTACTTTCGAACAAAACTCAAGGAGCCTGAGCAATACAGACGAGAAACCATGAGAGACACAAAGATACCATGGCTCCTAGTTATCAAGTACTACTGGTGGAAACTAGCCGTCCTCAGCATCATCTGGTTCATCTACGATGTATGTACTATTTGCGACTCTACTCCTCCTGAACAGATTTACTGACATTTCCTCCAGTTCTCTGCTTATTCCTTTGGTATCTACGGTTCCTCCATCCTTGAAATTGTTGTCGGAGAACAGCAAGCTCTATACAAGCCATTCGGCTGGAACGTCGTCCTGAATCTCTTTTATATTCCGTACGTAAATTCACAATCTTTATCTGTTACGCGATTTATATACTCACGGATTTGTAGTGGCGCTGTTGCCGGCTCTTTCATTAGTGATTGGATGGGTGCAAAGGAAACCCTGGCTCTCGGACTTACTCTCCAGGGCTTTGTTGGTTTAATCATGGCCGGTAAGAAACGAAATACCTAAATTCTACGCTAAAACCCTAACTAACATTTATTTCCCTAGGTTGCTACGGCAAACTCGCAACTCCTGACCACGTTGCCGCATTCGTTGTTGTGTATGGTATCTTTCTTAGTCTTGGAGAATTGGGCGCTGGCGACAATATTGGTCTCCTGGCATCTAAGTCCAGTGCCACGGCCATCCGCGGCCAATTCTATGGTATTGCTGCCGCTGTTGGAAAAATCGGTGCCTTTGTCGGTACCTACGTCTTCCCCATAATTATCAAGAACGCTGGTGGTAGTTCAACGGTCAAGGGAAACCAGGCACCTTTCTGGGTCAGCAGCGCCTTATGTTTATTCAGCGCTCTTTTGGCGTGGTTCTGTTTACCTCACGTCGGACAAGATACTATAACTGAAGAAGACGTAGCTTTTAGGAGGTACTTGGAAGAGAATGGATATGACACCTCGCAGATTGGTGTCAAGGAGCTAAGAGGAGAGAGGCTCGATGACGCTAACAGCGCCGAGGGGGTTGCTGGAACCTCAGCGATGAAGGAGGACGAGAAATTCGTTAATGTTCCTATGTAAGGGGGTTGCGCAGAGATGGTATCATGATTATGAGATTACTTTTTTGAGAGAAGCGCTGCATTTATTCATGTTAGCATGCATGGGATGGCGCAGTTGTTGATTTGGTACTTTCTGTATATATTAGCCTTCAAAGATGATTTAATACCTAAACTTGCATCACAAATACAATGATATTTTTTGCTCCCAACCAGATTTGTAGGTTTATAGTTATCCCGCTACCGATTGAGTTGTGGTGCAAATACAACATTGTCGTCAAAAACCCGGAAGAGCAGTGCGGCAAAATTAGCCTGGTCTATTTCAGATCGTGAGCACCAAGCCGGCTGAAAATGGCTAAAGGCGTGAACGAGATTGGCAGCTCTGGTCCGATTGAGCACGGACATAGTTGCAACATATCGCGTATTTTGTTGAATGGGCCAGGCACATATGTAAACTAGGCCTATGATTCAATCTGCAGAGCTTATCAAAGATATGCAATTTGCTTGCTAATTAATTATATTCAATATATATACCGGGTGGTATCCACAAGTACATCCGGTTAACACGCGATCCGAGAATGTCAAGTAATCAAGACGTTGCAGTTGATATATCTCCCTGGTCTGTGTATTTGGACGAGTGTGGGAAAATTTCCACCCCATTCGCGCAACGCGAAGGCATTGGATGCCTGAAAAATTATGGTGGCCCAGAAAGGCGTCCCCCGGCTGGAATAATATAACGAGATGACATGGATATCTAACGGCCGAGAGATCCACCCTTCCTCCTGAAAAGGGACCAGTATACTCGCAACTTGGTTAAAATAGTCGAGATGCGATCCAGTCAGAACTGTTGCAAATTTGGCGCCGAATTCAAATTTGCTTCGCAATTGAATTTGGTCACCGAGCCAAACGCTAATATGCAACTGCTGTCGGTTAAAAACGAGCCTGTCTCACGGAGTTCCCCTCTGCAGGCAGTATTTAGCCTTTTTCCTTCACTCTTGGATTGTTGCCACTCGAGAGAGAGAGAGAGTCTATCGTATTTTTCTTTTAAAAACAGACATTTATTTGAACCCTGCACGGACGTTTCACACACACAAACCTGCAGATAAATATGTATACCAAGGCCGAGGGCGAGGAGAACTTTATTCGACTGTGCATGTAAGCGCTGATCCTCTCCAAGCATGGGTACCCTTTGACAGGTTGTAAACGTGTTTGTCGATATATATTATGCCAAGATGGATTGGTTCGGTGTATACACGTAAACCTACATCGACCGCGAACCCTGATGCTGGCAGGAACTTGCACTCGAGCTTACATGGGTATCTGGAAGATTGGATCGCGTGGAATTCTTCCCCCTTTGACCGCGACGGAAATGTCGGACGGGAAGTGCTTGTATGCATGTAGCTCCGTAGCTATACTATAGAGAAACAATTGAGATCCTTCTCTCCGAGCTTACTTGACCTGCGCGATGCATTATGTATATATATTCCGAGCTCATTCCCTCCACTGGCTAAATTGATAGCTAAGTAACTTGAGTAAAAAGAAAGAACCCATTACTTCTCTCTCGGTTGAGGTAATTCACGATGAAGCTGCAACTTTTGACAACGCTCGTGTCTGCGCTTGCAGTTGTGGATGCGTTTAAACCGGCTTCGACCGCTGGGACCGATAAACTCGCGGCGAAGGGATTGCTGAATCTTGCAGTATATTCGGCGCTGCATCCGTCAAAGTCCAAATGCAACTTGACCAAAGTTAAGCTTCGTAAGGAATGGTGAGTTGTAATCCTGTCGATTTTGTTCTGTATTCTATTCCAAGTATGAATCGGTTTTAGCTTACAATTGGCCTTTCGAAAAAAAAAAAACAGGAGCACTCTCTCGTCCCGCGAAAAGAAAGAATACATCCGCGCCGTCCTCTGCCTCCAGTCTAAGCCCGCCAAAAGCGGCGCTCTAGCACCAGGAGCGAGATCCCGCTTCGACGACTTTGTCGCCAGCCATATAAACCAGACCTTTACCATCCACGCTACAGGCAACTTTCTCTCCTGGCACAGGTATTACACCTGGGTGTACGAGAAGGCCCTTCGCGAAGAGTGCGGGTACACCGGATACCAGCCGTACGTGAACTGGGGCAAATATGCCGAGGATCTTGAGCACGCGCCATTATTCGACGGTAGCGATACCAGCATCGGCGGCAATGGCGCGTACATTGCGCAACCTAGCGGTCCTGTCTTCCCCAGCCCCATAGACCCTACTATTGTGCTTCCACCGGGTAAAGGCAGCGGCTGCGTTACTACTGGACCTTTTAAAAATTACACGGTGAACTTGGGTCCTGGTATCTTTGGTGCCCAATACCCGGATGTACCTGTGAACCCACAACCTGATGCGCTGGGTTACAACCCGCGATGTTTAAGACGAGATCTAGGCTTTCAGGCGGCAAAGATGGCGTCTACTGATTTGAATTCGACAAACTTGATCACAAAGTATAAGGATATTGTCGCGTTTCAGGATAACATGCAAGGTACCTTTACGCGGGGTGGCAATGAGTTGGGTGTGCACACGGCAGGACATTTCTGGGTCGGAGGAGGTGAGTGAAAACCCGATTCTGAAAGGATATCTTTTCTTCTTTTACGACGGTATGATCTGACATGAAAGTATAGATCCCGGTGGCGATTTTAGCACTAGCTCAAGTGTAAGTTGATGATACAGAGCTATGCGTAAATTAAGGACAGAAAAGGCTAATTATAGTGACTATAGGACCCGTACTTCTACCTCCATCACGCACAAATCGATAGAACTTGGTGGATCTGGCAAAATCAGGATCCTAAGGTCCGGTACAAGGCTATCGGTGGAACAATTACGATCCTGGACACCCCGCCTAGTCGGAACGCAACCCTTGATGATCTCATTGATATTGGTATCAACGCGCCGCCTATTAAAATCAGAGATGCCATGAGCACTATTGACGGGCCGTTCTGCTATGTTTACGTGTAGTCATTCAAAACTACGATAGGGATGTCTGTAATTTTGATGTATTTTATGAGAATATTGAGTAGTATACGATATTATCAATTATGACAAACAGAGTGATATAGACCGATAAACAGACATATAAAATATGTGCGGATACTGAAAGTGAAGCTGAATAATTTTAAAATGGCTGAATGATAGTCTCGTTATTAGCCAAAAAGAAACCGAAGGCTGAATGACAGTCTCGTAACTAGACTTGTGTGAATGATCATCTGAATGGCACAAAGTTTGAAATGTTGTACTTTATGTGTTGTTTCAACACCGCCACACGCTGGACGGGCGTGGCTGTAGCTCTTCGCCAAACGTGTCGTCAAGCTCTGGCTACTGTATCCTCGCCCCACGACAACCTCCAACCTTGAACTCGCGACACCAAACTCATCTCTCTCCGACATCCCGAATATCCCGTTTTCGCCCCTCAAACACCATCTACCATCATTCTCATACACTCAAAATGGCTCAATCCGGTGGCCATGAGGACATGATTGTACGTTTCTCACCGGAACAATTGGAGAGAGAGCTTGGTTGGCTTGTAGTGTGTGCTTATGGTGGGAGCTTTCGCTAACGGGTAAATATAGCACGATGCCGTTCTAAACTTCTACGGCAATCGTCTGGCGACATGTTCCTCCGACAAGACCATCAAGATCTTTGAAGTTGAAGGGAATAACCACACGCTGGTCGATACACTGAAAGGGTACAGGATCCTAAAAAGCGCAGAGCTTGTGGCGGCAAGCACTTTGCATAAATTGGAAGAGAGGACAGCAGCTTATTCATAATACTTTTTTTCGTTTTTTGTGAATAGACACGACGGCCCGGTATGGTGCGTTTCGTGGGCGCACCCGAAGTTTGGCAATATTCTCGCATCCGCATCATACGACGCTAAAGTTATCATCTGGCGGGAGAACAATGGCCAGTGGGGCAAGGTTACCGAGCACACAAACCACCAGGCGAGCGGTAAATTTCATCCCCTCTCTCTGGTAGACACTCAATTCTGCTTTTTGGGATGCATTTTAATCTAATGTATTCTGCGGGACTGTCTTTCAAATAGTAAACATGGTCTCCTGGGCACCGCATACCCTCGGCGCAATCCTAGCAAGCGCCTCAACGGACGGTAAAGTCTCAGTCCTCGAATTCAAAGACGACAGCTGGGACACCCGCATCTTTAACGCCCACGCCACCGGCTGCAATGCTGTCTCCTGGGCACCCGACATCTCTCCCGGCTCGATCGTCCAGTCCTCTGCAACTACGGCCTCGGGAATCAGGAAATTTGTCACGGGAGGATCCGATAACCTGGTCAAGATTTGGGTGTATAGTCCCGAGCAGGACAACTATGTTGTCGAGCAGACTCTCGATGGTCATCACGATTGGGTCAGGGATGTGGCTTGGGCACCGTCGATACTATCAAAGACGTACATCGCCTCCGCGTCGCAGGATAAATCAGTCATCATTTGGACGTCGGACGCCGGCGGGCCGTTCCAGAAGAAGGTACTGGAGATGGATGCGGTTGTATGGAGGGTCAGTTGGAGTTTGAGCGGGAATGTTTTGGCAGTCAGCGGTGGTGATAATAAGGTTACGTTATGGAAGGAGAATTTGCAAGGGGCTTGGGAGAAGGTCACGACGGTTACGGAGTAAGGAAAGTGGTTGGTCTGGATGGGCATATACACGTGGTTTCTTGGAGCATGTATTTTATAGCTACTTGCCAAATGACTTTGGGTCTCTTCCGTAATTTATGGGAAGAAGGTTAGAGCGGACTGCTTTGACCACTCTCTATCGGGTCTTTTTATATTCATTAATTTCGTAAGCTCGCTAATATAGTGATTTTTCGATGCTGTAGAGCGAGAAGTCTCGAGCCCTATCTATGCGATCGGTGTAGATGATAGCTTAAGAGATAATGGCTTGGAGCATTAGAGTTTCGAATCGATTGACAGGTACAATTAATTCTTTAATTTTGCATTAATTTTGACTATAACCATATGCGTAAAACGATTAGAATATTAACCTAGGAATTAGCAAAGTTCAACGCTCAACAGTTGCTATTATCAAATGCACACCACAGGATAAGGTAAAACCATGTCTGTCGTTCGTATCAATAAGGAAAATACCGCTAAGGAACAGGTAACCAGGTAACGGAAACTTTAAGCGGCTCAACAAAGACGCTTTTCAGTAGTAGTTTGGTAACTTTTCAAAGAAGGAAGAACACCGTCGTGACACCATGTCAAAAAAATAGAAATAGAAGCAAACGCCTGGCGCAATGAAGATCATTCATAGTGTAAAGGAGGGGTAAGTTTCCGGTAATCTGGTACGGTCGGAGAATCATTTCAGCTCATAGAAAGCGGAGAAGAATCGGCCATAAAAACAGCGTATCGAAATAAGAGATCAAAGTCCGGACTCCAAAGGTACCGCAACGCCAGTGTGACATAACAAGAGACATAAGGAAAAGAACTAGGAGAGGTAAGGTAGTACAGTGAAGTGGAAGGTTTTCGTTAGGGAAAAAACGTTGGCTGATTTTGTCGAAAGATGTGCGCATTTCCAAGTTTGGGATTACGTCGAACAGTGGGGGATAACCCTGTTCCAGTATTGTAAAAGAAAGAACGGTACGTCTAGTCTTTTTTAGATGGGATTGGGAGTCGCGTTTGGTTCTCGGAAGGCGGAGTGGTTAGTGGTTGAGGTTGTGATGTGCGATGGACAGGAGGAGCAGCGACCGGAAGTTGGGAGGGGGTTCTTTCTTGCACGAAAACCGAGACGACTTTGTCTGGTTGCCAGTGCGGTTTCTCATAAGCTGCCAGGATCTTATGCCTTTCGTGGAATCTAAAGTAGCCAAATATTAGTTTATCAGTCGTTCCTGCATCACACTCCAGCAACGAGACAATCGAAAAACCTACTCAAGTCCATCTAGCAACAACCTCACTCGATATCTCTGGGGATCAATGTCGGCCATTGCCATGATATGACTTTGAACATCCCTAACTTTTTCGTCGGACCAGAACTCGACTCTGAGGTCTCTCCCATCGTTCAAGCGAAATAGACCCGTCAGCGACTTCACCTCATAGCTCTCTCCCTTGATACCAGATTCCTCATCAGCCATGCCGGAAGGACCCTTGCCCTTTATATCGCGACGTCTTTGTCTTGCGGTTTCGCTCAAGCTAGACTTGTACGAGAAACTGGTGTGATCGCTATCAACTGAGCTTCTGGGACTGGAGTTCTCGCGAACGTTGGTCGGGTTGCAGATAACATAGGCTGGGAATTTGTATTTATTGCCAAAAACATCATAAACGGAGCCCGTCAAGTCACCTGTCATTTTGATGTAATTAATAGCAGGTCAGTATATATAAAAAAAAGATCGTCCACAAAATGTTGTTGCATGATGTGCCAACAAAGAATTGATATTTAGGTCTGAAGATCGAACCTACCTGAAGGAATTGTAATTTCAGCTGCCTTTAGGACCTCCCTCGCGGTAACAAGGGCCTCATTGCTGTCATCGGCTGTCAGAATCTCAATGACTGTCTTGACCGTGTTCCAGACCTCAGGCCGGCCAGTGACTCTGGTGTGCCAGAACTCCTCTCGCCATGCTTCCAACTGCTTGAACGTGGGCGCTGGTCCATCATTGGCTACGTCGTGGGTCCAAACGTGACGCTTGAGCTTCCGGTCTGGACGCTTATCCAGAGGAAGGTCACGATGACGAGATGGATGTGGTTGAGAATGCTGGCCTTGGCCATCAGCATAGACATGGACGTTACCGTGGCCATGGTGGCCCTGAGCTTGATTTAAGGGGAGGTTTTGGACAGGATTGTTATTGGGAGCATGGACATTCTGGTTGTTATTCTGGTTGTTATTCTGGTTGTTATTCTGGTTGTTATTATTGTCGTCGTCGCCGCCGCGGTTTCGAGACGACAGACAGTTACCCATTGTAACGCATTCGGTACGGCAAGATTGGACGACGAGGAGGTATGATGATGATGTTGGCGAAGCGAGGAAGAGGAAGATGGGGAGGAGAAGGCAAGATGGAATCGGATTGATCGAATTAGGATTGTTATGCGCATAGGCTGGACGGGATAAAGTGTAATGAGGTGCAGATCAGACACGCCAAGCTGGAGACAACAGAAGTGCATCAGCGTCTGTGCAACATCACTTCAACCGCCGGTTCCCATCTGCAAAGATTGTGTATGTGGGTATATATCTGAGCAAGTATTTATGTCTATAACGGACAGAAGAGAGTTACAGAGAGAGAGAGAGAGAGAGAGACAGAGAGTAGGAACAGGTTCAGAGTCCAAGCCAAGAGACCCTTTTCAGTTGAGTGGCCTCAGCGTGGAGAGAGCGCATGGAGAGGGTCCGTGGGCAAGAGGAATTGGCCAAGAGCCCAACAGAGAGACCCCAGACCGACAGGGCCATCATGTGCTGCCCCATAACCTGCTTTCCCGCCAGCGACGAGGAGGAGGAGGAGGAGGAAGTCTCGTATCATCGGAGGATGCGTCAGCTGGCTGCACTGCAGGGTGGCGCAGAGATGGTCTGGAGAACTAGAACGGCGTGCTAGGAATCTGCAGAAGATGGGTCCTCGACAGGTCGCTCGCTAGTCAGGTTGGTTTGCCCCCCAGCGACCCACTCGCAGGGCGTGACAGGACAGGGCAGGGCCTGGGCCGGGCACATATCGATAGCCGAAGCGAGCCAGCGATCCACCCATCGGAGCCATGACCAAGCATCACCAAGGGATTCAAACCTTCGTCCATGGCGACAGCAGCTGGTTACCGATGGGTGCAATTTTATTTGGTCCCTTATTTATATTGCTAATCGAGTATGGCAAAGTTCGCATTTCGACGTGTGTACATACATACTTCTTGGCTGACTAATCTCTTTATGGCGACTTGGGGTACCAGCAGTCTGAGCCTATTCATAAATGAAGATTGTGGAGGCTAAATTGAAAGAATAAACAGCATGGCAATCCTCGCGACTGCATGTTTTTGAAACTAGGTGGTTTTGTGAACAATACAGGATGCATGAGAGATACATGGAATCACCCTCAAAAACAACGCAAGGAAATATCACAGACGATCGGTCTATTAAGCTATCGTGTGATCATAAGACCGGCTTTAGTGCTAGTCCATTGGAAAGATCACGGGCTTTTGTATCGAAAGATAACTTTTATTAATGAGCATAGCAGCAGATTCTATACGCAGCAATAGATCTGCAGATGTATGTATATACATCGTCTAGTCTGTAGATATCCTGTTGAAGATGGGGAATAATGAGCAATGGCAATTCTTCTTGTCCACTAGGAGATACTATGCCCAAGCATCTGGATCCCACTCTCCCAATTTTCCAGTGATCCCTTCGTCTAAAGCCGTAATCTTCTCGACATCTTCTTCCGCGAGCTCCCACCCCCACAATTGCATGTTTTCCTTTATCCTCTCTTCCCTATCAGACTTTGGAATAACAACCACTCCTCTCTGCAAACACCACCGCAATACTACTTGCGCTGAAGTCTTGCCGTACCTCTCCGCAATCTCAGCCACAACAGGGTCGTTCAGTCTCTTACCTTGCGTCAACGGCGAGTACGCTACAATTACAATATCTTTCCCCTTACAGTACTCCACGAGCTCTTTATGCTGACACCACGGATGGAACTCGATCTGGTTTACCGCCGGAGTCACATGGACATCCGGATGAGTGATCAGCTCCTCGATGTGTCGCTTCGACCAGTTGCTCACACCTAGTGCTTTCGCTTTACCCTCTTTTAGCACCTCTTGAAGCCCCAGCCAGGCTTGCAATCGGGCTTCAGGTCCCGGCCGGGGATTATGGAGCAGATAAAGATCGATATATTCAGTCCCAGGTCCCATCGCATCTAGGGACTTGTTGAATCCAGCGATAGCCCCATCTTTGGTGTAACTTGTAAACCCCAGTTTTTCGGCCGTGGTTTTCCACTGGCCACTTCCGTCTGGCGGCGGGTGGGCCATGGATTCGAATGTGGGTGGCATTCCGGGGAGGGTGAGGTCTACTTCCCATAGCTTCGAGCAGATGAAGACGTCTTGGCGGGTGATTTCCGGGTTTGAAGCGAGGTACTGGGAGACCGCTTCACCGGTGGCAGCTTCATTGTAGTAGATTTGGGCGGTATCTAAGTGTCGATAGCCGGATGATAGAGCAGACAGAACGGAGGAATGGGTTTTGGTGGACTGGAAGACGCCGAGTCCAAGGACGGGAATGCGGAGCGGTGCGGCGTGCGGGAGGGGGATAGACGATGAAGCGTCGCCGGAAGACATGGCTTGGGAGATAGGACTGGGAATTCAAGTGGAATAGTTTAGTTTAAGGAGGTGTGAGAGAAGATTATGTGTATTGTACAGATCTGATTGAATGGCTTGGGGGCGGGAGGAGATTTTATATCGCGGTGGGGCAATCGGTCAGTGTGTGTTGATGTTGCATTCTGCGCTATGCATCCGACGTCGCTCTCGCGCATTGATTCCAATTTAATCACCACTAACTCGAGTTTATTTAGTCGATTGTTTTCTTTTCAGGGAAAGTACGGGAAAGAGAAACTGTGTTTTTTGTATTTCATTTTGTATCGAGGAAACATCGGCCTAGAAAAATTCCCCAAATGACTCGTCATTAAAATCGGAATGATTTGCTGGATTGATTCGACGGCTGGTATCAAGATCAAGCCAGACGAGCTCGCCATCGTATCGCAGGGTATTGGTGATCTCGAAATCATAATTTGTCTCCTGAAAAACCCAAAAGCTATCCGGCGAATTCCATTTATCTTGAGCCATCTGTTTATTGTACCGCGACAGACGCTCCATCATCTTTCGTTCTACAGCCAAGGCGGTTTCCTTCATTCGCCAAACAAGTATCTCAGTGTATTCCCCGATCGTCATAGACGGGGAAAACGGTCCCCTTTGCTCAATCGGGAACGAGGCCAAGTTGAAATTGATCGGATCCGTGCATGGCTGGTACCCTTTTTGAACGATCTGACTATCCTTGGGGTCTTTGGTGAGAAATGTATGTGCGAACGAACAGTCCAGGACTTGCGAAATATACACCTCCACTTGATTTTGTTCTTCCCCAACTTTGGATCCATCTTGAGCACTGTAACCAGTTTTGAGAGGTAGGACAACTGGGTCATCTGCAAATATCCTCAAACTCCATAGGGCTGGATCGGTCAAGGGAGTAAGGCTTTTGAAGTCCCCTTTTGCGCCCGATATGCTATTTTCTAAGTCTGCAGACGCACTAAAGTCATAGAGCGGGTACAAGCAATGGATCATGAGAGAGTCTGGCAGTTTCTTGGTCTTGGCTTTCTGTTGCGATTGCTCCTCAGCATATGAAATGTCGATATCGGAAAAGAGGCTGCTTGGACTAGTAGTTGAGTTTGATCCCATGAATTTTATGGGCTCCAAATTGTATCTCTTTGATTGCGCGAGAGGGGCCTTTTGGAGAAATTCGTGCCACGCCCTACATACCTGGGCGAGGTTTGCTTGATCGTGGACATCGGCGGCTTCAAGGATCAGAAACTGGATTTCGAGTGGAAGTTGCGGGAGCTGGTTCGCGATCGAGGTTGATGACATCGTGTGAAGGTGAATTGACTCGGACTTCTATCGTATACCAACGGATCAAAGAAGTCTGGACCGTCGGTCAACGGTAATCTAATGGGAGTCGAGTTTGCAGGCTCGTAGGCCTGCCAGCAGACGTAATAAAGGTACGTACAGACGTCGACGTCTACGCGAATACGTGCGGATGCGAATGCATGTTGGTGACTCTGGCAGCGTACGTCGACAACGCAACCATGTTACACCATTCCATGCCAACTCTCGTACTAGTCTCGTACTACATCTTCATGTTCAACCCAAGAGCAAGCTCTGGTATGGTATCTTCTTAGCTTCTACGAATTGATAAACTAGCTAGTGCTAACAGATCTAACCGTGCTACACAGTGTCAATGCGCATTCTCGCCCGTTGAATGCATAATATGCGACTCCTGACGCGTTGGCGCTCCGAGATCAATGGAACCACTCCGGTCACTAGAGCGTCTTAGAGCGAGCGCAGTTTCCGCGATTACTTAATGATTGGCCAACGAGGAGCTCGTGAGGAAGCTTGCTGTCTGAGGCAGAGACTCGAATGCCTGCATGCGGAAATTGCGGGGCAGCTATTCGATCGGCTGAACCCCGCCGCATATCGACGGCAAGACAAACTGTGCAGCGGAGAAACAAAAGGCATTTAAGTCTGCTGCCATCGGAGATCAGAGCGTCTCACAAAAAAATTAAGCTGAAGAAAAATCGCCGCCAGTCTCGTCCGCCAAGTTCCTACGGTTCATTCAGTATAAATAGCGATTAGAGCCGGCTTTGCTTGCTAGCAATGTTATCTCGATCGAGTGTTGCTTTCAGTCGAGCCACCGCCGTTGTCGCCAGAGCCTCGTCTAAAGCTAAAATCTCCACCATCTCGATCCAACCCTTTCGAACATCCAACTCCAATTCTACCCGTCGATTGAGCCCTGTCTCTACCGCTAAGATGTCCACTTTCGCGACCTTCAAGCTCCCGGCCGTCCAGAATGAGCCGAATGTAAGTTTTTCCATGCACGTGGAACGGGTTCTTTTTGTGGATCAGATTTCAGGCTAATGGCGAGGGATGACGGCAGCAACACTTTGCTAAAGGAACAGCCGAAAGAGACAACCTTCAAGCTGCTCTTGATGTCCTAAAGGACAGGGGAACCACTGACATTCCTGTTATCGTTGGTGGAAAGCAGGTACATGCTAACCAACTGTTGGTGATTCGGCAATGGAGCTAACATCGTTGGATAAAGATTACTACAAATGACAAGTTGCCTCAGTATATGCCCTCTCATCACGCCAAAACACTAGCAACTTCCTCTTCAGCAACAAAAGAGCATGTTAACGAGGCCATCTCGTCTGCTCTTGCTGCACGCGAGGCATGGTCGACCCTACCATTTTCAGACCGAGCAGCAATATTTTTAAAGGCCGCCAATCTCGTTGCTGGCAAGTATCGCTATGATATTCTCGCTGCTACTATGCTAGGACAAGGCAAGAACGCCTGGCAGGCAGAGATTGATGCCGCTGCCGAGTGTGCCGACTTTTTGAGGTTTAACTGCGCATATGCACAAGAACTTTACAGCCAGCAACCAATCAAGAACTCACCGGGGGTATGGAAGTACGTATACAGTTTCTTAATTGTTGAGTTCAACTTGAATTATGGCTAATGCTTCCTGTAGTCGAGTTGAATACCGCCCGCTCGAAGGCTTCGTCTATGCCATCACACCGTTCAACTTTACTGCGATTGCTGCCAACTTGCCGTGTGCACCTGCGCTCATGGGCAATGTCGTTGTATGGAAGCCATCCCCTGCCGCCGTCTACTCCAACTATCTGCTCTACAATATACTGCTAGAAGCCGGTCTCCCACCAAATGTCATTCAATTCGTCCCAGGAGATGCCGAGGCAATTACGGATACCGTTCTTGCGCACAAGGACTTCACCGGTCTCCATTTTACCGGCTCTACGGCTGTTTTCCGCCACCTTTACGGAAAGATCGCCAAGGGAGTCGCAGATGGTACTTACAAATCATACCCACGAATCGTCGGCGAAACTGGAGGCAAGAACTTCCACGTTGTTCACTCGTCTGCCGAGATCACGAACGCCGTGAACCACACTGTTCGCGGTGCATTCGAGTATTCAGGCCAGAAGTGCAGCGCAACAAGTAGATTATATGTTGCCGCATCCATCTGGGAGGAATTTAAGAAGCAGCTTATTGCTGAAACTGAAGCCCTCAAAGTCGGACCTAGCGAGGACTTCCAAACTTTTATTGGACCAGTTATTCATAGAGCCTCGTTCGACAAGCTGAAGAAAGTTATCGATGATGCCAAAGATGGAAAGAACAACTTGAATTTGGTAACTGGCGGCAAATACGACGACTCGGAGGGCTTCTTTATTCACCCTACAGTTTATCAAACCGACGATCCAACGCACGATCTCTTTAATCGCGAGTTATTCGGACCTATTCTTGTAGTTTATGTTTACCCGGATGCGGAATTCGAGAGCGTTCTGAAAGCAGTTGATTCCACTGGAGGCGGATATGCACTCACAGGATCGATATTTGCTAAGGATCGCGAAGTCATCCGCTACGCTGAAGAGAAGCTGAGGGATTCGGCTGGTAACTTTTATATCAACTGCAAGAGCACGGGAGCAGTTGTTGGTCAACAGCCATTCGGAGGTGGAAGAGCTAGCGGAACTAACGACAAGGCTGGAAGTATGAACTTGTTGCTAAGATTTGTAAGCGTGAGAAGTATCAAAGAAGAGTTTGATAGCACAAACGTAGTTGCATATGCTAGCAACGCTGTTTAAGGGAAAGTAATCCAATACGAATAGCGGGTTGAATTTGGAAATTGGGAAGATACCAGCGTTTACTGAAGATAGTCTGTGATATAGTTTTTTTTTTGATATCCAAAAGCAAATAGACAAGCTTGAGTACAAACACATGCCATCTAGATATGCCTTATGAGTGCCCACGAGAATCATGTATGCTTAACTGGGTGAGAATAAGTACGCTAGTTTTGCTCCGAACCAAAATAGCCAGGAGTTCCGCCTCCCATTGCTTTGGGCACCCTTATTTCTTAGCTTATATATGTTAAAGTGGCCCATCCTAGATTAGTGAGCCTTGATTAGGACTATGGCGGATCTCAAATAGGCGAACTTGCAGATTCTCGATTGTAATCAGCAATTATTTACTGGTTGTAGTACAAGGGATTTATCTTTGATAGACCTCGAAAAGATTGGTCTTCGGGAAAATATGAATATGAATATGTACATGGTCCTTGAGCTTCATGATAATCTTACAAATCTTCATCATCGTCCTCCGCAAGGAGTGCCGCATAATCATCTGCCGATGCAAAAGTAGGCAAGTTCTTCAACTTCTTCCGCCTCTCTTTAGCCTCCTTCCGTGGATTAGAAGCGGCTTCTTTGCCTTTGGCTGCCTTGCTAGCTCCCATAACCTGTGCTAATTTAGCATCTATATCTGAGGGTATATCGTCCTCGCTGTCGATCCCAGCCTCTACATCCGAATCGTCAAGATTAAAGCCATCAAACTCATCTTCATCGTCGCTGTCATCACTCTTTTTGCTATCCATGTCTCGAACCACCTCACCGAATGCATCAGTTGTAAGTCCTTCCGTTTGTCCATCTTCCTCCTCCTCCTCCTCCTCACCCTCCAGGCCACTCATATCCTCGTCCATTTCGTCCACGTCATCGTCACTAAAGTCGTCCATATCCACATCTCCATCCTCAAGATCTAGATCAAGATCTGGTCGACTATCCACCATAGCATCCCATGCCTCCTCATCATCAAACTCACTATCTCCCTCGCCATCATCATCTACTTTCTTCTCCCTCTTCTTCTCTTTCCTGCTTGCCTCACCCTGCTTCCGCATAGTAAAGAACTTGTGGAAGAATACCTCATCTTCTTTGACGTCTCCCTCCTTCATATTTGAGAAAGCCTCAGAGTTCACAGGAACAAGGCCACGGCCTGCTGCCTTTGTGTTCAGAACCATGCCTCGGGTGTCGCCGCCGGTTAACGGTTGCATGATACTAGATCCCTTATGTTTCGATGCAGACTTGGCGTTTCGGTAGACGAACCGGTCGAGGAAGTGAGTGAGAGTATGTAGAGATAAATCGGGCTTTGACGGCATCTGCGAGTTGCCGTATAAACTATCTGCATAAAGGGCAACTGTTGGGTGATAATGAGATAGGAAAGGTATCTATTTGTAATACACAGGTTAGTACTGGTCGTATATAATGACCTAGGTCGTTAGGGTCAGGGGAGGAGCATACCAGCTCCCAGAGAGAACTTCTATCAGCATTTGCATAAAGAGGATCTCGCTTTTTGCCGTCATAGACATTGCTATCTTTGGTTTCTTTGGGTTTCGAAACAGTTGTTTCGCGATCATCGTCCACGTCTCGGAATACTTCTTCATCGCTTTCATCATCTAGCGGCTTGTCCAGCATATTTTTCAAGGTCGGGAAAGTCCCCTCTAGCTCCCGCAAAAGATACAGAATACCACATACGAAGGCCGGCTGATGCATCGACGCTGTTTGTAGAATCCTCTTGACAAAAGCCTGCACTCTTACAAGTTTGTAGTCTGACTTTAATGCCCTGAATAGCAAATTCAAATACATTGCTTGCTTTGAACTTGTTGCTAGTCGAGGGTCGATTAAAGACTCATAAAGTGATCGATAAAAGCGATCAGAGACCATTTGCTTGCTGTTTGAAACTTGGAAAATGAGTGTGAGGGCTTGAAGACTTGTATTGAAGTTTGAGCCGTGCGTGATTCGGAACAAAGTGTCAAGGTGTTTGTTAAACACATCATCATCGATGGATGCGAATGGAAACGCGCGGTTAACCCCTGAGAGTACTGCCGAGATGAGCTTAGAGTTTGATTCTTCTTCTAACTCGATGTCTTTCTTCTCTTGGTCTTGTCTTTTCCTGGCTTTCTTAGATAGCTTTCCTTCAACTGGTTTGACTGCTTTTGGTGGAGGTTTTGTTTCCCCGAGAATATCAGCAAATAGAGAAAAGTAAATGTGCAAAAGCTGATTTGCTACTCTATCATCCGCACGGGTAAGGATGGTTTGGTTGAGAGTTATCAAAGAATAGTATCGAGCATGAGCATTCTTGCTAGACTTGAGCAAGGCGTCCGATTCGATAGAAGATATGACGGTTGATTTCATTGCAGGATGTGCAACCATCAGCTGCAGGAGCAAATGCGACGTTTTTGATGCAACTTTTCTATCGGGATCTCCGAGCTTGTTGACAAGCAATCTCATAAGATTGACCTCGCCTTCTGGCTTCTGTTTTAAGAGCTCGAAAACCATATCGACTGCTTTCATTCTCACCCATGTAACTCCTCCGTCATTTGCCACAATTTCAATCGTCTTAAGCAACTCAAAATAGAAATCCTTGAGCCAATCCTCGAAAGTCCAGAGGAGAAGATAAGCTTTGAAAATTTGATTTGTCCCATTGTTTTTCTCATACGCGAGGAGTCTGGAAACTGGCTGCTTTGCAAACGCTAGAAGCTTCCGATCACCTGGTAGGACGGATCCGTTGGCGAATAGATCCTTGATAGCAGTGAGCGAACCAATCGTCTGGTTTCTTGACTTTTTCTTTGCGAGGTTGAGCAACGACTCCAAAGTTTTCGTCGTATGTAAGGGTGAATCTGTGCAGACAATTGTGAGGGCAGAGATCTTGTCTTCGACTGTACCGGATGTCATAATTTGTGACAAGAACTGAAGGTTACTATCTTTTTTGAGATTATGCGACATATATGAAGCATTTTCGGTAGTAAGCAATTCTTTACCGCGATCATGTAGTGAAGTAATGGCAAATGAGTTGGCAGTATCCGAAGAAGGTGGCAAGGTTGGCAATACTATATTGTGCCAATCTTGCTGCGGTTCAAGATTCAATGGGCCTTTCGTTGGAAGGGCGGTAAGTGGCGGTTGTTTCGTGGCTGGTGCGGTATGGGTGGGGCGAGATTGGCTACTGGATTCTCCAGCTTCATAGCTGTCGCCTCCTTCATCGCTTTCTTCATCGTTATCATCACCATCTTCAGTCCACTCTTCCTCTTCGTCCTCTTCGTCCTCTGCTTCTAACTCCTCCACCTCGTTGTCCTCAACGACTTTGGCTTCTTCAAAGTTCGCACCTAATAGTCCAATCTCCTTCATGAATGCCTCAATATCTTTCTTGTTGGTTTTTTTGACGTTTCCTGTTTCCTTCACAACTAGTTCTTCCTCTCCCGAGTCAGTGTCAAGCTCGCCGACTAAATCAAGATCCTCTTTGCTTCCGCCAAGGGCGATGATTTCATCGAGAAGGATGTCCTTTTTAGATTTAGCGCCATTATTCGTTTCCGGCCTTGCATTACTCCTATCCTCAACCTTTGGCTGACTTGTCGTCGCTTTGGTGGATCCGTCATCATCGAATCGTATGTGTGTCTTCTTGGGCGGAGCCAAGGGTTTGCTCTCTATGATAGAGCCACTCCGGTCACGCTTCTTGCCACGAGTATCGTCGCTCGGTTGGTCCAATTGGCTAGATTTGCCATTCAGCTGGACTTTTGGCCCTGTAGGTTTTGTGGGAGAGCTGCGTTTTGCTTGAGATCTTTGATCCTTCCGGTCCCTCGAGCTCTTTGATTCTTTCACACTGGTTTCGATACGTTGTGTGAGCTTGCTGAGGAAATTGGAGTTTGGGAGCTCTAGATTCGGTGCTTTTGCGTCCGAGCTTACTATAGCTGCTCTTTTCGACAGTTTCGCCATCTTTGCGTTGGTGATGGTACAGTTTAGGTAATGGCGATGGGAAGCGTCGGCGCAATCTGCGACTTTGAGAATCTTAAAAAAAATGTTGTTGCCAGTTTCGCGAAGAAAAAAATACTGATGCGACGAAAAGTCTTGGCAAGATGATTTATGCAACACAGCTGAAGCTAAAATCCAACAGATGCGGAAAGCACTACGGTGCAATGTTCATATTTGCTATCAGACCTTAATGTTCATCTGGTGTAATTGAGGGTTATAACGCCGACCAAATTAATTAACCTTAGATAGTCACAAGAGTTAAACTCAACAACACTATTTACAATTAGGATGGTGGTGGAGTAGATATATTGCTGGCGATTCAGGTGGCCCTCATACTCCAAAATTATTAAAAATTATCTCATTTGCACAAAAAACTGGGCAAAAAAACCCCCCATATCCAACAAAGACAGACAGGCAGTGAAGGAAGCGTAGTCTTCCCATGCTCTAATGTAACTTATCGACACCAAATTTGTAATGCTTATTGATATTGCCATAACTTCAACAGGAGTCACTCCTTTTTCTGAGTTATAGGTTTAGCTCGCGATCGTGCTGAGGTCTGAGATTCATGCTTGAGATTCGGGATCTCGAGCGGAAGACAGAAAGGTGCAAATAGACTTCCCTGACTCCATAATTTTCTTTCGGTGTGGGGAACCCATGCTGGTATCGGACTAGTCGGGTGTCCAATTTTTAACCACATTTCCATATTAGCAGTGATCTTGCCGCTGACACCTGTAATTGTCTTTCTGTTCGTTTTCGAGTTCGGGCAGAAACCGCCATGGCGGTAGCCGGAGTGAAACTCGGCTGCCAGGTGAGGCATTTTGATTTCGAGTGCGCCTTCATATCTAAACGTGTCGAGGACCTTGGCACCAAAGGCAAGAGAGGGACCGACGAAAACACCTGCCTCACCTTTGGCAGCGAGCTCGTTCACATAGAAAATAGGTTTGATACTTGTCTTTTCAAACCCGCTCACGCCATTTCTGTTACCAATCATGTCCAGTATAATTATGGCAGAGTCGGGAACCTTGACTTCGACACCGGTGCTAAAGTTGCCTATTCCATCAAATTTCAAGTCGACTCCAGCATTAAATTGGACTGATGGTCCGAAGGTGAAAATTGATGGGATTGAAAAGCCAGGTATAACCATGTCTGGAAGTAGCGACTTGATGAAGGAAGTTGGCTTGGCTGTATGGTGTTGGACCTTGAACTCAACCTCCATTTTCGCACCGAGCCCTTTTGGCTGCGCATAAACCCCCAGATTCTTCACCTTGCCGCGCTCAGTTTTGACATGAATACCAAGCTCAATACCGCCATTAGTATAACAGCCGACGCAATTGATCTGGAGGTACTTCTCTTCATGAAAGGGATCAGCGAACAATTGAACTCGGTTCTTAGAACCCATAGCCAAGTCTAGAAAAATCGAACTCATATACTTGATATCTGGGGCGATACCGAGAAAATTGATGAGCTTTAAACCCAACTTATCCAGACTAAAAAGCCGTTTAAAAAGGGCTCGCCCTTTAATCTGTGGCTCGACTTTGTTTGGCGATTTGTATCTCCCAATATCTAACTCAAAGCTTCCAGCAACTTGCTTCCATGAGATAGATTCGATGGTCAAATTAGCGACCCTTGTCGCTGGATTGATTTTTAAACCAGTGACCTTGTACGGCTTTCGTTGGGCCATAGGACAACAACTGATATGGTTGGCAATTATATAAAAATAGTCTGCTTCCGCCGAATTAACCCACTTCCAAGACTCAGTAGCATGTACCATTGCCGCTTTTGAATTAAACTTAATAATGATGCTTTTCCCGGGAATATCGCATTTTATAGTCCTGGTAAGATCATCAAATCTCTCCATTAGAACGAGAGGATGTTCTGGGCTGGGCGCATGAAGTGTCATGTTTGCGAGATAAATTTGGTTTTCCACTAATAGAATTGGCTTTAGTTCGTTATCATCTATGTTGCAGACGTTGTAGTGAGTTTCTCTGTTCACTTACGAGCAGTCCCACTATATAGCAAGGTGACATTTCTCTTCAAATCCAATCCAGAAAAAGGATTCTCCCTTTTTTGCAAACGGGACTGGTAGAATGTATCCTCGCGAATCGGTTTCATTTCCAGAGCATTCGTAATGGCATTGTTGATACTCTGTTTCTGTATCGCAGTAAGGCCTGACTTATTTTTCAAATTGATATCTTTGACTGGCATCCCAGGCGCCCCAGAATCCTGGCTAGGAGATGAGGAAGTATCCCTCACGAACCCGCTATAGAAACCATCTTCTCTTGCATTTGGAGCAGCGACAACATCTTTGCCGAGCAGGGGTGTGGCAGTGCCTCGTAGTCCTAAAAATGCAAAAAACACGAAAAATGACAAGAGATTGAGAGAAACCATCGGTAAAGACCCTTGAAATCGGCACTTGATGCGCTCGGCCCGCAAGATCTGCTATTGTGCCAACAGAAGCTCGAGACTAGGGCTGACGATACCCGCAAACAAAATAGCCTTAAAGTAATAATTAATATGTTATGGAAGGAAATACATCGATTGTTTCCATGCTGGAGAGGGGCAGCATATATACAAACAGGCATCCCTCGAACTATTTTATCAGGGTTAGATACCTCATTGGTTAGATACAGAACGCGTATAATCTCCGCCGAAATAAAGTAATCCCTTGGGGTTGGGTAATCGTTTATCACCAAAAATTTGGATATCACGGCGACAAATTACAATACCAATTTTGAGATCATGGGTCATCCATGGTTTGAGGCAGATGTCTTCTAGGCGCGTCAAACTCTATTTAGCACTTCTGTTGGATAATCATATAGTTGTTGCTCTGAGAGGCCATTCTCTGCAATAACTACTAAGCAGGAGACATCAAAATTAAGGCTACGTGAACAATCATGCTTCACTAAGATATTGGATCCATTTGGATTGTTTTACCAATAGTTATATGAATGTTTATCATGCGACTCGGCTGGCGAATGGAAAGGAAGGTATCTGAATGAGCGGGGAAGTTCTTTTGCTAAACACCTTCAGAGATGGGGGAAAAAGCCGACCAGAGATTTTATGGCAGGTGCTTGTGCCAGAGGCTTAATTAGGACGAGGCTCAACACCGTCTCGGAAATTGGGTTAGAAATTCTCCGAGCACAAAGTGTTCCACAATCGCCCCGCCTGTTATTATCAAAACAAACCGAAAGTGGAAGCTGTGGCCTATCAGTCTCAATGGTGTTTTAGATGCTTTATAGACTTGCAATTAAGCTGGTAGAGACTGTCTTGGAAGTTTGGATTCTACCTGGTGGAGTAACTTATCAAATTAGACCCAATCTGGTTGTGGTTTGGACCTATTAAAATCTAGTCATAGTTAATCGATTCTAGCGATGCTCATAGGGAAGAATAACATGTAGGCGCATAATCTTGTGAGCTTTGGGTCCGTTGTGTGCATATATATATTTTGCGAGAATATCTGTGACCGCGTTGTGATGAGGTTAGAGCTCGGGGCCCGTGGAGGTCTGTCTGTACATGGCCGAACGCCGCCGAGACTCTAACCGAGCACCGGAAATCCCCCGCTACAGTATCATCCACAATCCAACAAATTTCTGTTCTGCTCGTGAAAGTTCAAGGGCCAATGCATCCCGCGAAAACCATCACGATGTCTTCCAAAGCGCTCAATTACGGCCGTAGAGTCATTAATCTCACGCAAAAATGTTTTACGCAACAACGGGCTATGTCTACTCTTCCTCGAGTCCAGTCTCGAGCTACCCCACTACGGACCAATATAGCACCAGTTCACTACGCACGAACAATTCCCGTTCGTCTTGTGCGATATGCATCTAGTTCGGCTACAGAACTCCGAAAAACACCATTGCATGCATTACACCTTCGATATGGTGGTAAAATGGTGGAATTTGGCGGATATGAGATGCCAGTTCAGTACGCCGACCAAGGTATTGGAGAAAGCCACAATTATGTCCGCGACCTCTGCGGATTGTTTGATGTATCGCACATGGTGGTATGTTCAACTTAACTAGATTGAAAATCAAAGCGCCTACTAAAATGAATAATCTAATGTGAAATATCTACATAGCAACATCAATTTACAGGCTCTACAGCAACCGGTTTTCTCGAGTCGATAACGCCATCTGACCTTGAGGGATTAAATTCTTTCACCTCTACGCTATCGGTCCTCTTATTACCAACAGGTGGTATCGTCGATGATACCATCATCACAAAGCATACAAACGAAGCTTTCTATGTTGTCACTAACGCAGGCTGCCGCGATAAAGACCTCGCATTCATCGATGAGAAACTTAAGGCTTGGAATGCCAAAGTTGGAGAAAATGAAAGGGTTCGACATGACGTTCTTGATCGTGGTCTTGTCGCGTTGCAAGGACCCTCATCGGAAACGGTTCTCCAGGGTCTTCTGGTACCTGGTGGTGAGGCACTCAGCGAGCTCTACTTTGGACAGTCGAGATTTGCTACCCTTTCCGTGGGAGGGGAGGAAATATCAGTTCACATTGCTCGAGGAGGTTATACCGGCGAGGATGGATTCGAAATTTCCATTCCTAAAGAAAAAACCGAATTGGTGACAGAAGCACTGCTCGACGCCGAGGATGGACTGACTGCACTCATTGGTCTTGGAGCAAGAGACTCGTTGAGATTGGAGGCCGGAATGTGTCTTTATGGACATGACTTGAATGAAGAGACGACTCCCGTTGAAGGCGCTCTGACCTGGCTTGTTGCGAAGAACCGAAGGCAAAAGGCGGATTTTCCAGGGGCGAGTAAGATATTGCAGCAAATTAAGGAAAAGCCAGCGAAAAGACGAGTTGGCTTAATTGTCACAGGAGCGCCAGCAAGAGAGGGTGCTATTATAAAAAACAAGGAAGGTGAAAAGATTGGAGTCATCACCAGTGGGTGTCCAAGCCCAACCTTGGGTAAAAATATTGCAATGGGATATGTAGAGGAAAAGTACAAGAAGAATGGGACAGAGGTTGGTGTTGAAGTAAGAGGCAAGATCAGGCAAGCTGTGGTCTCAAAAATGCCATTTGTGCCATCCAAATATCATAAGGAGGGTGGTGATGGCGGAGCAGGTGAGTCGTCTAGCACTTCGTCCACTTTTAAGGATGGCCTGATAATGGGAGCTGCCTTTGCCTTACTACCTGAATTTTGAACATAGCTTATAATATTATAGCTTAATCATGTCAAAGTTCTCGGTGGTTGTTGAATAAAATCCGGCGGTTGTAGGAGCCTTCACCAATACCCTTCGATACGACCTAAAACTTTTGTTTAAATAGGATAGTGACATCGCTGGGCGAAGTTTGAATGCATGGATTTAATTGCTAGCTAAAAACGGGGCCTTGAAAATGGGAACATTCTTAGACATTTGAAGATTGTTTACTCGATCTCCATACAAAACCTATGGAATAAACTAGCAAAACGAAAGAAATATATATAATATGTAAGAGTATCTACATGTATGTACAGTGTTTGCCTAAATTCACGTCATAACATGTGATTAGAGGCATTGGGCGTAGTATGGATTCAAAGACGAGCAGGTCGTGGCTGGGGCAGCACAAGCGGTTGCGCCCTAGAAGTTTTGTTAGCTTCGAAAATCGTGAAGGTTGGAAGATGGTTGATCAAACTTACAGTCCATCCGGTGCCGCCGCACTGGCCATAAATCGTCTGAGTACCCCCGGTTGGCGGCGCAGTTGTGATTACCTTAGTCGTAGTCGTAGTAGTGGTAGTTTTCGAGGTAGTGTTGACTGGCGTGGTAGTCTTCGAAATGGTGGTGGCTGATGTGGTAGTCTTCGAGGTAGTGGTAGTGGTGACGACACTTCCACCGCCAACGAGAGAGTTGGCCCAATCCTCAATATTTGTGTAGCCGTTTCCATTCTTATCAAGCATCGAGTCGGCTACATTTGGATTAGTGCCCATGGCGATTTCGGCGGCATCTGGAATACCGTCTCCATCAGTGTCAACCCATTTAGTGCCACCGTTCAATGCAGATGGGCTGTAGCCCATGGATGCTACTGGGTCACTGATGAGGGCTCCGCTCTTGCCCCATGTTTGGACTTGCGCAACCAATTTGGCATCGGTGGCATCACGAACCTTGGAGCACCCAACATTCGCGAGAACATATGTGAGAGCGTTTGGTGCAGTCATAAGGTTTGCTGGACCTGGATAATCGAACTTGTTTGCAACAATGACCATACCGCCGTAGTTAGAAGAAGCGGCTCCAAGAATAGTACCATCCAGAACGCCATTTTGGTTTGAGTCATAGTAATTGTCCTTGACGTATCCAAAAAAGTTGGCGTTACCCCTTGTGAAGGCAGTGACCGAAGTACTAGGTCCGCTAATGAAGTAATTGTTGATAATATTGGCATAAGAGAGGCCATCAGAATCGCCAGCAATATATCCACCGCCGCCGCCCCAATTATAAATAACATTGTTGGTAAACTCGTTAATGCCTTTGACTTTTGGATTCCGGGTCTTATTATCAATGTATAGATTGCGGAATAGCGATACGCCGCCATCGGTCTGAATGAGACCACCGCAGGAGTGAGTTTCGAGTCCTTGTCCGATAATAGTGTTCTGGATAGTGATATTGTTTGCAGCGCCGTTGATTGAGAAGGTCTCGTCACGGCCCCAAGTAACGCTGACATGATCAAATATCATAGTATCACCATCAGCGATAGTGATAGCATCCTTCCCGGAGTCACCACCTGTACCCATTCGGATACGTATATATCGGACAATGGCCTGGTGTGCATTTGAGAAAGACCAGCCATTTCCATAAGTAGCAATCCCGTCACCGGGTGCAGTTTGTCCGAGAATTGTGACGCGAGCTGCAACAACAATACGGGTATCGATATTAATCGTACCGCCGACAGCGAAAGAAACGATCCGATTTGGCTGCGACACGGCATCACGGAGGGATCCAGCTCCAGAATCGTTCAGATTTGTGACGAGGTAATGCGTACCAGCCCTACCACCTGTTGCCTGAGCTCCCATACCTTCTGCACCAGGGAAGGCAGGAATGGCGATAGTGGAGCCTGTAAGGGCCGCTAGGAGGATAGCAGTCTTCATCTTTTAATCTTCACAATTAAGAATGTGCAAAATAACGGCAAATTAATATTAAAAAGGGAGTTGGTCGACAGAACAATGAGGGCCGCTCGGAAAACCTAACAGCATGAGGAGGCCACTTTTTCGTGGAGAGGAAGGACTATTTATTTATGATCTACGAAATATTCTAGATAAATTGTATTCAAGTCCTAGTCCCCTGCCATATTCGAATTCGACTGCATCGTTGCTCACTCCTTCAATTGCAATTGACTCTACTAGCATACTGTCTCGAAACCTTGCTGGACAAATGTATTTTGTGTTGGAGCAGGTTAATTAGGCCGCGGTCTTCCATTCGTGGAAATATATTCGGATACGGCGGGTCTGTGGGAACTCGGACCGTGGCGTCCATTCTCGCGCAGTGAAAGGAGACGAGACTCAGGGACTGGAAGGAAGGTTCCCCGGGTTTTCTTCTAAACCTTGTTTTTTTAGGCTGAAGATGCTGAATCGTGGTGGGGAATTGGGTGGATTTCCGAACCCCACGCCTTAAGCTTGCTAGTCGCCTGTCGCTGGGTGGTAGTTGATTGGACTGAAGCTAAAATATTCGGTACCACCTTCGATCCTGGTTCAGGTCAGAGAACCGTGGGTCGGATCTATGGGGACTTTTTCAGCAGCATTCTTGCAAAACATTTTGTATCCAGATCTTTCTTTTTTAAACCGAGGAAGTAGATTCCAACGACCTTGACGATATTTTTGACTTTTCAGGCCAAACCCCGTACTTCTTAATCGCATCATGTCGTATTGCACGCATCAAGGTTGCTGAAATATACGCCGGAAGGAAGCAAACTCTTCCAGTATCACTCGGGAATACAAGCCGGCTAAGCTCCTGTCGTCGGATACAGATCTCTGCAGCCGTGAATATAGGCAATAAGCGAGTTTTGTTTATCAGAACGTGATATTTATCTTATAACCTTAACATCAATTCCATATCTGCCTTGAGAAATTCAGTGTTATGGAGCCCGAAACTAAAATACAGAAATCGGCCGTCTTTATGATATATGGATAATTGCATATCTTCCCAGTATCATTTCGTAATCGATGGTAGCCGGTGGCTAGTTAGTTTATTTACATACTATAGCGATGATGTCTCTTTAATTTACAGAATTAGCAAAGTAAACGGTTTCCTAAGTTCTCAGAATTTCATTCTCATTTTAGTTTCTAAAACTATCAAGATAATTATGTTAGAATAGGGAGTTCATATGAGGTGGAGTGTAAATCAATACATCAACAGCTGGTAGCATTCCGTCAAGAGCCACGAATGTGTCATGTGGTTTGATATTTGGCACGCATACGTATGTATGGGAATATGCCGCTGCTGCTACTGGACTTCATGTTTTTCGACGGGTTCAAATAAGTACTCGATCATAGTATCAGCGACTTTCAGGCAATATACATCTTACCTTTCAAGCTTACCGAGTCGATATGTATTGAGTGGTGCATCGATAATAGCTGGACTGAAATATGGCACCCGAATACTTGTCTCCGCCGAACCTCGAAAAACGCAGAAAGGGCGACCGACTGACGTCGCTACCAACCGAACTGCATATCGAAATCCTTTCTTATTTGCCCTGGAAAACTCATGTCGTTTGTATGCAAGTTTGCGTCATCTGGCGAGACATTCTCTCTGCATCCAATCTAGATTTCCCAGTGATGCGCTTTGCCGAGAACTTGAACCCCCGGCTCCACCAACTCTTCGCTTCGCATGGACCAGAACATGTCGCACGACTTTTTAAATTTGTTTATCAAAACGGGAAGATACTGTCCACAAAAATCAAAATCTCGCTAGATATCATCAGAAAGAGTGATATCAGTGAAGAAGAGAAGGCCATGTGGAAAAGCGACATGTGGGGGAAGTCAGTTCTCGGCGACCCGTTATTTCTCCTTGATTGCGATTCTAACATCCTATCAGAGGCAACGGTGGTTGACCAAGCTACTGTGCCCAATCGCCAAACTTTAATGGAGATATCTTTGAGTGTAGCGTTATATGGTACGAGCTACCACAATATGCAGACAATACAGGTTTTAAAGTGGACATTTCGTGAGCACCCAGAGCTCCAGAAAATGTCATTGCGAGAGTTTATCGAATTTGTTGCAAAATTCGCGGTGGGCTCCAAAGCCCTCCAAAATTGCCAGGACCAAATGCGGATGGAGTTAGCTTCAAAGATTGTAGATTCTGTTGTGCAGTTTGGATTAGTGGTGAAGAAGGCGAAGGAAAAAGGCGAAAATGGTATAGATCACGAGACCAATATAGATCGATCAAACAGAAAAATGATGAGCGCCTGGACTTTATACCGAAATCACCACGCATGAAGAGTAAGCCACCTCTTTGAGGCACTAAAGATCTATATACCGTCTACAGCCACCTCTACATGCATATGCATATTGTTTATGAATTACTATGTTATATATAACTATTGTATTTTATTGTCCAAAATAAATATTTAATGGCTAACTGGGGTCCTAATTCTCATGGTTTCTCCATAATCCCATTTGCCATGAACTCTAGTTTCCATCCGTGTATTAGTATGACGCCTAGCCAACTGGATTATTTTGCGTTGGCTAGAAAAATACCACAGCAGGAAAATCTACCTACATCCGGCCGCATTGCTGCGACGATGACATAAAAAAAGACTTCTAACGTTAACTTGCAGGAAAAGTCGGACTCTGACTCGATGGCTTGCATCTTTTAGCATACATGACGGCGCATTTGAACCAGAATCTCAAAATGTCATCTCTTTCGATCTACAAATATCCAACCTGATCCAACTGTTGTGTGCCCTTTCTCACGAAGGCATGCCTTCTCCCTCGCTGGGACAAGGTTCCTCCAATGGCCCTACGATGGCCAGCGCTCCTAGCAGCCTGAACCTCGCCAATAATCTTAAGCACTTCTCATCCGGTCTCGCCGGTGGCATCGTGTCTGCCATAGTCTTACAGCCTGCAGACTTGCTCAAAACCCGAGTTCAGCAGTCGCACCACTCTACCCTTGTCGGCACAATCAGCACCATTCTTTCATCTCCAGCGCCTATATCTACACTATGGCGTGGTTCCATGCCCTCTGCAATTCGCACAGGCTTGGGCAGCGGTCTATATTTTGCATCCCTCAACATCCTCCGTAAATCGGTCCAAACGTCCTCTCCATCTTCAAAACCATCGACTCTCACAAACTTGTTGACCGGCTCTGCAGCTCGGGTATTCGCTGGCTTCGTTATGATGCCAATCACTATTATTAAAGTGCGCTACGAGTCCTCGTTCTATGCCTACACTTCTATATCGCATGCATCTCGCGATATATTTGCCAAGGAAGGATTTCGCGGCTTCTTTTCGGGATTTGGAGCGACGGCAATTCGGGATGGACCCTACGCTGGAGTTTATGTGAGCTTTTACGAAGCCTCGAAGGGTATATTTGAAAGGCTGTACAATTCAACAGCTAGAGTAGACGTGGTAGACCACGAGCAGTCTGCAACACTGGTCAACTTATCAGCAGGTCTTGCTGCTGGTGTTCTGGCCACGGCGGTAACAAACCCGTTCGATGCGTTAAAGACGAGGATACAGCTATTCCCAGAGACTTATACAAATTTGTGGGTCGCAGGAAGAAAGGTTATCGGGGAGGAAGGGTTCCGAGCACTCTTTGATGGACTGGGGTTGAGGATGGGCAGAAAGGCGCTCAGCAGTGCTGTTATGTGGACCGCTTATGAGGAAGGAATGAGACGATGGGCTTTAGCAGCAAGGAAGAAGGGAAGCGATACGCAGATATAAAATATTTTACCCCTAAATCGCTTGACGAGTCAACCGTCTTGACCAGTCTCGAAACCAGACCAAGACAACGCCGTCTTGATTCCAGACTCACAAAGTAGAATGACCAACACGGGAAACAAACATGAGCGTTGTAAATATGTAAAGATAGAGATGTATATAAATATGGCGAGGAACGGGGCGTTTGGGCTGCTAAACTCTTCTCAAAGTTATCAAAATATCTTTACAACCAGAGCCTAATTAATTAAGGGACCCTAAAATATGCTTCAATAGGTGGAATAAGGATGTATGGTGGCGGATACTAGTCAGAATAGTTATGGAGTCTCAAGGTTCTTGTTGAAGGCGATACCCACGAGCAAAATTATATCGCTCCTAATTTAAGCCAAAATCTCTTGGAGTTTTACCGCTAGGTCCCCAACACTAACCATATGCTTCCTTCCAGTCCTCCTCTCTTGTACTTCAATCATCCTATCGCTTTTATACTTGCTACCTAGTACAATCATGACACTGTAACCAATCATATCCGCCTCCTTTAGTTTCCTTACCACCGATTCTTCGCGATCATCTAGGACGATGTCATCCGCTAATCCGCTATTACTCGTCACAATCGCATCATAAATCCCAGTAGCCTCACCTTCCATGAAGTTATCTCCCTTTTTCCCTGTGTAAACCACAACAACGCTGTAGGGCGCGACCGCTTTCGGCCAGCAAAGTCCTTTCTCATCCCTTAGTACTTCTGCGATTGCAGCGATCAACCTCGTAACTCCAATACCGTAACATCCCATCTGCATATTAGTCCTATTCTGGTTTTCATTCGCATCTATATTTCCTACTGAGGCATTCAACGGCTCCGAGTATCTTGTCCCCAAGTAGAACGTATGCCCTAGCTCCGTTGTCTTTGAGGCTGTTAACGAGCCTGCTTCGCATTTTGGACAAATATCTCCCGTGATCGGTTTACAAAGAAATATCGGTAGAGTATCACCTCCTCCAGGGATCTTTGCTTCCATGCTGGTCCTAATAGCTGTTGGGATCTTCTTGTCCGCGTAGAATTGCTTGATTATGCTTGGCGACTCGGCTCTGAAATCTTCTTCGTGTCCCGAGAATGTTGTAAACTTTGACTCTCCGTCGCCTTCAAGTATATGTCCATCATAAATTTTGATGATCCGGCTGTAGTTTTCATTTTCTTTTATCTGACCAGTCGTGTTATTCAGTGTGTCGATCCAAGGTGTGAAATTCTCCTCCCAATCATTCAAGGCACTCGCTTCTTCCATTCCTGTCTCGATACCTCCCCCTTCATCCCCTATAATGCTTTGGATGACCCGAGGGTTAATCTCTCGCTTAAACCACTCTCCAGCGCCTGGTGCTGTTGGTGAGGTAGGTTTAACGTATCCGGGATAATAGGCTTTGACCAGTATCTTCCTATCTTTGCTAACCCCGTACCAGACTTTCGTCTCCTTGGTCTTCCATTTCCCACGGTGAACGGGCAGGTGTTCCAAGCATTCCACGTTTGCGGTATACCCGCATCCCTCTCCTTGAGGATCTGTTCCGGAACAACTGACAATAGTGTCTTCGCCAGTATTGCAGCCGTAATGATATTCGTGTGATAGGTTTCCACCCATGTTACCGCTATCGGCTTCAGCGACGAGATATGGGAGCTTCAGCTCATCAAAGAAGGACTTATAAGCACCTACAACATCGTTATAGGTGCTCAAGGCAGCTTCTACAGAAGAGTCAAAACTATAGAGGTCCTTCATGACAAATTCGCGGCCACGAAGGAGGCCGGCACGAGGGCGGCGTTCATCCCTATATTTCCGTGCTATTAAAAGATAACTGCTGGTTAGATTTTCGTGCTCTAGACTAGTATGGCCAAGAACATACTTATTTGGTAGACTCGTAGGGGTAGCTGCTTATACGAGGCAACAGTTGAAGAGACGAGAGTGGTGATTTCCTCCTCGTGGGTTGGGCCAAGGAGATATTGTATTCCTTGTCTATCTTCAAATCGGAAAAGCTGCAGAGAGAATTAATTTACTAGAATGTGAGTTTTTTAGTTCTTATGAAAATGTATTGGATGAGAAAAAAATAGGGCGTACCTCTCTCCCCATTTTGTCCGCCCTTCCTGTCTTTGACCATAGCGATTGGGCAGATATCGATGGTAAAGCGACTTTCGAAGCACCTAAGGTGGGTGTCACAGGTCGTTAGCTCAGCCAATGAATACGTCTCTGAGGTCGTGTTGATTCCAATGCATACCAATGGCTTTCATGTTCTTGTCGATTAATTTTTCAATTTTTTCTTGTACCCTGAGGCCTAACGGCAGCATATGAAAAATGCCTGGGTAGGCATTCCGGACGTAACCTGCTTTAACCAGTAGGGAATGAACATCTTCGGGTTCATTACCGTGATCTAGTTTCGATTTTGCAATTGGCAGCCAGAGGCTAGAAACTCTGGTGCGACCATCTGTCTGCGAACATCAATCAGCCAATGGGCACACCATTAATTTAAAGCTCAAAGCGTCGGAACTTACTGTTAAACGTCTTGCTAGGCCATGGCGAAATGAGCATTGCACACAAACTAAGAGTAGCCTGGAACGACCGGGACGGCCAATGAGGCTCCCGCGAACCATTGATGCTATTTTGTGTGAAGAAGTTGTCATTTGATTGTGGTGTTGAGGTGAACGTCGAGCTTTGTCTGGTTAGCTTCTTCTTATCCACGGCCAAGCCCCGACGACATCATCGATGTCCCGACACATCTCCTTCACCACCAGCTCGGATATCGAAGAACAACATCACCGGGGCATTACAAGACCCCCTTAGTTTCGCATACCGTCGATTTCTAAGCTCGCAAACGCCTTTTCGAGGTCCTAAACCAGAAGCCCGCCGTATGCCTCGATAGTCTCGACGCCGTACCCCGCGGACCCAACCCACAACCTCGCCTCGCCTCTTCCTCTCCCGCATTCAAACCCGTATCCTGCGCCTCTTGCGCATCCGCCGCCGCAGAATGGCCTCCTACCTTCTGATATCACTGCCGAGTTCGATCGTCAAGTCGGGCGACAAAGAAGATGCCTTTAATGCCGTAAACTCGCACAAACCCTCAACGGAGGCCCAGTTGTCACTGTTCAATATTCCAGAGTTCAAGATTGGAACACTGGACTCCCTGGTAATTCAAGCCGACGAGCTAGCGAAGCTGGATTCTGCAGCAGAGACAGCTGTAAAAAAGGCGGTTGATGTGCTCACCTCAATCTTCGATGGGAACGACACCAGAGTCGCAGAGAACAAGCTAGTTAACGAGAGTGAGTGGCTTCAACCACCTTTCCTTTTATTTTAACAAAGTTACTAAATGATAAATTATAGAACCTTTCCAATCCTACCTGGAATCTTTCGCCTGGAATAAAGTCAAATACCGCTACGACCGGCCCATCCCTGACATTGTAAACATTCTCAAATCTGAAATCCACTCCCTCGACGAAGATATCAAGGCCAAATACTCTTCCTACCAGTCTGTGAAAACCAACCTACAAACCCTACAGCGTCGCCAACAGGGCAATCTCTCCACCCGTTCTCTCGCATCCGTCTTAAAACCTTCACATTTCCTCTCCTCCGAGTATCTCACCACCGCCCTGATCGCTGTCCCTAAACCTAACGAGAAGGAATTCCTAGCAACATACGAAACCCTGAGTCCCATGATTGTCCCCCGCTCAGTGTTCAAAATCTCCGAAGATTCAGAATTCGCCCTCTTCGGCATTGTCGTTTTCAAAAAACACGCCTCGGAACTCTCCCACAAGGCGCGCGAACAACGTTACGTACCACGAGACGTGACATACAGTGAAGACGCAGACAGCCAAGAAAAAGCGGAGACAAAGTCCGCAGAAGAGCAGGCTGATAAACTATGGGGGGAGACACTGAGACTCGCTCGGACAGGGTATAGTGAACTAGCGGCAGCCTGGATACATGTCAAGACGCTGAGGGTATTTGTCGAGAGTGTGCTGCGATACGGATTACCGCTAGACTTTGTGGCAGCAGTCTGGATCGGGAGAAGCAAAGCTATCACCAAAGTGAAGGAGAGCTTGGAAACAGAATATGCACATTTAGGAGGGAATGCATACGGACGGGATAAGAAAGGGAAGATTACACGGAAAGATGATGCGAATGTGGCAGAGTTGGCGGCGGGGACAATGGGCGGGAGTGAATATACGCCGTTTGTAGAGTATCTGTTCGAGGTAGCTTAGGGGTTCTACAGGAAGAATAACGGGGTGGTAGATTCGATCTTTCTTTTTTGTTTCTATTTTCTTATACCTTTTTGGTGGGCAGCGAGCGGAATGGGAATTGGAATGTAAAAACCTTTGACGAGTCTTTTATATCTTTGGACTACTACATTGTCATTTTATCACGCTAGGACCATGCATAGAGGAACTCTTTCCCTCTCTTATCTCACGTTGTTTGTCTGTATGGTCTGTCTGCTTCGAGTAAATGGAAGTTATAACTGCGTATAATCACATTTTTCCTCTCTTTTGCAGTTTTTACTAATTGTTAGTGATTGATGAAAGCGAACATAAATGGAAAGGAAAAAAAGAAACTCTGACCAAACACCCGACCAAGATGAGATGAAATATGTATTCCCATCTCGCTAGCTATTTGAGCTCTCTTCTGTTATTTGAGTACATATTTCCTAAGGTAGAGACATAGAGACATAGAGACATCAAAGCCTACTGCTCTACGCCTTTCAGTAAAATCAAGAACGGATAACCTGATAGAAACAAAGAGGAGCGAACTACCAGCCATGTAATAATACAAAGAAATAAGTAGTGAAAAAAAAAACAGATAAATTAAATCCGCTGATGGTAAAGACAGCCCGCATGATGCATATATAACACAGAACAGAAAGAAAAAAAGAAATAAAAACTTCATCAGTATCTCATTCGCGTTCTTCTAAGGTCTCTCCTAGCTTTTCCGGCTCCTTGACTTGACGCACAGTATTTCTATTGCTGTTGCCTAACTACAAGAGGCCGTACGTTCCAGATCGCGACATTCGCCTCCTGTCCAGGTTTGACAAATGTTGGCTCGGGCGTGACGCCTTTTGCTGCCTGTAGGCACATCAGGCTCACATTTGCCAGTTCGTCCACATATTTTGCCATTCTACCAGTGGCCACAAAAGTATCCGCAACTCCGCTACTAGGTTTCGCGACCAGCACCGCAAGATCCAGACATTTGGAGTAATTGCTTTTTTGGAGGTGATGCCCTGCCGCAAGATGCACTCCGTGTAGCGCCATCGTGATATCCGGGACGTAGGTGTTTCGGATGTGTTTGACTTGTTCGGCGTCAGTGTGATGTTGGCATTGGACCAACCAGCTATTTACCAGCAGGCCTAGCTTTGATTCCGCTGACTGGTATGCCGCTTGCAGGTCGTCTTTAAGTTTACTTCGTCTCACGGCAGCGGTGCCACCTTCACGCTTGACAGCAGTCCTACAATTTGAGAGTCCGATTAGATCGAGTTCTTATTGAGATAGATGTTGTGGCTTACCCTTGTGCAAGTAGTTTGTTCCAGGTGTCGAGTGCATCTAAACCTTCAATCAACAGCTCGTACTCAATATAAACCGAGGCGACTGTCTTTGCTTCTTCGGAGAGGTCGTCGCTATCGTCTAGATCATCCGGGACTAAGTGCTGACTCGAGATTCTCTCAGCTAATGTTCGAGCGGCGTCCAAACGTCCGGTTACTATTATGCTGGTTAGCTTCACGTTCGACATATTTTCCATTGTCGCAAAAGAGTATACATACGGTAAAATCGTTTGAACATCATTACACCAGCATGAAGCAAATCCTCTTTCATATCATTCACTACTAACATCCATTCGGCTGTTCTGATAAGCTTCTCATCTTCAGGCTGCACCTTTTTACGATCTTGCCACGACAGAGAAAATTCGGATAGCACTTGGATCGGCAGCTCCTCGTGCTTATAGAGAGGTTCTGTCTGAACAAATGCATTCTCCATTGTCCTTCTCAGTGTCGCCTTGACGTCGAGGCCGTATGAGCGGAACGATCTCATCATATCATCTCGGGTATTCTCGTTAATCACGTGTAGTAGAACCTCGCCCATAACCTCCACACAACGAGCATGACTGAGTCTCGCGGCGTACAGAGGAATTATCTTATATTTCTCGGCGGCTGCCAGCATACGAATGTAACCAGCGATTACTTCCTGAGCCGCATCGGCATCCCGACCACTTTCTGGCCATTGTCCAAGGTGTTGCAGGATTATGATGACATGCGTGATAACTCGTAGCAGCTTCCAGTCCGTACAGTCGACTGGCGTATTGGTATCTTTGTCCGGTTCATACCCAGGGTCTCGTCTGAACTCTCTCAGCTGATCGGCGAAGATGTTGACAAGTTTCGGTATTCGGTCTGAGATGATTGCGCCCTGAACCGCTCGCAAGGCAGTGGATTGAGCTGTAGCAAGAAATCTATGGTCCTCAGGTCGAGAGAGGCTGTCTACGATCTTCGCCATAACACTTCGTGTGCCTAGTGTAGCAACAGCATCTGGAATGTGTAGCCTTAGTGTTGCATCTGAAAGGCGTCCGTTTTGGTGTAGGTATCGTTCGTAGTGAGCTTCGATGAGCGCATTAACTTGGGCGTAGACGTGGTCGTGCCAGTTCTCGCACGCAGGAAGGGAGGTCTCGATGTCACCAGCCAGTAAACCATAGGAGGCTTTCTCCCACACATCGCCCGGAGCTTTGTTAACACGTTTAGCTAATGCATAACATGACCGTCGCCACAGCTGTCTTCTTCGGTTCCCGCTAAGCCCCTGCTCTGGCGATGCATTATACATTTTGTCATCTGCTACCTCTTCATCGACAACCCAGTCAACAGCATCTCTTCCACCTAGGACCACTGGCGCTCTCCAAGATTGGTCACATTTTCGGCACCATTCGGCAGCAAGCTTGAATTCGCCCTTGCGGATATATCCCCACAACACTTTGTAAAATTCAATGTCATAATAATTGTCGCCTTTTGAAACGCTTCTCGCTTGTCTCAATGGGCCATCAGGATCCATTTCGGTGTTGATTGCTTGGGTTTTGTCGTCGGGCGAAGGGATGCCCCTTTCAGGATATTCAAATCTCGCATTAGGTCCCTTTCGAACAAACTCGGTGGGATCCATGTGTTCCTGTTTGTACTTCTTGAGGGCATGCAAAGTATACATATGGCCTGATGCCATTGCTTCTTCATCCTCAGCTTCTTCGTTTGGAATGATGGGTTCGGGGGCTATCGATCTCAGCCAGTCTCGGATAATGTTGAGTTCGCGGAAGACGAAAGATTCCTTCAATAATTGTCGGCGTAGGATTTCGTTGCTTTCGTATTGAGAGACTTCTCGAGCAGTACCGGAAAGATCCAGGTGCCGACCAGGCACCAGCCTAGCAATAAGATCCCACGTCTCGCCCTCCATCTTATAAAACTCGGTCTCCCCTACTAGCTCCAAGATAGCGTCTTCTTCTTCTCCTAGATAGGATTCCCTCCGCCTCTGCGCATCTTGGTAGTGATCTAGCGTATCCTTGTAAAAGCCATTGATAAGACCCAGGGCTGTTTCTTCGACATCATCTTCTGGATTCCGACGGAATATGTCAACATGGCGTGCAAAGCTGTCAACCTCAGGGCCAAGCTGCTCGTCGTCGATAGCGACATCTTCTTCAAAGTCATCGTCTGGTAGGTACATAGAGTCGCCGTACATAGATTCTGTTTACAACCATTAGCATTTTGAGCTGTGTCATGGAAAGCTTCTTATTACAACCTTCAGCACCGTATGGAACCATTATCTTGGAACCTTCTGGGGAGAATATATCGCTGCCGGCTATTGAGTCTCGTTGGTCCTAGGAGGGGTGTTAATCAAATATAGCTCGAGATTGTTTGGATTGTCGCACGTACATAGTCTTCATCGGACATTAATAACGAGTTCTCTCTTGAGAATTGCTATACCGGGCACTCGTGGTTAGCTAGTCGTTTGACAAATTGTGTTATTTGGGTGTGATCGAATGTGGCTGGTTGCAATTTGAAAAAAAGGGTCTGTCCATACCTGACTTTTGACGGGAGCCTTAGTATATTGCGACTTCCTCGACGCATATTTCGTGGGCGAGGCAAATGCCGGCGCCATTTTGGTTGTTCGAGGGATGGTGAGCGTCGAATAGACGCGTGATTTCGTAGTTGGGAGGTTAGGAGAAGGTAATCGCGGTCAGATAAAACCAGAGTCCAATGCCGCAGAACGACCAGGGAGGTCAGCCAGAGAGAATTGTGGTGGATACAATATCTGGAGGTGGGCTTTGAGACCGAGCGACGGCAATCGAGCCTGGCAGAGGGCGGCGATGAGATGGCGATGGCGGCGATGGCGATAGAGGATTGATTGGACGATGGTGGTGGGAAGGAATGTTTACATGACGACGTTTGGAAATTTCGACGAGGGCAGGCGTTTGAGATGTGTTGCGGCGGCTCTCCACAAACGGACAGGGAACAAGGGTCCGTCGCCCAAATATAAATTTTCGCTGGCGTCTCAGTTTTCTGTTCCTCCTCTTCTTTTTTCTTCTCTCATCAATGTCATATAGGCACCCATTAGAGTCTCGGTTCAAACGACAAGTTTATATATCAAACGATTATACGCTTCAGTGTTTGTTCAAGCGAACAGAGTTCCACTCTGGCATCGTTTCCTTGCGTGCTCGCGGTGAACCTTAGAATCACGTTTTCATACACGCTTCCGCCATTCTGCTCGGCCTGACGATTTTCTTACGATTGTTTCTGGAGGTCGAGATCGGATACACGGTGGATGCGAAATACCATTCAGTTACGAGAGATGTATTTAGCTTTGGTTGGGGGTTTGTGGGAGGTAGACCATGACTTTATAGTATACAAGAATATATCAATGACACAAGAGAAAGACTCCCTAGTATGACGGTCTGATGGCGTCCTATTTTCTTCCTTCTTCCCTCTGTTTGATCTTCAGGTCCAGCAGATTCGGTTTGGGACAGGAGACAGATCTCGCATCTTTGCCCTTCTGTCGGTAGAACTCTGCGCAGCATGCGTAAAGTGCATCAATCTTGTCCTGGCATTTCGACTCGTCGAATCCATTTTTCTGAATGCAGTCTTGAATAGCACACTGCAACGTGACATACACACATATAAACACACATGTATTAGCTTCGACGGACGAGCTAGACGTAGCAGATACAGAGATGTGAACCTACAGCCTTGGAGTGGCACGGTGGATCCTGCCTGACAGCTTCCTCGATTGATATACCCTATCGATACAGCGTATTTAGCCCTTCATCATACTCAGAAGTTTCATTGAAACATACCATTTTTGCGCTTTGTAATTGTTATGGCGGCCGAAGCATAGAGAACTGAGATCACTGCAAGGTGGGCAATAAACCTTGGCCCGCCTGCTTTCCATCGGCTCTGGGAACCCGCAGAGATGGGCAAACAAACCTGCAGGAACCATACAAACAGTACTGTAGCCAAAGGCTATCCTGCCCCTCCGCCGGGGATTACGTAAGAATGCCTGTGGCAATTTGTCCACTGGTGATCTAGTGGTGATCTAGTGAGCAGACTTAATTATATTGCGGTGGAGCTGGTCATGTGACCTTTGACAACCGCCAACTCCAAAGCGCTTTAGCTGCCAGAATATCTTCCAGCACCGACAGCTTTCCACTCCGCTCTACCGCCACCAGGAACCCCCATTGTTGCCCAGAACACCCCGCGATAGTTCTCTCTCTGGATCCTTCTCTACCGTATATACCATCTAATCTTACCTCCCCGTTTTCCTTTCCCGCCAAACCCTCTTGCCTCCACACCACCGAAGCAGCGGAAACGCGATTCTCCACCACAAAAAACTCATCGCTGAAAAAGTCCTCGCAGCCTCGCTCACATAGCATCTCTTCCAACTGCCTGCCCGTAGACATAGAACCCGGCGAGAAAAATATATAGCCCGTCATGTCCGATTCATCGCCCCAGCCTCCTCAGAAGAACGAAGGCGCTGCCGAAGGTGCCAGCGAGCATTTGAACATCAAGGTCACTGATAACAATAACGAAGTTTTCTTCAAGATCAAGAGGTCAACGCAGCTCAAGAAATTGATGGACGCGTTCTGCGAACGTCAGGGCAAAGATCCGAGTACGGTTCGGTTCCTCTTTGATGGTTCTAGAGTCCAGCCTCGTGACACGCCAGATACTGTAAGAATCTCCTTCTTTATTTCATGGCAGCCCTTCCCCTAGTCGTAAGCACCGATGGAGAGTATCAGTAGGCTTTACAGACCCAGAAATCCCAAGCTTTTTGGTGCTATTTTCGCTAGGGAGCACCAAATCGCAAAGAGGAAATCCAACACTTCAGTATTAGGAAGCCCAATGCTAATAGCTCCCTTCTCATCCATAGCTTGACATGCAAGATGGCGACACGCTCGAGGTCCATCAAGAACAGATCGGTGGCAGTTGGTAGAACAATGAAAACTACCCTTCGACATCCTTGTTCCCGAACTCCCTCACGATATTCACGCGAAACACTAGCCAATGCCAGCCCATTGTATCCGAAAATGTCACCGCCAAACCTTTAGAAACTCTCTTTTGGTTGGCATATCTTCACAGGGTATCCAAAAGGGGCTTGAAAAGACAACAAGAATATCGGAATACAAGGATGATATACTTTGCACTCTGCTTGCTCTCTTCATTCTGGTGTTTTGTGGAGTTTTCACCTGTTCTGTTGTTTTCTTAAATCCTGGATTCCAATGCCCTTCGGAATAATACTACTCCTCACGCTTTGATGAATCCCTTCATGCTTCTCAGTTCACTTTCCCTTCTATCTGACTTTCCCTTGATGGTAATGTAACGGAAAAAAAACACACGGTGGAATTATACTTTTTTTTTTTTTGTTTTTTATGTACCTACTTCCAACTATTCCAACTTGTTGAAGATGCAATGGCAAAAACGGTCTTCTAAAATATCTCGTAAACCAACTTGTCGTTCCTGAGAGCTTACCAAGAGTTTCTGGATCTCACAATATTGATATTGTCGTGCTTCTCCTTTATTCAAGTCTCAGAGTCAATCTACAAGCTTCAACAAGTAGATATGTAAGATCACGTTGTATAGAGCTACCTCTTCCACTGCTTTTACTTACCCTAGAACTTGCGTTAGCCTAATATAGCAAATTTAATGCCCGAGATTCAAAGCGCAAGAGTTTCACAAAGAAGCGACAAGTGCACACAACCGGTTTCATAACCAAGGTCTTCCTTTTTCATGTGTAGCAGGCTGTTCGTTGTTTCAGACGTTCTTTCATTCTTTCCTCTAGATCTCAAAACATTGCAAACCAGCTCAAGAAAACGTGACAAGGTTAGCAAATGGCTAGAAATCGGCCCGCAGAGCTAGTTTTGAAACAAGGATGTATCAGGTATATTGAATAAAGATGACCTGAAATTACACAAAGCAGAAGACAAAACACAACCTCTCAGATATTTAACCATATCTATAAACAAGGTGCCCTACAAAATAATATCACAATTCATCCCAGCTCTTCTCTTTCATTTAAAAAAGGCTTCTAGAACACCTCACTTACTGGACTTCAGCCTCCGTGCACTTTCGACTACGGATTGGGATTCATTGCCTATAGATTAGATTTTTTAGATAGACAGGTAAAACGAACACCCGGTCCATACCCTAGCGCCATCTACGAGGCTAATTTCACCATTTACGCGCTCCAAGGAACCGAAGGTTCCACAAACGAGGCAATTTCGTTTCTGCCGTTGAGATCCCAGGACTAATCGAGTAAGCTTACAAAATTTTCCTCGTCATAAAATACTAGCTTGTGTAATATGAACGTTGTAAAAATTCTTCACTTAATAAATGAGGTATTAATATACTCAGCTGAAGATGGATCCTATAGCATGCTTGTCGCTTGGTAGATAGTGCGGTTCTCGTCTTATCACTTTTTTTTTTTTACAACATCAAAGAAACGGAGAATAGTGACATAAATTTTACCCAGAGGCTGTGCAATATGTAACAAGCTAGTATTAAAAATAATTGTAGGGGGAGACCAATGACTCCTAATTCAATCAGCTAGTCGTGATATATGCTTTGTGTGGTACATGGTATAATTTAGAAAGGCTATCTTCACCTCGTATTCAGACTCACAGGTCGAAGGGCTTTTCCATTTGGACAAAAAGTGAAGGATTCACCTCGAATTCCTTCGTCTATCGGAAAATTTAGTCACAAATGTGGCCTTAATTTCATCGTAAATGTATACTCCCCCTTTGTTTAAGTCAAAGTGACATGCATGCCAGCTCACCAGGGTGTCCACTTGCTTCGACTGCCTTTACTGAGAGATTTTTGGTGATCAACTTAGTACCTGATTCGAGATATTTTAGTGCATAAACCTGCCGGCATTGCAGAGCGGGGTTAAGAGATACTATCAAAGGTTTGGGAAAATTTCAGGCATGTTTGCGTCATACGGAAATGTTCTTTTCTGTGGATTTCTCTTCCCATGTGAATCTATTGGAGGAATAAGGCGAGAGTTTAAAAAAATAATAGAAGGAATAAAAATGGATTAATTAAGCAGTTTATGTTTCTATCATATGCATTTCCCTCCTGTCTTCATGTGATTAGTTCGTAGACGCAATGATAACCAAGCTAAGGATTGACTAGACGATAAAACTTTTTAGAGCGAAGGGCCTTGTAAAGTGGAGATTTTTGGTGGCCGCGTATTTGAATTCCAAGAGCGGGAAGAAACGGAGAAGAAAAAGCCATTCCCCAGTCGAAGGAAAAGAAATAAAGAGGGCAAAAAACACCGAATGACCCGAAAAGAAACCCTGTATACGGTATACTCAAAAAAAGGCAATGAAAAAAAAAGTGTAAAGCTCGTGCTATCATTCTGAATGCAATTTGTTGGCCATTAGGAAATCGAATATAACGAGCGACCGTGAAGTCATGAATGAAAATTTAAGAAGAACAAAATCATCAACATAATTATAAAGAAATTCAGATGCGGGTATAAGTTATCCAACAGTGCAGCGCACAGGTATCATAAAGGAATAGGAAATTATAAGCCCAAAAAGCAAACATGCCATGCGGCAACCAAGAACCCGAAAAATTAGAAGGAAAAGAAAGTGATAGAAATGCTAAAATCACAGCTAAAGCAGAAATTTGTTGAAGGAAGTTGGTAACAAAAGGAGAGAAGGAATTGATCATCTCAGACCGCTGGCTTGTAGCGAGGCTGCGAGATCTTCCCAAACTCTGGGGTCGACAGCCTCGTCTTCTTCATCGTAAACACGAAGATTGCCTCCGATTTTCTTGTTCTTGAACGAAGCAAGTCTTCGGACGGGGCAGTTACTTGAGCCGAGGACTTCATCCACCTCGCTTTGGATGTTTACTAGATTTTCCAAAGATCGTTGAAGCTAGAAAGAAAAAGTATTAGCATCGTCGTAATTTTGGTGTGTTAACAATGCAAGTGAACTTACAGATAGGTCCAAATCCCGCTTTAGGACGCAATACCTCGTTCTTAGCCCTCTTTGCTGAACTGTGTATCCCTTTTGACTCATTTTCTTCGCGATGTCACTCCAGCAGGAGAGGCCTTCGACATCCTTAAGATGGAGCAAGTACTGGTCGTCTTTTGCAAGACACGAGTACTGACTGCTATTATCACTTGAGGAAAGGCTCTCCATCGATTGTTTCCTGCCAACAAATTTGTAGCAGGAGATATCAGAGGAAGCAGCGCTAGAAACCACCGATTCAGCAATCGATTCAGGCGACAGCACCGGTGTGGTACTTGTAGTTGTCGAACTTGATCTTGAAAGATCTGGTGTAGACGAGCCACTCGATGTCTTATTTCGTCGGTCGTTTTTAACCGAGGGTAATCTGGTCAACAGGCGTCTGGCTTCTTTTGCCTCCGCCCTGGAGATGGAGTTATAGGGTGTCATCTTGTTTGTGATTACTGATGGTCGAGTGGGTAATGGGGTAAAGCCAGAAAGGGCTGAAGAAGGAGCGAAGACCGCAAGAGAATCGGGGCTCTCTAAATTGAGCCGTTCGGGTAAGAGCAGCGGTGACGGAGACTCAAATGTCTGCTGCTTAATTGTAGCTGCAGATACCAGAGCCATCTTATTTAAATTTTCCTGATAAAAAAAATAAAATAATAATAATAAAAATCCTTCCTGTTATCTTATATATGTGTATATATATTTCCCTCTCACTTTCTTTCTTTCTTGAAAGTGGCTGCTACAGGATATCTGTGACGGTGTGGGGTCTAGCGTAAGGGATACCCCGTGACCTGGTCTGCGCGATTAATTGGAAGGGGTGGTATGGGGCGATATAAGATAAATCTTTTTCTGGGGCACAGGTGGGTAGGCCAGCGATGTGTTGATTATGTGGTAGACGTCAGGTTTCAGAAGAAGGCTGACCCAAATTTAGATGGAAGGAAAAGAAAAAGTGACAGAATGTTCAAATAGAGCCGGACGGCGGGAGCAAGCGAGAGGATTTAGGTTGAAAAAGAGATATTCCGAGGTATCGAATATGGTTCTCCGGATCCCTTAATATAGGCGTAGGAGCTCCGAAGGTTTACTGTCTTCGAGAAGAAAGTGTGTGAAAAAGTGGAGGGAGCGGGAAACAAGACTAAAAGTATTGGAATTTGATATATAAATTGTCTCCTGCGAGTGTGGCAGTACTATAACGTGTATCGTGTATCGTGTATCGTGCTTTACTGGATCCAGAAAAACAAGCAGAGAAAATCCGTTCCGAATAGGTTGATTCTTCCCTCTCAAATGCCTCAATGCAATCTCGTAGCCAAACAATTTGCGAGTGAGAGTGTCTATGCAAACTGCGATTTCCCAGGTTTGGTAATCCCTCTGCAGGGATTTTGCTGTTTCAGCTCCAGCCGAGGAGGTCCACCAGTCCAGGTTAATTTCTGATTGTGCAGGTCAGAAAGAAAAACACCAAAAAAAATTGTTATCGCGAAAAAGAAGAGAGAGAGAGAAAAAAGTAAAAGTCCTCCTGGTCTCAGAGGTAGTGGCAATTAATTCATGCGCAATGGAAACTGTGGTAATCTGCTCCGGTTGATATGTCTCCGTTTAAAACGCAACTCGGACAAGCCTTGTCAGATGAGGGCTTTTTGAGACCTTGCTTTTTGTTATATAAGAGGGATATTCCGAAAAAAAAAAAGTATTTTTTCAGTCAATCAAGAAAAAAAATTATGGATCTTGAAGAATATCGAATCGAATGCTTGAATGAATATCGACGGCGCTAGTTGTGGGGAAATATATAAAAAAATCCTTGAGGAGGAGATGCAGCTGCTGGTATTCGAAAAGCAGACTAGAGCGATAACAAAACGCAAAGTTATCTGGGGCCTAAATTGTGGGCATGGGATCTTCTTTTAAAGAACAATGATTTAACCAATTCCTGGTGAAGCGAATCAAGATCCAGCCGCTAACTTTACCAGTTAGCCTTCTCTTGGTTTCACTCTTGTTCAGCAGGGCGCTGTCAATGTTGCTTTTGGCCTGTCGAACAAATATGACCGCAGTTAGGGTACGTATTTCTCAAACTGAAGAAAAAGCCAAATGGCACTAAGCTCAATGGTTACTGGATACGCTATCCGGACTTGGTTGGCCGTGAGGATACCTTCTTGTATGCTGTCCCTCCCTTGTTGGATCCACGTTGGCACAAGGCTGTGCACAAACCGACGCAATTGGCTTGGACTTGGGTCAAACACTTTATCATCATGGCGTCGGTTTATACATACTTAAGTATATTAGAAAGGCGAGACTGACACAGGTACCAAGTGCTTCTGGGTCATGGTGTTCCCGCGTTCCCCTTGTCCTTGACATTCCTGAGCCCCCAGCCGTAGCTGGAACTAGTCAACTGCAACCCACATGTCAGCCTGACATCAGACATGCATAGCAAGCCATATCAACACGGTGGTTTCCCTCAGATCTACGCAAGGCATGAAAGTACGTATGTACATATATGTTGCAGGCGACTTGATACGAGCATATTAATCTCGCTTTCGACGCCTTTGGCTTTTACGGTTTCGGGAAATTCTCAGGCTTGGGCATTCCACTTTGCTCCATTCCATCGATCCGAATGACTTGTTGCACAGACTTGACTCGGGTTGAGATGCACTCACTCTTTGGTTACCAATTGGTCGGGCTCACGCACTTCTCACTTCCGCTACCCTCCTAGCTAGCATTTCTCCTTCCTAAAAGTCCCGCAAGCCTGATCTATGAATCCTAAAGAGGAAAGGCACATGCGAACATCTTCGCACATGGCTTTTCGTTCGTTACTTGTGTTGTGTATCTAAGTATTCTGCTAGATTCTTTGTTAGGCGCGCTCGCGATTGCACACAAAAAAAAAAAAAAAAAAAAGGGAAGAAGGGCTGTTAGACTGGACAACCACCCTGGCTCAGAGTCGTATCAGGTTCCCACGAAAAGGAAACCCGTCGATCTTGGATATTCCCGTTTCCACCAGGTCATATTTTAGTTCCTTCACTTTGGTTGAGGGATTTTTCTTTTAAGGAATATTTACTTCGTGATATCAGAATTTAAAGTCCTCACACAGCTGATTCGCGTTTGACTTTTTGTTCGTGCTGTACGAAGAGAAACATGACCATGGTTCGGGATCAAAATATGTACATATGTGCAACGTTGCCCTTCTCTCATCTTTGATGGCTGCATCTGCCATTTCGTCTATCGTTCCGGCCCATCGATGAGGTATACCCTTATCCTTGGCAAGATTACGAGTCCATTTACCCAGATGATCTCCGGTGCAACCGTTGGGCAATTGATAAGACCACCAATTGTATCTTAGAAGCTTTTTTCTCTCTTTCACGACATGCTCTCGTGCTCATTGTTCCCACGATAGCACAACTATGCAAATATTTCGTGATACATGAGACATATAATTGAAAATTGTAGATATATTCGCTTTCACCGATTGAAAGCTCCAGAAATTTTTATTGCCTTTGCCTGCATGAAGACCAATATGACATATAAAAACGTAAAAATTACGTCGAAAATAGTTTAATCGGTTTCCCCCTGTCTACATTACCTACGAAAGTGGTTTCGACAAAAAAAATTTCAGCTTAGCATCGAGACATATTTATTTCTAAACATTCTACTAAAGATCCCGTCCGCTAGCGACGGGCCTTGGAATCCGAAAGATTTTCGAAAAGCTAAAAGAGACATTGCAGGAATCAGAAAAACCAGCTCAGCTACTACAAATAGCATGGTGTCTTAATCAACCCACGCTAGTCTGGGAACAAAATATGTGCTCCATCCTCTTGGTTCGCGTTCGCATGGGTAGAGATCGCCTTCCGTGTGCCGTGTCTTGACCGTTTCGCTAGTCTGTTGTTGAATCGAGAGATGGCCTGTACATGTGCTATCGAGTCTGTACTCTTGTTTTTTTTTTTTTTTGTTTCCCAGAATTAGACCGACGTCACTGGCGATTTTATCCGTTGACAGCCTAGCTAGCCGAGACCGATCACTCTTTCGCGTCGGTAAACTCGGCAGAGCAATATCAACGAAGATGCCGAATTGCGTCCCGAGGCGGGTACTGTTTCTCACTCGTTAGTGGTTTGTAAATCTCTAGTCAAGAATACTATAAATTCCGCTATCCGGCGACAGTTGATGCTTTCTACATATTTTGTTCTATGTTTTTTAGCCCCAAGAATTAGGATGGCAAGATAGGAGGAAAGGAGCGGGGGGCAATGCATGCCCCGCATTTTGTTGATAGCAAACGAGAAAGGGAGACAGAAAAAAAGGTTTCGGTAGAGGTGTGATAAATTTGAGCGCTACCTGCAGCCGCAGGGTTCTGCGAGATGATGGCTGATATTCACACGTGCCGCTACATGCAACTGGTACTCTTCTCGTTTTGTGAGGCCGTATTTCTCATCGTTTGCCCAAGGTTAGTGAACATTCCCGTCATGGAGGGCCCATTCGCGAAGCCCCCAAAACCCTCGTGACCACCAAAAAAAAGTCTAGATTGCATTGACCGCTCTCGACGCTTTTGCATATTCCAGAAGGGACAGAAAGGAAACCAGACGAAAGCAGCTGCAGGGCTCAGGAGTGAACTCCTGAGTTCCTCTTCAAAACGAATAAATCAGATGAAAAGAAGAGCAATGGATTGATTTCCTTTCGGATATTCTAGTGCCACGTTCAATTCGACATTCCTGACCTGCATATACGCATTGAAGCGAGGTGATACATTCTTTGTAGACGATTCGTCAGCTTTCGGCGGCGAGGGATAAGGAACTCGTATTTGTGCCTTTGGCTAAGCTCGGGAAACTCGGGTCGAGCTTCAGCGTGTAGACAATCAGTTTAACTAAGGCTAGCTCATATTCTATTGATATTTTGTTTTCTTTCCTGAAATTTCTACAAGGTTCAGAGGTTCGTGATCGTCTCTCTGTGCGAAGGTACCAAAGATTCCACTAAGACCGGCTGTAAGCTATCTACTTGATCACTTTAGCATTTGGTAAAGATGAGCCGACTGCCTAATGACGGAAACATGTGTTTTAAATCTCGGATGTCGTAGCACAGAGCTCAAATTAAACGGCAAGAGCGTGGGCAACCCCATTGGTCAAATCGATGGCCAACACATTTGCCAGCTGAAACGTCACTTAGTGGAGCTTGATTGTAGCTTCGGTATTGGCCAGTGTAAACAAAAATGATCATATGAGCACTATCCTCTGCACAATCACCATCTGTGAGAACGAACAGTGACACTGCTACATGCATGTTAAACATTCGGCTGTTTCAAGGGTAATCTAAAAATCAAAAGGGGTTTGATCTGTAGATATTCTGGTTGAAATACAGTTCGCATCCACGCACTACCAGCTACTTACCCCCAAAGCAATCGAGTACAATTTACACGAAAAGGGAACGTAATTAGTACATTTAAAATTCACTAACCCATTTATGAAGATAACTGTGCCACCCGTCTCTATTGACACATTCGCCCTTCCTACGGCCAGCTGTTTTTGTCTCGTAAACTAGAAAGCTGTTCTATAATTTCCTGTGCTACCTGAGAAAATTTTTAAGAGTCAACGTGACCTAAAAACTCATATTAGCTAAGTATGTGATCACGATGGTGTAATCGAGTTGACACTAACCATAAGATTTTTTATTTTTATTTTTGAAAAGCATATAGCCTCCAATATTTTGCCTTCTTTTTTTCTTCTCTAGAGTACACGGTCTAAGAAACCCCAGTACCTCTACTGTATACCTATTCAACCTGTAGAACATGCTAAAGACATGGCGATCATTTTAAAAGCCGTGTCCGGTAAACCGGAAGTAAAATATATTATACTTATTCCAGGGGCTATCAAAGCTGATCTCGAGATCTCTATTAACGCTAGTACGCAATATACGCATGCACTAGCTACTACTATGCTATTTAAACAGGGTTATCGTATATACGCATCTTTTAACCAACTATACTTTTAATTCGCCGTGCGTGTTTTTGAGGGTGATTATTGAAATAAGTAAAGCCACTGATCAATTCTGACCGATTTTTAACTGGTAACGAAATTTGGATGAGTTTCCCCCCATGAAATAAAAAATAGCACCACAACTCTTCTAATACCCTAGAATGCAATGCGTACTAACGAAAAGGATGTATACGGTATCCTATTTTAGAATATATTCCATATGTCCGCTCCTACGTGTTTAGTTAAAAAAAACATTCACCCGTCCAACCGACAGAAGTGTTGAACTAGCACTCCAGAAGACCGGTCTCGATCATATATATCTAGTCACGTTTTCGCCAATTCTCTATAGCCCTTCATAACTACTTGGCCCAGGTCTTAGACAGTTCAATCCCTCTCGCCAAAAAAAACCCCCTATCACAAGGTAAATACACTCGAGTTATACCCGGGTAGCAGCTACCCGTGTGGCGGCATAGTGGGTCTATTCCCCCGTATCTTATCGCGGCCAGTGAAATCCCCTACGGAGAAACTTAGAGTTCAGATGCCATATCACGGGGAGACTCATTCCTAACTTGATTGATCATCTTGAAAGAATAGTATCAAAATAAATTTAAATACCTCCATAATACTACTTCTGCCGTCGGTTAATGAAAAATCAGAAATAATACGAGCCGAGAAGTGAGAAAAGAAAGAATAGGAGCAGCTGACCTTTCCTTGCGAGAACATCAGATTCAAGCTGCGCGGCTTAATAGGAAACCGTCCTGGATGGGACGAATAAAAAAAAAGAGAAGCGGAGGGGATGAAGAAAAGGTAACACCAAATATAGTAACTTTTTCTGGAAGCTCGAAGAACACAACGGACATCTCGAACCGAAGATAAATAAATAAAACAATAAATAATGAAAGAGAGACAAGTATACTGATGCAAAAGCCGAGAAGCGAAGTCATGGGGAAGGAGGAGCTGTCAAAAACACGACTAGCGAGGGAATGCCCAGAGATCCGAAATAGTTATTTTCTTCTTTTTCATTTCATTTCTAACTTTTAGAGTTGCGAATAGGGGGAAAGTCGAAAAGTAGTTAGGCATTGAATATTTTTCTTTGGTAAAAAAAGTAAGCCGGTCCAAGTTTGCCTAGCTTGCTCCCTTTAGAAAAGGGGTGGCTTTTCTGTAAATCGAAGTGCTTTCAGTAGTTTAGGTATAAGTCAATGGCAGTGAGGAGAGCGAGAGTAGAGCATAGGCCGTCAAAATGACATTCGTTATTACAACTAACATGAAAATTTTTGTTAAAAAACAGTTCCAAAATATATCCCTGGGTATCTCTAGTATCCGAACGTTGATAAAATAAAATAATAAAAGTAAAACTGAAAAGGAAATTTGAGAGAACCAAAAAAAAGCTTCATCCAGGCATGCAGAATGTATTCACACTCATTTGCCTTGGAAGACCCGAAAACCAACGGGTCTGGAAATACCCTCCCATTACCAATAACTTTGTAAACCTATATTAAAAATAAGAAGGGGGGGGGGGTTGTGATAGCGAAAACAGTGCTAACGTGAGTGGAGAAGAACAAGATGAAGCGGGAATGAACAGACGAACAAATTTGAGCAAAATCGTGATTAGTGCGAGGTTAGTATTTTTGTTCAGAAAAATAACAAGTCAACCGCCCAAGCCAAAAAAGGGTTCATGCAACAATAAAATAAACGATGATGGAGAATTAACAGGCGGGGTTTAATTCTTTTAGCTTCCTAAGTTTCCTCCGAGTGGCTTCTGATGTGTTTGCTATTACACCTCGCCTTTGGATTTAGCCGCTCTAGAGGTGATTGTAAATGGCGAAAGAAGTATGTCATGCCGTTGCCTCGGCTGGTATTGAGGCAACGTCAGGTCGTGGCGATGGCGACTGTGCTCTGAGCTCGATCGAGGTGCCAGTTGGCAGCCTCTCTTCCTCTAAAACTGGAGAGACGCTTTCAGTTGCGATAGTATTGGTCTCCGTAAAGGACTCGCTGACTTGTTCAGCAGCTGTAGCCTGCATTTTCAGAGACTCTCTTTCCTGAATGGCGGCCTTAGTCGAACCCTTCGGCCTTCCTCGCTTTCTCTTGACGGGTGGTTCGCCTCCAATTAAGCCGTCAGAGCTAGCATGCAGATGCCCGAGCTCCCCTAGTGATGCATTTCGTTTTATGCTTAGTAGCTTGGATATCGTGCCGTCCTTGTCTGCTTCTGATTTCCTTTTGAGTTTTCGCCCATTATTCGGTTTGTATTCTCGGGGTTCGAAGAGCTTGGGCGCAATGAGGACCCCGCCAGGTAACAATCTCGGAATGGCACCAGATAGACTCCTCCTCTGCGTCGTTGCCGGGGTCGATAGTCTCGACACCGAGGATTGTGGAACGGGAGTTGATAACTCGGCGGTGACAGGAGTCATTCCGTTGGTTATTGAGGACGACGGAGTAGTTGCACTTGTAGCAGACTGCAACAGCATCAGTCGAGGGTCCAAGGCGCGGGCCTGTTTATACATTTGCTTAGTAGCATCGTCGAGAAAAATGTCACCAAGATGGGAGACGAGAGTACCAGGTCCGGACTCTGGATGGTCGGAGAGGGCATCGAGCAACTTTGTGACTATGGCTTCTAAAGAGGTTGCTTGGATGCTGCGGACGACCTTGTTCCATTCGACAGAGCGCGAAGGGTCAATGGGAGGTGGTGTTCGGTCTTCAGGAAAGGGTTGAGCTGGGTTGAAATGTGTTGGTGGAACCAACTTCAAATTCGGCAACGAACGTCGGGCTTGCTATAGTGCAAGTGGATTAGTGCTAGAAAACCAGAACAAACAGAGCAAAAGAAACGTACCTTAGCCTTGCTGATACTGTGAATAGATTCTCGGGCGGTAGAAAAGATAGTTTTGGGTGCCAATGCTTGCTGACCGGCGGAAGGAGCGGCGTCGTTGAGGTCGGTCCGCGGATCGAGACCAGCATCCGAGCTCCTATTAGCGCCAGACTCCTGTACTTGGGGGTGTTTGACAGACTCTGCCGGCGCGGGAGGAGCGGCAACATTGACGGCAGTGGTAGCAGGAGGTGTAGCAGCAGCAGGAGGAGGAGAATTCGAAATCGAATGTGTGTGGCCGGCAGACACTGAAATGGAAGCCCTCTTTGGAGGTCCGTCCTCCCTCCCGCTATCCACGTGCTTGCTCTCGCGAACGAACTGTGTAATGCGGAATTTGGATTTCATGGCATTCGAGTAAGCATGCGTGCTTGTGGGCGAGGCAGCATTGTGGTCTTCCGACAACGACGGCGGATTTGGTCGCGTAAAACCAGGGACCCTGAATCTGAACTCCGACATGATGCCGAAGAGCGATGGATGGGTGGCCTTTTCTTTAAAGGTTTAAATTTAAATTTTTTCTTTCAAAAAGGAAAATTTGTAATTCGATATCAAAAAATGTTGTTTGTGCGTCGGGCTTGCAGTCCCAGCGGCAGAAGCGGCGTAGCAATGTCCCCTCCCTTCCTTTTTCCCTTGCTTCCCCTTCTCGGTTCTTTCTTTCCTATCCTTCTCTCCTTCCCTTCGAAATGCGCAATGGCGGGAGGCGTGACGTCCGGGGCGTCGAAGGGGCCAGCCGCCGGCTTAAAAGCTGTCGGGTCAAACGGTGCAGCTACCTACGTTTCCGCACTGTATATTGTCGAGAGAAGAAAATGCTCGGACGGCGATGGGGGTTTTTGGCAGAAGGTTTCCCAGTCCAGCGCCGAAGGAGTCTAATTGTTGGTAGTTGGAGTTGTCAAGGTGGTTGCAGCGGTTGCAGTGGTTGCGGTTGCGGTGGTTGTGGTTATGGTGTTCTGCTCGTGTGGTTGTTGACTGTGTCGCACTCGCACTGGCCTTTCGTAGCAGCGCCTACATTTACCAGCAAGCAGCAGTCTTCGAATTTGGATTCGCTGCGGCCGCAAATTATACTCGTATCTGGGGCCTCTCGGAGCTGTCAGGGAGGAGCTGGCGACACGGCTTCCCATTATATTCGCAATCAATAAATTAAAAAAGTAAAATAATACCGGCAAGGACACACTAATAAAAAAGAAAAGAAAAGAAAGTGAAAAACGAATGGATGGTTTCCAACTGAAAATCCAATCCCTAGTCTTGCCTTCTCTTTGGCCCTGAGTAATTCCTATTCACTACCACCGATGAAGTCCCACCGACCGGACGGCTGTTCTGAAACGGAGGAAGACGAGGAGGAAAGAAAAAAAAGGATCGAGTAGCACAAGAAAGGAAGTTCAATTATAATTAAAAGAAAAAGGGTGCCGCCGCAGCTTTGTGCTCTCTTCTCTTCCTCTTTCTTTCGCTTCGCAACAGGTTCGGTCTTAGGATGCCTCTAACTAGAAATCGAGCTAAGGCAGGCAGGAGACCCGGTTTCGCGCCTGAATTTTTTTTTTTTTTGTTCTTGACTCTTTTTTTTTTATTCAAGAAAAATTTCTTTTGCACTTTTCTTCATCTGCACAGCCTGATACGAGACGGGAAATCCACCGCGAAAGAGCAAGCCAAAGGGTAACAAGGTGCTGCAGCTAGTGTCAAAGAAGACCGCTTACTGCGCTGCAGTGGGTTTAACCTGGAACAGAATGCCAACGTTCGAACATTCGTACATTCTTTCATTTCAAGATTGTCAGTTACCTAAACCTTTTTGTTCTTTACGCAAAAGCAAGGAAAAACGATGTGTGGACAGTACAATGGAGTGAAGGGAGGGAGAGTTACACGGGCTTTTGATCCAATATCGAAATTCGAATGTCAAGGCGGGACCGCGACCTGAAACGAGTTAAAGCGACGTTCATGACGGAGAAAACTTGCCAATTAAGGCCTAAAATCTCCCCAACTAGAAAAATTCCACCCTTGGTCTGGGTCAGAATTATATCCTCTGCCCTTCGTTCTGCGTGCATCGGGGGTTTCAGGGATTATTCGTGCTAACTGACAGCTTCGAAAAAAAAGCCATCCCCCAAATGTTGCATATACACTAGGCCCGTTTTATGTAGACATATGCTGGCATTACCTGCATATGTAATTAGGCAGATTCCTGTTAAATGATTGGCGTAAGAGTAGCGTCAGCTTATCAACAAGAATACCCACGCCATGTTCCTGAATGTTAAAAAAAATTGTTAGTTTTGTACCTTTTAGAGGATTTTTCTTCTTTTACTGCTTTCTCCATTCTCTTACTCCCCTGGTGATGGGGGTGCATCGCTTTTCTCTTGTCGTTTTTTTCATGATTGTTTTTTTTCCTCGGGTGCATTCTGCATATTGGAGGGCCGACGTAATATCATTGCACTACTAAACCAACTAAGTCGGCCAAGCTGAGTAGCGCGATGCCCCTATAAGCTACAGCTCGAGAACGGGCAAATACAACCGGCAGGTCATTATTAGGGGTGAGATGTGGATATCAATTTTCCCTTGCTGCCTTCGGACTCGCTCTTCTCTTTCTTTCTTTTCCCTATCCCTCTTTAAAGCTTTAATGATATTCGATGCAGAGGCCCGATGTCCCTGGAAATGCAGGTGGAGATCTCCTTTGTGTTACCGCCAAAGGCCCAGGCCAGTGATTTGATTGATTACCAGTTTTCCCTTCGCGTGCTGATACGACATGAACTGTGGGGTTGAAAAGCCAAAGGAGGAAAAAAAAGCATCGACCAGTCAGCGTACCGCCTAGTCTCAAGCGACACGAACTGAGGGAAATGGCTTGCAAGTTTTTCTCTCAATTTTCCTTTCCCTCCAGGGTGGGGTGTCGCGAGAATACAATGTGTGGGCTTGTCTCTCGATAAGATCACACCAGGTTGCCATGTGGCACGGAGATTAGACAAGACTTTTTTTTCTTTGATCTCAAAGGTTCCCCATAACCCATATATAGCAGTTTGCCTGCCAATTAGAGTATCGGATTCGCGAACGGACACTGCGCCCTTTTAATTATTCAAAGCAACTAAGGACTGATTATTTTTGATATCCGTGGTATATACAATAATATGTAGCATTGGGGAACGAGAGGGAAAAAAACATTTAAAATTGCTAGAGGAATGCAGGAAGAGTTTACAATCCCCAAACAAGAACGCTGACTCACTAAACGAAAAACCAAAATGAGGAAGAAAAGTAAAACAAGAAGGAAATGGTCTGCTCATGGCTATGATATCATTTGAATGTTTGAGTGTGCGCCAACACCCGCATCCTCTCTGATGCAATGAAATTGTGGAGACTCGCAAACGAGAAGGGTAATTGGCAATATGGGTTTATTTTATTTTATTTTATTTTTAAATTCGGATTCAATTCTCCCTTTAGAAGAGTGAAGATCCCTACCTAGGGAACAACCCCTGATTGGCATCGTCTCTATCAAAGCTCTCCACACTCCGGTATCCCAAATCACCACCTTGGAAGCCCTGACGGTTGTAAGATGTGTCTTGGTCATCAAGACTACCTCGGTCCTGCATATATGGCGGTACGCTTTGGTCACCACCTCGCGGTCCAAATCCCATCGAAGCAGCAGTTTGCGACATAGGAGCCTGGTCGTCTCCGCCTCTGGGAATCATGACCTCGGCAGCACCGGTAGCCTTCTTGGCTCCGAAGGGGCTCTTGAACGCGCCGAAAACCCTCCGATTTCCTCCAAAGAAGCCGCCAGACCCAGCACTAGCGGCACCCCCCGCGGCACCACCACTCAGATCAGGTGCAGGTGGGGCAGCCCTCTTCTTGCCCTTTCTCTTGGGGTGGCGGATGCCAATGATAGCCCTCCACAGGACGAGACCGACAATAACGGCACCGGTTATACCTGCAAAGACGATACCAACGATAGCTCCGCTAGAGATACCCATTGGAGTGTATTGGGTGCCTGGTGCTGCGGCACCAGTTGAGCTTGCGGCTGCATCTGCGGCATTGGTGGCCGTGCCAGTCTGGGAACTTGTCTGGGAACCGGTCTGGGTTCCCGTGCTGGAAGCATCAGAGGATGATGGAACGGATTCAACAGTAGCATCAGCAGTAGTTTCAGGTGTATCAGTAGTGGTTGGAGGTGTATCAGTAGTGGCTGGAGGTGCGGAGGTGGTAGTTGGTGGCGGTATAGTTGAGAAGTCGGTTTGAGTGGTAGGTGCAGGAGCAGCAGACGTCGGCGGAACGGTTGGTTGGTTGGCAGAAGTGGGACGAGGTGCGGGAGCAGCCGAATTGGGATCGGTTCCAGGAAGCTGTGCTGGACAATCGCGAGTAGCACATTTCTATATATTCGATATATTAGTTTAGCAGTATTCTTTATATACCCGGTGAGGACTGATATGCGATGGATGAAGACATACTCTGCCGTTCGCACAGCATCCACCTCCAAATTCAACCGGACATTGGAAAAAGCCCGCATTGCATACGCCCTGACGCTTATAGAGCAACAGAGCCTCGCGTCGTCCGACCAGTTTCTTGCCCAAGCCCAAGTCGTAGTCCGGCACCGCAACAGTCAGATCGAGCAAACAAAGCAGCTGAAGAGCTGCCGCTAAAGACAGCCAACGCATCCTTGGAGTTTATAGTCGAATTCGAAAAACCCGGTGTATCGTCAAAAAAAAACAAAGGAAATTCGTCGCAAGTCCCGTTGTCGTTTACAGTATACTATCTCTCTTGGTCGAACTGCTTTCTCCGTCTTTGCATTTGAAAACCAAGCTCTGTTTTCTTTGTCGCGAGTCGGTAACAGGGGGCAAGCGAGGTACCCCTCAATGGAGTCCGAACAGTCGACAAAGTGTACCGTCAGCAAAAGACAAAACTGAAATATTTCCTGCCCTCTGCAGAAAACCTGTCGTCCCGTGCAGAATATAATAAAAATTACCAGGCAAAAGGGAAGAAAAACGGAGGGGTCTGCGAGCTTGGTGGGAAGGAAGAAGCTTTTTATCGAGCTGGCGAGAGCTGAGCTACTAGTCTATCTACGCTTTAGATGGGGCAAAAAAAAAAAAAAAAAAGGAAGACCAATCACCAAGAATGGATATAGCCTTGCAGCTGAGGCTGAGGTGGGACATCTTTTCTTATTCTATATAACTTTTTTTTTACCACCAGGTGTACTCTCCCCAACCGGGGTACTCCCGCCAGCATCACAAATATACTTAGTATCCACCACCACGGATCGTGTTACCCGACATACCTGCGAAGGTGAGAAGTACATACCAAGCTTTTCATGCTCACACCTCCATGGGACCGGTGTCAGAAGTCTCTCAGGATCCCTGGTACACAAGTTATATATATACGACAGAACGAGCAAGATCAGTCGAGATACGATGCATAATTTGGATTTCGTCTCACGAGATGCCTTCCCGAGGCCTGGCCATGGGGAAACCCGAACAGTTTTTAAAAAAGAACACTAGATTTTCCACCTGGAAAGCACTCGGCCTGTCTATTTTGCACAGCTTCACTGCGGGTGAGCCAAAGGCCTGCAAACGGCGGTACACTCTACATATGCGCAAGCAAGCCTGCTAGCATTAAAAGCATGCGAGACCACCTTTTTGCACGAAAACTACTAAGAAACTCAAAGGATCATACGATGGGCTCTGGTCTAGCGGTGGGTTGAATCCTCCATTACGGTCATAGTTTCCCAGCCCGGCAGAGAGAAAAAAACACCCTAGAAGAACTCCCCGCCGATTTGAGATTCTAAGACTTTTTCTTGGCCTTGTTTTTATCGCAGGATAATGAACTGGAAACCCTAAGTGTCTTGCAGCCGTTCCAAGAGATCTTCAGCCTCAACGTTATTGGGCTGGCAGCGGTTAGAGTGGAGTTGGCTACATGTATGTGTGCGTGGGTGGTTTAAAAATGGAAACTCTTTGCCGGGCTGGGCTGGGCTGGGCTGGGCTGCCTTTGTGTCGGCACACAACGAACCGAACATGAGAATCCATCAATTCTTCTCTGATGATTCTGAACGAGTACCGGATTAACATTATTGCCAGTGCCGGTCGTAAATCTCGGTGGATTCCAGCGAAATATGCGGTAATCACGGTAGATGTCTACATAACTAGACCCCAAATCGTAATACTAGGCATCCTCACGCTCTAAACCCAAATCACCAACCGATTTGAATTTATCTCTAGGTCTCTCTCGCTTTTCGACTGCTGGTTGTCAATTCGGTTCGAAGCTCCATGCATGCAGGGGAGGGAAGGCTAAGAGGCTAAGACTTTTGTTTCGCCCGCCATGCTAAATTGGGGCGGTGATTTCAATTCAGCTTGGCGCAAGTCATCCCAAAATATTCCAAATTCCAAATTATACCCGAACACTCTGGGAAACATGTTATTATCAGGTCATCCTTTTGAAGGGACACCGAACCTGTGACAAATAAATCCCACAAAGAAAGATCGCTAGTGGCTGTGCCTCTCAGTTTCTTGGAGGCGAACACCGAGAAACCTCGAGATTAGGCTTCGGTTCTCTGTGTCTTTCTGCACCTGCATCCTCATTAATCGTACCCGTCTGACCCGTATACCTCGGGCAAACCTGCTGTGTTACCCCCCACAAGTCATATATACGGGACTCCGTCGAGTCCAAAGGAATAGGCCTCGCTAGCCGGATTATCTACAAATTAACGAAGCCTTCTACGCACGAGTCGGGTCGATACAAGCCTTCCATTCCAGATTTGTGTTGCGGTGGGTATCTGCTGGCTGTTTAATTCCTTCAGCCGACGCTGTTGTTAATGTTTCATCACTCTGCTTCAGCTCGTCGGCTGGATTACATCGCCTCAGCCCCAAATACTAGCTGCAAACACAGGCACAACACGCTTCATGAAATCGCATGAGTGTTCAGCCCAATTAGGGCTCACAGCTTGGCCTGTCAGCCCAATAGGGATCCACTTGGAGTTCGTTTGCAATATACCGAGCTGTAATATATACTTCTGCTAGAGAGCGAGCTTAAGCTCCTGAGAAATCTCATGACGGAAATCCACGAACGGACCAATGAGCGACCGTTAAGTGGGTTGGGACCAAGTAGCTAAGCACGCGTGGCCATATGGTGGCTTCAATTCAAGCTTTTGGGGTGACTCTGGTTAGGTAAGTCTAGCCTATCTAGTCCAGACCTTATTTCACAAACAAACTGCAAATGTCTGAAGGATTACAGGAGTTATTGTTTTCGTTGTACAGAAATCTTAGGTAGTACCCTTTAGTACGCCTTTGCAGCTCCAACAACCTCCTCCCTCTCGATCCAGCTCTGAATCAGCCCTTCGTGTGTAGTATCGTACTCCTTCAATACCACCTCGCCGTTCTCAATCTCCGTGTTTGCCTGCACAAATTGCTTCCTTGGCTGTTTCTTCGACATGACTACGTCTCTGAATGCTGCCATCTTTTCGTTTACGCTTGTCATCTCATCGTACAATGCTACGCCGTTCTTCACGTCGGCGGATGCCTTGAAAACGTGGAGTTTCTGTAGGTACTTCTCTACAGCTTTGAGGCCGTGAGAGCGGATCTTGGAGCGGTCGAGGTGGATGGTTAGATCAGAGTGATCGTCGGTTGTGGAGTCCAAGTTGACAAAGTCGTCGCCGGCGGAGAGGAAGCATTGTAGGATAGAGTAGCGGGCACGCATATGTGCTTGGCCCCATTTCTGTCCGCAGTGTTTTTGTGTCAGCGTAAGATTTTTAAGAAGACATGACCAACTCTAATAGGAGAGGCGTACCTTGGTCTTGGGATCCCAGAATTCGAGTGCCAGCAGACCAGCGCGGGCCATCTGAAGGTATGAGATGTAGAGAACATCCTCGGCGGCAGCCTCAGTATCGTCTGTATGTCCAAAGACCTCGAGGATCTCCCTGTCAGGGCAGAGGTACATGGCTACGCATTCAGCACGGCACCTTGTCGAAATTTAGCTATTATTTTTCCTTAAGGTCTACTGGGGAGCTTCGTACTCTTCATAGCTGGCGGCGGTTGGACCAAAGACAGAGCCCCAGGTCTCCCCAACTTTGTAGTAGGTCTCAACAGGCTTGTCGTCGAGTGGGCTAACCGGTGGGTGCTCTTTGTCAAAGTTGAAGACACCCTTCTCGGTTTCCTGGAGAAGTTTGCCGCTATAGGTAAAAATATAGGGTTAGCCAAAATGCAATTTCCCAGAGTGAATACAAGGCGCAGTACTACATAACGGGGCATACCTTCCGTGTCCGAGCAACTCGTGCAGACCGACTTGGAGCTCGAATGCGGGGCCCCTTAGTCTCTCGAATAGCGGGAGGTCTTTCTCGTCGACAAACGTAACCTTTTCGGATGGTGACTTGGCGTTGAGGACGTTTCCAAGGGAAACATTCTTGAAGCCAAGGGTCATTCGAATATCATCGTACTATGCATCATATTAGCCACTGCGCTTTGTGACCTGCAAATTGGAGAGCTATACGTTAGGAATATTGATACCGGCGGGGATACCGTCACTGTTAAATGTCAAAACTGTGAAAGCCCTAAATTAGAAACTGCAAAAGTAAAAAGGAGCATACTATGGTACCAACCTTCCAAGCTGGTAAAGTCTGGCTTTTGGAACTTGTCCTTCTCAAACTCCTTTGACCATGGGAGACGCGGGATGTATGTTCCGGCTTGCTCGACGAGCTTGCCAAAGACCTTTGTCCGCTCCTTATTCACAACTGCAACCCATCCTTCAAAGTACGCCTTTGTTCCAGCTGGGTCCCGGTATGTCTCGATGAAGCCAATGTTGGTCTCGATCTAAGCAATATATTAGCTGCAAGTCCTCCTAAGAACAATTCCCTGACAACAAAAGACAAGACATACCGTTGGCCCGATATCTTTAATCCAGTGCCTCTGGCTCTCCTTGTGCGCCTCCAAACTACCTTCTTTGAAGCTCTTCACATATTCCTTCATCATGCTCTCCTGCGTCGAATTCAGCGCATTCTGCTGGGCACCAGCCAATTCGGTTGCCATACGCGCCATCTCCTTCTGGTAGTCCCCGTATACCGTAGTAATCTTCCTACCATCGCCCAATTCGTATATTTTACCCTCACCGGTCGTCTCACTAGCCACCAACATCTCAAAGTTACCATCTTTGAGCTGCCGTAATCTAGTATGCTCGACCAACACGCCATTCTTCACAAACACCTCGCCGCAAGCTTCGATATCCTGCTTGGTGATATTGGGGGAGTCCGGGTAATAAGCACTTAGATGGTCTGGTGGGTATCCTAACAATGTGATGCCCTCCGGGGTAATCTGGTACACCTGCGCCTTAATGCTCTCCCAAATCTTTGCAGATTCCACGGAAACACCAGCAATCTTGGTGAACGTTTCGACGGGGATTCTAGGGACGAATTTCTGGTCCCCGAAACTTTTATAATTGCCCAAATTCGCCAGCACCTGCGCGGCAAATTCTACATATTGCGTCTTGTCCTCCTCGGTGATATCCCGGAGTTCAATGAGTTTGGAATGGTCGTTTTCCACATACTTTGCAATCGTGAGGATGAGGTCGAAGAGCGGTTCGGATTCCGGCGAGACTTGGCGAAGGACTACACGAGTACCTGCGAATGAAGCCTTGGAAATGTGATGCGCGTAAAGCTTCTCTTGGGAACTTAGGGCGTCAAAGTGGGGTTTGATCTCGAGTCGACAGACTGGTGCCTTTCTATCGGCGAGGAGATGTGTAGGAACTGACATTGTGGAATAGCTATAACAACTTGACAGTTGGAGAATGGACGCGAGCGCTGAAATGTGGGGTTGACGCTGCAGCTGGTGGCGGTGGATATTATGGAGGGAGAGGGTACTTGGCTTGGGATTAAATAGCTGTCTGCCCGTTACACAGCGCGCGAAGACTCGCATGGAAAAACAGTCAAAATACATCAGTGGAACATGTCACTCTGCTGGATAGAAACGCACACCCTCTGTTACGGATTGCGTATTGCGCTTATGCAGGTGCGTTCTCGGTATTTGTCGACGGCGTGGTCCGATACAAACAAGAACAAATGTATTGTTTCATTGTATTTCGGTGTTGGTGGGGGGGATGTGCCGCCGATAACCTTTGAGCGTGAACATCGAATAGCACCTTCTTCCTTGGGAAGCTCCCAACCACGGGAGTTCGGATGGTGAAGAACACGATCGAGTCAATTGATCGTAGATATCACTCAATGCTACTTTTGAATTTCCAAGATTGTATTGTCAATGTCATGTATGGATGGATTCATCCTTGCTTTGAATATTTGTGAATTGCGCATTTCGAAATTCCAGCTCCAAGTTTCGAAATGACGGGGACGAATTGGATAGATATATATCCTATCCTAGAAGCAACTTGTATCGATATCTTACAGCATGTTACAACATGCATTCAATTCGGACTATATTGACTCAGAACATAGAAAAATTTGTATCATTATCGTCATCAGTCATCCCAGATCGCAGCCTTGGCTTTCTCCTGCTCCTGCTCCTTTCGCTTTCTCTCTTCTCGTTCCTCCTGATGCTTCTTCTTCAGGCTGGCCTCGTACTCCTTCTGTTCCTTTGTACTTCTACTTCTAACTCCTAAAGCGCTGGCAATCATCCGTCGCGCCACGGCGTCCGTCTTTGCCTGTCTCTGTCCGTCAGATCCAGCGTCTCCTAGCCCGATACCGCCAGCTCTTGAATGTGTATCAGGATCATAGGCGTAGTAGGAACCTGAATCATTGCCGCCTAATGAAAACGGTGTAGCAACGGCGGGTGTCGGTGCTGGCGGGACCGGAGGAGGAGCCGGCGAGGTGACTGACGGTCCCCGTCTGTCAGTAACTATATCGTTCGACTCTGTTTCTTCATCGGCGGATGAAGCTTCGTCATCCCACGAGTCGGCCACAACTTCCTTCTTCTTCTTCTTCTTTATCGGCGCTTTCTTTGTTTGAGAGGCGCCATTGATTGTGAGGAGGGATTCTAGAACAAGCAATATTAGTAAACAAGCATTGGTATTAGCGAATTGAATAACCGCCAAAGGAAAAATATATACCGTCTCCAATATCCCCGGGCATAGTCTATTATATATATTTTAGATTGTCTAATTGCAAGCTTAGAAGCTTCAGGTTGGTGAGTGTGCTGAGCCGTGGATCTGTGACACGAGCGTACGCGCAGATGACTTCCCGTCTTTTTTGTATGCAGTAATTGGTCTCCCTGGACTAGCAGAGGCTACTAATGTCACTGGACAGGAAAAGATACTTCTGCCTTTGTTATCCGTCTACCCGCAGCTATTTGTGCCCGCCAATTCAGAGGCACGTGATGACCGCAAAACGCTCACTCGGTTGGGGGTGACGATCATGTTTCGGACGGACAACACTTTTAGGTTGCATGCGCATGGTTAAGGTCGATCAACGGACCGCAAGTGGGAAAAACTAATCGATGATGCAGCCTACCGGATTACAGTATACTACGGAATTAGCAATTAGGCGGGTGGGAATCGAGAATTTAACCAGATAGCAGCCATTAGACTCAGGGGGTCTATTCCTTAGGTGACGTAGAACTATGTATGCCTCGGAGATACAAAATTTATAAACATATACATGGGCTCGTCGACAAGAGAGGGTGCATTATATAGACAGACTATAAAACAAACAAGAAAATACAAACAGGAGGTATCGTAATTAGGCTATGAATAACAAAAATACGCCATGACAATCGTCTGCAAGAAACACAAGATGCTTAAAATACAAATAACAGTATCGCCGTGAGCGCAAGTGTCTCATAGCCAACCGACAGCAGCCGTGAATACCCCCAATCCAACTGCCCAGAACCACAGCATCATCATCGATCCTCTCTCACCCATTACCGGGCTAACAAATCCAATCCTTACGCTCCTAACTGCGGCATTCCCTGTAGGTTGCGACTGCACGAATGCCGGGAACTGTACAGTCACTGCCGTCTGTGTCGCAACTCCGTTAACGATAGTGTCTATCGTCGTAACGTATTGCCCAGCCTGGTTCAAGAAACTCGTATAGCCCTGTCCATATCTCGATGTAAAGCTGGTATACCAACCTCCTAAATCGCTTCGAAAGTCGGCGTATTGACTTGTAACGACCGAGACCACACTCGAGGCATCATTTCTAATAGTGCTAACAACATTGGGGTCCACCGAAACGGTTGGGATCGGAAAACCGGTGACGCCTGTGGAAACTCGTGTGTACGCAGACCCAAACCAAGATTGAGCTGCGCCAGCCGGGTTGGCGATATAGCTGGAATAGACCGAACCGGCATCGCCAATCAGAGTGGTAACGACTGCTCCAGCAGAGTTGGTCACCGTTCGATAGACAGCAATACCGTTGCCAGCAGCTGATGTAATAAGGCCGGGAACGGCGCCGACAACTGAGGCGATGGCATCGTTCGAGCTAATGCAGCGGTTCTTGGCGCAGTATTCGTAGCCGGACAAGCAACAACCGCCTTCGAAGAGACTATCCGGACAGCCGTAATAGCCAGAGTTGCACTTGTCCCCTTCCTGAGCGACAGTGCCGACGCAGAAAATGCCGTTCGGGCAGCAAGCGATATGGCCGGCGTTGTCGAGAGCGCAGCGGGCCGTGTTTACGCAGCAGAAGCCTGGATAGGAGATTGAAGCGCAGGAATGGGCATTGGTGGGACAGTTCCCATTGTTGCTGGCACTTTGACGTGGTATAAGATGCGCCGGTGCATTCGCTGCTTGGAGAGCTGGGAAGAAAGGCGAGGTGTTTCGTTCGGAGATTTCTTCAGCTTTGACCAGAGCAGTCAGGGCGAGAATTGATGCAATCCGGGCAGCTCTTGAGAGTGAGTGCATGGCGACAGGATTGATAGAATCGATTCAGATACTTGAAGTGGTTTTAGTTCTTCAGAGCGACAGAGGTAAAATCGGAGAAAGATTCGGGGGAAGAAGAGCGATGGTGTCCAGCGCCTTTGTCAATTGATTTGTTATTCCTGTGGAGAGCGCCAATGACTGGTAACTCCGTTGAGCTAGGCGATGCAATGCAATGTAACCAGCCTTAGACCCAATGTAGCTGGTGAATAACGTCGACAGGACCGTTGGATATCAGAAGGGAAGAAGCTCGAGATGAGGCTGGAGACGTAGTCAGAAGAGAAGGCTTGAAGAATGGAAGGGCATCGCAGCAAGAAAACAGGCAGGAAATGCGGGTTCCATTCCTTTCGTCGCTGTCGTCATGAGCAGGAGCAGGCGCAAGCAAGCCGAACAGTGCCCTGTCAACGCTGCGTTGTCATGCCAATTAAATCGCTAGTGTGCCTGAAACAGAAAGTCTTGGCAGGGCAAACCAAATACCCGCAGCAACACATTTAATACTGTTGCATTATTCTTATAATTGTGCTAATTATAGTATCACTAGAATATCAAAATAATATATAACGATGCCATAAATGGCAGAGATTTAACGAGTCGCTATTACACAGTCCATAAATTTATTTCGGTACTTAGTATTTTTATACTGTTCGTTGCAGCGTTTTCGTTTTGTTTTGTCAGAACTTTAATCAAGATTTGCATGTTATTCGAAGGATGTTTTATAATTGTGCATCCAAAAACGACGGGATCCGCCCACCTGGTCACACGTTTGTTATATAAGGATACGAGCAGATTTTTATTTCATGAACTATTTAATTATTTCGAACTCCACGTCGCATCTTGATCTAACTTCTCCTCCGCATCATCTACCACCTTACGCTTCGCTTTTATTACTTGTTGACTATCACAGTATGGTAGTTAAGTAAATTTTCCAAAATGGCTGCTTGGAGACTTGGATCAAGGATATCAAATAGAACGCTAAAAATTTTATCGAATACCTTCATCGTAGCCGGTGGTGCAGCTATCGTGCTCAGCCCTGCGATATTACATTTCCGAGAGCGAGCAAGACATCAAGCTAGATATCGAGATCTTTACACCAATTTAACCCGCTCACACAATCCGGAGAAAACACCTCTTGCCGAAACAGGATCCAATTTCAAAAAGGAGTACGAAGAGGCTAGATCGAAGCTCCAACAGACCATATCAAACTCTACGCATATCAATGCCTTACTAAAACAGTGGTTAGATCACCAGACTGCTGGCTTATTGGAATGTATCGTAGAAGAACAGCAAAAGCTTCGCGACTACAACAATGATAATACTAAATCTGACCTCGACATGCCATCCTCGTTCAAACGCACCGACCAAAATTTTTATTGGTACAGCAAATATTTACCAATCTATTTGTCCTCCCACGCAGAAGCGGCAAAATTGTATTTTTAAGATATTTTGACAAAAATGGGATTTAATAGCTCAACTGTAGAATATCAACAGTGGGCCCCTCGGCACGGTGGAATGTTTACAGTTACGATAAGCTTCCCAAAATAGCGGGCGAGTCGTTGTTTTCGGCAAGCATGGGGTTCAGTCGTATATAAGTATGGAGGCCTCGTATGATGGTATCAGAAACATGCTTTGCTGTTGTTGGATTGGATCTTCACCTGCGCCGTATACATATAGGTTCATTTTGGGCTGTAACAAAAACTCTCCACTCAGGTAAAGTAAATCAAATGATTACTTTACACAATAAACAAACATTTATTTATTCTGGTCTAATCACGGCTACATCGCGCGTAACCTAACAGTAAAAAGTAGAATTATAGAAATCAAATTTTCCAATCTAGTCTTTTTTTTTTGGAATAAAAACAAAAGTATAAGAAATAGCGGTTTTATGGAAAGTACTTTGTCTCAGCCGACTACCCAGCTTCATTCGCAGGCTCAAACATGAATTCCGTCGTGCCGAAATTAACGATACATCCTGAATACGGCATCCGCAGGCCAACGATACCATAATATCTCGAAGTGGAGATTCTGCAATGTCTGGTATGATATGCCCATTAAGTGTGAAGAAAGCCTGGTTCAGTTCCATGTTTGCACATAGTCCAATCATCACAATGGATGGAAGCACGGAAGATCCCACCATTGGAACATTTGTAGTTATAACCGGTTGATCATTGTCTTCGTTATTGTTGTGGGCGGAGTCTACAGTTTGGGCTTGTGCAAGTGGATAATCTTCTCGACGTAAACTCATAGTTCCGGACTCCGTAACGATACATACTGAGTCTGGAATAATGTAGGCATAAGTTGGAATCCATGGCTGTGTTACGTCGCGACTGATGCCTCCTAAGCCAATACGGGGGCCGATATCAGATTCACTGGTAAATGATTCGCTGTGAGATTATATTAGCCCTCTTTGGAATTGATAATTACGATGTAGCGCAAGTGGTGTGTGAGGGAGAAGATTAAAACGTTCATTGAGGTTCAGACGTACCAGTTGTTTCGGCCAATACTCTCTGATAGATAAAACGTTGCTTCGAAGTAGCAGTTATAACGCATGGGAATTGGATGGTTAGTGAAACGATAGGTAAATATTTTGGAGGAGTCTTTTCCTTCTAGGGATGCTGGAGAGAATCTGCGTTAGCTTGGTATCTTGGAAATGTTTCCACGCTGGAAAATTTTTTTAGCGGATGGGGAAAGCGGAATACAAAGAGTTAATGCCAAGCCATCATTTGACAGCACTGATGATCGAATTCTTGGATCATCTGATAGCATAGTAGGGTTTAGGTGTTTTATGCTTGTCGAGGGAGGTCTGACATCATCTGTAGAAAAGTCGAAAACCATCGCTGTAAGAATATCCCTGAGAGACCAGTTATGCTCATCGAAAATTTCTCCGTCAAACAAAGCCATTATCTCGGGATCTAGTAATCCAATATACTCATATAAATCTTTCTCCCTATGATGAAGGTCATTAAAAATTGAGAGAGTTGCTGCTCTTGGAGCCGCGCAAACAAGACGTTTGAAGATTTTAGCATGTTCTTCCTTAGGGGTATAGACAATGTCGCTGTCGCCAAAATAAAGTGCTCGGATGGCCCAAATATAAAAAATCAGAGACGATCGTCCCGACTCATCTCGATCTGCCAAGCTTCCAGGGTTTTGGTCAAGCAACCAACAGATTGCTCCGCAGTGGAGCCTATAGGCTGCTACCAAGAGTGGTGTATAACCAATCTTATTTCTTTGAGCAAGTGCTTCCTGAATCTCCGCCTTTGTAAAATATTTTTCAATAATCTTGAAAAAGTCAATCCCCTTATTTGGCTGTTTAGACAGATAGTGGAATAAGTTGTCACTGAGGTAGGATTCTGATTCGAGGATTCGCTGGGATCCGCTGTCTTTATATCTCTTCAAAAACTGTTCAAATAGGATTAAATTGTAATTATCAACGGCGAGCATGAGAGGTGTCTTCCCTCTCTTGTTTCTTCTTGTAAAGTCGAGCCCAACATTTAATAGTTGGTTGCAGACTCGGATCATATCAATATCGCGTCTGGATGTTGGTTTCGTCTTGGCCAACCTGTGAAAACAAGTAAAACCATCAACATCGTCGTCGTGGACATCTACTCCGAGTTCAATTAATTTTGCTATACCTTCCGGGAATTGTGTTCTGACTGCTTCGAAGAGTGCGCTCTTGCTGTCAGAGTCCTGCATGTTAACAAAGCTCTCGATGTTACCACCTCTTTGGCTCATCTTCACCAAAATATGGCAGATCTCCATTACTTCTTGTATTTCGCCTTCGATTTCGGGTGGCCGGCGAGAAAATAAATCATGCAGTGGTGTTCTCTGTCTGTCGTCAGTCTCTCTGACATCCCACTCACCAGAGAAACAAATAAGTTTGAAAAGATTGAGATTTTGGATAGATGCTGCGTAGTGCAATGGTGTCATGCGGTCTGTACCTTTGACGTCGAGTTTCGCGCCCTTCTGGATTATGATTCTAGCTGATTCTAGAATGTGTTCTCTTCCATCAAGGAGATCGTCTCCTTCGGAAGCTAGTTTTAATACCTCTATTAAAACCGAATTTCCCGAAACCGACCGATAGTTAACATCTGCTCCGTGTTTTATCAGGGCTTCCAATGTGCTTGGATGTTTACATGCTAGCACTAAAGGCGAACGTCCTTCAAAATCCGGGCGGTCTGTTTCTAAGAAGTTTCCAGCCAGCAGTTTTTCTCGGAGGGTCAGCATCTGGAATTTGACCGCCTCGATTCCAAGTTTCTGTTCTGCATATTTAAAGTCCTGTTCCCAATCCGTTTTTTCTATTCCCCTTGTTTGTGGATGAAGGAGATAGTCAATCATAATGTTCAGTCCAGAGTTTGACGCCACTTGAAGGGGTCCTTCACTGATTGTAAGAGCTAATACCGCATCAGGCGTACATTCATCAAATGTGATGTCCCTGCTGATTCTCGTCCCGCTAGCTTTGAAATTGCAGCGGTACCAATTTTCTCGTTTGATGAAGATTGAAAGCTGATCTAAAAGTTCCGACCACCAGGGATCGTAAACGCATTCTTCGTGCCACCATTTGCCTAGAATTTTGAGATGGTCCCGCCAACACCTAATCTCATATCTTACCCTAATTTGCAGACCTCCATGGCTTCGAACAAACCAACTACCTGGCTGGTACCACTCGATTTTCCAAGGCATGTGTTTTTCTTGAAACGATCTATGATTCAGAGTCCGTACTATATTTCAAGATTGGTCAAATAGATTCATGGTAATAGGGTTGCATATGGTGGCTCACATATATTTAAAGTGAGAGACATTTGGGCTTCCTTTTCGTCGAATAATTCTGATAAGTTATCGCCATGTTGGATAAATGAAGCTATTGCAATAGTATAATCAGTTAATTTGTACACATATTCTAATCCTGGGCTGGAAAATTGACTTGGGGATAGCGAAATAGCAATACGAAGCTAAATAAACCCAAAGTAAGAAACTATGGGTGAAATTGGTCTCATAAACCAAACGCAATATGAGAAAAACTTACGAGTCAGAGTGAATTTAAAACCCGTATATCCTCCTTCGTCTTTGTATCTATCAAAACCCTTTTGCTTCCTGCTTGTTGTCTTGGATGGTGTTTTGCTCTCCCCTAGTATCCATTCTCTTATTGAAATGTCTACTGTGACCAAGCCTGTGTGTTTTTCTAGCCGGAAAAAATCTCTCCCAACTGTCTCTAAATGATGAATTATCTCCTTTACTTCTGGTTCACTCATTTCATCGTCTATCCGAGGATGATTAGGCTGCTGGATTAAAGAGCCTGCCGCACATGTGTCAGATTCTTCTGGAGGTCGGGCATTCCAGGACTCATCCTCGTTGCTTCGGTATATTTCTCGGTATTGGTCCGAAATTTCGGCCACAGTAAGTGCAGAAACTCCCCAAACTATCCATTTTAGTGGTGTAACTACGAGTTCCTGCTCATCAGCCTTTAGGGACTCTAGAGCCGACATATATATCTCCCCAATAGCGGGTAATCGCTTTATTTTATCGTCAAGAGACAGCTTGGAAGGTTGCTGGAGGTTTGCTAGGTCATTCTTGCAAGAGCGAAGTCACCATTTGCTTTCTTGTGCATAGTATCAACAATTCTCTCTAACTCTTCCTGGTAGTATTCCGGATATGCTTTGCGATCAATTCTGCGACCCAGCAAGTCTCCTATATCATGGAGGAGATACGAGATGAGGTCTAAGGCATTTTTCTCTTTGGTAATAACAACTTGGCTAATCCAGGGCTCTAGGCTAATTTCCTCGGGAAGAGATTTTAGAAGCGTGGTTCTTGAGTCGAAAGCAAGCTCTGGCTTCAAAGTGACGATATTTCGGACTGACAGAATCAGACGAATATTACTGGAATCGGAGCTGACGATTGATTTTAGGAAGTGGACCAAGTTTTTCTCTTGTCTGTCTTGACATTCGTCTAGACCGTCGACTAGGAGATATAACCGTGGAAGCACCTCGCCAATGAGGCGAATAACATTGCACAGAGACTCAATCTCCGTGATCTGATAGTAAACTAGCTTCCCTTCGGCTTTCATCTGTTGGATCTCTTCCTTTGGATTCCCAAATTCTGGGTTAAGAATTTCAATACACCTGCCAAGAACAGACGCGCTGTTTCGGACATCGTCTTGACCCAGCAGTTGGTATAAAATGGACTGTAACGCGGTTCGAGCATTTTGAACGTCCTGGTCGCCCTTTTTGAAGAAGAAATATAATACGATGAGCTTTCTAGATTCTGCTAGTTGTTCGAGTTTTCTTTTAGACATAGCATGGTGGTACTTTTACCATGTCCGCGAGGGCTTTCTAGCCAAAGCAACCTTGGGCTTTGTTCGGTGGTATCTGCGGAACTCCAACTTTTGTATGAAGTGCCGTCGAAGAACCAGTCAGCGACGTGACCTTTCCGTTGATCGAGAATGGCCTTTGCCCGGTCATCCAAGCCCTCAAAGTGTAGTTGGTGCGCTTTCGATTCTGCAATTTTACTTCTCTGGACGTTTAATTCGCTTCGCAAGGTGTCGCGTTGGAGGCCATCGAGCATATCCGACGCGAGAGATACCGATCCTTCAGGCGCGTATTAGCGACTAACCCTTAAAGAAAAGTGAAGTAGGATGCGGGCACAAACTTTTTAGATCTTCCTTGATCCGGAGGAGTTTGAGTTTGGTTTCTGAACAAGTTGAGAAATTAGCACACCACTGGTTTTTGACCTTCACCTTTTCTTGTAAACCTTTAGTTAAAATCTCGCGGTTTCAATGTATTACCATTTTCACTTTCCAATAGCAATTCTTCAAATTGTGAACGGGCTAGCTTTGTTAGCCGCTCATGCGTTTCTAACAAGTTATCAACTCTTTGTTGCAAGTCTTTCGTGAATGCCTCCTTTAAAGTCGACTTAAACCCTTTGATAGTAATATTAGTGGTGGACAGTTGCCTAAAATTCTCTCATATTTATCTGAATGATGCACGAGTCATCAAACTTACTTCTTAAACGACTTGCGTCGCGATGGGGCTGCGCATGCCAAAGAAAATCAAAAATACTGTAAAGCAGGTCTGACACATCAGACTCCCATATATTAGTCTGTCCTCTGATATTTTTCGGCACATGATCCTCAGTGAAATCCTTAGTTTTGCTTGGTTCTCGACTGAAAATCTCCCATCTGAGGCAATCCTCAATCATTGAAACAATACTCTCACATGTATCACATATTAGCAGCCGAATCTCAAGTCTGATAGTTGCAACCTAGGACGTAATATCGAGTTAGATTGGGTATATAGGGCTACTCGCATGCGAGGTTGAACGTCAAATTTTATATAACCAGGATATATATGTCTTACCGTAAGGATTGACGATATGCCAAACCAAACTATCGAGACTGTTTCCGGCGCCATGGATAATACCCCGTCTCCAATATTCTTGATATTTTCCAGTGTAGTTAACAACCGAGTAGCTTTGTCCCCATCTTGATTTTCCTTATCACCTTCTTTTGCTAGTCTTCTGCATTCATTTTCGAGGTTGTTAAACTCGCTATTATCAGCGCCTTGGGGTTTCAGAAAACTCTTAAGAATATTCATTTGATCTGGATCGTTCTTAAGTGACTTGAGTGTTGTATCTCGAAATTTCTTGCAAGCCTTCACATAACATGCTCGAAATGGCCCTTGGGCCTCAGCCTCGTCAACAACACTCATTTTTTAACTTGCCACCCTGAGTTGCGTGTGTGATTTTTAAAATCCCTAGAGCTAAATAGGTATAGGTGATTTCTATAATGACGAGCCCCGCGATTGAAGACCGAAGAGGGTATGAGGGGTAGAAAATAGTAATGAGAAGCCATCGGTCCAAATTAATTTCTCAAGTCCAACTGCGAGGAGCCTGAGAACTGACCCCGCTTTAGAAAGCCTCGCAGACACCCCTGCTATTCTTCTGGCTTGGAATTGCAGCTAAGAAATCTAGCATTGCCCCTCTATCAGTCGCGTTTGCAGTAATGGCACCTGGAGGGCTGAATTAATATATTCTATCCTCATTTGAATCGCGAAATCTTTAGACAACATTGGCAACGATGTACTTTGCATTTGGACCCTCTATAAAATGCAAATATATGGCAACATCGTCCTGGATTTCAACTGTCAATATAATGGTCACTACTCTTGTTGAACTAAATACCGCAAACAAGGAAATTGCATCTCTTAAAACGAAGCTATAATCATTTGCTTCGTTCGTCTGAGATATGCACGAACTAACCATGTTTGGCCCACATTATCTGCAAAGGACCCTAACCCGCATGCATTTACCACCGATTTTGCTCGCAAAGAAGGTCTCTCGGCCGTACTGCCGGACCAGATTTTCAGCTGGCAAGGGTATTTAAACATCTAAGCACCGCTCTAGAGCTAAGTTGTATGTATTTTTCAAAAAACAGAGAACGAATGCAAATTGCGAGATTAAAAAATATCCAGTTCAGACTAACCTTTCTTTGAAGATAATACGCAACAAATATAATGGCACCGCCTACAGTTTTCTTCACTGGTCTCCCGTATAACCATCATACTCTACCAGGATGGGGTTGGCCGCCCGAAAGAGTCAAGTCGGGATTGGAAAACGCAGTGGGAATACTGTTACGCGAAGGATACGACGCTATTGGGTATTTTGTCGCTCCTGAGCAAGGCATCAAAGTTTTCGAAGATAAACTGCTGGAGAAAAAATGGGACTCGGTGATTATTGGGTGGGGTGTGCGAGGCAATCCAAAGTTGACGGTAAGTTGTGTCGGGGTAGTATAAGATGTGGGAAAAACGGGCCGCTAACGGAATGTCAAATAGTACTGGCTGGAAGATATGGTCAACTGCATTCGCGAAAAATCACCAGAAACTAAGATAATGTTCAATTGGGACCCTGAGAGTACGATAGATACAGTGAGGAGAAATATTCCAATAGAAAATGAATCGGACAAGGCAGCGATGAGAGAGGTTTTCGAGAAGTCTGGTCTTGAGGGAAGAATCACGTTCGGGAAATACGATGTGCCGAGTGAAAGTATTTGAGAGATATAGAAATTTGGTCATGTTGAAAGAAACACTGTCAAGACCATGTTGAAAGAGGTCAATAAAGAAAGCTAGGGGAGCTAGTAAGTCACGACGCAAGTCTTACGAAACGTTCGATATAACTAGAGCCTAGGCATTTTAGGCAGGAGTAGGATAATCCTTTTCCCATAGATTCTTCCACAAATGGTGTTCCAGTGTTCGTTCGTTAACATTAACCTCATCGCCAACACCGACAACGCCGTCTAATTGCCCCCGTTAGTATTTGCATGAAAAATTTCCAATTTTGTAGTATTTATACCTTTGCTAAATGGCACCATGTGCATTCCCATACAGCCCAAAAGCGGAGAGCCAGCATCGATGTTTCGGCGCGAACGAAGAGTCACATCGGGCTCGTTCCGGTGACGTTCACCGGTATCCGGATTATTGTTTGGGACCTTGCATCTTGCAGCCCTTGAGATAACATGATAACTCCCACTACCAATCTTAATGGTCTTCCAGTTGTCCTCATCGTAGGCGGGTGAGCAAGCGACAATTATATTTGGTCGAAATCGCAGAACAGATAGTTTTGGGATATCGGTTTTCACTAATTCGTTGAACTCTCGGACGCTGGCTAGGCCAAGAATATGTACAGGAGCCTTTAATTTTAAAATTAGATATCTTGCGTCTGTTGGATCTTTCGAACAGTTTCACTTACAAAATCTGCAAATCCAATCTTGCTCTCTCGTCCAAGAACCTCTACGGGCGGCGCCATAGCCTTTGTATTCCTATTTTGGCCATCTACAACGGCGAATAATCCGATGTCCGCCTTGACAGAGCTTTTCGTGAAGATGGCATCTTTAAGTTCTTGGGGAAGGTGCGCACTCAAATCATATCCCACGGAGTCCAGGCCCCAAACTACCACTGATTTGACGGGATATTTAGCTAAATCTTTTGCGGAAAGAAGATTGACATCCAAAGGTACTGTGAATGATTTTCTGGGTCTGTTGCCGTAGATGAGAGAAGCCGGGAAATGAGGTTTCGCCGGATAGGATATTGTCAAAGTATTTTTCGCAGGATCAATTGCGGTGTGAATCAATGCCATCTTGGGGAACCCTCTCTGTGAAGCAAACGACCATGCTTCAGTTCCAGGGCTGCAGCTGGCAAACATGAGCTGTCGGTCGTATTGCAGGCTGTTGTACAACAAATCACGTGTTAATAATGATTGAAATCTAAACTAACAAACAGTACCGTGAATATTGACAGTGATTCCTTTCGCTTTAAACTTACCCTGTGTGGCATATTTTGGAAGATTCGACTTCTATCCCTCTGCATCCTTTGATTGGATAAATCCATAGACTTTTCACTTTAAAAGTTTGGCCAGGTTGCTGATCTTTGGAGTATTGGTATTCGTCGCTAATATTGCTAATCGTAGCAGGAAGACCGAATGCTGGTTTTCGTCGGATTGAGATTGGCAGGTACTCCTTGCATAGAAAGGCGACAGATGCGAGAACAACTGCGTATCCCAGAGCGTACTTGAATAAGAAAGTATTGTTTTTAGAAATCTCAGAGAGCGCATCTAAAGCCTCAAAGCGAGGCAAGTGGGATGTCATTTTGAGGAATGTTGTCAAGCCAGCTAACAATTGATGATGGTGTAGCTGGTGGCATGGATAACTTAGGTAGCTTCCTGGTTTAAATACCAATTGATCGGATGAGCAAACATTAATAAGTCAGATAGCGATAGCTCAAAAGAGGCATAGAACCCTTACAAAACCCCCCCCCTCACAATCTCAGTTTCCAATTGCAAAGTTGCGCCGCGGACTTCGAAGGCAGATTGCGCTCTGTGACTCAATTCCAGGCAGAGAAGTCATTAGCCCTGCCGGTGGAGCCCGGATGTTACCCTCTTTTGCCGTTCTCGTGCTGGGCAAGGCTGGTCTAAAGCTTTTGAATGAGAAAAAGTAGAATCGCCAATTTGAAGCTTGCATCGAGCTCTTCGACGGATGGCAAGATCTAGCGAGGTGGATTCGATGCGTTGGGCTGACGTTGGCAAGTGTTGCCGGCCTATCGGACCAACAACGTCAATTGGATTGCTTTCCAGAAACCTTCAACTCAACTCCACATCCGCAGAGCCCTCGCCATATGCACCACAGCCGACGCGCGACATCACCCTCCCTGGTAACACGAGCAGCTGCCTTACCCAGCTGCCTTCTACCGTACCCCAGAGTCTCGCCTCAAGATACCGATAAGCCACAATGCCACCCCGAATACCTCTCTCGTTACGCCGTTCTCCGCTCTCCTCCGCCAGCGCCTCCCTCATCCGAACCCCGAACCGCCTACCACGGTCAACAAGAAGCCTCGCATCGACTTCCCACAGCCACGATGATCACGGTCATCACGAAGAACCATACGATGAACCGAGTGGGTGGTTTCTAGGTGTCCCACCTGGCGAGGCGAGACCGAACGAGGGATGGGAGAAGATCATGTGGTATGGGTTTTTTGGAGCATTTGCGGCTTTTAGTGTCGCGCTGGCATATAAACCGGATACTTCGTACGTCTCTACTGTCGGCTGCTAAAAAAAATTAATTATCTGGAAGATAACCGACTAACAAAACAATATTTGATAGAATCCAAACATGGGCTCTCGAGGAAGCTCGTCGAAGACTAGAGAAGGAAGGTATCCTACCGCCGCCATCCGGCCAGGCTGCGAATGCAATGTGGACGATCCAGAATGCCGTTTCGAAAGCTCAGACCGGATTCGATCACAAGGGTCTATCTGATAAGGAATTGGATGCCAAGATTGTGGAGCAATTGAAGGTTGCGGTGGCGGCACTGGAGAGCGAAGCGGACTCCGGTGATGCCGATTTGGAACGGAGAAAGAAATGGGCGTTAGTGGAGGGAAAAAAGATTATCGAGAGGGGAGGCATCTACGGGACAAGGCACTAGAATAGTAGATTTCGAATATGGGTGACGTTTGCTTTTGAGGGAGATCCGTTGTACAGTGCAAAAAGGGCATGACTAGACGTCGAGCTGGAAGCGTTCCATTGCGATTATATTTATTCTTTTTGGCTTTTTCCTTCCATCTTAGTTTTCGAACTTTGTGTTTTCCGCCTGCTGGTTTCTTGTACTAAATAACGACTACTCTTTCCTTGTTGATTCTACTTTAGTGTCTAGATACAAAGATAGACAACGAAAAAAAAGAACAAAATTAAATAATGCTACTATACAGAGACTTATTTCTCTAGGAAGTCGTAGAATATTACGGCATCTTCATTAAACTCCTTTTCTTCTTCTTCTGGGTGCAGGATAAGACGACAACGTCCTCGATTGTCTATATCGGAATTCGACATTCTCTGCAAAGTGTATCCGATCTGATCTTTTGACGGGAAACGTTTCAGGATCTCGTTACCTACGTTATCAAAAATATACTCCAGTCTAGAGAACGTTTTCCCACTTTTTTGGTGCAGACGTGCGATCTTTGTAATGAACTCATGTCCGAAGGGCCAAAATGGCAGCGTCCCGTGCCTAGGGGGGCATATGAGAGCTAGCGTCTCGAGGTGAGGAAATTCCCTGCATATTCTGTTTCCGAAGAACCGATATATCTCTCGGACTCCAATATATGAAATGTTTTCCATGATATCGCGATTCTACAGGAGCATATTCAAAGCTTTATGCGCCACCAAGCCCGAAAAATCCAATATGAATCTGCTATTTCTGACGACCTCTAAGAATGCAAGTGAGGGCTCAGAAGTGAACCTTTTCTCCCATATTTTCTCGACAGACTCGTCAACCACTGATGCATCGATCGTTCGAATGATCTTGGATCGGACTAGTGCATAAATACATTCGATGTCTTCGGATATAACGGGTGAATTGAGAGCAAATACGGGGGGATAGGAGGTATCTCGTAGGAGAAGACTATCTTTATGTTGTTGCGAGTTGGGCATGCTAATTCTTCAGGGGTTAATTCCCGCCTGCGGAAGTAGAAGATAGGTTTGGGGTCGAGTATATTGCTGAAGATTGCTTCACGCAGCTCCTTAGGAAGGAGGAGAAGGTTTGATCTGATCTAGCGCAGAATCTATTCAGCATTTAGAACCTATATACGAGAACATGAATTAATTTGTGAAATGACCCACTGTGACGACATGAGGAGTAGAGCGAAAGATAGTTATAACGAAGTTGTCCTGTACATGAAGCCAATAAGCTTTAGATATCGAGATCCTGTACAGGAGACAGACGGTTTGCATTTTCGCACTTGCACTTGTTACTGTATACGCATGCTTTAAATTTAGCCCTTAAGATAAAATGACTGGGCTGTGAGCCAGAAACCCCGCCAGCTTTACGAATCCAATTGGTGCTCAACACAAATGAGATTATTCGATCCGAGATAAAACGAGATTCGGTCAATCATGGAAATTTAAATATCAGAATCTTGGCTAGATCTAGATATGATATGCTATGGATTCATAAAATCTTGAAAAGCTCTGAATGGAGCCCATAATGTATTCCCTGCAGCTCCAGATTTCCAGCTTGTGTTTTCTCCCTCTTTTGTCTGCGCTTCGATTATGTGAGTAACCCCTTCGAAAGTTTGTCGTCCTTGGCAGTAACAATCATCTTCCTTCTGGAAAGAATTAAAAATATACCTTCCTCGATCGTGCCCTTCCTCTGATGATAGTTGGCGGATTTGTAATCCGCAAGCACTGCGAAATGCCTTTGGGAAGAGGAACTCTGGCTCGTCCGCCCTAGAATTCGCGTTGCCAGTGGCTGTCGTAGAAGTAGTTTTACTCTGCTCATGCTTGACATCTTCCAACAGTCGATCTGTGCTGCTACGAAAGGGTTGGTAGCACTCAATTCGCAGCAGTTTTTTCCTGGCGAGAAGGCCGAGGCTCCACACGGGGGGTTCAGTTTGATCCTTCAGGATCAATCCCAGAGCCTTGACAGAGCTTAGGATTGATGAAAACCAAACCTCATCGACTACCATTTCTTCGAGAATCACTAGTCTGCGAATGTTTTTGGAAATCGCCGACCTCATGGTACTCACAGTCGCAAAGATGGTTGTGTTCAGATCGAGAATAAACCTGCATTTCTTGCGACATAGTCTTATCATCTCTTCGGACGGTTCGTCAACAAAGTCCGTATACCATATCATCTGGTAGGACCCGCAGTGTCGGTAATTGTTACGGCCTTTGAGAACAATTTGGCTGTCGAGCAGGAGTTTGAGATTCCGACGAAGCCTCTGCCAAACACTTTGTACCGCTCGCTGGACGTTCTTCGAAATACACAGGACATTTGTTGGGATTGGTGAGATTTGATATACCATGGAGAGAGCATATGTGTGAACACCACCTGGTAGTCTCTGCCTTGTTTGATAGGCTGCGTTGTTGCATTCACGTCGGCGGTCGATAGATGTAAACGAACCCGGCCGCCTGTGCTTTGGGTTGCAAGAACGGGGAGCGAACGGATGAGGCGGGTTCTTAGGCAAAACATTGAAATGGTCTTCCTCGTCGAGAACAGATGCATCTCGGATAATAATGTTGACTCGAGGACACGAGTATAGAATGTATTCGAATATTTGCTCTTGGAGCTCGAGGGGGAGAGTCTCGAGGCTGGCATTCGAGCTGTGGTCAGTCTCAATGTGCAACAAATGCTAGAATATGTAAGTGATCGTAGTCTTCCGTACCTTGCTTTTAGGGCCATGTTGGTGGTATATAATTTGGTTTTCTAAGATTTTTTTGAGGTGTAGGAAAGCAGGTTGTGGAGGAGACAGTAGCCTTTCAGGTTGATATATCCATCCAGGTTTACGTTCTGGCGTAGCTGCGGGCGACGAGGCTGAAGGAGTCACGCCAACACTTTTAGTACGTGCTACGCGGCAGGCTGGAAGGAAATCGCGGAACCTGGCAAGCATCCCGAATTCGGGTAGACCGGTTCCAATGCATGCCGGTCACAATATCTTGTATCTCAATATCACCATAAATATATTCATCAACTCTAGTCTGTCTAGCTTCTTTCTTTTAAAATGCCGGCTTATAATTCTAAGCTTCGAGAGGTTATTCATCAAACAACGCAACCAGTGGTTGTTGTATTTCATTCCGCCCTGGTACCCCACACAACTCAACTCCAACCCAACCTTCCGTAGTAGCTTGCCACCTATCGAAAGCTGTTTCAAATTCGCCTTTAGGAGCTACAGAATAGCTGTATTGTCCCTTTTTGAATCCTTTTATCGCATCTATAACATCTGCTTGCAATGCCAACAATCACAGCTTCCAATCCAATAATTCGCATTGGTCTAATCGGCTGCGGAGAGGTCGCGCAAGTCGTTCACATCCCAACCTTCAATTTCCTATCTTCCAAATTCAAGATTACATATCTCTGTGATGTGTCGCCTCAGAGCCTCGAATTCTGCGCCGAACGAGTCGCGGGCTCTCATCGACCGAAATTAACGCAAGACGCGGCCGAGTTGTGCAGCTCGCCAGATGTTGACGCGGTCTTTGTTTGTAGCTCTGATGCCGTGCACACGGTCCATGGAGTACTCGCGCTACAGAATGATAAAAATGTACTGATTGAAAAGCCATTGGCACTATGCCAGCGAGACATCAATGAGCTGGCGGCCGCTGAGAAGAAATCTAAGGGCAAAATCTTTGTGGGTTATATGAGGAGATACGCTTCCGCTTTTGTTGACGCGGTCAAAGAGATTGGAGGTACAGAAGGAATTCAATATGTAAGAGTTAGAGGTATTTAAAAACATGTCACTCTCCAGGGAATAAAGTGTGGACCTACAACTGATACATTCAGGGTAGACATAATTTGCCAAAACAGTGTCTTTATCAACCAATCTGCGACGTTCCCTCAGAAGTTCTCTGACTTTAGCCCGGAGGCGACTGCGGATCTCCTAAAAAAAGAGGGGAGCATGGTTCGGGAAGCAGTATCTGTTGATATGGGACTAGAAGTTACAGACAACAGAAAAACGATGCTCAGGTTCCTTGGAGGGTAAGTTCCCACCGCGTGCCCCTGTAATACTAAATTCATGGATTACTAACAATCTGAAGACTCGGGTCCCATGATCTATCTGCCATGAGGGAGATAATCGGAATGCCAAAAGGCGTGATAGGTGCTCGAGTACAGCTTCCGATATGGCAAGTTCTTTTCGATTACGGCCACTTTACAGTGATATACGAATCTGGCTTCAACAGTATCCCTCTATTTGATGCTTCAATCGAGGTGTTTACGGAAAACAAGGCAGTCGTTCTAAAATACGATACACCGTACGTTAAGGGTTTGCCAACAACAATGGTTGTGCGTGAGAGAATTGGAGAGTCCGGCTATCAGGAAAGAACCGTACGGACAAATTACGAGGACCCGTATACAAAAGAAATTTTAGAATGGTACGAGTACCTTGTTAACGGGAAGGTTCCAAAAACTACAGTCGAAGATGCTAGGAATGAACTCGAGATATTCAAGATGATTTTACAAGCCGCAGGTTAGTCCTGAATATGGATTGTTTAGCCCTATAGAGAGTTCATAGAAACAGGAAGATGAAAATGACTGAATAAAATGACTATAGCCCGTAGAAGGCAAGCTTGCTTGACTTCACTCAAACTTTTGAGAGCGGAATATGCCTAAAACTATATTTTCAATTACTTAATTCCCAATATCCCCAAAAGTGACCTCAGGATATTTCAATCCCTTATTGATATCCTTTAATTTCCCTTTACCCTTCATGGTAATATCGAAGAACCAGCGATGATAATCTGTGTTAATTTTATGCATCTTCCTCGGATCGATTGTCGCGATCCATGCCTGGAACGCATTCGTCTCCGGCTCCATATTTGCATCGAGTGCAGGAATACTCAATTGGGTCAAATCGGTAAAGGAATAATGACTGCTATTCGCAATAATAGGTTGAACTTTTGGTCCCGTTTGTACCTTCATCGCGTCGACTTCGTTCTGAGGACCACCGCCGGCGTGAAGAATAAATTCGGGAAATAGAGTCGGGTCGGCACGCAGATTGATATAGGGGCGATGCGAGTCCGCATCGGAAGGATTAGTCAGGTTTGTAGCGTTGGCACCGTTCCAGAACCAGCCGTCCATATTTGACCCCGCGATAATCTTTCGAGTCTGCAGCATAGCCACAAGCGATAACTGGCCACCGAGCGAATGGCCAAACATACCCACACGATCTGCGAGAGAAGAAATATCGCATCCCTTGATTTTGACTTTGCCGCATTTAATAGACTCCAGCGTGAAAAGAGTATCCGCTGCGCGCACCTCAACGGCTCTCGCAGTAATGGGCGAATAACCAGGTGGTAGTTGTGCTAACGCGGGCGCAAACCCTATGACTCTTCCGTCTGGGAATTCGGTATACCCACTATCCCAAGGATGTTCCATCTGTGCGACAATGTACCCGTGGCTAGCTACATCCTCAACAACAGCCTGGTTTAACTTTGCAGGAACCCCAAGTCCGTGACTGTAAAGTAACAACGGCGCTAGTTTCCCGTGAGGCTCGGTATGCTCAAAAGGCGCGTTCGTGATTGAGTGTGTTTTAAACCTTTCAATATAAGATGCAGAAACGTTGCCGCCTAGGAAGCTGCTCACCCAGGCCGCATAACCGGGCGTCGCATAGTCTTCGCCAGCACAAGATTGGGTACGTTTAGCGGTCGGGTAGTATACGCGCACGAGGATCTGACGGTCCGCTGTAGTGTCATTGTTGAAGATGTCTTTGCGGGAATGGTCGGTTAGAACTATCGGATGCGTCTTGCCGACGCAATACGGTCCTGAAAGCTCGGGGAATGAATAGAAACGGGTGGCCTTTGTGGATGTGGAAGCTATGACGCTTAATAGCGTGCTGGAAATGGCCGTGTATCCGAGTAAAGGTATCATAGTATCCAACACGAGGGATGTATCTAGGTAAGTAACAAACAATCCAACGGCTTACAATGCAGTAATATATTCTTAAATTCAAACAGACGCGACGTCGCAATTGCTTAAAGCCCAACCAGCAACTTTGAAATTAAATATTGGGGCTCAGAGTAAACCCAGGAAATTGGAAAAATCAGCCGGGATCGACAGTAAGCAGTTGCAGTATTAGGATACTAGATTATAGTGCATGCCATCCATGACATTAGCATCCTAGTTTGGTCAGCCGAACTACCTGGTTGGATGTAATGCAACATGGGCAACACACGCTGCTAAACTCATTTGCTTTGAAGCCCGTGGGTATTTTGTTCTTTGTTAACGTTCTCTTGATTGTTCGTTGCATTTCATCTATCTAGACACACTTAGATTAGAGGAGCAAAGAATATAACTCTACTTAGATGAGCATTGCGCAGTCTTGAAATTCCTTCATATCAATACATATGCATCGGACATTCATTGATATTTTTATACATTGCGCCTTTAAGGCGCTGGGTATAGTATACATGTAAAATATTAAATTGATTTTTTAAGTGCAAGCAACTCCAGCAGGAACGTTCACGCAGGTCGTGCTCTTCTTCCCACCAGTGAGGAGGACGTTCTTCCAACTAAAGTTGGTGCAGCTACCCACACCGCACAGGATCTGGATTCTGACGGCATCAGTAGGCAAAGCGCCCGAAATGTTTTCGAGAACAAAGTTGGTAATGTTGACGCCGTTAGTCGGGACACCCTTGACACCGTTATAGCTCTGGTCGACAATGATTCCATAGTCCACAACGTCTAACGCTGTACCGCCGACAATCTTGATATTTCTGTATGTAATGTCCGATACGGATGCATTGGCACCGGAGACGGTCTTTATGCGGATCGCTTGCTGCGAGTTCGCGACAATAATGTTCTCGTATGTGACATTACGCACAACTGCACCGTTGGCAACGGAACCGATTGAGAGCCCGTGGCTGCCATCACAATAACTGTTGGTCATGACAATGTTTTGACCAGAGTTAACGTTCATGCAATCGTCTTGGTTATAGACTCTGAGGTTTGTCAAAAAAATGCCGTCGGAGGAATTGATATTAAATCCGTCAGTGTTCTTGCCCAAGGCGGCGCCTGGGACTGTGCCTGCCCTATCATCGATGAAGATGTTTTTAACGGTTAGGTTGAAGACTTTGTTGAGACTGAACGAGTTCTTTGGAGCATTGAGGATATTGATTCCATCGAGGACCGAGTCGTTCAGACTGTTGGCTTTGAAGAATTTTGGCTTGATTTTTCCACCGGAACCTCCAAGACCATCCCAGTAGAGTGCGCCCTGACCGTCCAAAACACTGCCTGGCTCTCCCTTGACGGTGATCTTGTTTCCGGTCACTGAGAACAGAGAACCTTCCCACTCGGCGTATCCGAATGTAGTGTGGCCTTGGAATATAACCTATCGCAGATATATTGAAGTTAGAAATTGTTAAGACACCGTCAATTAATTGCCGCGGCGGAGTAGACGCCACGGGAAAATAGTACAGTAGTTCCTTCCTTCAACTTCTCCAAATTCAAAGTCACGCCCGAAGGAACAGATAACGCAGACAGATAAATAGTCGAGCAAAGAGTCTTCGACGCACTAGCGGATAGATAACCATCGGAACCACTGAACGTGCATGTTGTTGGGGCTCGTTTTGCGACTGCGTTGTCGAGGTCGGGCGCAGCTGTTGGTTCGGGTGCTGGTGCTGCAAGTGCGGTTCCACAAAGCAGCAAAGCCGCCAAGAACTTGGTAATAATCGCCATTGTGTGTCGAAGAAACTGCACTGTGCTCTACAAAATTGGGTCTGGACCAGAGCTGAAAAGCAGTCAAGCTTTTGTCAATTTGCGCAAGAGTTCTCGTCGGCATTTATAAGAGAACGGCAATATCTTCGGTAGTATACATAGGTAATCGACAACTTTGCAACTGCGCCGGCGACGCTTCGCGTCCGACCGTGTTGCTCTTGGCAAACGGTTCTTCAATGTTTCTCCACGAATAGATTGGGCAACCTAAACTTCGGCGGAAAATTGTTCATCTTTGATCGGAAAATCATTCTGTCCGACGTCTCCATATTGTGGGGAAACGAACCCGGCTATTCGGGCCGCGTGTTGATGTCAATACAGTGTAGCCTCGCTAAAAGGCAGGATTCCAACGGCAACCCAAGACGGGACCGTGGAGTTGGATCGATAGAGTGTATTTGCCTGGTCTCCAACTCGATCAAAGATCCTGACAGCAAGGAAACCTTCATTGTATCAATGACGAGCATTACTGGCTTCTTCAAGGCATTAACTGAGAAGTTATATCCACCTGATCTGACGTGCACCAGGCCTTACAGTGCAAGGGAGGGCAGGGACCGGTACCGTTTTGTTTGATTGTGGCAACCAAAAGTTATAAGAAACAGCCTCGACGATAAATCCAATCTAGCCGGGAGCGAGGCTAAATATTCAATAATTGCGACTATAATTCCCTAAAGAGTATATTTGTGTCTAATACCGAAATCTAAGAAGATATCCATAGCTTCGAACGCAGTGATTTGAAATTAGCTAAGAAAGTTATTATTCTGCGTCGTCAATCTTATCTGGCGATAGGCTGTTCTTCGCACCGGCTTTACAGGAGACGATTGAGCGGAAGATATTTATGACTGTTGAATTTTATACCTTCATGGATTGGTTCTAATCAGAAAGTTTTTCCGGGTTTGGGCTACGAGTGTAGCTATAATACTAGCCTAGTTATAAACCTTGAAAATATGCATATCATAATTTCCTCAGCGTCTATCGGCGTGACAAGAGTTCTAGGTCTTTAGGTTTGTATGTAGAACTCAAGAGTAAGGTTTTCTATAGGTTGCTCCTCTTGTTCCAGAGTTACTTGGTGGCAGATCTAAATTTGCTGGTTCAAGGTCAAGCTGCTGGAATATGCATCGAGGTAACCGGAATAAAAATACCACGTCTAAAAAAGTGTTGAAGAATGTTGCTCACCTGGCCATAACAGAACAAAGACAAAATAGCTAGCGCCAGCCAGCCTATAATACACAAATGCGAGCCAAATTAACTGAAATACCCCGAAGCTCTTTTATAATATACTACAGAATGTGATATTCGAGAGGAACGCGCTCTTGTATGCCTCCTTCTGGTCTACATATATACCTAAGTAGGTAAACATACACGATCAATATATGTTCAAATTCAAAACAATCGTGTTCAATTAAACATCCCCCGCCGATCAGGGTGGTCACAATTGTATCCTTAATTCAACTTATAACTACTGAGCTTCAGACTAGATTTAGGGGTGATCGGCTAATTAATACATTAAATTGAAAATAACTTTATCATAACATATGATGTTCACGCCAATATATATCGGATAAATTCTTTAATAGTACTTCTGTTAGGCGGCCATTACTATACTACAATCTCGCGGCGATAGGGATATATCTACTACTTGATACGTTCTCCCACAAGATTAGAAGATCGCAAAAACGGAAACATATCTCAACAAACTACTAGTAGCTAACTGGGAACAGCTGTCGCCTGGACAATGCCACGGCTAAACCGTCTTTTACACGCCCCATGGGAGATCCGAATGCCAATATTCGAAGATGTTCTAATGTCAGAAATACAAATGGAGATAATCTTCAGAGATCGGGCGTGTTACTTCATACCGGAAACTAATGAACGGGCTGTCGATCTTACAAGAACACCCGGTGTTTACGGCGCCGAGCGTACAGATGCGGCTCCTCTCTTCCGCAATGGCACCGACTTTTGCTGGATGGAGTATAGATACCGATACTTGTTAAACCCGCCTGACTACCTACTACAGGTCTCGCCAGGGTTTTCAGCAGATATACTTGCCGCTCATGACAGGATTAATCGATTCCAACTGGCAGATTCTGCTTACAACCTCGCCGTTCCAATGTCGAAGCTTCTATCCTCGAAGGATCCGGCTACCAGAGAACAGTTTGTGGTACGCCATGATCCAGAAGATAAAACGCTTACAGCTCTACTAGAACGTGCTGTATATACTTTCGACGCAAGAACACGCTCCGTAATTACAACTTTGCTACAATTACCGATCTGGTTCCGTTGTGAGATGAATGAGATTCGACTTACAAACCGCTGTTTAGACATAGGAGACTTTGACGGTTTTGCGTGGCGCCTTCTGGACGAGCCGCATTCGGAAATTTGTACGGATTTCCCTCGATTTTTCCGGACTTATATTTGGCCGAGTAGAATCTCGATAGATTTTATAAATAAAGGCATAGGTTTTCAGCGGTTCATCTACAAAGAAATGATAAGCATGGTTCGAATGGAGCACATAACATCCTTAGAGTTGATCTACCAATCGGGATGGGTACCGTCGTGGTTTATCGAAGGGAGAGAGTTCGATGAGTGGAAAAGTTTAGGGCTGTGTCCGAAAGTGAATAGAAAGGCCAACGAATACGCATTGGAATATATCCAGAACGGAAAGGAAACTTTTGATCTTAGAGTAAGGATAAGAAAGAGAGGGGAGGATGGGACACCGCAAAGCTGTAGAGACAGTACGCTATTTGACCCAAGATTGTTGCAACGGAGACTACGGGCGGAACAGTGGGGCGACTGGTTGGAAGAATAAGTTATTTTATAGTACCAATCACGGTTTCTTGGGTTATATATCCGTTTGGGCCATTTATTATAAATAATGGTGGGCACGTTGGTAACTACTTTACAATTCAGTCATTTTAGACCTTCACTTTTCTTGAAATGCCCTCAACACTTTTTTCTATGAAATAGGGAGTCTATGTTGGGTATGACTATGCATACTATTCAGGTTCCGGGAGAATCCATGAATTCTTGGTTCTATCAAGGCAAATGGGACTATATACTAAGTGCGCCTTTTTGCTGATGAGGTTGAAATATATATAGGAAGAGGATGAGGAGTAGGAGGTTCGGAGATGAAAGATGATGCGTATCGTCGTATGGGTAAACTCCCCGGAAAAGAAAAAAAAAGGTAAAAAAAAGAAGGCGGAAGGGATAAGAAGACCCGCATTAGAGATATCCATAGACCATACAGACAAAAATATAAGAAACACAAGAAGATGCATCGTAAAGGAATGCCAGTCATTAAAAACACCAATCCCAGCCAACAGATGTTTAATCTTCGGTGATGTTGCCCTTTTCCGAAACGTACAGACCGTCCAAGAACTTTCGGATATCCTTGTTTCTTACTCTGCAGATCTGCTGGATGTCGGCGGCAGACTGGGAGACGTTTTCGAGAGAGTTACCGGTGATGGTGAGCTCGTCCTTGACGTTCTTGGACTGTTCAACATCAACACCCTCGTGCATGACAACTCTTCGGACAATCTTCTCGCCAATGAAGTTACTATATAGAGGATATATAAGTTAGTACAAACTGATGCTATTGAGCTGCGTTTTGGTCGATTTTAAATGCAGATATGGCATGCTAGTTTGGCAACAGAGTTCACAGGCAATAGTGGTAGACAGCTTTCTGAAGCCAAGTAACCAGTATTTGCAAGCAGAAAATCCATATCTCTCCTCTACACAACCAAATGTAGCATCTCAAATCCCGATTTCATCATTCTTAAAGAGATTTCTGGAGCTTTCGTTGGAGTTTAACAAGATTCCACCTACCGGATTTCAACCTCAAACAGGCCAGATTCGCTATTCTTGTTGATAGCAACGTTGATCGGAAAATGGGCGTAGACGTAACGCATCTTGTACTTGAATCCCTTGGTAACACCGGTGATCATGTTCTGGACAATGGACTTGACGGTTCTCAGAGCGGCGATGTTCTTGCGGTTACCGTGGTGCAGGGAGATGTCGATAACTGGCTTGCCCGGGCGCTTGGTGAAAGAGATGTTGATGTGCTTGAAATCTCGAACGAGCTTTCCGCGGGGACCGATGACGGTGACGACACGGGATTTGATAGCGACGGTGACTGGTAGAGCAACCAATTTCCGTTAGTTGACGTTCCTTTTCACCTTCCAGCATGACATATTTTATATCATGGATATATCTGTAACCTCCACTTGGCTACCAATAACGATGCCAAAATTGACGATTGAGAAATCACATACCGCCATCAGGGATCGTCAGGTCTTCGCTCGAGTAGATGTACTTCATTTTGTCGAAAAGGTATGCCGGATTGTGGTGTCGAAGAGCTGTTGAGCCGGAGAAAGTTTGACGATTGAAATCTAGATGTTTGGAGCTGGCGGTGAGATATTTCGCTAGACACAGAAACCCTCGAAATCGGCACACACCAAAAATTTTGTGGTTTGATATCACGTGCCCACCGCTCTGGCCTAGACGAACACAAAAAGCCCTTGCCCTAACAGGATCTCTTGGCACCCGCAACGCAGAGGTCAGCTTGATCTAAGCATTCTAGATTCTAGATTCATGATTGGTTAGAGCTATTCATATTGTCCGAAATGACACATGCTCAACACATTAATCGGCCATGATGGCCCGGGTCTAATGCATATCGCGGTAATCGAGGCAACCTCACACGATTATATAAAACAGTAAACATGGTGCCCATTAAATTAAATATTAATGAAACCGATTGGGTAAAATACATTACTACGCTGGTGTAATTGACGTAATCATGCCATTGCTCAATCACTCCCCCATCGACTGGCTATTGCTTGCACCCCCTCACCTCAATCGATTCTCGAGCCCCGGATTATTGACCAACAGATTTTATAAGACCTCCAATGTCTGTCCGCCGCCTCGCCTCTATGTGGAATAGTGGGCTCACCAGCTTTAAGCCAGACGAGCGGAGTAGCTCCCCAGAGGGTAATACAATGAACTCGAATCGAACAATTGAGAAACTGTCACCTTCTCATCGGAACACTCCTCAAACGCCGCCTAGAGCCATCCCTCCATATACCGACACTGAAACTGAGTCTCGCGAGTCGAGAGCAAATTCATATGAAGCTTCGGAAGAAGATGATGAAGATGATACTTACACCTGGCCTCCTCCTGCCCTTGTGAAGATAAAGGAGGTGCACGATGCTAAAGAAGAGTTGCAGAGGAGGCCTCTGTCATCGCCCACGAACCTCAAAACAGAGCCTTCAGTTGATTTAGAGACACGACGTCAGAAACCTCCTCCATTTCCACCTTTTCAGCCGCCACCACAGTCACGAAAAGGTTTAGGAGACAAAATACGAGAATCAGCCCGCTCAAATTCAGGAGGTTTAGTGACGGGATCTCCTTCAAGAATACCTCGGCCTAGTGGGGTTAGGCGGAGCAGTCTGATTCAATCTGCGGACAAATCTCACCCGGCCTCGAATTCTACCAGTCTTCCCACCTATTCGCCTCCCCGTGATAATACTTCAGGTCCTTGGACATACTATAAATCTAACATCTCTGTCCCCCCAACCCCTCTCAGAAATGTTAGTGGCTATATAGACGAGAAAGCAAAACTAAAGACAGAGCCAAAAGTCGAAGCGCCAGATTCTGAGCAAGTCATACTTACTTTGGATGGAAATTCTAAGCCAGACTGCCATACACAGTCCAAGACTCCAGAGCCATCCACCGCACCTGAATATCGGCCACTGGTAATAAATGCAAGAGAGCCTTTTATACTACCAAGAATTGATACCAATGTTCCACGAGGGTCTTCCTATCCATCCTTCCCATCAGATCCGTCTTCAGAAATTCGTGAGTTAAAAGATGAGTTCAGGCAGGCGACGAAGCGACTGGAGAATAAGATCGACGGTATCGCTAAACAGTCAACTCCAAAGTACTCATACCATACAAATTTCGTACAACAAGCCGAATCTAGGCTACAACAAGCCCAAGAATATATCGAACCGCCTGTAGTTCCATCTCGTTCAAATACTCAAAAGTCTTCACCAATCGTATTTTCCCCTACTATTCGAGCCAAGAAGCTCATAGTCATTTTCGATGGTGAGATTTCCCTTTGGCTGGGCCCATCAGAACCCAGCGCGTTAACGATAATTTAGCCACTTACCAATATTCAAAGCCTATTCCTTCGGTTGGTAACAAACGGATGAACCCCCCGAGGACAAACTTGAAACGGCTCTCCGATTCACTAGCAGCTGAACACAAAGAGACCGGGATGCGTCAGCTAGTGTACTATCTTGGTGGGCGTGGAACAGGTGATGGTATGGTCCCTTAATTCGCTAAATCTGCATGACTGTACACTTACTATATATATGCTAGAATTTGGAGTTGGCAGAAGCCTCCACGCCACTATCATTGACTCCTATACCTATATATCCGGTAAACCCACTTCTTCTACATTTAGTGCTAATGTATGCTAACAAACTTTCAAAGATAATTGGTCGACCGGCGATGAAATTTACCTCTTCGGTTTCTCGCATGGGGCATTCGCTGCACGTGCAGTTGCAGCGCTCCTTGCAGACATTGGGCTTTTTAACAAGGCTGGAATGGAGAACTTTGAGACATTATATGACACATACTTCGACCCCAAGTGCGGCAAGGTCCGCAAGACTGATGACTTTGAAACATGGCGAGAGGCTGTTGCAGAACTTGCGTTCGAGATGTCACAAGGCGATGGCATCACACTAAATAAAGTCAATGTGAGATTACTAGGATGCCTTGACACTATTGCATGGTCCAACTTTGAGGAAGAACCGTCAGAAGACAGTGATGTGAAGCTTTGGTATCGGGGTTATTTCAACCCTAGGCATTTATTGCTTCACGAGGGTATGTAATTTTGTTCTTCCCCATATATAGTTTTGTATGCAGAGAACAGAGGCTGAAGATCAAACAGATATTGAATATGCCTTCCAAGCCTTAGCACTTGATGAAGACAGACCAAACTATGCCCCATTACTCATGTTCCGGCCGAAAGACTCACTAAAGCCGCTTAGTCAAGTATGGTTCACGGGATCCCACATCAACATTGGTGGTGGACAATTGTCACACGAGCTAGCGAGCAAAGTCCCATTCGTGAAGCCAAACCCGAACGAGTTATCAGACATTGTGTTTCTCTATATGATCACTCAGTGTCACCATTTTCTCTCCTTTAGCAAGAAACACGTCCACCAAGCCATTGCCAACCCAATTAGAGATGGTGACTTTGAAGAAAATTCAGATGATGCTTACAAGAACCACTGGGTCGGTTCAAGAATCGACGAGCCATGGTTAGAGACTATGAATGGAGGTTTGTTTGCCAAACTTCGAAAGCTTGCCGGATTAAGCAAGAGGCACGTTCGCACTCCGCTTAGATACCGTCCGCACTGGTTTGAAGACGAGCCATGGAGCCAGTATACCACTGCTGAGTCCGTTCATGCCTCTGTTCGTTACCGAAGCAAGTACTACCCAACTTATGTTCCCAAAGCTCTCGTTGGCTATCGCTGCGAGAAGACATTCAAGGAATTTGGACCACGTTATACGGAGCCAGCACCTGGCGAACAAGACGGTCCCAGGTATGTACCTGATCGAGTTGGAGAGGAGAGATTCTCCTGGGATGGGGTAGAAAGTGAGAATGACAGGTTGTTCACTGGAGAAAGGTCGCTTACCATCACCGGGTTGACAGCTTTTGAAGTTCTGACCGCAGGAGGCGACAGTCTCATTTTCGGTTACTCACTCTCTTATAAAGATATATACCGAGAATCACCCCCAGTATTTAGGTATACATTGGAGGAGCTAGATGGTATACAAGAAAAATGGGTTTTACAGTTGGATTCGCAGACGTCAAAGACACCAACCGTGATGTCGACAAGTGATCGTACCATTGCATTGAGGAATGCACGAGGCTTGGAGGCGAGCACAAGACACAGAGGTTTAACGATCAAAAAAGGGAGCGCATACCAGCACGAGCAGTACAAGAAGATAACTAAAGATTCGCAAAGAAAACGAGTGCCACTTAAGAGTGATGAGAACAAACAACCCAAAAGGAACGATAAAGGGAACACGGCTCTAGAGGAAAGTTTGCAAACTCGTTCAAGCAGGAAGGCTATAGAAACTGTGGAAGATTCACATTTTACAGACGAAAGCGAAGGTGGGAAGGGTAAGGGAGTGCATAGTAGTCACTACCAATCACATTGGGAGAGAGGGTTTATTTCAACTGAGGATATTACCAGCCCACGCGCAAGAGAAATTGCAGAGAGACTCAATCGCAAGAGGGTAACGCAGCTAATAGAAAAAGATGAGCGAGATAAACAAGATAGGATTAAAGCCGAGCGAAAGAAAAAGGCAGATGCTGAGGCCGACCTCTGGATGGAGCAGCAAATGAAGCAAATATTGAAGGAGAAAGGGTGCAAAAATTTTGAGCCTGGATGGTGGAAGAAAGAGTCTAGCAGGAAGACTAAATTATTACCGGTGGAAAGTTTCGGTTCAAATTTACCAGCGGGAAGGCCTATCCCGAGACCAGTGAGGCCAGAGACTAGTGTTGACGATATCAGAGGTTACAAAACTGAACATGCAGAATTGGAACCACTTCGGGAGGGGCAATTGCGGGAACCAAGGGATGAGAAAGAGGGAGATGAGGAATATGAGGAATATGAGCCGGATAGCCCAGCTGCACCAGTCATACTTCCAGCAGAACCGGATTGGCAGAGGCGGATGAGAGAGAAGGGGATTGTCCATCCGTGCAAGTTCAAGGAGGGGAGACCTTAACTAGGTGTTATTGGCTTATTCGGATAAAACGATCACTAGGTTTAGTTTAGTGGTATTATAGTGTACGGTATACATGCAACTTATTCTAGTGGGATTGTTGCAACATTGGATTGATAGGGTAGAATTAAGAGGGGGTTGGAGATAACTGAGTTTCATTATAAAGTGGTTGCATTGGTCTTGATAAAATAATTGCAATTGGTTGTTGACGGAGAAAGAATGATTCACCCTACATTGTGTGCGCCGCATGATTTTAACCAGCTGGCGATATTTCGAGTCACCAAATTATATCAATTTTTTATTTTATTTCTTACTTCGACTTTTTGTATTATTCCTTTTGATGTTGGAATAAATTATGTGGAGATGTTTTTCTTCGTTGCGCCCGTGGATCATAGATCCGCCTTGAAGACCATAAATGCTCGAAAAAAGAAAAAATTACCACCAAAAAAGAAAAAATTGAAGATAATTTCGCGTACAACGCCATTCTAACACCCCGTAGTATCCTATTGGTAGTTCACAGACTAACTTTCAAACTTCCATTCGACCAGCTACCAAAGCATGACTCAGGACTTTTTGTTTTTTTGGCTAGAAGCTTAAGCCCCACCTTCACGCTTGGCATACTCGTCCTCCATCGCCTCCAGGTACCTCCTGTCCGCCTCCTCTTGGGATAGACTGCTACCGCTTTCAATTCTACCCTGGGAACCACGGGTGTCGCTAGGGGGGTAGTGTTCGGTATGAGAGGTAGCCTGGCCGCCGGCTGGTTGTTGGGTTTCGGTGACTGTGGTGCCCTCTGGGGTGGTGTGTACGGAGCGGGAGGCGGTACCCTCCGAGGTTGTGGTTGATTCGGAGGATTTATAATCGTAGGTGTAAGATACCGGGGCCATTTTCGCAGTTGTTTTTTGGAAGTTTGTTAACTTGGGGTAAGATATCGGTGGGTAGGTGAATTTGGTTTCGACGTTTCTAATAAGGGTTTTGTGTAACAATGTAGAAACTGAATGTATGAAAAGAGGGCGTGTAAATGTTGCTTAATTTCGATGCAAGTTTGCTTAGATTTAGGGTTTAATTCTTTCAATGTATGAGCTTTTATTGATAAAGTTCTTTTTGGAATTCTAGGCCTGAGAAGGCGACTTTTATAGAGGCCAGCGGCGAGAAAAAGCGTACAGTGTGACGTCATTACAACACGCGTTTGGGGGCGGGCGTAGTATTGTATTAATCGCCTGGAAGCTTCGAATTCTCACAGATTATGGCCATTTGATCGGTCTTGAGAAGAATTTGATGAAAGGGAGATATAACATTGCTAATTCTGAGTATTGTGAAACAAGACCGTGGAATCGAACGAAGCTTCTTGAGAAAATGCGTGTGGCTTGAATTTTAGAGATTGTGGCATCATATGCACGCATCAAGGCTTTAGTTTATGGTTACACAATATATCAATGGGTTCCTTTTTCCGCGTCCATCCATAGGATTATTTGCAAGGAAACAATATTAGGATGCGGTTGAAGGTTCACGCTTTTGCGGATGGGTAAGGAAGTGAATTAGACTTTGAAATCTTTGTGGGGCCTAAGATATCAAGCCATTCGATTGCATATGGTAAAATTTTAAATAGTGTAGATTGATTTGATTTTTAGAATTCCTGACGGGTAAGATAGCCGACCTAGAGAACCGAATACTCAGGGGTTTAAGTTCCGAGAAGGATTGTATATACCAGCATTCTGCATCTCATCACCAAGATGTGGGCTCGCAAGGATCCAGACTATGCCACAGTCAGCATGATCCCGTGGCAATGGGATCCTAAAAAGATGCTCGACTGTGGCAAAGGGTACAACGACTGATAAGACGGGATCTGGGATGTTTCAAGTGGCTGGAAGCTGAAAATGCCCCTCATGCCAATGCTTATATCTGTGACTCTTCTTCCAGTGTAGTAGATGTTTCGGGGCGGGCAATAGCAGGTAGCTGTTGCATTTTGAGCACCGACAACACATCCGGCGAGCAGTCATCAGGGCATATTTCTTTTTGCTGCAGGAAAAGGTACGTAAGGACGACAGCCGATTGGAACGAGATCCTCCTCAAGTGCATCTGCAGCTTAACTAATCTGCAGGTTCGTGGGTTTGCCTACCGGGCCGTTGTGATTCATAAAAAGGAGCGGGCTGGTCGAGATCGATTGAGTGCTGACACCTGTCGGCCGGCATACATGCCCGGTCCAGCTCCTGCATGCCACTTTGTGTCTGCTACTACTGCATACAGCCAATGCAGTGATTCTGCAGAATCGCCAGTCCTTCGACTTGAGTACGAGCGACATGACATCCTCCACTCCCCGCAAATCGGAAAAGTGGTGTGCGGTGGGATTAGTCAAACGGGGTTGACTGTTCTAACTGGTCGGCGGGGATCGATGGGATTCTCGCCGTCGATGAACCGTCCAGAGCGTGCAGCACCCTCCGCTCCCTAAATACCAGCCAGATCTCCCTCCTTCCGCTGCTGCTGCTTTTGCTGTATCACCAAGCACAACCTCAAACAATCCAACCGTCCTCAATCGCATCGTCTCCTAGATACAACTGCTACTGCTGCCACCACGGCCGCTTCCATAACTACGAATACTGCTACTACTACTACTACTACCGTCAACATGGCGACGACAGCCATGCCTGCCCCAAAGACGCTGTTCTTTCAGCATCTTTGCGCGGACCCCTACTTTCAGCTATGCTCCTGCGGCGACCTTACCTGCCACCTCTTCACCGAATCATCCTCTTCCTCTTTTTTTTCGTCCTCGTCCTCTACTTCGTCTGACAAGGGCAAGAAAAAGCAAGAGACAAAAGAAGAGGAAGTCGCAGAGCCTGATGAATCCATCTGGGACCTCTACGACGACGAGGACCCCTATCTCCCCGTCCTGTCGTGGAACGAACACCCACAGATGCTCCTAGCTTTCGCTGAACACATTCTATCCAGAGCAAAGGAGCTAGCATACATGGGAGGAACAGCTGATGACAGACTCGTACGTCTCATTCCTTTTCCCTAGAAATCAGCGTCCCAAAGCATTTAAACCACTGCAGCTTCAATTACTAACAAAGGCGTTTCTACGAAACGAAAAACATGCAGGGTATAATCGATCGCTGTAACCCTCTGCCCCGCTCCATCCTCTTCAAACTCGTCGGCGAATCCACCGATCCGTCCCCGAACCGTCAGTCCTATCCTGAACTCTCAAGAACACCCTGGTACGCCGCCGCCGACGTTGCCGAAGCTCTCTTTGTCAACAAAACCCTCTTTACAAATCTTGAATGGTACACTCTGGGTATATACTGGTTCAAAGATTGGACTGGCTACTCAATGGCTGACGCATGGAAGCTGGGCGTCGGACGTAAGGAATTCGAGGAAGGGGCCTTACAGGAGGTGCTCGATTCTGGGTGTAAAATTATAAAACAACAGAGATATCGGAGAAGATTCAAGGCGTGGGCGTGGTGGAAAGAGGATGGGTATAGCGATCTAGCACCAAAGGTGGACAAACGGTAACATTCTAGTTCTAGTTCTTTTCTTTATTTTTACCTTACTTCTCTTTGTTTAATGTTTTCTTTGTTGTGAACGATTAATTTAGACACGACTCCCTGCTTTTCAGAGATACACCGTATGCACATAATTTCTTGCTTTTTGTTCCTGTTATTCTGTTGATTATCCTTCCATTTGTTTTTATCAGTATTCTCAGTGTTAGTTCGCATGATAACGAAGCCCCGTTCAGACCGCATTTTTACACTGTGAGGCCGGCTTTCACTATCAAACCCATCCTTCTGAGCGGTCACATTCAATATGGTAATGAACTGTATTTTTATTTCAGAAACCAGAACTTGTCAATGAATATTTCTAGCCTCCATTCCCAAGAAATACCATCTAGTAGCCAATCCAACTATGCCATTTCTTTACAGCTTGCTCTCCACCTGTTTCAGCTAGATCGAGGACAAGAAAACCCTGTGCAACCAATCAAAAAAAAAAAATGAATATTGCTAAAAGAATACAAAATGATGCAAAGTTCATGTACCTTCTCACCCTCCAAACGCATACCGCAAAAACTCCTGCACAGCCTTCAGACTCTCGTACCGAACCTCAGGATCGCTATCTCCCATCAACTCCATAACCTTCGACTTAACCAACAACCCGTCCCACACCCTCCTCTTCTCCGGCACCTCTTTCACCAATACACCAACATCATGCGCCGCAACCGCCAGCGCGAGTTTCTCATCACTCTCCTGCAACACTCTTGCAAGACACCGCGGCAACTCTCCGTTACCTTCCTCCATTATCCTCCTAGCATTCTTCTTCCAAAAGTCCTGGTTCCGATGAGGGGGCGTCCAGCTTAAATGCCCAGACCGGACCTCGGTCGCATACTCGTCGAAATTCGTCTGTGTCATCTGGAACGACTCGAGAGCCGACAGACAGGTATCCAAATCGGCCGTAAGATCCGGATCGGTGAATTTTCTCGACTGCAGGGTCGTTAACAGCGGGAGCAGGCGCGCGAGGAGAAGAGATGGCAGATTCGTCGATGGGGCTTTATTTATCAGGTTTGTAAAAATCGAGAGGCACACGCGGAGCACTTTCTCCTTAAGCGCACTGCGGAGGATGTGTACCAGTGGGGGGATTAGATCGTATTTTCTTATCGTAGTATCACATTAGTCTTTTTTCGCACTCTCAAAAATTTGGAAATTTTCGTAAAAAGGGAAGGGAGGGAGAGAATGAACATACTCATCCAGTTCTTCGGCGATGACTTCCTCGAAACTTAGCTCCCAGATGGCAACGAGCACATGGTATAATAGCTGCAGGTTTACGCCTCCTTGCTTAAGATTGGTACTTGCAGCAGATGCGCTTGAGCTCAGTAATGCCGTACTCGCAGAGACTGCACTCGAGCTTGAGGGTGTGCCCCCCGCGCCGCCTAAGCCTACGTCAGTGGTTGCCTTGCCTTTACTTCCCGCCGCGGCGGTCTCCACGACGTTTGTAAGAATCTTGACTGTTTCGTCGCCCATGTCCCAGAATGTGAGGCGTGAATGGGTGTTTCTGAGGAGTAGGACATAGCTTTGAACGGCGAGATCCTGATGGGTGGATTCAGAGGATGAAGCGATCGTGGCGAGGTATTTGAAGAGTGTGGGCAGTGTTTGTTCTGTCGGTTTGCCCAATTTGGATTTGTATAGGGAGGAGGAAATGAGGGTTGTGAGGAGGTTAGAGGTGATGATTGGGATCGGGGCGTCGGTATGGTCGAGGAGGGTTATGAAGTGGGAGTAAGGGTCCGGATGGGAGGTTAGAGCTTGAATATAAGATGGAACGTCTAAGACCAGAACAGCGAGACCCTATAGTTAGCATCTTGTATTCTAGTCTCAGAGTATTAGAAGAGAAAATGTGCATACCCTCGCAGAGCTCCACGCCCAAGGCTAACAGGTACTGCACGAACTCCGTGCGCTTCGCGCTCCGTTCCAGCAGTCCCTTCTCTCCACCATTCGGGTCCCCGATAAGAAGCTTGGTATACCCGACCAAATCTTCTTCGACGACAGATACCCGCTTCTCTTTAGTTACCTTGTCGACGGCTTTGATCAACTTAAGCTCGGATTCGTTGATGACGTTGGTTCGTTGGTATTGGTCCCAGTGTATTGGACGGGCGCGAATACTCTGCGTGAGCGAGATAACGAGAGCGGGGGGAGGTAGCGACATCTTGAGGGCTGCGAGATGTCGAAATGCAGGGCCGGGGTGAAGCTCAAAGGAGGAGGGAAGGGTTGGTCGTTTCCTTCGATGATGTCGTTGGAGGGAAGTTGAAGCCAAGATGAGGGCCTTCCCCGAGACGGGCCCGTGGACACCCGGGGTCTTATCTTATCGCGGCCGGACACAACTCACGTATGCATTCAAAAGCGGGAGGATGGTACGGCTACAGTTTTGGGCTTCATGGTAATTATCTGATTGAGTTCTTCTATGAAACGTGCTTTTGAAAAATCGCCTGGGTAACATAATACGCAAAAATAGCCCATTACAGTTAACTAACCAAATGCCCCAAAAGTTCGCTCAAAGTGCTGCCAAAAACAATCCCAAAGAACATCTACTCATGCTAGCTCGATCCTAACTTCTTCATAATAAACTATCGTATGCATCCAAACCCGTTTTCGCTGGATTTTTCCCCGGTTGCATCGGCTTCATCGGTTGCAAAGTTTGCATACCCATACCCATACCCATACCCGCGCTTGCGCCCATGCCCATGCCCATGCTCATGCTCATGCCCATACCCATTCCCATCGTTCCTGTGTTCGACGGCGGCGGCGGCGGCAGTCCAAAAGCTGGCCTTTGCTGCTGCTGCTGCTGCGCTTGTGGTTGGCCTAAAGGTGCGCTAGGAGGTGGAGCAATTGACCACCCCGAAAACTCGGTCTGCTGCGTGGGCGGCGCCTGTTGTCGTGTCTGCCCGAACAATATCGTTGGATGCGATTCTTGTTTCTGCGGGACGACACCCCACGCACTGTTATTCGCTGCATTTGTAGTGCTACTCCTCACACTAGGGGTCGGGTTACTAGGAAAGTTTGGTTTCTTCAATGCTGAGGACCAGTCTATTCCTCCTGTACTCTGCGATGGCTGCTGGATTGACGGTCTACTCGGCTGTATAGATTGCATCGAAGATACGGGATTACGATTTTGAGCTGCTGGAGTTCCGATGGCCAGGTTGCCCATTCCAAGTCCCAGCCCGCCCATAACAGCATTTGAGCTACTCGAACTCGTAATTCCAGGCCTCGACGGTTGTAGCGGTTGTGAAATCGGTGCGACACCCGGTTTTGCAGGTTGCAATGCCCCAAATCCAGTCAAACTCTGGTCTGGTGTGATAGTGTTCCGACTAGCCGCTGCAGATGATGGCGTGAGCGTAGATGCCGCCGATGTAGACCACGAGAAAGCCGGCGTCTCCTTCTTTGGCGCGAAAGCTGGTGATTTGACGGGTGTGGCAGTTGCAGCAGCGCTCCACGGATCTGGTGAACGGGATCGATCGCTATTACCGCCTTTTTTGCCAAATACTAGTTCCTCGAAATCCTCAGTGTCTAAAGTTGGCTTTGTTGGACCGGTCCTAGCTCCGTTAACAGCCCCGGCGCCGAATTCCAGTGTAGGTGATGCAACTTCTGTCGTTGCAGTACCCGCCAATTTCGATAATTGTTCCTGCTCAACTTTGTTCGAGAGTTGTTTAATTGTCGTCATGAAGGTTTTGAACTGTTGGATATTAAGCAGTGGACCAAGCGCTAGGCCCCATAATGATGGTATAACTTCTAGGGCAAGGGTGTTCGTGTCCACCAATGAGCCTATTTGCATGTATAGATCTAATGCCGCAATCTATTAAACTATTAGCGTTTTATACCGTCAACCTGATCTTCAAAACTCTTACCATAACCGCAGGCTCTCGTGTTTTAATCCCTTTAATCAGTGGCACAACCTTCTCCTGCACTGTAAACCTATCCAGACAAACCGAACTCCCGTCTGTGGCTTTGATCTCGCCGGTTAAACCATCATCCGTAGCTATCCCGCCGCCACAGAGCACCCTTAGCGATTCGAAACAAGCGATTTTGATCCCCAGACTCGAGGTTTTAACAAACACCGTAGATACGACCGGAAAGATGTCTGTCTTCACAGCATTGAATGTTATATTAGGGAGGACTTGTCCAAGCGATTTGAGAGCGAGGCCTTGTAGGTGGGATGTTGGAGAATCTAGGGCGAGAAGATAAAGAGGAACTATGTCTTCTCTGAACTCGCTCGTTTGACATTTCTCGCGAAGGGTAGGGAGACGTTCTAGCATGACTGCCAATGCTGCATCGCGACCATCACGCTCAGTACCCGGCCGAGGAGCTGATGAGGATATGGTTTCGCCTGTTGGATCTTTCTTTTTCTGGATATCAAAAGTCGCCCGAAAAGCCGGGAGAATCTTTTCACCGATAAGACGTGAGCCAGCAGGAAGTCCCTCTACTAGAGTTAAAACAGCGGCGAGAGTCCAAGGAAGAAGTTCGCCTTTATCCTTTAACTCCTCCACCAGCATTGGCAAGATTTTTTTCTGGGCTACGCTGGTTGGGAACTGTGGGAGGACTTTTGGAAGGCCTCGCATGAAAGCATTCTTCTCATTTGCGGACTTTGCGGGGAAATTATCTAAAAATCGGATCGTGCTAACAAGAATGTTATCAAAGTAGCCAGCTTCCTGAAATTCCTTTGCTGTAAGACGGTTTACGGGACGGCGTGTTATAAGGCGTGGAAGAACGTCATCAACCAAGGCCTGAGGGATAGCTTTGCTGCAAAGAAAGTTGTTGGTTTGATTGGGGATCGAAGAGGATGAGTTGAAAAGACGTCTAAAGTTCGTCGGAGAGTTGTGCGCTTTGAGAGGCGATTCGTGAGGTGAGTTGTAGATGGCAATGATGAAGAGGCCGAGAGAGAATAAATCGTGGGCCGGTGTGACAGAAGAGTCGAGTAGGAGGTCTGGAGAGCAGTAGTCCAGGTTAAGCTGAACGATGGAAGGTAGGCGCTGGTCGTGCTGGGCGGCAAGACTGACGAGGTCGACGGGCATGGGAGATGGAGAGGGTGAAGGTGATGTGCCTGTGGATGTCGATTCGCCGCGGTGCGATGCTGAGAAAGCCAGACCGGCAATTTTCCAATCCGACTATATAGATGACCTTGTTAGCTCAATATCAGGGAGGGATACAAAGGGATGAGCGAACCTTGGAGTTTACGAATACGCCTTCGGGGGTCAAATTGCCGTGAACAAGGCCAGCGCTCTCGTGCAAGAACTCAAGTCCTTTAGCCAGTTGGAGCAGGCCCTTCTGAATCTCCAGTTCGTCAATCTCAACATCAGCTCGCCTGCGTCGTCTGCTGTCCCCGGCATCAGCCTTGTCGTCAAGCACGGATTGCAGCGAACCGACGACAACCTCAGTGACAAACATGAGACCACTTCGGCTTTCCTCGACGGGCTCCATCAGCTCGAGGATGTTGGGATGCCGCAGCCGGGCCAGTAGGCTGACCTCCTTCTTCAATCTATCGACGACCTCATCCTGGGCGGCTTTGAGGCCCTGGTTGGACCGGAGTGATTGTCCAGGAGCGTTGAGAGAGCTCCGTTCGAAGACGAAGACGGAGCAAACCTGGCCTGTAGACTTCCTCTTTCCATCATAGATCTTCCAGGGGCCAGAGTACGATGTGGGTTGTGGAGAAAGAGAGTACTGAGAGGAGAGGGATGCGGTGGTGATTGACTTTATGGCAGCGTTGAAGAGGCCGGCCATGGTCTGGCGCCTCGCTGTTTTTCGAGGCTATTCAACAGGCCGACTGTATTGTGATCGTGTGTTTGAGTATCGTTTACGAGGAAGATGTTTTGATTTCGACCGTAATCAAATTAGGAGTTGATGTCGGAAGGAATGGTCTGATTCAGCTGGTGAAGAAAGGCCAGGCTGTTGATGTTGGTGGGATGGATGGATGGCGCCTCCATCGGATTCCGCAGCTGCAGCCAACGTGAACAGCAAACGTAACCATCATCAGCATCATCGTCACCAGCCTCACCATCGCATACAGCGCACTTTTGGTCTTGTATATATCTCATAAGCTTACAACCTCCCTCGCAAACAAACTCGTTCCAGAGCGCCCAGCACTTACACCGCCCGGTAAAACACGTGCAGCCACGTTTGAGCACCGGGAGGCATTCGACAGGCTGGGTCACAGTGCGATCCGATGCCATGTCGGTCCCGGTTATCAACCCGTCTGGACCTATTGCAGCCTAGAGCCGGGCTAGGTCGTATAGACGGCCTCATCGACGATATTGATATTATTATTAGACAGGATAAATACGGCTGCAGGCTGCAGCGGTCGGCTCCGCAGATAAGCGGACAACTAATTACCAATTGACAGTTGAGATAATCCGCAGATGCCGCCTGCATAGTTCATTGATTAATTTAATTAATTGATTATAAGCGATACCTCCGTCACCGGCGACGCTTATCGAGGGAGCCAATCAGCCGGGCGGCGTTAGCTTTTGGCTGCGGTTAAGCTTAACTTCGGCCTGACTCGGCGGGAACAAGCTCGCAACCACATTACAAGAAGACACTGTCCCTCCACCTCTCCTTCTCGATATTTATCATCACCATTACCACGAGCACGACAACCCCCCAATCGCTCAGGCGTTACCTCTCTCGCAATGTTGGCACGAAGACTCAGACCCGCTGTAGTCCGCTGGCCGTCCTCCCAATGGACGCCCTTGCTCAGTCGCTGCTATAGCGCTCAGCCGAAAGGCACTCCGGATATCGACACGTCCGCCCTTACCATCGAGAGAACCACCTCTCCAAAGCCGCTCCTTGAGGCCAAAGACCTTATTTTCGGTCGCAACTTCACCGGTACACTCTCTTCTCCACCAATTGACCCTCTACCTCGATGCTAAAACCTTTCTTTTCTTTCATGATTGCAAAAGACCACATGCTCTCCATCGAATGGACCGCCGAAGATGGCTGGCTCCCTCCCCGCATAACTCCCTACCAGAATCTCTCCCTCGACCCGGCAACCTGCGTTCTCCACTATGCCTTTACTTGTTTCGAAGGTATGAAAGCTTACAAGGACTCGAACAATCGCATCCGTTTGTTTCGTCCCGATCGAAATATGCGCCGCCTCAACCGCTCTTCATCCCGTATCGCCCTGCCCACATTCGAAAGCAAATCCTTTATCGACCTAATTTCAAAGTTTGTAAACTTGGAAGAGAGGTTTATACCCAAGCAGAAGGGCTATTCGTTGTACCTTAGACCCACTATGATCGGAACCCAAAAGACATTAGGCGTCGGACCGCCCGGATCGGCATTATTGTATCTGATCGCCAGCCCTGTGGGTCCTTATTACCCCACCGGGTTCAAGGCTGTCACACTCGAAGCCACAGAATACGCAGTCAGGGCTTGGCCGGGAGGTGTCGGTGATCGCAAGCTCGGCGCCAATTACGCACCTTGCATCGTTCCCCAGATCGATGCCGCGAAACGAGGATTCCAACAGAATCTATGGTTGTTCGGCGAGGAAGGATACGTAACCGAAGTCGGAACGATGAACATGTTTGTCGCTTGGGTCAACGAGGAAGGCGTCAAGGAGCTCATCACCGCCCCGCTGGACGGCACAATTTTGGAAGGTGTAACCCGCGAGAGTGTATTAGCACTCGCCAGGGAACATTTGGTGCCTGAAGGGTGGCAGGTGAGTGAGAAGAAGTTTACGATGGCGCAGGTGAAGAAGGCATCAGACGAGGGGAGGTTACTGGAAGCCTTTGGCGCAGGAACCGCAGCCGTTGTAGCCCCCATCAAGGGAATTACGTGGAGAGATCATGATATCAAGATCCCGTTGTCGCCAGGAAAGGAGACTGGACCTTTGGCTGAGAAGGTTTGGAATTGGATGTCAGAGATCCAGTACGGAGTGAAGGATCATCCCTGGAGGTGAGTTATATCTTTATGTTAATACTTCTTAAAGCAAATGCTAACATTGGCTCCTCTAGCTATATTGTCCCCGAGACCTCCGTCTAAATGTGAACTAAATTCCTGTATTTAATTTTTAACGATATGAATATAGATGTTTCTATTTTCCGGGGGGATACCTAGGTATTTGTGTATAGATTACATAATCTACTTTCTATCAAATTTCTCACGTTCCATCAACTCTGGTTACTCAAATGGCCATTAGATTGATTGTGCACACAAGATACCCACTAAACTACCGTGTAAGAAAACGTAAAAACGAAAGAAAAATGAAAGGAAAATGTACAAAACAACCAGATCGATACAAGGCCTCCCCTTAAACTCCCTCCAAGATCAATAGGGCATTTACAAATTCGTTACGCCAGAGGTATTCTTCATCAATACCAAAGATTTCTCTAGTCATGCCCAGACCGCCCCGCGAGTGCATCCCAGTCCTCGACAATGCCCTCAACGGCATTGCTAACTTCGGGTCCTACGTCCCACGAAGCCATCTCATCAAACGTAGCCTGGACCCATCTCAAAAACCTCGTCTCGGCCCTCTCTAACGGCATCTCATCCGTAGCCGCAGGCAGATGTATACAGTCCATAATCTCTCCAATAAACATCTCCCCAATGCTTGACCCCGTACCTCCATTAATACCCGGTAGCATCCCGCTACTACTCATACTTTTACTCAAACCGATAAAGCTGGCCGCACTCCTTGCAAAATCCCCAGATGGTCCACTAATCGACCAGTTCCTCCCACCACCAGAATGATCTAGACTACCAACAATCACATTCCCACCGATACCCGCCTCGATAACCGAATCATCGCCCCCGTTGCGTCCTTGGATCCCGCCCATGCTGAAAAAGTTCACACGGACAATAATCTCCCAGATGACCATGCAGGCTCTGAACGCCAACGCCACAATAGCAGGGAACTCCGTCCGGCTCTCATCGTACGTCCTATTCTCCAAAAATCGCATAATAGCCAACAAGTGCGGGCTAAGTTTGCTAATCACCCCTTCGAGCGTCGACAGGTCCATCTCCTCGTCCCTTTCGAGCCGCGTGCGGGTTTCCCGAACAATCATGTTCAAACAACCCTGCATATCGATCGGTACGTCGCCGGAAAGCACGAGTCTATCCGGCACGACTAGGAAGACGTGGGAAAGATGCCAGAAGATATAGAAACACTTTGTGCACCCGCTGAGGTTCGCCACTGAGTTTGTGGTCTCGGAAATCGGTTGGGATCTGTTGGATTCTGGTGAGTAGGCGCTTATCGGCTGATAGGGTGACGAAACGCCGATATGGCGTTCGAAAAAGTCGTCACGCTGCGTAGATAGCGTGCGAAGTGTGGACATGGCTCTGTCTAGCCGTTCTACGTCCTCTTGACGCTCTGGTGGCATAAAGACGATGATTCTGGGTCGACCGTCATCATAAACTTCGTCTTCTTCGACTGCAACCTTTTGTGAAATCTTTGTGATTTCGATGAGCACGGCAACGACAAGGATGTAGCAGGAGAAATCGTTTAGTTCTTGGTTTACGGCGTTCATGTTGCCCTTGAGGATTCCACGCAGAGTCTTGAGGAACATGATAGGAACGGGTTCATACACGCGGACGCGGCGGGTGAAGTCCCATTCATCCGGCGTAGAGGCGTTGAAGATGTCTTCGTCGCAGGGGAGGGAGAGATTACGCAACTCGGTAGGACGGAGAAGTGGGGGGATGTTAAAGAGGAGAGAGAGATGACAATCGAGTAGGTATAGGCAGAAGGCAGCACTAAATTCAATCAGTATTGAGACCATATTAGAATGTAATCAGGTGGTAAAGCATACCGCTTGCGAGATTCCTTTTCAACAAAGATTTCCCATTCCTGCCGAAGGTAACCCTTCGGGTCTTCTTGTTTATTAATGGTAGGTACCATTGTGAGATCATCTTGGAAATATCCATATTCTCGAGCAATCTAGTCATCATTAGCAGGCTCTCCAGATTCAATCGTGAGGTGTATTCTTACCTCCACACATCTAGCATGTATCCTTCTACCCTTCTTATGCCATTCTCTCTCTTTGCTGAATACGCCAAAGCATTCGAACAGTATAAACGCCTGCATGACACATAATCTCCTCTCTCTTGTCTTTTTACTGGCCATCTTCTTGGACTCGGCTTCGACGGTAAGAGTACCACCCATCTCAGCTTCTTCTCTCATTCTCTCATTCTCTTGGTCTTCCCTCTTGATCTTCGGAAAGCCATTATCTGAGTCGTCCTCCTCTGTATCCTCGTCGTCTCCTACTCCCCACTCCACCCATCTTTCCATGACTTTCCAGCCGGACTCCCAGAGCTGGCGGCCAAGTGTTTGGTCCGTAGGATCGTAGAGACCACCAATACAACATATTGCACGGAGAAAGGAGGCGAGAACTGTATCGGTTTTGAAGGTAGATTTGTGCAGAAGAGGGAGGTGGGAGTGGAACGATGTAGAGGGAGGGTTAAAGTAATAGTCTGCATAATGGGAGAGGAGTTCTTGGGGTAGACTGTAAAACAATATTAGTGGACGCCAATTTATGCTGCCAAGAAAATATGAAAACGCACATTGGGTAATCCGTATAGTATTTCTTCAGACCCTTGACTTGCTGGCGGGGAAGCTGTTACGGTAATGTCAGCGCCATAATCGATATAGCTATTTCATGATGGACTTACATCTTCAGCCACATAGACCTTTCTTCCAAACTCAGATGTCAGATTCATAACATCTCCATCACTGCCTTTCCTTTGCCTTCCGTTTTCATCAACCTCGGACTCGGATTCTGTTTCCTCTTCGCTGGATGGCTCCTTTGGCTGCTTTTTAGGTGGTTTAGGGTGTTCTTGCACCTGCATGAACTTGGGATCTTGCCAGTTATATGGCTCGGACATCATACCGCCCGCAAATCCGCCATGCCAGGAGAAGCGGTGGCTCATGCCTGAGGATCCACGGCGCTGGCGGGGCTGATGGCTGATGATCGAGTGCTTTTGTTTCTTATGTTTTACAACATTATCTCTAATATTGTGGAGAGATGGTTAGCTCTTAGCGACGGGCATTCATTACGGTACAGGATATAACTTACTCTCTCTTGCAGACCTTACCGCAAATATCGCACGCGAACCGTTTGTTATCGTGCTCCTGGTGGGGGTAGTGTCCTATAAAGATTTTAATATAAACATATGGCACCTGGGTAAAGGTCTTTATCACAAAAACATACTGGTCTTTATATGACGGTTCAAGTTGGCCTAAATTTCATCCAGGGTTAGCCCACTAAGAACTCTTTGATATACAACATTTCAGTAATCCGGAATGAACCTACCCTGCTGCTAACTCTGTCGCCACAGATCTCGCAAGGGAACGGCTTCTTCTTAGCCCACTCGAGCTCATCTGCATCGGTCCATGTTCCCTCACGACGATATTTCTCAACCTTGTCGAGTTGGATATTGTAATCGCGCCCGATAGAGCCCATGCCGCGGTTTCCCATGGACGCCATATCAGGCGGCGGCATCATAGTCGCAGTTATCTGGCTCATCTTGATATATTAGAAGCTTTCGAACTCCGTTCGGGAGGAGGCCAGATAGATGGTGAGTTCGCAGAGCTGCTCGGGGACCTGACGGGGGTCCGTTACGGGCCGTTTGGAGGCGCTCGCTCGGCGGTCTTCTCTCGTTATCTCAAGAGTTCCGACTCGCGAAGGGAAAAAATAAAAAAATGAGAAAAAATAAAGAAGCGCGCGGAAATATCGCGCAGGTCTTCCTCTTCGAGAAAAACTCTAACGGATCGGTTGGTAATCCCTTTTGCCACGCGAAAGACTAGTTTTCAAAGAAGGTTTTAGGACATGGAAAAAACTCGAGCTCTGTTGGAAATACCGCGCAACGTGGGGAGTTCGGTATAGGAAGCCGAGTGCTTGTTTTAGACCCTGTGGAAACTTCTCTACAAAGCCCGTTCAATGGTGGTCTTTGTAATTCCAAGAATTTACACAGCGATGTCCTTGTGGAAATACCCCTATACGCTGAATTGTAATAGTAATCAGAAGCCTAAGACGAGACGACGGCTAGTGATAACACAACCAAGGCCGTGTGTTCCTTGTACTAAACAAGGTTTAGTACGGAAAAGCACGTTAAATAATTGAGGAAAAAGGGCGAGCGTCGAAAAATCACCGGAAGTAAGTAATATGCTGTATGACGATGTTAAATTTTTATTTATGGTTCTTCAATGCTTGAAATACGACAAGCAATAGGAATCGAGAAGCAGAGAAAGGAAGAAGGAAGGCGGGGCAGATTGGGAATGAAGAGAAGAGGAAGGGTTTCCCATAAAAGATGTAGGATTTCCGACAACCAGAAAGAGCAGTAGCGGGGAAAAAAAGATGAGATGGATCAAGCGGCAGGCACTAAGGGAATACGGGTCTTAAAACGCCAATTCGGCAGGAAATTGGAATCTCTGATAGAGGGTCGCTCGCCGGCGTGCGTAGGCTACGGTAATGTCTTTTGATGAGGTTGAGTTGATGCGGTTCGAAGGGCGGAGCTCCTCCCTCAGCTTTATTTATCGATAAGAGTTTAAGGCAACGCAATATGAATATAAAGGGAAAACCCGGGGCGGGTGTAGTGCAGCGCAGCAGTGGTACCACAGCCTGTACCAAGGTCTATTCACAGGCCTGTAGCAGAACTCTTTGCCGAGGGGGGATCAGTTGAAGAGCTCAAGAGATCTCGAGTCCGCTGTGGGGAGATTCCGTAATGCTCTCTACCGAATCGCAAGATGCCTTATTTAAGCAGTGGGAAATCCCCTGCGTCTGTGAATAGAAGTCGGTCGTAAAAATAATTATATAACATGCAGCTTGTCTCTCTCTCCGCCTGCGAAGCTGTTATACGTTACGTTTGCGTTTACGCCCCCGACCATTTCAGTAATCAGAAAGCGTAGACGTTTTAACTCGCACAAGGATTCTCTGCTTCTATTTTTCGTCTGTCCCCGCGTTTTTCCTAAATATAAATCTAGAGATTTAATATGCTCAAAAAGCTCGTGTTCTCCTCGCTTCGTCGTCATCGAAAAGGGGAAGATTCGGAAGCTGAGAAGAGGAGAAATAGGAAACGGCATGCGTGCTCGTCTCTTTTTTCTCCTCGTCCTCTCCACAGTTAGCTTCGATCGTTTAATGCGGGAGGGGAACAGGCCTATTCGCATCCTATTTGCTCGAACGACTCGGATGCCTGGACCCAGCTTGATGCCTTGCAAGCTTGCATGGGCAGATTATGTGGAGATATTTGTGTTCGAGTCCAGGCAGACGATATCAGCTGCTGGTCTGTTTGTTTGTGAGGTTGGCCCCATTGTATTCTCGGGTGGAAAGTCGGGTAGGGAGTTTCTGCAGGGTACCTCCCACGACTAACGAGGTCGTAGACAGTTCCTCCTAAGAAATCGTCAAGGCGTTAGCTTCGCTAAAGCTAACACTTTCCTCGCAATCGCTTCGTTCAGATGACTGCATTCACATTCACACCGGCCAAAAATATATTCATCCATCCTTTGGGTACAAAATGGGAAATCGTCCCTTCTGACCTAGTACAAGTTCCTAGTTCGAGCTGAAGCTGAAGAGATAAGTAATAGCTTCGCAACTCTGCAAATGCCTGCAGAAAGCCGTATGTACTCGCCGGAAACGGGTAGCCACAGACAGCAGAGAAAAACCACGCCCCCCAAGCCTCACGCTCAGATGCTGCCTCTCACATTTTCGAATTGGCCTTTGTTTTTCGGTTTCATGCGGTCTCATGCGATCCATCAATCAAGAATGTCAAACCGACAACCGCCCACTTTTTTATCATTTTGCCATATCAAAAAATCAGGTTATCAAGGGTTGATTTACGGATGGGTGGTGAGAGCTAGAAGGAACATGTGGGGCGACCGGATTACGACAGGAGATGGCGAATGGAGACCATGGTCCCTTTCGTACTGCCTCACATCGAGGCTATCACTAATACGGCGTCGATCCAGTATCCGAGGTGTACCCAGAAGTACAACTTGGCGTTTGTCAGTTTTCACCGCTCCAAGTTGAGCCTCTCCAACCGGTCGACATCCCGATTCTTTCTGTCTTTCTTTGGGCTCTATCAAAGAGACTAGAAGAGAAAAGATTTTTTGACCAGTGATAGGTTTTCGAAATCACACTTCAAGGTTCGGAGTATAATACGGAGTGTTCGCAAAACCGTGTTATGCGCCTACCAGGCCAGGGGTCTTTCGGTCTTTAGTTTGGGGGTCTCGACCATTTTCTTCTGATTAGCTGAACAGGCAAAATATCATAACCACAGTGAAAAAGCTCAAGCCATCCGGCCCACATTTTCCGGCAAATATACTCGCTAATTCTGCCGGATAAACTTTTGTCGCAGGACGCCAGAGCGATGGGCCCATAACTGCTGCTGCATAGTACCAAACAAAACAGACCATCCGCTGCTCAGGACAGGCGCATCTGCCCATCAGCAAGGCTAAGGGTCTCCGTGGGCACGGTCTCTCTGGTTGCATGCTAAACATGGGCTAGAGGATCCCGTATGTATCAGGAGCCAGTCCATCCACTGGGAATCGACAGATTTCAAGTAGGCCTTGTCCGATGGGATGACGAATAGGACAAGAGCAGAGATGGTAAGGTTTCGGGTATCTGATCGGAACGGGGTCTGGCGAGAAGAGAACATCAAGAAAAGAAAGCATTCGTGTGTCTGACTTTAGCGCGACGATGGAGCCCATCACGATCGATCAGATAACACAGGTTGCGTTCCGGTCTGCCCTTCGTGAGAGAGATTAGAGTGACGAAGAAAAAGAGACGGTGCTCCTTGTGAAATTGGCAGCGGATCTGGTAAGTGTGGATATCCCGACTTCTCACGATCGCATACCCTGTCTTCGATGAAAGAACCTAGGCTTCAAAATTCGGCTTTCTTGATCGGAAATCTGGAGAGGGACCTCCTTTATAGGGTTAAGATAAATAGCCGCTTCGGAAACGTGCTCGCCCAAAAAGCTCAACCGTTACCTCTCTCTCGTTGTCATGTTTGATTTCATTGTTTATTTTTTATTTTTTTATTTTTTATATTTTTTTTAGCATTTGGATATTATTATCGTGCAGACAATTATTATTATCGCAAACCACCCTTCACGTGGCCAGGAAACGCCATGACTTGCCGTCGTTTCGTCCCCCTTAGCATCCCTCGTTCCCCCTCTTGCAGACGCAGGCTTTTGTGGGGTTTGGCTTTTTTGTCTCGAATCACACAAAAGCAGCTGGCTTCTCTGTGTCTCGATCCCCCAGCCCGAGCTAACTATTATGGTTCATGTCCCTTCGGTCCACCCAAGATCGGTACCTTTTGCTGCGCCTTTGGTAATATGCACGAAAGGGAACATTTGTCTGGGAGCGAGATGTCTTGGAGAATTACTGTGCGGGCCCCGCAGGAAGTCCCAGAGAGGAATAGGATAGCGGAGAAGGAAAGATCGGATTGGACAATTGACGAAGCGGGCATTCGAACACAACCTTATCCTGCCTCAACCCATGTCGACATCTGGATGGAGGTCTAATATAATGTTCCTGCTGTTCGCTATGGTGGTGGTGTCTTTTTGAATTATATCCCTCTGATACTTGCTTTTGAAGCCCCCCTGGCCGGGACACGGTACTTTTGCCTGCTCCGTTGCTGGTATTTGCATTGCAGTGGCTGCGCTGGGTCTGGCTCCTCGGCCGTGCCCCTCACTCCCTCTGCCTCTCGCCTGAAGGTGAAGGGCCAGACGGCTTTGTGATGATAGCTGCACGAGATATCATAGGATACGCCGTTAGCTCTCTCGACAGGCCTTGGCTGGCTCAGCTCGAAGGGAGTTGGCCACAACACACCCTCACGCCCTCGGAACGAACAACTAAGCTTCTGAGCCTGTCATATAGATTTTATTCCCATCCTGACGGGAAAGGGAAACTGCCCAGCCGCTCTTGAAGCTTCTCCTCTTTTTGTCTTCGCTCTCTTTTCTTGTCTATTGATACCTCTTTCTCCTCCTCCCCCTTCGAGTTCCTTCGATACCTTATTTTCCAGTTTCAGTTCCTCTTGTACTCGTCCCGTTCTCTACCCGACTGAGAAGAGCCGACTGACGGGGCCATTTCCAAAACCGATAGTTTATCAGAGCGCTATCTTCTTACCCCAACAGGGAAAGCCAAATTAACCATCCAACGGCGGCAGTCCCGATACCTGTTGGATCTCCTTTTTCGATTGGACTCGACACCCCACAAACAACAAGATTTTTTTCCTTTCGCTCTCTGTCTCCCTATTACTGTACTTGCAGCCTATATTCGCCTTTGTGTTATACCGCTATATTATAATATCTTGTGAAGAAAAATTTCCTTGATCAAACGCCAACAGCAACAGCCCGAAAGTAACCCATCCAAGGCGTTCCTGTCCTTTTATATACCCTCCAGACCCGTTCTGTCGCCCTTGCACCCATCCTATTTGCGAATTCTGACTTCTGATTCGGCGAAACCGGCGATAATCGCCCCACTTTTTTGCCCAAGCAGCGACCGCTTTCCCCATTTTATTTCCCCCATATCTAAGATAAATTTCGGCACGGTACACACGAAGTTGCTCCATTTTATAATCAACTTACCGATAATAATTTTGGGCACCTTTTTTTTTTTTTTTTTTTTTTTTTTTTTTTTTTTTCGTCCCTCCCTCTACCGCAGCGACAGAACTCGGGGTTTCGATAAAGGTAGGTAAAGACCGTCGGCGGGGCGAACAATAATCTTTTTACCAAAAAGATTGGATATTGAAAGCCCAGCTCGGTATCTTTTTGCATTTGCAAAGAGGCAATTCTAGCGAGAATTCGAGGGAAGAACAGGCCACACCACATCCTCGGGCAAAAACCTGCGAGAAACCGATACCTGACCTTTTTGATCGTTTGCTAGACGACCCTGAATTGACCACCATCAGGGAATAGCAGGCAGGGTTAAAATTCAGAAAGAAAAAGAGAGACAAAGATAAGAGAAAGAGAGAAGGAAAAAAAAAAAACCAGAGACACACATATTCATCTTCCTCGTCGTCTTTTTCTCCCAAGCATCGAGCGGCAGTCACCTCCCGAGACACCGTCTTATATTATTATATCCTCTGATTCTGTTCGGCGTATGTCTCTTCCCTACACGTTTTTATTCGTCTCTGTTGGTTCCCCTTTCGACTGCTTCGCATTTTCGAGCTATCCCTCCGTCTTCCTACGCTGTCGCTTGTATTGCGCACCCCCTTCTCTCGAACGCAGGTGAAACTGAAATCCGACCTGTAGTTTTCCGCCGCAGCAGACAGCACAAGTAGATAGCAAGCAGGTTATAATAATAATTATTATCTGCCTTACAGTGTTGCTTGCTTGGGTCGTATTCCCGGTTCGTGTTTCTAAATTTCTCTTTCGTACATACGTCCGCCTGAGATTTCCCCTACCAGTTTTTTTAAGGCTACCTCTTCTTCTTCTTCTACTCCCCTTCTCCCTCACCCCTCCCTCAGCCAGTAACATTGCGAGCAATTTTGTTTCTCTTCTCTCCTGGCCTAATCATCCTTACCGGGACGGACGGACGGATCCAGCAAAAACTGAAGCAGTGGTCGCACAGCTTAACTTTCGTACAGCTTCTGCTCTGCTTCTCTCTCTCTCTCTCTCTCTCGCTCTCTCCCTCTCCCAACGTCATCACCAAGCCAGCAGCAACGGCATAGCTTAAAAAGAAGGCGGTCGGGTGTGTAAAGTCATATCCACTTTTATACGTTCCTCCTTTTCCAAAGGATCTTACCGCGACACTTTGTTACCATTATTGTTTTTGCGACGGGGAAATAAATACTACACATTACTCACTCAAACCAAGTTGGACGACAACTTATCTTTCTTTTTCTTTTTCTATTTAATATAGACCCACGAATTATATATCGAAATCTCAAGCTTTCGGCGACAGGATCACCATATAAGCTTTCTTCTTCTCCTTTTCTTTCTTTTTTTCTTCTTCCATCTTTTCTTCCGTTTCCTTTCAGCTTCCACGACTAGTCTTCCGACAAATGATGGCCACAAACCCCAACGTGATGCGAGCGAGCAGCCAGGGCTCGACGGGTTCGAATTCAGCTCAGAGCGTGGGTGGGATGCAGCAACGACGGTATTCGAGATACTCGAAAAAGCTGGAAAGACCATACCCCAAAGGCGACATCACCGTCGACATACAAAAACGAGCACAGGAGTTATTGTAGGTCTTATCTTCAGCCGTAGCTGTTCTTGTTCATTTTCGGGTTTCGGATTTTTTTTTGAGGGGGGCAAGTGGAGTGTTTGATGCCGAAAAACCGCTCATACAACCAAACAGCCAACATCTGATAATTGCGATTTTATACGAGGAACCCACAGCTAACGCTTGATGGTGAAGACGAGAAGCAGCGCAGAAATACGAGGGCTTCAATGCCGACAACCTCAAGATAATAGCGGTCTCCTTCGAGCATAAGACTTTTCTGGAATCCGCAAATAGTACCGACTACGTCAAGAAGATTCGGGACAAGCTCACGGAATGGCACTACCAAGATGCTGCCAACCCGCCGCCTGCACCTCTGAAAGACACCAAATCGTCTCCGAGCGCCCAGAAGAAGGGCTCCGATTCCTCGAGTGGGCCCGTTAAAGTCACGAATCAACGGCCTCCGTCGCGAGATAAGTCGAAACAGGGCAGCCAACAGCAATCTGTGCTCAACTCGGCGTTCAAGTCTGCCGGTGGCTCCCCGAATATCCCCAATGCGACACAGCCAACTGGAAGCTCCCCGAATTTCAACTTTGCGCCCGCGAGTCCAGGCGGTGGGAACCAACCGACCACGCCTCCTTTTGCACCATTCTCTCCGACAATCAACCCTACAGCCGAGTTTGTCGGCCTTACCCATCCGACACTACTCGATTCGCTCGACCTCAACGATCCGAATATTAGGACACAGTGGATCAACGCTCTACGGGAGAGCATAATTAGCGACCTCCGGGACACCATATACGCCGAAGTATACGGCTCCCTTGGATCGAATGCCGGAGCTGGAATGTCAAGTCTGATGAACAGCCCAACGAGAAACGGACCGATGGACTTTTCCATGATGGAGGTCGACCACAACCAGCACCATCAACACCAGCACAACCAACAGAACGGGGCGCAGCAGGCGAACGGAGGAGCCAATGGTGGATACGGAATGGACGGACACAGCTGGTACGCGAGCTACAACCCTGCTGCAGCTACAGGAGCTATGGGGAACCCGTCAGCGGGAGGCGGATTATACCAACCGATCGGCACGGATGCGCAATCGTTCAACCAGCACATGGTTGGGAACTGGTACAACCACCAGTGATTCAGTCTTTTTGGGAGTGAGGGTTTGCTGATCTTTGTTACCTTGGGTATTCACTTATCTAGGTAAAAAAAAATAATGAAACATCTGCATGCTCAACCAATGACATCTACTTTCTCACTTTTGCACCCACATGCGCGCATACATTCACACGCACGCACGCATCTACACCTCCGCGCCATACTTCTTTGTTTTTCAGCTCCCACAAGTTTTCAAAATCCAAAAATCGTATAATTCGAACCCCGACTCTCGCGTTGCCAAGGGTTTAGGTGTATCTGGAAGAAGAAGAGGAAGCAGCTATATATTCCTCTTTTTTTTTCTTTCTTCTTCTTCTTTCTCATACACCTGGAATTTTTTTCCTTCGTCCTAATTCTATCGACTACAATATCTACGCAGCGGTCCGTGGCGCGCGTGTACATACAAGACACCCGTTTTCTCTCTCTTTTCTTTCCTATCTTTCGTACTATCACTTTCCATTTGGGCGTTGGAGGAATTTTGATACTTTTATTATGGATTAGTCATTTTTTCTCTAATATTCTTTTTTGTCTTGCGAACAGGTTTACCTTTTGTTTATTTTCATTTCCTCATGGTGAAATTTTGCAAAATGCCCCTCATGTTTCCCTTTCTTTTTCTTATATTACTAGCTATCAGTGGCTTCTAGCTATTTTTTTTATTTTTTTATTATTTGCGACCATTTTCCTTTTATCTCTCATGTAATAGGTTGCGATGAATATCAGGCGGGCAAAACAAAAAAAATCAAACATCATGAGAGCAATGGCAATGGCAACGGAAATGGACGACACGGTGCATGACCTCACAGGGTTTACTATCTCTTTTAATAACGGTTTATGAGTCTTTTCTGATATGGGCACTGGCCAACCAAGTGTGCTAATTCCGAGGTTATTTCTCTAAGGAATTACTATTTTCCAATTAGCTTTACGTTGGGGAACTTTTCTTTTGTTTATTTTTTTATCAACATTTTATTTTTTATTTTCGGACGGCAATGCAGGGCGGTTTCTCGGGATAGGCGCATCGTTTTTATTGCTTGATTTTTCCTTGATAATGCAGGTCTTATTGGGAGAGAAACGAGTGGAGAGCAATAAGATCGTACTATAATTCAGCTGTCTGATCCTACTGGGGCAGGATCCAAGATTCTATCTAGCATGAAAAAAAAGAGAATCACAAATACGTATTAATACGAGGGATATGATATGATATTGACGGACAGAACTAATGCAGTTTCAACATATGTAGTTGTATACTGGTGGGTTAATTCCGTTTCCGCTCGATTGCCGCTTTGCTAGCCTACGTGTACCTCTCCGCTTCTCGTTCCTCCCCGCAGATGATGATTGATTCGATCCATCCGTCTCCTGCCCTCCTGCCCTCCTGTCCTTCTCCTGTGGTCTGGACTGGCTGGACAGGCTGGGCTCGCAAAGGGCAGGCCGCGACTTCGATTGGCTGGCTGGAAAGGAGGAGGTTGGTCCAGTGAAAGCGAACGACAACAATCAAACCACACCCAAAACAACAGCCAAAGCAGCCAACCGGCTCGACTGGGCCCCCAGCTGCTACTGCTGTTGCTGCTACTCGTTTCGTTAGTTAGCTGCTGCCCTTTTTCCCATTCTTTCCCTTTTCCATCAACATCTCGCCTTTTTCTAACCGTCCAGCAATTGAAGCTCTTCCCCTCCGCCTGTCGTCCGAGCCCAACTGTCCTTTCCGGCTCATCGTCGTCTGCTTCTGCATAGCGTGTTTTTCTTCTTTGGCTTGTGTTTACGCGACTTTAGTGTGTACCGAAAGGGAACGGCGGATTAGCTGGGAAAAGATTAAGGAGTATCGCCAATTTGTCGTCGACGACGTCAATATAAACAATAATAATAATAATTACTGTCTTCAACCGAAGAAGGGCAAAGGATCAATTGATATTTCTTTCGTGCTACGTTTGGGGTCCGTAGCACCACAAAGAACCTTCCAATACCACCACCATGTCGCTCCAGGCATACCACTCTCGCATGCCCTCCTATGCCTCGTAAGTACATACAATATCTGCAATCGCAAATATGCGATCCCACCAAAAAAAATCAATTTTTATTATATTAATCAAACGATTCGTATTGATTCTAACAGCACCTCTTCCTTCCTTAGCATCCTAAACTCCGACGTCTTCAACTTCCTCATCGGACCCTCGCGTACCCGCTTCGGCATCCACAAATGCCTGCTCGCCGCCCACTCCGATGTCCTCAAACGCATTCTCGATGGTCATATGCGTGAAGCCACACAGAATGAAATGGCCCTCGAGGATGTCGAGGAGGACTGCTTCGCCTGTTTCTCAGAGTACCTGTATACCGGCAAATACCCCGTACCACGACCGAGAGAACTATACCCAGGAAACCTGAATAAGGGCCTAGCGGGCCTCGTCGGTGGGATCAGTGGCGACATGAGCGATACCGAGTCTTACCGCAAGAAATCCGCCGCATCGTCTGCAGCGGCGGCAGCAGCAGCGGCCTCCACTGCAACGAAGAAGAAGCCCAGCCGTGGATTTGCTGGTTTTGGCGGTGGCGGCGAACTCTCCCCTCCGCGCCCGGGAAGTCCAGCAGGCGGTCCTGGCGGCAACCCGTTCAAATCCACCACGCACGACTTTACAAATGTCTTTATCACCCTCGCGGGTCTGTACGTCCTTGCCGAAAAGTACAACATCCAATATCTCAAACACCTCGCCCTCAGCGATTTGAGTAATCAGCTCAAGTACAGCTTTGAACTCATCCCGTCGCGTCGCGGCGACATTGTCGAGTTGATTCGATACACGTACAACAATACGTATGAACCAAAGCAGGACCACAGATCGCGGGAAGCTAAAGAGGAGGGACTGAGGAGTCTGGTCAGCAACTACGCGGCGCTAAATCTTAATGGATTAAGAGCCAGACGTGGCCTTGGATTGGGTAGCACAAACGGCGGTGCACCACCTGCGGACGAGGAAGGCGATTACGGCGGCTTTGACGAATTGATTGCTGACGGTGGAGACTTTATTAAAGATCTTGTCAGGAAGGTTGCAATCGATGAGGATGAGAACCGGAGGTATGGAAACAGTCTTTTGGATATACCCGCCTACTTTGAAGGATCGTATAGCGGTGGCGGCGGGTACGATAGGGGTATGATGTATGGAGGGTTTGTGTCAAGGGGCATGGACGATAAAGGAGGCAGCGATAGTGGATGGCCATTCTGACAATTAAGGAGCTCGGCTATCGCTGAGTATAGCCGGTACCTTGGCAGCGGAGAAAGCGGACGAGACGAGGAGGATGAGTTTGTGATTGAAGATGGTGTTTGAAGCAGGTGTATTTTGTCTTTGTTTCGTGTGGCTTTATGGAACTTTTTTTTTTTTAACGAGCGAGGGGGCAATGGCGTTTCTCTTTCTGCATACTCTTCTGAATTGGCGATCATCGGAAAGACAGATGTATGCCGATGCTGCGCTATTTCCAACATGTTCAGCAGGCGGTCAATATGCTTATGGGCGAACACAAGCCTGTATTTTCTACCCACCTACCTCCTTGTAGTTATTCTTTCTTTGATCTTGACGACAAGGATATTATATGCCCTCTGCTCTCTTGAATTTTGGTTGCATTTTCTCTCTCTCTTTTCCCGTCAAATAGGATATCTATACACCAGCGAGGCCTGTTCGCCATTTTTTATATCTACAATCTCATTCATGTTGATGTCTGTGCATATGCTTTGTTATGTCCTTTGGGTATATACCATTTCAGTGTCTCTAGGTCAACGATTTTCATTGATGCCATTTTCATTAGTTTGATACGATCAAATTTTAACACAAGGACTCTTTAGATATCTAGATATTTAGTGATAGACACCTTGCCGTTGAAATGTCCGTCAAGCGATATCTAAGCTTTGCCACGCGAGGAGATCGACTGTGCTGGATGGGCCACATGTCTTGGATATGTTACACAGGCTTCTAAGAGGTCGGATCAAGTAACCTGTGATAGATAGTCTCGGGTGCATGCATCCCCCTAACCGGAGGATTAATCAACAGACGTCAGCGCATTGACCGTGTCTGAGATGTTATACAGTACAGGGGAACTATTCGTGTGGTGGTGGTTCTTCTGTTGCGAGCAGGGATGACATCATATCACATCGACAGTTTGGACTTTTCCGAGCGTTTAATCTAGCAGATGCTTATTGTATATTAGTTATTAGTATTGCATCTGAACACTTTTTCGGGCCTCGGGTAAATTTTCTGGGATAAAAGCCGGGATGGTTTAGGTAGAGCTGGAGGAGACCCGGAAGGCTTGGAGTTTTAAAATTCTCTGGGGATAGCTATATAGCAGGATCCAATATTAGCGATCGAACGTAGGTTGCGAATCGATGGAGGCTGATTAAAACTGCGGAGCATCTTAGGCTCGTAATACTCCACGCACGCTTGCCACCGATCCATCGATGTATACATTCAAAGAAACAATTAGACTTGCCCGGTAGCCGGAATGTACCGATTTGACAGCCTAGGCACCTCTTTCTACAATCGACAATCGGCAGATTCTGTTGGATTTCTAGTGTTGCACGCCCAGCTAATGCATTGTTTGCTAGCTCTGACCGTCCCGTTCAAGGCGCTCTTGCTGGCGAACTCCAACTCCCTCCAAAAGCCGTCACACCAGAATGAGGCTGAGTCTTTCTTGCCGTTATGGCAGGCTGTGTGAAGGACTTCAGAGCGTCCAGTCTGCCCGGTTTAAAATGGATCCTGTGCCGAATTTCTTCGAAGGGCTTTTCCCTCCCCTCCATTGATCAATCGCGATATCGATAGCCAAAGAAAGAATAATAATAAAAAATAAAATATGAAAAGGCTGCGATAGCCAGAAGTGCAAAAACTGCAAACGCCAGAATGGACCCTCTCTCCATTGCCGCCTCGGTCGCTGGCATCGTCTCCCTCTGCATCCAGATCGGTCAGACGGTAGGTACTCTGGCGGACGCGCTGGAGAATATCGACAACACGATTAGCTCGTTCAGAGGTGAGATCACAGCTTTATCTGGTGTTCTGCAATCCATCAGTTCGGCGTTCAGCGATCCACGACGGCATCACATTCTGGAGGAAGCAAGCCATGGCACCGGTCACATTGGCCAATACTGGAAGGGTGTTGTAGTCACACTCGATCACTGCGAGGCGACGTTGAGAAAGATGGGTGCGGTATTGGACGGTGTCCAGACCAGTCGTCGGACGAGGGTGTTTAGGAGCTTTGGGAAGCATTTAAAACTGTCCTCGGAGGAAGGTGTGCTCACGCTTTACCGCCAAGAGGTGCAGTCCCACACGGCAAACCTGCAGATATCGTTACAAATGATCGGTGTGTAAGTGCTTTGGGAAAAGGAAAAAAAAATCCTGAAATCCTGAAATCCTTCCTATCTTCCATGCTGGAAGGGCCCTGTAAGGCTGATGGTTTAATGCAGGTGTCTGTCGCTCGCTTCGGATGATATGAATGCGGATGCGTCGGTCCGGCTCGACGAGCTAAGCGACGATGTACGAAATATATACCGCTTACTCGAGCGAACCAAGAGCGACCTCCCAGAGCCTCGGGCTAGTGACAAAGCAGCTCTTGCCCTCGTCTCTTCCTCTCGAACCGTTGTCGATGACCTCAAGACTTGCTTGGGAGCTGCGGAGCTCTTGATATCGGATGCCTCTACACTTGCTGAGAAACAATCAGTTCGGGAGTCTGCGATTGCATCCGAGTACTTTTCGTCGGCGAAGAGACGGCGAGTCCAGGAATGGATCAATGCTCCTACCGCAGATGTTGTCAGTCAAGCCTCGTCTCATACTAGCAGGAAGGCTGTCTCTCTTGGTGCGAGAAGCAATACTAGCACACATGCCACCTCCCCGATAGTAGATAGGTTTAAGCCCGAGCTATCGGTTCACAACGAGGAAGCAAAAGCAGCCGAGTCCGACAATGATACATTTTCGGAATCGTCGGATATCGACAGCGACTTTAAAACACACCTTTATCATGCTGGTCTCGAGTACTTTAAGCGACAGGACTACGCCCGCGCTGAACGCTTTTTCACCAAAGCTGTACAGGCAAGCGGAGATGGTAGCGGAAAGCCTGCAGATGTGAATATTCTGCAGGTGAAATTCTATCTCGCCCAAACGCTGTGTAAGCAGCGTAGATGGGATGATTCCCTCGCATTATTAATCGACTTGCAGTCCCTCACGCCGACGAACGACGCTCTTAAACCCATGGAGGCGGGGATTCTTCATGAATTGGCTGTAGTGTACCTTGGCAAGGGCTATACGTCAAAGGCAAAGTCACATGCGAAGAGCGCCGCTTCTAAGAGAAGGAAGATCCATGGAAAGAAAGACCCGCGGTTCTTCGCCTCCATTGGTTTGCTCGCGGATATCTGCCAGAGCCAAGGTGATCCGGAAGATGCTGAGGCGTATCGTGCATTCATACCCAAAAACTGTTCACACTTGTACACTTCCATTCAACAGGCGGTACCTGCTCAAAATATAGATGAGAAGGAGGTCGTCGTCGCTGTACCTGAAGTTAGTGATGTCGATGCCCCCAAAGAGGAAGAGCAAGAATTTCTAGCTCCACTTGGAGTGGTTCCACTTTCGCGTTCTGCAAGTAGTTCGCAGCCTTCGACCTCTGTTTCCCGCTCTACGAGCTTTGCATCTCGGGTCCCGGGTTCCCCGCTAACCCAATACTCTGACTACACCCCATTCCGCAATGGAGCTCGCGCAACTAGCGACTCATACGTCCCTCCTCCAACAAACACCTTTGAACTAGAAACCAGCCACGCATTTGCTGTTTCGACCTCGCCCAACCCGAACGAGGAAACAAATAGCCAGGATCCATACATCAAGGAGTTTATCGAGGTCTTCCGCAAAGTTGGGCAATACCAAATGCTCGGCTGGAAGGACAAGGCATCAAGAGCCGCAATCACTTACTATAAGACCTTTTCCGAAAACGGGAAATACAAGCTTGTAAGCAGATATATGGATGAGATTGCCTGGCGGTGTCTGGAGAGAAACATCACGGAAGGATTATCCAGTCTCTCATCCACAGGACATGGGTTTTCCGCTATACATTTCTTTGCACTCTTGGGTATACCGGAACTCGTCTCGCTCTTGCTGGAGAGAAAGGCGGATGTTGCTGCGAAAGCGGGGCAGATCTTCGGATACACTCAGGCGGCTGGGGAGAGGAAGCGCGGAGGTAAATTCAGCGGGCTCGCCAGGTCGCTATCAAGAAGCTCGATCGGTTCCATTGGGGGGTTGGCTGGTGCCGATTGGACGCCTTTACACTTTGTGGCGGCGTACTCTGGAGATCCAGAGACGATCCAGCTTCTCATCGACGGAGGCGGGCCGGTGGAAGAGAAGGCCGGGAAAGGATATACTCCGCTCCTGCTTGCAACGAGGAAAGCGGCATTGGATATGGAGAGATATCTTGATCACTCGATGGATTTGGCGGCTGTCGAGGTTTTGATAGCTAGCGGCGCAAAAGTCGATGCGCTGGACGACGACGGATTAGGTATCAATGCGCATGCACATTGTATGAAGACCGGGGAGTTGGCGAATTATCTGCTCAGTTTGTCTGTGAGTTAAGAGGAAGAAACCACTTGGCCGATGCAAACGAGTGGTGTCTGGATGGCTGGATCCGTTCTATAACTTAATGACGCCTCTCAACTTTTTTTAACATAATATGACTATTAATGTTGGACATCTTACTGATTCTATATTGTATCTTATATATTTAATGTTTAATTACAAAGCACTCTATCTATGCTTTGCGCTTGTATTTTAGCATTACCTCACATCCTTAGCTTACAGCTCTCACGCTTTGGATCTAGCAAGTTATAAGCATTGGCTTTAATGGGATATATTTCCAGATTTCAAAAGGCAGAATAAAATTCAAGTAGATTGATACTATTACATTGCTACTCTAATCACTCGAATAGTTTCAAGTAACATATATTATTGTCTCGTAAACCAGACGTCCCTTACAATAAGGAAAAAGACCCGGGAATGAAATGTAGGTATTGAGGACTTTCCACACCATATTGTTAGTATCCGGATTTAAGCACACAAGCGAGGAGGCCGAAGATATATCGTGAGAATTGAACAGATATCAACCAGTCGATCGAAAGAAAAATGGACTTGTGAAGAAACATCCGATCGGAAGGGAAATGGTCTTGTGAGGAAACATTTGATCGGAAGAAAAATGGACTTGAAAAGAATCGACGAACGGAAATGAATCAAGCGAAACCTGAGATGACATGATGAAGCTCCCCGGACCCGACAGACACGGCCCAATATCAATAAACTGTTCCTTCGATTGGATCGACGAGGGATATAAGCACTAGGATGAATATTGGATGAGAACCCTTCTCTGGTCGGTATTTTGGTTAGCCACCAAGTGAAATATTTCGAGATTTTGGATGGGCATAGACCGGAAATGTTTTCCAGAAACTAAGAAGGCAGAGTGGCAGACAATATTATGTGTCTGACGGGTACTTTTGCTCTCATTCCTCCGTTATAAAATTCGAACTCGAAAGGATGGATTAGTTGCCTCGTTTTTTGATGCGACAATAATACGGTAGTTTGGGAGGAGCAATTGCAATATTCCACAGGTTTATTTCAATTTTTCTGCGATATTTCGAATTGGAAGTGCGCGGCAGCGGCACCACATATATTTGTAGGATATCTAAGCTAGTCCCAATACTCTAAGTTGGTTTCGGGGTGAGGTCGAACGAAAGGCGTAAAAATCTTCGAAAGGATACGTTTATTTACTTCCTGGGATTCTTTCCCACGTGGTGGCTGACGAGAACTTTTTTCGGGCACAATGATATAGCATCCTCATAACCTGAGCGAGGCTCCGGAGACGGTATCATCACATTTAGACTTTCCAATGGAGTGTAAGAGTTTGCGCCCGGCGGCCTGATTAATCGATTGTGTCGCCAGTATTGAAACTCAGATACGTCGGTCGTTTGACTCTGGCGGATGTACGAGCTAGGGGCCGGTAACTTATGGCGTAACGACGCTTTCATATCTGGACCGAACCGGGTAACAAGATGATGAAGATGAGTGAGGTGGTTGGTATGCTAATCTAATCGACGCTAGCTTGTGTAGACACTTTTAACATATCGGATTTAGGGAAAGAGTCCAATGAAAATTAGCTAAGAGATTGGGCGAAGGGTCCGTATATTGAGAATAGGCCACCAGCCGCTATTTGAAACTGCGTAGCGGATAGGATAGTTTGTTCATGTCGGTTCCAGCAACTAATGAATCCATCTATTCCCGGTGAGAGACTTTGCTGTTTCGAAAGGACGACAGGCAAATAATTTGCGTTTGAGAACTTGTCTGAGGGGCAAGTTCGATCCGCTTGCAAGATTTCGCCGTAGAAAGCATATTGCTACAAAATCCGTTGGTAAATCCGGATTCATTTGCAGTGTGTGGAAGCGGCTAAAGATTCCGATAGCAGGATATTCGATTACTGGGAGTTTAGAGGCGAGAAAGAAAGTACCGGAGCTGTAAAACAGGATTTGGGGGGTAGCTTCCAGATAAAGTTGCTGCAAGGTACTAAAGTTTTCGTAACGGAGGAGATCTCCAAAAGTCGATTTCTTCGAGGCAGGAATCGCAATACAGGTGAAGAATCTCGATGTACCTTATTTCAACCCCGGACTGCGAAGTGATATTGTCCTCCGGGAGATGTTGATCGACTTCGATCGGTGAAACGACGTGGCCGCATAACTTGTACTGAATAAAAGTGACAAATTTGGCAAGTGGCATTTTTTTTGGGTTTGGAAATGGTGTTTTCTGTGTTTTTTTTTGATAATATCAAGATATGTATGGTTTTTTGGAAAGTCTTTTGTAGTTTTTGAACTTTTTTTGAGACGATTTTGGGATGTGTAGTGGAAACTTCTGTGGTTGGTGAAGCCAAGAAAGTTTATATAGTCGATGTTCAACATTGCAGGCTTACAACTGAATGTTGGGTGTGTTATCGAGGTTCAAGATATCGCGAGAATGAGGTTGAAGTTGAGTGACTTGCATGCATCGCAAGGTTTGCATGGCATCCTAAGATCTCGGCGTGTTCGAGGTCGATTAGGTTATACGTTTGCGAGCTTACATCTGATGTTTCGAGGATTTAAGTTAGTATCTTGTCGACTTGGTCACTGACTTAAACTATTTGCTTAAAATTACACTTCAATTTAGGAAAAATCTGAGAAGACTTACAGATGCAGTCATTGTTGATAAACATTTTGTCCATCGAGGCGTGAGAAGATATCCCAGGATCGATTTAGGAGTTCATCGTGGGTTCCGAGAAAGAGGATTAATCTGTCGACTATTTCTTTTAACACAGATATGCCCAATGAAATCGAGGAAATTTAACATTCTCATATTGACAAATATCGTATTTGTAAAGAGAGATTTGGGGATTGTCGATATGTGCACCCGAATCGCGGTATCTTTCAATCGAACACATTTTGTCAGGAAAAAAAAAAAGTAAGTATTAGGAAAGTAGAAGCATATTGTATAGTATTGAGAAGAATACCAGATAGCCTTAGAGGATAATAAGACGTGAGAATCTAGGGAAGTCAAGAGAGTGAATCCAAGACGATGTGGTGATAATATTTGAACTTGAAGGGAATACATCAGGTCTTTTATATTCGAATTCGGAGCTCCCATTTTCCCATGCGACCACTATGCCGACTAGATTCTCCGGGCAATAACTCTACAGGGTGTCCATCTGATGGGAATATTTAGACCACTAGCCATCCGTGTTCATGTATACAAAGCGAAAGGTAATTTGATTCGATTAATCATGAAAGAACTTCTACCAATTTCTATCTCTAGGATCACGCTAGCATATCGAGTGAAGAACAAAAAAACATATTTATCTATTCTTCTTCATTATCCTGAAGCATTTTCGACGACTTTCTAACCCACTGTTTCTTCCCTGGCTTTCGCCGGTCTTTGTCAATATCACGATGAATGGATTCAATCTGAAAGCCTTTTGGCCATTTCAACCTTGCAAGTTCTTCCACCATGCTTGCACTTCGATGACGGCCAAGGTGGCAGAAACAATTAACGGTGACCGATAACTCGCTTTCATCACCACTGGTTTCTCCGGTTGAAACGTCAGCTTCTATATCCGAGTTCGAGCTTTCTTTGCTAACTGGTACTATTGTTTCTTCGGGTCCCTCTTGGAGTTGTTGGATATGTTGTGCTAGATTTGCGATTTCATTGTCCGCGCCGTTGCTGCCACGCGCACGCGCTGCAGCCGATTTCTGGGATCTTTCAACTTCTCGTAATATATCTTTCTGAATCGTTTCCAAAAGACCAACAAAATCCTCTTCATTCATAAGGTGATCTCTTAGCTTCTTTGATCTCCCATCGGTTGTTGACCTTAAGTGTTTGGGAGGGTTTGTGATATTGCGCAAGTCGTAACGTAAGGCTGCAGGGGGCTTGAGCGGCCCATAGTTGGCACCCGAGGAGTATATTGTAACAATCATTATTTTTTAAAAATGTTCCGTGCAAAAGATGATATCGACGACGAAATTCTTGATCTTGAGGCCATCAAAGATTGCTACGTACACTAGCTCTTTGTTCGCTGCTTACATGATGCAGACTCACATTTGGTGCTGACTCAACACGCAACATGCAACACGACTGAAATCTGAATCGCGCTTAGCTTTATGTATCGTAAAAAATTGTAGTATAGGATGTAAAAGATCGCACAGGTGTCATATCGCTACAAGTACGCATGAACAAAACTTGGCTACAAGGTCACTGTATTAACCATGCGCAGGGACTGGGCGGTATCAGAGCTTTGTCCTTGGTCTTGTATTAATTGTTACCTCCTTGAGGCTTTTTTCTTTGATTAGTAGAGTTTTTGGCACGGTGTCGTAAGTTCGTCTCAAGAATCTATGTCCTAATATCCGTATCCATTGTCTGAAAGATTTTGGATCCATATGTTGGTGAAATAATGCCATATTTTTACATTTTGTCGTAGCAGCTGGCTGACCTGATTTCATTCGGTGACAAACCGGGATACCCTACGTGTCTTCAGCTCAAACTCTCGTTAGTAGTAACCTTTAAGCTTCCCCTGCTGCATTGTTGCAATACCATTGCAAGGCCGAATGGCATTTCAAACTATAGGGGATTTGGCGGAATTACGTTTTACTAGGCTGTGCTTACAGGTTGCTTTTCTTTATCTACGTTAGGCACAAGCTAAAGTTTCTGGTTTTCCGCAGCTAAGCCTTTAGAGTCAATGAATACTGTAGTAAAGGATCCATCTATTAAAGTTCCCCAGATCCTTTCAGAGTTTCATGTAACCGAGGCGGTACAAAGACACTCCCGAATCCGACCCTGCGGTTGTCTCATTCGCACCTACCCGATTGGTTTTTTCAGCTCGGCTGTTTTTTGTGCGGCAAGACGATATCGTTTACAATACACCAATTTGAGGAGGTCAAGAGAGTTTCCAAGCCTCCCAAGGCCCAACAAATATGGGATTTCTCAGGTTGTCAAACCAGGAAATAAAGTACGGATCCATAAATTAATAGCCTAATTATCTGGGGTAAGATATTTCATACGGCATGGGCCAACGTAACGTGGAATAAATTACTCCGCCCCAGGAAACTCTTTAATAGATAGTTAATTAGGGAGAGAATAAACTTGCATACAATAAAACCGAGACATCATGAAAGATCCAACAATGCGCCCCAGTAATTCTCGGGGTCCCACGTTTTCTTGACTGCCATGAGTCTGTCAATTCTTTCTTGCTCTCCAAAGATACTTCCGAGTGGTTCGTTCATGCTCGCGAACGCACCGTAAGATTTCACTTTACCAGGGAGACAGCACTTCTGAGCCCATAATTCCCGAACGCTATTGGCAAATGAGTTCGCTCTGATGTCGAGTTTTTCGTCATCGTACCAGGGGACGCAAATCCTGTTTAACATTATAGCTAGGAGTTAGTGAAGAGCTCCAGGCTTTCTTTTTCGGAGCTTAGCCAATTAGCACTTACACTTCATAGTTGATATCCCTGTTCGCAAACACTGTAGCATCTTTAGAGATCTCCATTGCCTTTCTCTTAGGGTAGCATTCTGCTAGGATCACTGATCTCCCTGCATCCGGGTTTTGCTTCACAAAATTTACATACAGGTTCCAAACTTCCTTGTATGCAGCAGGGTCGAGTCTCTCAAGCCCGAGTCCGACACCCGGCTTTCTGCCACCAACCTCGCCGAATGGGTCGTTCCCGCCATTAAGCTTGTCTGCCGGTAGCATGCCCGTGTCTTCAAATGTTGGTTCGAGATCGAGAAGTGCCTTCCAAACCTTTCTCGCCTCATCCTCAGGACCATAATACCAAGGAACAACTAGAATCACAGGAGCCAAAGTGGGCGGCGGACAAGCGAATAGGAAATGAACAGACATGTTCTCGTCCAGCTCAGTTTCAGCGATAGCTGTGATGATTTGCTCAAGCTTGGACGAGTCTCCATAGAGAAGAGTACCGGTCCACGACATTCCGCCGTTCGATACTGGGTATGCTTTCAATGTAGCTTGGGTGACAATCCCCAGTGAAGAACCAGCTCCTTGTATTGCCCACCATAGGTCCTCATCTGTGTCCTTAGTAACGTTCTGGTGTAGTGTACCAGTAGCATCGACGCAGTTGATTGATAGCAGATTATCGCATGCGAGGCCGTATTTACCAATGTACCGTCCGATACCGCCATACAGCAGCGACCCAAGAACACCGACCGTATTACAGACACCGGTAGCTTTTCAGATTGTGATCGATAGCTCATCAGCACTTTGCTTTTGCAAACAGGATAGGTGTGAGCGTATTATCAGTCGAGAATACCTACCAACCTCCAGTCCCTTTGCAGTGACTCCTTCGATGAGCTCACTAACGATGGTTCCACCCCCAATGGTCACCGTTTGCTCTTTCTCATCTACTTCGACATGGTTCAGCTCCCTCATGCTGATGACCACGTCAACCTCCTTGTTATGTCTAACTCTCCACCCATGCCCACCACCCTGAGCGAAACATTTGATCTTCTTTTCCCGGCAGTATTTGACCTTTATGACAATTGAGTTCAGCTCGAAGCGTTCGAACAAGAATGCGCTTGGGTATCTCTGCGTTTACATACTGTCTCTGCAACATCCGTCTCGGAACGAGGGAACACTGTCATGACCGGGGATGGAGCACTATATCCATCCCACCGTGTGACGGTATCTTCTTTTCCAACGATTCTAGCATCTGCGGAAAGTCGTGGCTTAAGCTCGGTAGATAGGGCGTTGTAATCTGCCATTTTGCGATAGTGATGCTGAAGGCAGCGGTCTTAATGTCTGACAATTATTGTGATTTCTTAGATCAGGAAAGATCGCAGCGGAACCAGGAAGCCGGAGGGTATTATTCTATTACCCAGCTAGATCAGTCGGCTTTGATACTCAGCAATTGCCCCGCTTTTTTACTCCAAAATTCAATCGCGAGCTGAACCTGCATTCGCGAGTCACATTCCAGCCCGTCCAGCCGCGTCTACTCTTTCTGGCCAAAAACGTGTACAATTGTCCAACACCGCAACGTTAGCTCGAGGCTAAACCTGAGCCAATTGGCCAATGTGCAAATCAAACACCCAAATGTTTTACGTTAAATCGATTTAAATCGCGGGGGCGGCTTGGCGACCGATCGCCAGCCTCAGCTTCTTGCAGAGCCAACCTGGCCTTCAGGTGCGAGCTGGAAATATTGCTGCACACCTGGTAGAGACTCCCTGCTCGTGGTGTGGAGCCTGTTCGGCAATTGGTTGGCTCCCTGCATGCCGTCAGGTTCCCAGGCGGAGGGATAGTTATATCGACCCACTTTATCGAGCTCAGGTCCCGTCGATGAAAAGCGAACCCGAGGTTTCCTTCCGTCATAAAACCCTGCCCTTTATTCGATGATACTATTATGACGACGAAAAACTTTCTAGTTTGGCATCGAGATCCTGGATTCCAATGAGCCTCTGGAATTAGAGTTTTCCGAACTCGATATCCTACTTCCTTAATCGAAGTTCGAGAGTTCGTCTGAAAAGTTCTCTGTGTAAACGACAGTTTCCGTCAAGTAGATGCGACATTGCACATGTTGAGGCATCAGCCGCGGCGTCGGGGCTGACTTCAAGTTAGGAAATTCAACATGGCTCTGGGCAATGATGCCGGGTACCTAAGTAGTATTGGTTGGTCATAATTTTTTTCCTTCAGGTTTTCATCATGTCCATTCTAGGTAATTCGTGCCTTTTGGTTGTTCCTTCCGTTGACCGCCAGTAGCCGACTTGGACATCAGACATCAGATTACAGGATCCTAGGAGACCAACCCCCAAGATTGAAGCTGCGTCAAAGCCCCAAATAACTATGAATTGTGGCTTACCTCGAAATGTTTCGAAGTCTCAATTGATCAAGTCGGCTTTGCTAACAACGCATTGCCATCTTCGACTCTCGTAATTGCCTGATGCTTCCAGCTGCTTCATTTCGATATCAGATCGGACAGGTCTAAATATACCCCCTTAACCGATCGATTTTAAGGTATATGAAATGTTTTGATCGGCTTCTGCCGTTACGAAACTAGAGAGCCTTTGAATCTCATGAATCAATTTCTCCCCGCCAAAAAACCCCCCCTGCCACCCGAGAAGCATTTTCGAAGGTTCGAAGAAGAATGTCAGTGTCTCGATCGCACGTGGGTAGCGCATCCTCACGCTTACGCCGCTCACCTCGGGTTAAAGGGATATATAATTTTTTTCCTCCGCTGTCAAAATTTTTCACTGTTCCTTGCAGAAAATCTGCCGCCGCCAGTGTCACAACCAATCTGGAGTAGCGGTTCCTGGGTCTCGGACCCAGACGACACATCGTGGAGAGATGTGTCGGGGCTCCTTTAGTCGAAAATGGCAGCTGCGGCAGCCGCACCTCATCAATTTATCCCAACACAAACTCTTAGTCTTCGTGAAGATTCGGGTATCGCATGAACTGGTGTTTGAATATGGGCAGGTCGAAAGTCTTCCAAGTACTCGGAACAGCCCAGGCCTAGGCCTCGCCGTGAAAAGTCCTATCGTAATATGCAAGGAACATCGCCGACGAATGAGCCAAAAATACGCCCTGGAGAAAATACCTGGTCAACCTTGCCCCTGCTAGTAACATCGTGTTCGGTCGTCATACATCGGCCATGACGGACTCTCGATCTTGCATCTCATGCTAGTGATCTAAAAATTCTTGGCTTCTGAACGAATGACCGGCATGTGTAAGAGAAGAGCTTGAAGTCTAAGGAAAGACATTCAACTTGTGTAGTATCATACAAAACAAATTAGATCTCGATCAAAGTCTATAAAGATGTCGAGAATCGCTCCGAATATCTCAATCTTTCTTCTCACTATCATCAGCATCACATCTCAGCACCTCATCACATTCTCTCTTCATCCTCAGTAGATCATTGCACCTCCTCTATATTTTATACTTCTCTCTCAATCGTTTATACTCCCTTTCCAGGACAATATAAAATTCCCCTTATCCTCACGAACTCGCATTGAATTATCTGAATCTTGCACTTTACACAATCCTTAAACCAGCACTGCTATAAAAATATACACATACAATCTAAAAATCCAAATGGCTGTCTGGTCTTCTCTCAAATACGCCTTTGTGGCATCCTGTGCTCTCAGCCTTAGCCAGGTTGAGGCCCTCCCTGCTGCTTCGGGCGAAGGTGTTACGGAATGGATATCCAACCCTGTCAGCCTTCTGCCCCGTCAACAGGGCCCTATCGTGGTCTCCGGTATCAAGGATGGTGTAACCCAAGGACAAGTCCCTGTTCGTAAGGAAATCAGGGAAATGATGAAGAACCGCACAGAATTTGAGCTCTTCGTCCTTGCCTTGCAAAGATTCTACAGCCTACCCCAAAGCAGCGACTTTTCCTACTATGGTGTCTCTGGAATTCACGGTAGACCTTATAAAGCCTGGTAAGTTGATATAAGAAAAGACTCTCATCAGATCGACCGTTAGTTAATAAATATTGTACTACAGGAACAATGTGCAAAATATTCAGGGTGCCGAACGCAACACCGGATACTGCACTCACGGTGATCTTTTGTTCATGCCATGGCATCGTCCATACCTCGCAGTCTACGAGCAGTTCGTTTGGGACAATGCCCGTGAGGTTGTCAACCAGTTCCCAGCCTCTGATCCAAGAAAGGCAGCTTTCAGCGCCGTTCTCCCTACTCTCCGTATCCCATACTGGGACTGGGCTACCGATGCTGGTATCCCTGTTGAGGTCCGCCAGATGAAGACAATTGAAGTTGCCAACCCCAAGGGTGGAAGACAAAACATCGCCAACCCTCTCTACTCCTACAAATTTACAGATTTGAGCGAGCTCCCCAGCCGGCCTTTCAACGTTATGCAGGAAACCGTTCGTTGGCCCAGACAAGTTAACGGAAAATACGAATCTCAGCCAGACGCTCTTCAGTCGGCTATGCAAGGGCAGGGTGGTAGCTTGAGGAGCAGAGTCTACCAATTGCTCACAGCTCGTGCTTACAAGGACTTCAGCATTGTTGGCACCACGGCTACCAACCACCCAGACCAGAACTTCGATGATTCCATTGAAGGTGTCCACGATACCGTCCACGGCACAGTTGGTAGCGGTGGCCACATGGGATCTGTTCCATATGCCGCTTTCGATCCTGTAAGAGTTCATTATTCATATTATCAACTGAACCGACTGACTAATATATATTTCAAACTAGATCTTCTGGCTTCACCACGCAAACATTGACCGCCTGTTCGCCTTGTGGCAAGGAATCAACCCACAGTCCTACTCATTCGCTGGTACTACCGAATCCGGTACCTTTGCCATCGCACGGGGCGCTGCCGAGAACCCAAACACTCCCCTTCCTCCATTCCGCCAATCTACAAATGCCTTCTATACTAGCAACGGTGTTGCCAGAACCAGTGTCTTCGGTTATGCTTACCCTGAGACTGTGGCTTTCGAGGCTGGCCGAGCTTCGTCCGCAGATATTATTAGCACTGTTAACAGAATCTACGGTCGTCAAACCCCCGCTGGTGTCCTCAAGGCAGCTACTCAAATTGCTCGCCGCAAGCGTTCTGTTGGTGAAAAGATCAAGCGTGCTGATGGCCAGCCCAGCGACAAACTGAACACCCCTCCAACTGCTGAGAACCTCGTCCCGGTCGAACAAAACGTTGTCGACCGAGCTACCGATATATACAACGAATGGATCACCAACATCCGAGTTAACAGCGGTGCTTTCAACGGCTCATTCAACATCCACGTTTTCATGGGCGATGCTGCTTCTGCTGACCCAACTCAGTGGCCCACTGACAAGAACTACATTGGTACCCACGCTGTCTTCGCAAACCCAGAAGGTGGTCACCACGCTCTCGTCTCCGGTGCCGTTCCATTGACCTCTGCTCTCCTCAACAAGATCGTCGCTAGTGACATTGAGAACCTCCACCCAGAAGTTGTTGTCCCTTACCTCACCAAGAACCTCAAGTGCAAGGCTTCGCTCTCCGACTCCAAGCAGCAGGTTGCCCTTGGGGACGTTAAGGATCTCACCATCCAGATCTCCACCGCTGAGGTTGCTTTGCCAAAGACTTTGAGCGATGCTCCAGAATGGGGTAACTTCGAGATCAAGATCAACTTCATTGACGTCCCCGCCGGAAAGTTGGAGCCCACTCCAAGCACCAACTCTACCGCTAAGTTTTAAATATCGACAACTCCAAGATATCTAGTTGCTGAGCAACACATCACCTGCATAATATCTAATTTGATTAGATCGCATAGCATTTATAAGGAGTTTGTATTTTCTAAATTGTTAGCATGATTCTAATGTATAAAAAGACGCCATGTATATCTACCACCAGCCGGTGTCCTTGCATTTTTATGGAGTTTTTACCCCAAAAAAGTTACCATGTCTAGATTTGTTTTTCTAGATGAGTTGCGATTTGATTACTGCGTTGCACTTGTTGCATTTTGTTTATAGACCTGCTTGTTGAAATTGTCATGCATATATACATAGCTTGCATAGTAAAAAATTTGATTCTTATCTCTTCTCCAAAGCCAATTCTCCATTTAAATAGAATACTAAAAACGTTCTTATTTGATCTTGCTCGCAACTTAACTTGGCGATTATGAGACACCTCACGTCAATTGGTTTCAATCAGGCTTCAGCCTTCGCCAAACTCTGGCGCCAAGCGAGCTGCAGCCAGAAGCGCAAAACAACATTATCGATATTGTACCGACACATGTGCATGCCACCGCAAATGGCTCTTCGAAATACTGTGGTGCACCTTTGGCAAGGCACCTGGTTGTCGCCAAATACGCATTTGCATTATCGCATCTTCCTCCGAAGTGTCAACTGCCAGATTTCAGTAAAGTCAATTCCAACAAACTTCACGAAAACTCGAAAAGGGGTTTGTTGACCTATACAATTATCTTGCGATATTCAATGCGAACAGGGGAGTTCAAAGCTCAAATCAGAGGATGTTATTTCACAAAGTTCACTGGTACCAGCCAGTGCTGATGCTTGGAAGTCTTGCAGGAGGTATTGCTGTCGCTATTGGACATCACTACTTTTATCTACATCACGATGGGAACCCCACTGGCTCCCTTGCAGATCAAGAATGGACACTCCGTATTGGCACCGGGCTCGCGTTCCTCGTACGATCATTTTTTTCAATTTCGCTTGGGACTGCGCTCGTACAGTGTTTTTGGAACCAGATACAGACAGCATTCGGACCAACGATGAGAACGGCCGACAGGATCTTCGAAATCACCACTAGCCCGTTAGCGCTTTTCGATATCGGATTATGGGCTTTAAGTCCTGTGATGGCGTTTTTCGGGATTGTTTATTGGTAAGAATATTAAAAATGCAGTATAATATATTAAGTCTTACGATTATAAGGATATTGGTGCTAAAATACAGTAATAGGCTTCTTCCCTTAGCGCTTCTCCTCGCACCCCCCGCTCTCACTGTAAAGCTATCCCAGGGACCTACCCCAGAAATAATTTATGAGTATCATAGCAGGCATCTTTTTCTCGCCTATATTATCAGCGGCTGCCTCACACTGGGTGGTTGTCTTTTCGGTCTCCTGGCTATATTAATTTCAGGAAGATCATACTCAAGTAACCTATCAACGGTAATTCGCACATCTCGGAACAGTAAACTCGATCAAGTAGTCGATGTAATGGATACCGATGGAGCGGAACCCTTACCGGAGCACCTATCCGGAGCGAAAATTAGGCTGGCCCCAATGTACGGGACAGCGGTAGCATTAGATGGAGATGTGTTTGCATTCGAGGTTACAGAGCGAAGGAGTGCGCGTCCTCGTGCGCAAAGAGATGAGCGGGATACCGATCGACTGAATGTATCGCGCGGAGCGGAGGGTGACAGCGAGCGGGGAGATTTGTCAACCTTTGATCGCCGGGAATACTCTCGAGGGAGTGCGCAAGCGAAGGATCAGCCAATTGTCCTAGATGAAAGTAGAGGATTGTAGAATTTATCGTATCAGTTCACGCTCAAGCAACGCCTCTCTTGGAGATTTTTATGATAGAAGCGCATTGGTACCTTATCTTCAAGGTTTTATGAGTTGGGTTGATCAGACAGGGTACATTTAAAGACAATTCGGTTAATTTGCCACTTTCATGAATCAAATGCAGTTTATGATCTTGTACCTGGAAGTCAATCCCATAGATACTCATTTCTCACTCCGACCTTCTTGGAAACTGCGAGAACAAGTAATTTGCCAGCGCCAGCTATGTACTTTCATCTCCATGGTGATGAATCATAATGCACCCTTCTGATTTCGAAGCTTCAAAGTCACAGCTATGAACCACAAGCTTTGGGGCTGTGTATAATTCGTCACATATTCATACATTTAGAGTCATTTGATTTAGAGTACCGATACCGCTATATTCTACAGGATTTATCTAGAGAAAGGGCTACGTGTGTAACGTGGCCAAGTCGCTTGGGATTGCGGTGTGGGAATGCCTAGGCGCGGCTTGGTTGTATCACACGCGGCATATTAGTCTTTAAAGTCGCGGGGTGGGATCCTCTGATCCTCGAATGTAGACGGTATTTGCCGTGAGAAACTGATTCGATCTTTCAGCCGTAAATAATGCCCTTTCGATATTTTTCGTCGTATTAAAAACAGCTTCTTAAAAACCAGTGAAATGTATTCAAAAAAGAAAAAAGGGGCAGAAAAGATACCTCGAAATATTTACCCAGCAGGCCGCCTCCATGATCGTAAAAGATGTACAGGGTGGATACAGAGGGTATCTCTCAGGGAACAATCCAATTTGCGACATCAGACTTGGGAACAAAAGTTCGCAACAACACCGTTTCGTTGGAAACCTGGATTGGGCTCCGCTTGATTACGTCAAACCTGCGCATCGCTTTCTGCAGGGGCTTGGTATCTGCACATTTCGCTGCGGGCATAAAAAAAAGGCAGTGGAAATCTAATATTGGTAAGCGAAAGGGCACTGGTCCCCGGCTGCTAATTCAGGGAGCTGTGTTCGTTTGCGTTCCCACCCGGCCGGTTTCCTTTCGTCCAGTCCAAATGTTTTGTTCACAAGACAGTTTACCATGTTTGGTAAGAGCCGCCCTCGTCAGGGAAGAAATTTCGAAAGGGTCTTCTTCTTTGGTTAGCGCTTTCTCTGACGAGCTGACACATCTTGGGTGTTGCTTTTGTCAGGGTAGATAAGAAGACTGGACCCCATCTTGTATCAGGGAATTATTCCAGACCGTCCCAAGGATTTTCTTTATTCTTTCCTCCTCGAAAACGAGTCGATTTGAGAACACAGTCAAGATGTGCATACAAGATTTCACACGCTACCAGTGCGGATGTCAAACAAAGGGCAGTCTGAGAGAATGCGGCGAATTTCAATGTAGTCACATCAAGGACCTTGCGAAGCAAAAGCCGGATTACTGCGAGGGTAAGCGCTAACTTCTTGGTATTCTGTCGATAATGTTTACCAAATGTGTAAAATCGCTAATACTTGTGCATACATACAGCTTGCCAAGCTAAACTCGACCACGGCGGCGCGATACCTCAGCGAAAGACAAGCACAATCAAGAGACTTACGCGAAGTCTTAGCATGAAGGTCCAGACCAAAGGCCACAATAGACGCAACAGCAGCCTCGAGTCAACACCGGAAGAATCGAAATGGGTTAACCCTTTCAACGAACCACTTTGACAAACAAAAGCTCAGCGACTCGTATTCTATTTCGTATCTGTATTTGCTTTGTTTTGTTTGGTTGTGGAAGGGGGAGTTCCGTATCATGAATTTATTGGATTTCTGTTTGGGAAGGCGTCAGGACGGAATTTCGGCAACTGCGACTTATTTTTGCAAAAGATTTTGCTGACACCATGGAAGGCATGTCGGGTCTGGGTTTGTGGCAGGGATCGCAAGATGATTGGAACCGAATCTCCAGATAAACTTTCGTCCGATAGCTAGGGCTTCCTTCATGTATGGATTTAATAATAGCTTTTTCAGGTGTATCGCACGCTTCACCCTGTAACTTCAATCCAGTCCGTCATTGTCGAACTAAATATTCTACAACCACCTCAGATAATTGCATTGCTTAGTATAGTGATTTTCGAGAGTACTCGATATTGGCCCGCTGGTAATTAGACCACTCGCAGTTTGCTCGGCCTCTTCGTTCCAGACCAAAGGATACACTGCTGGTAGGTCTGCACACGCGTCCTGGCGGGCCCAGTTGTGTTCCTAAGTGAGATATAATCAATCATTGGAATTTCAAAGCAAAGCAAGTCGCAATCGCCACATCGGGCGAACTATAAACCCTCCAAAGAGTCTTACTTACGGAAATACGAGCCTTCTATAAGATTCCGCGAAGCCTTTAGAATAAGAGAAGGCCGTGTCTTACAATCCCTTCAGTTCCACGTTTGCCGCTTACCCGTGCATGCCGAATACAGACAAGTACACGGTAAACAGCCACAACAGCATAGCGCCCATCCCGTGGTCTGGAAACAATGCGATACCGAGCTTATCGAGTGTTTAAATTTCGAAGCGAACGTTGAACTCGACGTCTCGACTTTTTCAATATTCGGCTCCTGCGACGGTTCCTTGTTGTCATGGAATGATCGGGTGTATTCCATACTCTGGGATATGGACGGCCGGGGTGTTTGTACGCTGAAATCGCTCTCAGCCGTAGTTATTGAAGCGATATCGATATCCATTTTTTAAAATGTTCGTTTTCAGTGGCCAGTATGTTGATATGCAGCGTGAATTATGCGATTCCGGGAGGGTCCGGGGTAGCTAAGCCAGTTTGCACTTTCGGACGCGACACCTTTTGAACCGTGAAATTAATTAGAGATCCCAGCATTCAAAGAAATACAAAACGACGAGATGAAGATTGAGATAGGAAAGATGATTCAAGAAAACGCGACAGGATTCGGTTCTTGGAACGAATATTTAAACAAGAACACTACTATCGAGGCCAATTATCTGCCGGAACGGGATCTGCACCGCTTGTTCGCGTAACGTAAGATAACTAAAATTCTATCCGCAAAAAAGACCCAGCCATGGAGATTTCCGACCTTCGAGTTTGTTATAAATTAAATTGTCAGTTTGGGGTAAGCTCAAACAGCTCGGCGTAAGACCGATACCCTGAGATTGTCATTGCTGACGTCCAAGCTCCAGAAAGAGTGCCTGACCAAAAGTGCAGCCCGTGTTGGGAGGAGGAGGGTATGACGCAGCACGCGGGAAACTTCAACGAATCGCGGGGTATTTTACCCTGAGAGGCAAAAAAGCTTATTGTGTTCGAGATTATAGGAGCACTCAAGGCAGATATTAATAATAGAATCGCAGAATTTGGAATGCGAATGCTTCGAAGTGGAAAAATGATTGTATGCCTCATTGAGGTTCGAAATTTCTGATGAAAGATTCAAAGAAGCAGGTTAATGCCATCCTAACTGTAGGTGATGTAGGGAAACGTCAATTTAACGTATACATTTTCATTTCATCGTTAATCTCGCGAACCATACTTTCACGTTATCAACACAATCGCCAAAGCATGTGACGTGACTCCCGCATTCAAATTTCATTTCATTGCTAGTTCTCCGTTCTCAATTTATTTATATCCATTCTAACTCAAATTCTCTCACTGATCAACAATATGAATGATCTTGGATTTAGGTCTCTTGGAATTGCCGGCTCCCCAGCAAACTGCACACAAGCGCTTCGTATTTATTTTCTGTACGGATTCAGTCTTCGTAGAGCATTTACATGCCTCGCCGGTTTCTTTGTCGACGCTTCTGAGAATACTATTGGATGTGTGGCCGCAGGCGAATTGCTCGGTAAATGCTACGTAACACATGGTTGCTGATATAGATGTAGTGGTAGGTGTAGTGGTAGATATAGTCGTGTGTGCAAATGAATTCTAGATATCTGTGAACAAGAAAAGTATCATCGAACAAAAGGACTAAATTGATCCCTTAAATACTTGATTATATCTACATGTCTGGATTCATATTCTGGTATATGCCCGAGATCTCCATTCTCAGACACAAAAGAATCCCACAAAGTTAAACTGCACTGTCCCAGACATGTTATCCTTACCCCAAAAAGTAAAACCCCAGTCGGATATTCTGATATCATAATCCCAAAGCTTGGTTACCAAAGTCTTGCTAAGAACCCACGTCGCCCTAGAACACGGATTGGGGTGTTATAATCCAAGCTACACTTATCGCAAACACGCAATGATCTTTGTCTAACGTCGCGTATCTTGGCACACATTGCATCCCTTAATTGAGCCACTCGACAGCGATGTATCATGTTATCGGTTGATTGGTGCAAACATGTATGATGGCGAACATTTCGTTGGCACATGGCTTTTCCTGGGGTTTCGCTTAATAAGCAGGGTTTGAGACAAAATTAAGATATTTCGCAAGATCAAGATCAGGGATGTATTTATATCTAGGAGATCAAGGTCAAGGTGGAGATTAAGAGCGTGAGTTCGAAGGAGAGTCTTCGACACTTTTACACTACTATTTATAGGATATTGTAGCATTTATGATTTTCATTGTGAGTTTGAAGTTTTGCTTGGTTCCCAAGTTCATCTCAATGAGATTGCTATATTATATTATGCGAGAACGCCCCCGAAGTTTTGTATTCGTTTTATATCGCCAAAAAGAAGGTCGATGTGTAATCGACAACAAATGCGAACCTGAGCTCAAGTTTATTGCCCGTTAGAAGCGCAAGTAAAAACACCAGACAGAGCGTTGGACTTGAAATCTGTGATGATATTTTCCACCACGGACTATGCAGACGTGTTAGACTTTGTTGATACCGAGAAAGGACCTAGGGATTGGTTGCTTACATATGTGCCGGCCGTTAAAAAAAACAACCCAACGAGAATCAAAAAGACGTTGAGTACAAGGCCTAGCTTCTCCTTGAAGGTAAGCTTGCCGATCCAGCCAGGGCCGTAGTCTTGTTGTCGCAAATTTATCCATGCCATGCCCCAGAAGATGAATCCGAAGAAACTGTAATACCAAAGAAATCTGGGTTAGCTATCGGGCGGTTTGGCAATCTAGGAGTATAACCCACCTGTCGAAAACACTACTCATCAAACCCAACAAATCACCAAAGAACGGAATAACTTCCGCAATAATGAAGGCCAAGACCCATGTGACAAACAGGATTCCAGCCCAAGTCGCCCAACCCACAACAGTGTGCTCGCTCTTATGTCTTGAGTTGTGGAAGATTCTGAAAAACACAAATCTCGCAGACAGCGACGCATACAGGATACCAAGGAAGATGATAGTGGGGACGGCGAAGGAGTATGCAACTTTTTTGTACGTGGTCGACAGACTGCCGAAGGCTGGGGCGGTGTAGTATTCGTTACCGACGTAAACATAGACAATCGATCCCGCAAGACTGAAGACGATAATTTCGGCGATGGTGATTGCCCAGAGAGCCTTGGGAAAATCCTTAGGGTTCTAAATCCGTTTGTTAGCATCTCGCAACTCCGACAATGGCGAGATTACGGGAGCACCAAGTTGGGTCGAACGTACCTCCATTTCTGCGATAAAGCTGGGCAAGGCGATTTGTCCGATAAATGTGTAGCTGATATTCAAGAAGGCACCCATTGCAGATACAAAGGTTGTTCCCTTAGCCGCGAAAGCATTCCAGGTCGGTTCTACTCCCTCTACATATTTGTTCGGGTGTTTTTGTATCCCAGCAAAGATGATACAGAGTAGGACGGCGACAAACGTGAAGAATGCACTCCCTGTTGCCAGATGACTCAGACTCGAAAATGTCCTGGGCATACTAAGGACGAAGCAGATGACGGCAGTAATCACAGCGAATGTGATTGTGCACTCAGAGTGGTCCGTTATCGTGTTTAGATACTTTGCGCCAACAAGCACGTGGAGAGCTTGAATAAAGGTATTATTCAAGATGAAAGCAGCAGCGGTGAGCCACCATGCTATTTCGGAGCCCCAGAAGAGCTTTTGGCCAATATCACAAACATCACGAAGCTGTGGGTTGCGAAGACAGAATTGCCATAGCACGAGCGAAGTGTAGAGTACGCTGGCAGCGACGGCTATGGTGAGGATCAAGCCGGGTACCAGACCGAGGACGGCGTAGGAGTAAGGGAATGAGAGGATAGCGAGGCAGATGTATTCCGAGAAGAGGAGAGCCGCAGTCTGTATAACGCCTTATTAGCTATGCGATACGGCGATCGTTGGAAGAATGACTTTACCTTCTGCCATGAGCAGGTCCTGTACTTGATAGCTGAATTCTCTTCACCCTTTATCTGCAAAGCGACTAGATCCGAGTCGCCATCGGAACCAACATGCTCGACGTCTTTCTCTCCAGCGTTGACATCATATGATTTCTTCCGTTCTTCGTGAGGAGTGAGGGTGGCAGTTACAGCCATTTTCGAAGTCGGACAGAACTTTGTGTTTAGGGAACAGCTGTAGCATCAACAGGAAGTGAAGAAGCCGGAATCCACTATTTGAAGGATTGGGATAAAAGCTCCAAGTCCCTTGCTTTCCTCCTCTTAAGTTATCGATCAATTAAAGTTCGAAAGCGAGAATTCACGCTTCCTTTATACCCTGATCGAGATGTGATCATCATCGCAAATTTCGTCCGGCCGGTTGGACGAGCATGGTTCCACCTGGAGACAATGTTCCAAATGCAACATCCCATGGCAAATTGACGTGAGCAACAGGGAATGGCTTCCATTGGAGAACGGGCCGGCCAGCTTTGACCCCAGAAACACCATGCGTCGATTTCCAGCCCGCTTATGTCGGTTCCAAAATTTAGACTTTGCCATGAGCTCGGACCTGTTGTCCTTCGGCTTTTCCTATAGTCGAGATGCGCAATTGATCGATGCACACGAAAAAGTTTGCATAAGTGTGCGCATCTGTGGAGGTGGAGGTTGATATTTTCTCCAAATCGGGTATGAATCTGCAGGGAACCCTCGTCAAGAAGACCAAGGAGGTGGCAGACATCTTGTCCCAAGCAAGCTCACTTGGCCGATATCTTATCTTTTTGGTGGGGGCCACCTGCCAAACCTCGAACAAACCTCGACCCTTCATCAGGCAGTACGTAATAACAGCCTTCTGCATTCTTCGGAAACGCCCTGACTGGCGGCAACCCAACCTCGAATCCTGAAAGGCGTGATTCAAGGTTTTGATGGTGAAATAAGACAAACGCGACAGGGCATTCGTTAATCGAGAATTCGTTTCCAGGATTGGACTTCGGATGCACCGAGGATTTGGGTGCCTTGTGCATTTCTAAGATTCAGATTCAGATTCAGATTCTCGGGGAACTGCGGCTAATGACAGTGCAGAAATTTTCTGCAATTTGTCTTAGTGATAATATATATAATCAGGTTAGTTAAGAAATTTAGAGGGAGTATGTATCATGGTCATGCGACTCTAGAGGAGGCTCTGAGCTGAGCTGAGGCTGGAATGTTTTGGTATTGGACTCACCTTGACCTCAAAACCGAGAATAACGTTACGTTTGGGGGTTGCAAATATCAAACCGTTGAAACCTGCCGCCTGAGTAGCGGATGTGATAGTCTGCAGAACAGGGTGAAGCCATGAATCAATCGTCTGGGACGGTCTCTTGACATGAATCGAGGTGCTCGCAAGCCAATGGAAGATTTCATCGTACGAGCATAGAGACAGCTGCGTTGTGTGTACGCCAGATCGGCGACCCAGTCTCAAAGCAAGCCAACAACACAGTCGGCGACTATCAACACATAGCGTAACACGTAGGTTATGGGATTTTAGCTTTGAGCTTTAGCTTCGCAGGTAAGGATCCGTTGGCGGACGCGAACGTGCGTATCTGTCAAGCGCACGCGAGAGTTTATGAGAGGCCATTGAGATCAAAATGTCGAAGATTGATTGATATCTAGATCTAATAGAATAACCCTTTGATCGGCACTTCTCCCAGCTAGCAGCTCTTTGACGATACAATTTCATTATATGACATAACGACCCGGACATCTCTAAGCCTTCGCGGCCTTAGCGTTGAGAGCTAGCCTTCAACAAAAAACCAAAGCCGTTTGCAGCTTTGGGGTTGATCTCTACGAGCTAACGAATGGCAATTATTCGATGCTTTCACTTGGTGTACGGTGATGCGTCGTATACGTGTGGGCTTTGTCTCATAAAACTAGTCGCTCGAAGCAAACGTGGGCTCGTAAACCACACTCCACCGCTTCCAGAGTATGGTAAGAAAATCGACAGACTTAACAGCAGCCCGGATGGCGCTAAATTAGGTTTGTTCAAGATTGGAATACAACAACCCATTCGAGATGATGTCAAGGGCCAAGCTTGCCAGTCTTAGAGCGTATGTAGGCTACCTCATCATTACCAAATCCATATGGACCATCTTCACTGATTACAAGACCGCCATCCTCATACGTACATACAAAGGACAGTTGAGCTGGATGACACAAAAGCCGCAACCTACATGCTGGGTTTTAACGAGGCTACTGTTACTCTAACTCGCAGCCTCAACTCGCAGGTATTTGTAGCAAACAAAGGATAATTGTGGTTGGTCTGCCAGATCGCTTGAATCACAATTCAAGATTTGGTTCGCAGGACAAAACATCGATAGCTGGAGACTTGGCTAACGGGAGTTAAAGGGAAAAAGCGAATATTCGACTGTACATATATGCGTTTGCGTCGAGATCAAAACGGCCGGCTTCAGATTGAGCGGGAGGCTTTTCTTTATGCACGAAGGAACGGTTCCATCGAGCCAGAATCCCAGGTCTCATCAGGATGCCGCCAAGCCGTGTGTGAGCAGGGGTTGCTTGTGCCAGCGCAGCAGCCATTCTCGAATTCTCTGCACTTAGCGATGAGTACGTAGTACGTCTGTATGTACCCACGAGAAATATCTGTCTTCCAAGTCCACAGACATGTAAACAAAATCGAGACGTTGAGATATATAAATCTCTGCTGTGCCGTCATAGGAGCCTAAATAGAAAGCCCGAAAGCGAGATTAATCCGCCTGGTGAAACAAAAATGTCATCAGTTTGGCGGTGCTGCTGCCCAAAGTGGAGAAGTGATTGAAAGGCGTTGTGGTGTTGCCAGCCCAACCACCTGGATTTCGGCTGTAAACACGGCGCAACACCGCATAGCAACCCGCCCAGCTGGGAACTCCGCTTTCGAGCTGGCATCACCCAGCTTTGGCCTGCGTCGCCCAGCTTCCAGCCCGGCTTCACCAGCAATCGCTCGCTGGCAACCGCATCACAGTGACTTGTTGACACACCGCAGAATCCGATTAATTGCCTGCCATCGCCGCCGGATCTGGGAGCATTCCTCGTCCCATCTCCATTCCTGTCTAGCCTCTTCCTCTCTCTGTCTCTCTCTCTCACCTGCATCATCGCATCACATCACAACCTCTCTCTTTTCGTCTCTTCCTATCCAACTACGGTACTGCCCAAATCCGCCAGCCATTTCACCTCGGGCCTACCATCTGTTGCTTCTCGCTCGTTGTATCACGGTCGTTCGTCGATTCCCGAAAACGCCGCTCGACGATCTATCTGTCGCTTCCTATTCGACCGCCATCTCATCGTCGCCAAAAAAAAAAAAAAAAAAAATTTCATCCTCAGCAACAGCCACCCGATATTTAGTCGGCCGCTTGCGAGAAAAGATACATCTATCGTTCGGCAATCACTGAGGGCGATTCAGTTCGCACCTCTTTTCTCTATCGTTTATTCGATTAGAGCGTCTTGAACCGAGTGGAGGAGATAGCCATCCTGCCTCCAACAGTATCTGACGGGGCGAATATCAAACATCGCTGAACGTGGTTTTCAGCCTCCGGCTTTTCCCTATTTGAAAGGTTATTCCATTCATCCTTTTACATATCACATCATATTATCACAATGAGAATATCAACGACACTCCCCTTCCTCCTCACCGCCTCATTCACCGTCGCGCGTCCACTGGTGGACCTGTCGAAGAGGCAATTTTGCGCTGCGACCTCGACTGTCTGCGCCGCATTTTGCTGTCTCCCAGGTGAATCGTGTGTGTATGATTCTAGTACAGAGTCCGGTTACAACTGCAGACCTGCTGGCGACCCAAACTATCAAGTCGTGACTGCCGCCGAGTTCACATACACTGTCAATCCTACCCCAACTGTTATTGTTGTTTCTGTCGGAGGAGGAGGTGGTGGTGTGATTACTCCATCACCGACTGTGCAACAGGTTGGAACTCCTGGGATCACACCTGGTAATACCCCTGGGAATACTCCAGGAAATACTCCAGCATATACACCTGGAAATACTCCAGGCAACTCTCCTACCGGCACTCTCTTGCCTCCCACTCAGCCCACTGGTACCGTCACTCAAAATCCCGGCACCACCACTGGTTCCTTTATCACTGCTATTCCCACTGGCACCGGTGCAGTTCCAGTGCCTGTCCCCGTAACTAGCAATAATGGTGGTCTCACGGCTGGCCAGATTGGTGGCATCATCGGTGGTGTGATTGGCGGCCTCGGCCTACTAGCTCTTCTCCTTCTCTGGTGCTGTCTCTACGGACTGTGTGCTGCTTTCAGACGAAAGGGTTCCGACTCCTCTAGCTCTGTCGAAGAACGCAAGACTTGGAGAACCTATGTTCCTCTCGCTGTTGCTGGTGGCGCCTTCGCTTCCAACCGCCACCGTCATAGCCATACTGCAACTACCACAGTTATCAATGAAAAGAAGAACTCAGGCGGTGGCGTCGGAAAGGCTCTTCTCGGCGGTCTCGGCGCTGCCTGGCTCGTCAGCAGATTCACTAAAGACAAGAAGCCAGAATACCACCGACCAAAGTACCAAGGTGTCGTTGCAGGCCAACATAGCTCTTATGGTAGTAGCTCATATACAGGGACCAGCTCTAGTTCTAGCGCGAGTAGGTCACATTCCGATACTAGCAGCAGCTACTTCAGTCACTCGTCGAGCAGTAGTGGGTTCGCGAGCAATGATTCGAGAACACCGCCGCCAGCCAGAGTGCCGCCCCCCAGGAGATACAGATAAGCACATCCGACGTGTGCTTCCAAGACGAAAATATAATTGTACAAAATGGCGAAAATTCTGTTTCCTAGCTTTCCATTATTGTTGATTTCGAAGGCGGCTTGCATGGTATTTAATTCTACACTCCCTTTTCATCTGGTTCAATATTGATAGAACTCACGGGTTCTATCTTTGGTACTGCTGATTTTTTTTACCTCTCGATTTGCTTTTTAGTTCTCTGTCGATTTTCCAGCGAGTCATTTTCATTCTCACTACTTGCATAATATTTCGTGCATCTACCAATTTTTCTTACAATCGACTTTTTCCGAGATGCCGATGTCTCCGACTCTACGATTCTGGTTTCTTATTTCTACGAGCATCAAACTCTGGCGTGTTTAGCAAAGCAAACGACGTTTTTGATCAACGGCATGCGCTTAATGGAACATCTTTCACGGCGTCCTTTGGTTGGAGTAGTAACCTCATCAACAGGTTTGACTCCCGGAACACCATTATCAAACTCAGCTCCCTCAATCATCAATTCTTTCATCTGTACCTCATCATGACCTTCGTCACGAAGCCCTGATGACAAATATTTATGTACATAACCTTCTAGATTACGACCTTTATTTTCCCCACAGTCATCCACCCGCACAGAAGAACAAAACTATAAAAGGTCTAAAAAAACTGCGCCTCTTTTTGCTCTATCTTTCGCTTACTCTTGGAGTTCGATGGCGTTCTTCTGGCGTTTCTCTACCATTTTAGTACCAAATGCGAAGTTTTCTGACTGTTTGATGGAAGTTTATAAACACAAAACTTTTAGTGCTGCCTCCGCGATTCCATGTATTTAAGATTTTAAGGACCCAATAAACGAACATGCATATTTCTAAATGTCGCTTTTCTGATACCCATATAATCCACTCCTGAGACCAAAAACGTACAGAAAATGTTTTTTTCGATGTGCACTTTGGGGACTGCTGCCTACACGCGAGATTTGCTGGATCGATGGAGCGCCGGCGCCGGGCCCAGGGGTGGCGTATCTGGAATTTGTAATTACTTTAAGCCTTTTCCCATTACGATGCATTGAAATGCGCATGTGTTTTGCGCCAGTGACAGATTTTAGGTTATCGATATCAACGATCGTGCAGGTTGCTGACACGTTTCTCATGCGAGGGGCCGGCGTGGCCGGCCGTTGAATGTTTGGATGGTCTTTTGGTATGTGCATGCGAATTATGCGGTTTTGTTAATGCAAGGCACTGCACTGTACTGACTCGGGTTTGATTACCCTCTATTGTTTTCTCTCGTCTCCTTTGTTGCATTTAAGGTTGGCGGGTTTGGTACCTACTCTTGATTCTTTATGGCAAAAGTAGGCGAGACGTGGGGGTATACTGTCAGCGTCTAATTTATATGTGTACTTTTGTATAGTGATGGGTTTAATTTGGAGGTTATTGCGATATATTATTGTGAGGCTCAAGCTTTCGACGATGCTAACAACACAAGACGTTGTTGGAACTTAGTTGTTGACATTTGCACCGCTTCATATCTACCTGTCGGATTTATGGGCAGATTCAAACGATAATCCGGTTAGTTTTATCACACAAATGCAGTGTAAATTAATGTGATTTTAAATTACTTCAAGCGCAGTGGATGGTGTGTTTGCATATACTACCATCAGTAAATTGTGAGGACGATTATATTTTCATCAAGTTGCTATTCTTGTGTTAGACAACTTGATTCTACGGGCTTTGTTTCGACTGCTTTATTTAGCGTTATATATCCTTCTCTATCAACTGTCAGGTGTAAATATACTCGGTATTTGGAGTATACGGTTGGCTGCACTGACCTAGACCCACTGGTACGCTATAGAACATTATACAAAAGTTATTTTTATCGCTTGAGCAGAATTGATTCCTTTGAATGCCTTTCGTATGATGCTTTTGGAGGGATTTGCATAAAAAATTAGGTTGTACAGATTGGCGTGAGATAGGTGATGAAATGAGAAAGTTGGCCATCCGCGGATCCGGTATATCCAATGAAATATCAAGTGAACCCTGTCTCTTGCGTTACCTGTGTATCTAAGGATATAGTAATATTATCTGATGGGGTAGAATATTGTCTGGAATATATTTTCTTGAAGATTTGTAATCAATTTGGAATTTTCTTATTTGGAAGTCTTTCATATGATCGCATCTACGATTACTGGTATGTGAACAACATTTACTAAGCCTGCTACGCTTGAGAAATTGCGCCGGTGGCTGGGTAGATATCGCCATCTTCTTTTGAGAGATGTCGAGACAGTGTAGCATGGTCATATTCTGGATCTGTGGTTTCCACTTTGCCTTAAATTAATGGTTTACATCCTATAGCTTAGACATAAAGATAAGTTTGCTGCCATGGTGCGGGGTCGGTGGATGTCTACGGTGTCATCTCTGCCATATTCTTGGACACTCGAATTGTAATATGGACTGCTGCTCAAGGCTGCTTAACCAGCTGACCGGTTGACCGGAGTCCAAAACGCTGGGATCTTATACTCCTGCTGAATCTCCCTGGGCACCTTGATCTGGCGGTCGCCAGGAAGAGAAATAATTTGATAATGTATCAATATTACTGGGGGATACGACATGGCTTGCTGTTGTTGATTTTGGTAGATATTTTTCGGCGAGCATATATACCCGGTTAAATTGCCCGATAATATTCAAAAGTGTATACATCAATGCTTCTTTTCAACGGACTTGCAACAGAAGACTTTTTTTTCTTTCTTTTTTTTTAGGCGGCAAATGTCCAACATTTTCATCATGTTGTCGGGCTAGGAGCCGTTCGGTTTCAGCTATTGAGTAAAAGACGCGTGTTGCATAACAAATACAAGGAGGAAAGAAAGGACTCGATGAATGTAAACCTATAGGAGGGCGATACCAGCATTGCAGCTATTTGTGATAAAGTTTTACTTTGATAAAGTGGCTTGGGGATAAATCCCATTCTCAAAATTTCGAGAATCTTTTGATGCCGAGCATCCGTAGCTTAGGTAGGGCTGCCCAGGGTTGACGGCTGAGCCGCGAGAGAGGAAAAAAGCTTTGTGTTGCCCCGCAAAGCATCTGTCAGACGCAGCGCCAGTTAATGCTACTCTGACTGTGTCATTAAGGGAAATCGGCCAAGGCCGAGGGGAATTTCGTCGGAACTCTTGACTTGCGAGTTTTGCTTAGCCTCTTCGTCTCCAGTCAATGATGAAGTTTTTGTCATCGATCTCGGGTTTCTCCTAGATCCTGAGATCGATGAGATCGCACGCAGCTTCGGTACTAGCGCGTGCTAGCTGACAGGTGGAGTGGTCACTTTCTTCCCACTGCAACGCAGCAAAATATTTGTCGATAATGTAACGATAAGACAATATTCGATTGAGAGTGTGGACCTCTAACATTGGTATATTATCTAATATCAGTGATGTCAACATTCCATTCATCGGGTTTCACAACTCAAATCCTGTCAGTGGAGACGAGCTATCAAGGTGCTTCTGGACACGCCGGAGCAATTGCCCTTTCGCAACTAGTTCTTCCGAGACGAAAGAGAGGGAAGCAAGGCGCAATCTCGAGGTGCAGAGCGGCTCTACAGATAACTGCATGAATATAGATGCAAAAATATCGTATTTTCGGTAAGCCTTAAGATAGATTTACGAATCGGATATGAGCAAAACAGGGGGGAGAGAGAGGGGGGGGGAACAAAAAACGGAGTCGAGAGTCCTCAAGTTTGACAGTCCACCGGTTGTGAAACATAAAACACCAACAGTTAGCAACCCGACGGGAATATTGCGCGAAATACTGGGGAATGCGTCGTTCTGTTGGAAGTTCACTGCTATTATAAGGTCCTTTCCCCCCTTGCAAAAGCTACTAACGTGCCACAGATCAATCAGGGGCCGGAGGCCAAGAGAGGTATACTGTTTGGAAATGATACTCAAGTGACGATTTATCCTGCAGATCAAGCGAGGCGTTGTATAGAGCTGTGAGGACTGTTATACCGCTAGTACAATTAGCTGGGAGATGTGTGTCCTGTTCGCGATGCCATGTTGTGCAACATGTCTTGTTGCTCCGCTTCGCCTTTCCTGTGATACCTCTGCCATTCCTGACATGGGGCGGTTGCGAGTAAGGTTTATGATTTGAATGTAGCTCATCAGCTAGTGTGTTACCAGGATGATATCTGGTGTGGTTTCAGAATTGCGAATAGGTGCAATGTCTTTAATTCTGGTTCTGAGTGTGCTTGTGAGGTCAGGTGAGCTAAAATGTATGATGCATATTCGCGCTTCACGTTTCAAGACAGAGAGAGAGAGAGAGAGAGAGCCGTAAATATGGAAGCTGATTTTCAACGTTAGGTTGAGGCCGGATTAATTTATTATTATCATTTAAATACCCTATTGGCTTAGCTTGACTTGTCTATTTAAAGTAATACAGAGTCTAATCTCCTCGGGAGTCTATTCTCGCGCTGGTGATAAGGTGGGTCGGCTGGCTGCAGCTAAGCTGTGTAGCTGGAAAAAGACAGAGTGGGTGCCAGACTAGGGTCCTGTGGATATCCATGACCGGCGTTGCCGTCCAACCCTAGCCCAAGAGACCGACAGGATTACTAGATTGGTTGGGCTTTGTGTTTGAGAGGGAAGGATCATCTTGTCTATAGGTTTGAGAAGGAATGCATCGAACCCGTATCATGAAGTTTGCGCTCCCATTTTGTCCGAACGAGAGGGTGAGCGAATAGGCAGAAACGAAGGGTTGCGAACAGCGAAAGTCCAAGAGAAAAAGGTTGTGGTGTTCGTACGAAATACGGGGGTGACAAGAGGTCAGATGCGTTATGCATGATGTTTATAACTCGCCAATTATACGCGGCCGGCATCGTGGCAGTTCCGACAAGGCCAGGGCTTAATATAAGCAAAGTATGACTTAAATCAAGGCATAGCAGGGTCCCGGCTCCAGCTCTCGCCACTCAGAAAATAGAAAAAACAAGCTTCTAGCTGCCGAGAATAAAAAGTACGAGACGTCAGTTTCGTAATTAGGTGATTACTTACCGAAATGTTCGCTGTGGACGAAGCAAGTTTTGGTTCGATCAACCGTCTGGCAATTGAGGCTGTAAACTGCACGCAATTGGCTGCAGGAAGCCGGGCGTCACCGGGCAGCCCGATTGGGAGAGTTCTCCGGCGGTTGACGTGGGGGACAGACAAAGCAGGAGCACAACACACAAAATCCAACACGCTCTTCCTACAAGAAAACAAAGATACACCAACGCAGCAAAGCGTGCCCCTGCGCTTGTGGCCCAGAGCCCGTGCAAATGCAAATGCAACCCCGTCGACGCTGCATGAAATTGCAACCACCCGTACAAAAAGTCGACTCCCATATTCCATTCTAAAGAGAATACCTCCATTGAGCCCCATCCTCATCTGTCGCCATCTCCCTCGGTTTTCCAGTCGTTTTTGCCGGGTTCAAAGCTCACCTCGTCATCCTTAACCATTCCAGTTCTGATTTGAGTGCCTGCCCAAACACTCTTTCCTTCTTTCAAACCTCTGACGTACAAGAAAGACCCATCTTTCCCCCACCTATCCTAGAATCTCACGCCCTAATTCCTATTCACTGTTCACTCGGCCTGACGAAACATCATTCATTGAGCCTCAATCCGTCGTATTTTGCGTCCTCGGTAAGTGAGATGATCGACAATTCTATGGCGGATCAGTGAGGCCCGAGATGGAGTCAATTGATTAGCAACCCCGTTCGCTCATGACTCGTATTCTTTGGGATACCTAGCGCTAAATAAACCGGAAGACCCGTCGACAGTTGCGCTAACGTCCTAGTTGTCACTAATAGTGTTTTTTTTTTGGCGTTCGTTCGTTCGTTCGTTGGCTGTTCGTCCGTCCTTCCATAGCCCCGGGGTGGGTCCTAGGTGCTAATACTAAGAAGGCTGAACACACACCCTTGTTACTAATACACTCGTTATTCTATCACTACAGATCGGCCGTTAGTTACCTAGCACACAACTACCCTTCTGGCATATTGTGAAATAGCACAATAATATATAAAGCATGTCGTTCTCTCCGCTTCCGAGCCGGCCATTGAGCCCTATTTCCAATAACGCCACCCACGGAAGTCGAACCATTAGTCGTGCAGTCAGTCGTTCGACTAGTTTTATCGATCGCATAACACCCTCTGCAGAAACCTTAAGACGTCTGGGTTCTGTCGTTCAATTACGTTCCCAGATGAATTACTCGCACCCAAGATTTGCAGCCGAGTACGATACTCAAGCCTTGGTCAAAGAAGAGCCTGCTGAGCTTGTTGGCGGATTTGAGCATCACAATTTGTTCATGGATTCGGAAATCCCTCTCAGAAACTCCCCATCTCCCGTTTACGACCCTGGTGTGATACCTGTAGACCAGCTGCTACCGTTTAATCTTCAGATGAGAGAGCGGCTCGTGGCAGCACCGGGGGGGATCGAAGGGTGGACTGGGCACTTCCCCCTCGGAGTTAAACCCGAGGAAGCGGTCGACCCGCGAGAGACTTTCATTAATCCAGCAGATCTGGATTTCGACGGCCCTAATGACAAGAGGAATGCGAAGAACTGGCATATCGCAGAGAGATTATACGGGACACTAGTACCAGCTCTTGCTTGCTTCGTTGTGTAAGTTCCTAGCCGGTCCTATCTCCTATCTCCTTGGAACAGTGAACTTCTACCTTGAGCTTTATCAACTCTCTCTACCTGGTGTTTTTCGGATCGCTCTTGTTGTTTGATTTTGTCAGAACTTGAACTGCTAGTGTGCTTTGGTGATGGTATGATGTTGATGGATAGAAGGAATTTTTTTACAATGAATACTGATTGCGTATAATCGTTTTAGGAGCTTCGGTGCCTCCGTCTATGCTCCAGCTGTCTTTTCTATTCAAGCTGAATATGGTGTTACACTAACAGAGGCCTTGGCTGGCGTGACAACCTATGTTCTCGGCATGGCCTTCGGTAAGATTATGCAATGTTTTAACAACTTTGGCGCTTTCATATGCAGATGCTAATCATGTTATCCTAAAGGCCCATTGATTGCTGGTCCGATTTCAGAAACCGTTGGCCGTCGTGCTGTGTACTTTCTCGCTTTACCTATATCTGGTGCTTTCACTCTTGGTGTTGCATACGCTCATAATATTGCCACTATCCTGGTATGCCGATTTTTCTCCTCGATGTTTGGTGCAGCTGTCTTGTCTGTCGGCGCCGGCACGGTTGCGGACATCTGGGACGTACAAGGTGATGGTGCAGCTGTATATGCAAGCTGTCTCTTCTTGGCCATGGCATTTATGGGTCCAAGCTTTGGTCCCTTCGTGGGCTCTCATGTCATAGCAGACGGGAGGCATTGGAGATGGACCATGCTTATCAGTAAGTGTTCTTCAAGGTTTGTGACTCGAATGGTGTACTAATAATCATGTAACCCATAGTGTGCATGCTCATCCTTCCAACTGCCATTGCTGTTGTATTCGCCAGGGAAACCTACAAAAAGGCCATTCTTCTAAAGGCGGCGCGCAAACAAGGACTGAATATTCTGAAACCTCCACCAAAAGAAGGATTGAAATTGCTGTTCACCGTTGCTCTTCTCCGACCGATCAAGATGATCTTCGTTGAACCTATCGTCTTTTCTGTGTCCCTGTAAGTGCCTCAGTGGTGTCCAGCACGTTATGAAGTTTGTGTTGCTAATTCTCATGGTATGAAATAGCTACAACGGATTCTGCTTCGCCGTCTTCTTCGCCTTCTTCGAATCGATCCCTTTTGTTCTAAGGACAAATTATCACTCTTCCGAACGCGGAATTGGAAACGCTTTCCTATCCATCTGGATTGGAGTTGTGCTTGCAGCTATTACTTGTGTCCTTTTTGAGAAATATGTTTATCAACCAAGGCGAAGGTCTCGCATGGAAAGGGGGCTTTCACCTATAGAACCCGAGGAACGATTGTACGCGGCATTGCTTGGATCGTTACTGTTCCCTACAGGCTTATTCATTTGGGCCTGGACCGCCAAGTCGGAAAACAGTGTCATCATCCCGTTGTTCGGTTGTGTCTTGTTCGGATGGGGGGGTGTCGCTTCATTTGTAAGCAGTTCTTCGTTTTACTGTTCATTTGCCTATCTCTGGACCAATTGTGCTAACAAACGGCAAATCATAGATTGTCACTGCCATTTATCTTGTACAAATCTATAATGACCTTCTGGGTGCGTCGGCTTTGGGTGCCAACAGTTTGGTCCGCTATGGAATGGGTTCTGTCTTTCCACTGTTCACTGTCCAGATGTACCAAAAGCTAGGGATACCTCACGCAGGAACAATCCTAGCCGTTATCGGAACTGCGTTGTTGCCTATTCCATGGATTATATATATCTACGGAGCGCGGTTGAGACAGAAGAGTTCATTCATCAACGAAGACAAAACGCTTGAAAAGGCTGCCGAAGATAGTGACCGGAGCAGCGATAAGATATAATACACCCTTCGCAAGCTTTCTCTGCCTCTTTTGTTTTACGACTTTACGGGATACTCAATAATGGCTCCTGCTTTCAATTGTTCATATTTGGGCTTTTCTTCTTCGTTCCTTCGTTTTTTACCTTGCTGCAATGCATCGTTTTCCTTGCACCCCCCTTGCCCCTATATAAAAGTTCACTGTACCTATTGCCTAATTGTACCCAAGACCAATCCTTGTTTAACTTTTGGAAAAGCTGGATAGCTTTAACAATACGGTCTAATACACGACGCTGTAATATTTTCTTATTCGTTTCTGTCCTTTGCATTATAAACCATTCAGGGCGTTTTTTTTTTAGAATTGCTAATTTCTCATCCTTTTTTTCCAACTTTTGTACTTACAGATCCGTCTATATCCGTCGGACAATCAGCGGGACCTTCGCAACTCGCAACAATTCTCATGACGCAAAAAGCCAATTTACGGCGCGATGGCTTGTCGCGTAATAAACTTTAGATCACTTAACCAATTTTCCAAGGATTACCTGCATTTTCTTGAATCAAGCTCATGTGAGACAGCCCAGATCTTGGGAACAAGTATTAGGCGTTCCAGCTGGTATCACGCAATCGTCAAGGCTTCTCGTTCGTCCTTGCATGAGTCTGTTAATATCTTCAGCCGGGACTGTGTTGATTGTGTGGTACAATTCCCCATCGGAGGTACCCCACCGGCTTAGCCGGACTTGCTGAGCAATAACCGAGTCAATCGAATAGCCGGGGCGCAATGGGCATCTCCGAAGGGCGTTTTGCTGGATATTTCTTTCGTACGAAAGCCGCATCGAAAGAAGCTTAGTCGACGGCTCGACACTGCATGGTCCATGGGAACTTTTTTTTCTTTCACAACTGCGACCTTCCTCTAAGATTCTTAGTCTTTCGCACGCATCCATGGTCAATGCTCAAATTGTGTATTTTTTAGTTCTAGGAAGCAAGGATATTTATTTGCTTTCAGATGGTAAAGCGGCTCATGGTCTCGGTCGGGTCCTAATTCAAGATCCATGAAAGGAAAATTCCGAAAAAGTTGTACCTGGAACCTGTACAGACGAATAGGACTAAGTACCATTGATGGTCAAGGATCATGGTTCTGAGATGCAATCCGTGCGTGTACGTTAGTACGTTAGTACGGCAAGTACCATCTGATCCGAATGGTCCGTTCGATGGACCTCCAAAAAGCGTTTCTGTTACCTGATGATATTCCGTCCAGCACGATCTCAAAACTATGCGTGTGGAGACCAGCGTGCGATTGGGCAGAGGAGCACCGTTCTTGCAACTCGCATATCGGTGGAAAACCTTGTAGACTTTTTTTTTTTTTTTTTTAACCGAGCACGAGCGAGCTGCTTAATAAACACCATTCCAAGGCACACGTTATCCGGGTTACTGTAAAAGGGAATGACTCCTCGTCACATTGGCTATCTATGATCGCAGACAAGTAACAATCTGTCATTTTCTTCTAAAAAGCAGAGCTCCTAAGGTTCGTGTTATGGGGAATAGGTCTGGGCAATTGAGAAAGAAAGGGAAAAAAAGCCATTCGCGCTAGCAATCTGAAAAACTATTTCATCTCGTAACACGCCGCTCTTTTTGTTGAACTGATATCCGAGAATGTTTAGACGGCAAATATTTTCGGCTACCGACCCATTTAAGCTTCGTTGCCGCCCAACGTCATTCTCACCTTTTTTATCTACGCTTCTCCCCCAATTCATTCGCACAGTCACACACACACACACACAACCGAGAAGGAAGTTCAGCTACCAATTGATACTGTAAAAGATACCAATTGACATCTACTTTATTTTTTCAATCTTTTAACCATTTTTCGTTACTTTTTCTCCTCGTATTTAATTTTATACACCGGTTGTGCGACTCGCGTTTTCCTATACCTAGCTTAGCCGAAGATACGCAAATATATCAACGGCCGGAATATTTCTGTAGCACAGTTCCACAACAGCTGTCATCCGCGTCTACGAGGGCCGTCTTATTGGTGTCATTTCCGGTTGCATAGCGATATATCCCGTTGTACGACAAACTAAAAAGAAACGAAAATTCTCGCCGCGCCCTTTTGCGATCTTTTACAGGAACCGTACTACAGAATAATCATTAGAGCTCTCGTTATCTTTATTATCCTCTCGGAATAGGTGTTATTATTGCGGATAAATTTACGGGATACTGGTGGCGGATATGGATACAAAGATAGATCTGAGGAGGCCGACGGCTGACGAAGAAGATAAGCTAGCAGAGAAGGATTTTGAAGCTTCTGGGGATGCATCGGTTACTACTGTGGCGAATAGCGAACGGTCGCAAGGGGCCGTGAGTAAGGAGATTCGAGTTAGCGGGGATGATGGAACTGCAGATGTGATTGAGGTTGCCGGGCAGGTGAAAGACGAGAGTGCGCCACCAGATGGTGGATACGGTATGAACTTAACTTTTGTTGGAAGTTCCGTTTTGTATTGATAATATTTGAAGCTAACGAAATTTAATCTAGGATGGGTATGCGTCGCTTGTATCTTTTTCATGAACGCATGCACATGGGGTATCAACAGCAGTTATGGTGTATATCTGTCATACTACCTCACACATAATCCGCCATTGTTCAAAGAGGCCACCTCTTTGGACTACGCCTTTGTTGGGGGTGTTACCGTCGGTTTTGGCATGATTATATCCCCCGTCGCCAATCTTCTCACTCGACATTTCTCCAGCAGGGTAGCTCTTCTTGTGGGCTGCGTCCTCCAAGCGTCTAGTTTGATTGCGGCTAGTTTCGCTTACAAGATCTGGCACCTCTATCTTGCTCAGGGTGTGCTCTTCGGCATTGGTATGGGAATGATTTTTGTCGCGTCGGTTGGAATTTTGCCACAATGGTTCGATAAGCGACGTAGTGTTGCCAATGGAATCTCTGCTGCTGGTAGTGGTATTGGAGGTCTCGCGTTCTCTTTAGGGACGAATGCTATGCTGCAGCGATTAGGTCTGGCTTGGACATTCCGAATCACGGCTATGATTGCCTTTGTGGTCAATACCACGTGTAGCATTCTTGTAAAGGATCGCAATAAAAAAATCAATCCAGAGATCAAGATGTTTGATCTGAAGATTGTGAGGAGACTGGAGTTTATGTACGTGGTTGGTTGGGGTGCTTTTAGCATGTTGGGTTATGTATGTTCTCGTCCCTGTCGTCCCTTCCCTACGTTCACACGTTGAAGACAAAAGCTAACACTTATTATTTAGGTTGTTATTCTCTACTCCCTGCCAAACTACGCCATATCCGTCGGCTTGACTCAAAAGCAAGGAAGTATCATGGGTGCCATGCTCAATCTCGGAATGGCAATCGGTCGACCTTGGGTCGGTCTATACTCTGACAGCTGGGGCCGTATCAATATTGCCGGGGCACTTACGTTTATCTGCGCCCTCACGGTTTTTATAATCTGGATCAACGCCCACTCCTTCGGCGTCCTCATTTTCTTCGGTCTCATCAATGGTGCTATCTGTGGTACATTTTGGACGACCGTTGCACCTGTTACCGCCGAAGTTGTCCCGCTGAAACAACTGCCATCGGCGTTAAACCTCTTGTGGTTGTTCATGATTGCCCCTCTGACCTTTTCCGAGCCAATCGGGTTGGCTTTGCGTCAGACGAGCATTGTGAATGGTATCGAGAAGAGCAAGTACTTGCATCCCCAGGTCTTTGCTGGTATGATGTATATCGGAGCTTCGGTTATGATGTTGCTTTTGAGAAGTTGGAAGATTCAGTCTGAGGACGAGAAGGCGGGAGAGACAGAGTTGAGTGCGAGATTTGGGAAGGGGAGAGGGAAATGGATCAGGTGGGTTAAGGTATAAAATTGCAAGCGTTCGATTGAGTGAAACGCTTCGGATATAACGTCTGCTGCTACGATCTTGCGAGCCAGGACGTTCTAGTGAGACTCTAGAGGGGGCCGAGAGAGTTTGATTCTCAAAAGGGGTCCCGGCTGAAGACATCATGATGTCATCGACCTTTTTCTTATTTTTTTTTATAGAAAAATATTACGAATACATTGTATTATACCACATGTTGCATTTGGAAGGCGAAATTTTGGTTTCTAGCATTGCATAGAGATATATCCGATATTAATTCAAAGACACCATTATGTCTCCCTCATGATCACCCCCTTTGTATCTCTCGAGATAACATTATTCGAATCATAGAATTGCACCCTTGAAATATTTTTACTATCGCCATGCATCCGATTCGATTCTAGATTGTTCGTTTGATACATAATATAATGCAGCTCTCAGTTCGTCGTTGTCCCTGCCCATTTCGCACCGAGATCGCTAGCGATGGGAATTTTGTGTATACCGTCATATAGTGACAAGGGATCCAGGCGGAACCGAGCCTCCTGTCATTTCGGCGTGGCTCACGTTTGGGAGGCGCGCTGTAACAAAGCACCAGCTTCCCGCGTGCGCAGCGGGATAACCCTAATTAGTGCTACACCACCATTGCCATAATATTATCTGCAAGGGAGACGAAACAAATATCGATATGCTAGATTAAACTATGGAGATTAGACCTTACGTACCTAATAATCTCCTTCCATGACACTTATATCTACGAAAACAAGATATTGTAGGAAATGTACTGGTGCTGATACAGTGTAGTCGGTTCTGGTGACATACCGATTAAAATCAAACTAAAAATTGAAAGAGAATTTCTTCTAGGGCCACTTGCGTATGTATTGCAGAATCTAGTGCTAGTTTTACATACAATTGGATGCGGGTTTCAAGTTAATGCAGGAACAGTGTGGCACCATCGTACAAATGTCTTGCATATGCGTATGTGCTAGCCGGGCACACATTTGGTCTAACCTTTTGCAAATTATAAATAATATACAGAGTCATAAGTCTTTTAACTACAGCCCCACCTTGTAGATATCTCCTTGCAATTCGATCAACCAGGGGAACACTACACAGACAGTCGATAAGATGTGTTCACTAAAATTCAAAACGTGGGATGCCGGAGGGTCAGTCTCTGAATATAAGTCCACCCCTTTCTTGGTGCTCGATTTGAAAACGGTTCTCTAGACCTCGAATATCAATATATCTCCAAGATTAAGATCCAGGCACTACATTGCAGGATACACTAAGATTGCAACACTTGTATCATGTTGCATATATTTTGGAAGGGAGCTCTAATTAAAGGACAATTGGTGTAGTCTTATGAATAGAGAAATATATACTTTAAATATTAAATGGAAGCGTGCAGTTGACAGCTTAATAGAAGGCAAGCTTCCCAACCATTATTGTGTGCTCTAACAAGCGTGCAGCATTGACAACGACATCTATCACCTGCTGTCAACTGTCATCGCCCTCCCAGCTCTCCTTCTTCTACAACTCCCTCCCATCTCCACGTCCCCTTCCATCAATTCCTCCCATAACGCCTTCAACTTACTTTAGAAGAACGCGTCCGGGATTGGAAAAATAAATATACCGTTCTTTGAATTGATTTCCAGCTTGAAGCTCCCCGTTGGTTGAGGGCATCACATTAGTGAGTATAGACAAGAACTTTTTTTTATTCTTCTCCATGTAATAACTATAATTACAATGCTGCAGCAGCCCATGACATTGCCATTCAATAAGTCTTCTTTCTTGATGAATTTACTTTTTCTTAGTATCATCTAGCTCTAGCTATTTCTTAATATACCTACTTCCTCTATTATATTCCGTATCCAAGCCGTCGTATTCTAGTGTCTCGTTTCCGTCCAGCTGTTTTTTCGTAAATTTTTCATACCGTCCCTTACTGCCGTTCCTTTTTCAGTCGTATCAGTCTCTCGTGATGGCTTACTTACGTTTCGACAGTCAAAATCATGGCTCTCAGTCCTCACCAATGGCTTCTTGTCATTGCTCTATTCTGTTGGTGCTTGCCGATTAATGGTCTCCAACTATTCAGCCGAAACCCTACTGGTTTGAACCTCCTTGATCATAACCCCATTACACCATTGGTCCCTAAGTCCGGAGAAGGTCCCGAGGAAGGCTCTACTTGGTCAGAGAAACGCATTCCTGAGAGGCGTTCCGCAAAGGCGATCCCCCAACCATATAAATATTACCATTACCCTCCTTCTTATTATGCACCTTACCATCCACCACCCGATGAGACTACCTCAAGGAGAACCTCAAAAAGCACCTCGGTTGAGTCAACTTCTTCAATTAAGTCTAGCTCTTCAGTTGAATCATCCACCATCACCCAGTCCTCCAGTTCCTCATCCGCGTCTGTCACATCTGGAGATGTTGGCACAACGACTAATGTCGAAACTACTTTTGAAATGTCCTCAACTGGATCTGTCACTTCTGGAGAAATCAATAGCACGTCTACAAGTCTCGAGACTTCATCTGTATCGACATCTTTTCCTTTGTCTATCACTTCACGAGATGTTAGCAGCACCACGACTGTCATTACCACAGTTACTGTCACCAAAAGCAGTTTCAGGTAGGTGATATTTTATTTTATACTCTAATCTTCAAATTGGAAGTTCGCATTTAACACTCGAGTTTTAATTAAAGTTCTTCCTCTATTATTTCGAATTCCTCTGTTTCTGCCACGAGTTCTTTGGGAACAACTTCCACAGAGACATCGTCAATAATTTCACTTCCTGAAACAGATACAGAAATTGCATCATCCACAACAGCCAGTGCAACTAGCGCTGGTACTAGCACAGTTTCCAGTTCAATCTCAAGCAGCATTCTACTTACCTCCGTCAATACTACCACCACAGCAATAAGAACAGGGCCATCTTCCAGTTCTGGTTCGACTACATCCGGTGTTGTATCTGACCCGGATATCACCTCGACTTTGGTATCCACTAGGTCATCTAATAATCCTATAACTTCTGCCAATGCCACAATGTCTACAGATATTCCATCGAGCTTGAATTCTGAGCCCGAAACGTCTCTGACCAGTAGTACTTCTACGACTACCTTATTCAATGCTACCACGATGGTTACTGCTCCGACTTCTGGGTTGGAATCAAGTAGTTCAAGCCTCGTATCTGAACCAGAGGTAACCTCGACGACTAGCATTTCCACTATAACGTCTTTCAATGTATCTAGCATGACATCTGCTCCCTCTTCACTAAGCACAGATGATACTAGTACAGGATTCAACTCGACTACTACTGTGACCACTCCGAGTACTACTAGTGACCTGAGTACGCTCACCGAATCAGAGACGACGGAGGCTTCATCAACAACAGCTACTTTTTCGACAGTAACATCGTTTAATTCAACTAGAATCGCAACCACAACCATCTCGTCATCTTCTGAGACAACAAGTAATTCGAGCAGTGTATCAGTATCAGTACCAGAGTCAAGCAGTGTCTCAACGGTAACATCATCTAACTCAACAACTACCGCCACCACTTCTTTGGCTAGTAGCTCGAGTATTATTTCAGAGTCCGAGACCAAGCCGGGGTCAACTAGCACAACATCCGTCGCAGCAAATCTAACAACTTCAACTTTTACGAGCTCGTTTGGAACTTCAACGAGTATTTACACGTCGACAGTTTCTGACCCGGGAAATACCACTTCGACATATACTACAACTTCTGGATCCTCTGTTTCTAGAGGAACAACTACGATTTCGGATCCGGGGACCTCCCAAACGACATTCACTACAACACTTCCAAGTTCTGTCACTACTGGCACTATAGCTTCCATATTGACTTTTTCTTCCATTGTTATTCCAGAAAATGAGACCACAGCATTTACTAGGTCCTTTGGCCCATCAACAAGCACCGGAACTTCAACTATAACCATTTCTGGAAATACCACAACTGTGACATTTACAACCACGTCCGGCTCGTTCACGCTCACTGGCACACAGATTGTATCTGAGCCAGAAACTACTTCAACTACGACCCTTACGACAAAAGTTCCCTCTTCATCAGCAACCGGCACAAATACCACCACGCGAAAGACAAAGTCTCCATATTACCCATACTATTCGTATCCTTGGTATTATTCATACCCAACACGGCCGGCAAGCAGCAGTTCTACGACAGTTCCAGACTCCAGAGTCTCTACAACTTCTTCACCAAGTGCTATTTCCGACCCTAGCGCCACCAAAACTGAGACTAGTTCAAACTCTGCTTCCAGGTCTACTCACAGTTCCACTCCTAGCTCTGTCTCCAGCTCCTCAGTCGTCGACGCTGATGAAAGTTCAAGCACTACCACAGCTCCTTCCTCTTCTACTAGCTCTCAAGTTACTTGGCCAAGCACCCCTCCATTGAGCCCTAGCGGTGTCTGCGGTCCATCAAACGGTTTTGGCTGCTTTGGGAGTCCATTTGGCTCGTGTTGTTCACGATCAGGAGCATGCGGCCGAGATGCTCTTCATTGTATCGTCAATTGTCAGCGCGGGTATGGAGAGTGCTCTAATTCCAGATTGAGTCCAGATGGGACCTGTGGTGGTAGGAACGGATATCTGTGCCATCCAGCTGTTGGTGGTAACTGCTGCTCTCAATTCGGGTGGTGGTAAGATCGACCCCGATTGCACTTCCCTTGATGTATTCTAACACTAATTTTATCTAATAGTGGCAACAGCGGGGCCTACTGTGGAGGCGGTTGCCAACCTTCTTTTTCGATTCCCGGAGCTTGCGCTGTTCGCCCGGGAGTCTCCGAAAATGGCCGATGCGGTGTTAGTATCGGTACTACCTGTAGTGGTGGCGACTACGATGGGCAATGTTGCTCTCAATACGGCTACTGGTTAGTTTGCCTTCCCCTCCATACTTAATATCCATTGATAGAGAGAATTTAACATGTTTATCATTACAGTGGTATCACGGACGCTCATTGTGGACCTAGTTGCCAATCGGGATGGGGCCGATGTGCTGCTCCCTAAAATTGAATCTCTACGACTATACCCCCTTTTTCTAAAATGCATCTTTTGTTTTCAAATCAGGTTATTATTTCAGGGTCAGGAGAAGCCGGAGGCATGTATTGGTTGACATTTGAAGCAACCAAATGCTGTCTGTTAAACCCTGGTTACTATGCACGTTGTTTCTTTCGTACCTAATAGCCCATAACGGTGACTTCTGAAATCAGTTTCTATTACAACAAGTCTTCGGGTTGAATACCTATAAATATAGCCTGATAATATTCAGTGAATGCTACGTACTGAATTCTTTCTATAGACATTATTGACAGGATAATGACCGTAGGGTATAGTGCCCGGTATTGTAGAAATTCTAGAAATATTAGAGCGAAGAATGAACACAAATTCGCCAATAGTCGGATCCTCTCGCTAAATGATTTGACTAACATAAAAAGGTCTTCTCTTCAAGGTCTAGACCTAATGTTAATACTAAATGAGAGAGTCGTACCATCATCGCTACTGTCTCGGCTCAAATTGAATGCTCGCTCACATCTTTTCGGAATTATCACCAACATCATCTTACCGAAATTGTTCCAAGATGAGTACATGTACAACTATGGTTGATAAATGCAACATTGACAACACTTGTATATAGGATTATTAGTATGAGGACTCCCGTCTTGATGCGCTTCGACATTCGGTGATTACCGAATATTACACCCATATATATATACACACTCTCTGACAATGTTGCTCTTTTCTTCTCTTGGCCAGTGGGTTTCATGTAGTACGACCTATTCGGAACTCGCTAACATCGTTTAATACGGCCAATGATGGTACACTTGCTACAATCGCATACATTCCCTGAAACTCCTCCACCCCGCAACTAAATTAACATAATTACCCCACAATCGCTACGAGTTTCACAAAATCTCGATCTGAACAAGGCTCCGAGAAAAATCGGTCAGGGCAAACTTTAAGCTGGAGCTCCAAAAATCGGCGACACCAACGATCGGGATATGGATTCCCTGACTACAGCTGTAATCATTAAGAAAGAGCCGGTACATGGTAAGGCGAATGTGCGGAAGGGCCTAGGTAGCTAGTTTGGGAACGAAAATCTACTGTTGATGGAATTGCGCCATTTGTACTCATTATTACCTCTTAGAAACCCCCATTTAGTCAATTCAAGATATATCATCACCGTGCTAGAGAGTACCACAAGAATATGCGGGCCGGCATCAACACCCGATCTGATTTTCGGGTGTACCAGAGCACAGGCGCAAACCTAGATTTGAGGTGACAATGTTACACTATCAAATGCAAAGAGTGCCAGAGTGCTAGCACTGACGATACAGATTCGAGGATGTAGTTTGAAGTTCTAGACCGCTACCATAGCCTCTCCATTATATTAGCTAATGTAGAGAATTACATGAAGACGCGTTACACCTCGTAGGCCGGTTAGACTAAAGTTGTACTGTAATATATTGCTAGTTGATGCATGCTACAAAATTGACATCTCACAGAGTTGCCAACTATTTCCAGCTAGCTCCAGGTTGAGGAGTTTAACTCCGCAAAGTAGAGGGAGGTAGTTAATTGTCAATATGTTGAAGAAGGGGTATATATTTTTCTTCTTCTATAAATCACGGTGCCTTCCCGTCGATGCTCCCTCCTTCGATATCATCGATAACCCACATCCTACGGAATTCACAATATACAGCTAATACTGATATCATAATATAATACATCATTTGATATCACAAGGCCCAAAATGGCTTTCCTAAGCACAGGGACGTACTATATTCAAGCAGTTGACTATAGTCAGATTCCTCGATACGTCGGACGCGCCATAGCGGAAGATTTATCTACAGCACCGAAGCAAATATGGCTGCTCATCCCTGGCGCTGGAGTAGTGCTTCCCAGGGTAAGTGATTACGCCGATAGGTACCGCGTGCACACAAATATATCAGCTTTCAGATTTCTCAAGAAAGCTACAATAAACTGGCATCGCTATACTTTAGAATACCAAGTCTCGTGTAATTGGTATAATATATCTTGTGTTAAATCTGATGCTAACATGCAGCATATAACCTGGGGGAAAGACCTGGGAGATCAAGAAGAACGCGGGTGGCAGATACACTCTCAGCACCGGTCGTGCAAGGACCGCGCCTTATCGCGACGCTGTTGCAGCCTATGTTTACGAACCATATCCTATCGATACTAACTGGTACCTCGAGCCAGCGGGCCCACCGGGCTCCAACAGATTCTAGTAAGACAAACCGATTACACCAATCCTTCGAGACCCGGTGCCCTAGGTGTTGAAAGAAAAAACCGTGAACCAATGAATTAACCTTTTGTTTCCTCACATCACAGTATCCATAACCAGGATGGTCGGTACTGGACAGTAGCTCCCAGACCTGGGTATGCTGGACATCCGGTTAGTTGCCCATCCGCGATACATCGATGATGTGAAGAAAGCTAAAATAGCATCTTAGATCGAACTCGATGACCCTACGGGAGAGGAAGGACAAGTCTTCCAAATTACCTACGCCGAAGATCAAGGCTTAGAGGGTGGTATGGAAGAACCGTACGAGAATGAATACACGCGGGGTGGCACGAGAAGCCACCACGGTTCGAAGGGCTCTCAAGGCCGATTCGGCAGTGAGAAGAAGTTCTGTGCCTGAGTGTTGATTGTTGCGGAGGGTGGTGTCAAATGTTATGCTATTTTTTGGATTACCTTCTAAGTTGCAAGTTTGCATTTTGGGCTCTATATCCTTCCTTCATGTTATTCAAACTCGGTCTCGAGGTATCGCATTGGCCATTGGTCTGAGGGAGGGCGTCAAAATTTAATGACAGACTTGGTGTTGTCTGTGAGACTGTGCCATTGTTAGCTATTGTTATCAAACTAGGGAAGCTTCAAATTAAAGGGAATCCTTGATCTTTCTCCTCACGCTTCGCTGTAAGTTCAAGCCAACCGCTGATGCAAGTATTCTACTTTGCGAAAAGAAATTCTCAGTTTTGGCATGGTTGGGGAAGACTAGATTACCTGATCCTTTCGTATGATTCCTCGTTGGTGTACGTATATACCCGCCCAGCTTGTGTTGAGGGATAGGTTTTGCTACGCGCCTTGAACTTGCGTTGGGTTACCATAAACAAAGTCAATTACAGGCCTGTGTGTGATATCGCGCCTCGGAATTCATGCCCCGAGGCATTTTCTACGCGATTTCGAGGATAAAAATAACAGCAAACACATGATTATCACAAAGGCACGCGATTCCAAGTAGTTTTCAAAAAGATTAAGATCTCGTCTTAGCTTATTTTGATTATCAACATCAAGATTCTTTTATGTTGTGATACAGGGATGTTGGAGAGAAAAAAGGAACAAAAATCCAGATAAAAAGTGTTAAAGCCCAAAACTTCCAGTCGCTATGCAAAGGAGTGTATCCGGTGAGTCTTTTATGGTACAAAAATCAAATCCAGTAATGAGTGTATGAAGTGAAGATATCAAAAGAATATCCCCCGTCTATATGCAGGTCGTAGATATTATTAGGTCTTGCCGTATTCCAGTTCTGCGCTGTATGGCAGAGGCAAGGGGTGAGAACGTATCATGCTATTGGTCTGACAGATAATAAAAAGGGAAACAAGGAGAGATTGCGTTTGATCAACAATTAAGGAGGGAAGGAGATTTTTAATATTCAGGTCGTTAAAAGGAATGTGTAAGAGGCTTAAGCCATGATGAAGGCAGCAACACCAACAACTGCGACCATGAAGCTGCTGAAGACCTTGATGGAAGAAGCGGCACCAGTGGCAACAGGTGGGTTTGGAGTGGTGTTGTTGCCGCTGGATGGAGCAGTTGGGTAAACAACAGCCAATGTGGTTGGGACGTAGACAGCTGGGGTGGTGTACTGAGCTGGGACAGTGGCTGGCATGGTCGATGGAGCTGGAACGTAGGGTGGAGCAGTGACGGTTGCTGGGACCAAGACTGGCTTGGCTGGCTCGGTGGTGACAAGCTTGACTGGGCAGACAGTGACGGTGGTAGCAATGACCTGGGTGCTGTAGCTGGCGACGTATCCTGGTTGAGTGGTGACCGAAGCTGGAAGAGTGGAGTATGGGACAACGACGGTGGTAGAGACAACAATGGTGGTGGCACCGGTGCTGGCTGGTGGAAGAGTCACATAGGTAGGAACGCAGGTAACGATAGCTGGGTTCTGTGGGATCTGATCAGCGCAGAGACCTTGGAGGTACTCCAGAGCCTTAGCGACTTCATCATCATCGACACCCCAGGCTTCAACGCAAGAAGCAACGTTCTGAATGTAGTCAGAGTTGGGGCAGAGACAGTTGACATCACCGCTGTCAATGCACTGAGTAATCTTGGTCCAGGTTTGCATGCACTGTGGGAGAACTGGTGGGCAGCCGGTCTCAACTGGAACGCTAGGGGCGGTGGTGTAGACATCAGTTCCAGATGGTGGGAGGGTCTCAGTAGGAGCAGGAGTCTCGTATGGGACGCTGGTGTTGACTGGTGGAACGTAGACATCAGTTGGTGGAACGTAAACGTCAGTTGGAACAGAGCTGGTGGTAGAAGCGGCATCAACAGAGGTGGTAGTTCCAACAGCGCCGGCAGTGCAAGTATAGTCGGTGCAGACAGAGCTAGTAGTGGAAGCAGCATCGACAGTGGTAGTAGTGCCAGCGGCCTCAGTAGTGGTGGCTCCAGCCTCACTGGTGGTAGTGGAAGCAGCATCGACAGAGGTAGTAGTACCAGCCTCAGTAGTGCCAGCAGCAGTGCAGGTGTAGTCGGTGCAAACACTACTAGTAGTAGATGCAGCATCAACAGTCGTTGTGGTACCAGCGGCCTCAGTGGTGGTAGTACCAGCCTCAGTAGTTCCAGCAGCAGTGCAAGTGTAATCAGTGCAGACAGAGCTGGTGGTAGAAGCGGCATCGACAGAGGTGGTAGTTCCGGCTTCAGTGGTACCAGCAGCCTCAGTGGTGGTAGTGCCAGCGGCCTCAGTGGTGGTAGTACCAGCCTCAGTGGTGCCAGCAGCAGTGCAGGTGTAGTCAGTGCAGACTGAGGCAGTGGTAGTGCCGGCAGCCTCAGAAGTAGTCGATGGGACGGAGGCAGAAGTAGTAGTGCCCTGGTTGTCGCACTGGAACTTGATGTGATGGACGTTGAACCCGCACTTCTTCTGGTTCTTGGAGCTCTTGTGGATTCTGCACTTCACGCTCTTGGCGCCACCGCACTGGCTGTTCTTGATGGAAGTGATGCCGGTTCCGCAGCTGCTGACTTGCTTGCAGCTGGAGCCATCGGCCATGCCGTAGACGATTTCAATGACAGATTCGAATTCGAGAGAGATGTCGAACTCGTCGACGGAAAACTTCTTGCCGCACTTGATTTCGTTATTGTAGTTGCTTGGCTCGATGTGAGAGGATGCGCACTTGCTTCCCGATCCACGTCCGGTTCTCCTCTGGAGCTTGCTCTGCTTGCAGGTGTATCCACTGAAGTCGAAGTCATCATAAGATGGGAGATCGCCGTCTGGAGCATCGGAGAAGTCGTAGCCGGTGTACTGCTTTGGGGTACAGTATTGGCTGGAGTACGCTGGAGGAGTGAACTGGTCACGCCCACCGCACTGCTTGCCACCGCAGTCGTAGCTGTTGAAAGGTTTGGTCCAGTCGATGTAGGTAGCAGAAACTGCCTGGACGGCAGCAAAAGCACCGATGATTTGAGCGGCTCCCTTCATTTTGATATTGTAAGAATGACTTAAGAAAATAGGCTGGTGGTAGTTGTATTGTTTGTATAACGATAGACCTGAATATAAGAATCGGTGTAGATATGTAAAATTGATAACTATTGATCAAATGGGGACTGTCTGGCCAAAGCAGAGAATGAAAGTTATATTGGCACTGCCAGAAAATCACAGGATATTGACGAAAGTGTTGAAAATGTTGGAATATCCGCAAAGAGCGAGTGTCACTGCACAAGCAGGCAGTTGAATTGATAGGAAATAAAGAGAAAAGAGAAAAGAGAAAAGAGAAGAAAACTATACGAACAACGAAAGTCGGAATAGAGACGAAGGAGATGCTTGGGGAAGAAGAAGAGAAGAGACATCCAGAAGGTTGGATCTCGAGCGTCTTAAGTACCAGACGCTGCGACATATTTTATTTTTTTTTCGCATTCCTCTGGTACCTGGTGGACTCCACGGATCCAACCGATAGCATAGACGCAGCACCGAAACAAGCAACAATCCAGACAGAGTAACGTATAGTACCGTGTGCTATTTTAGTGATAGCAGCGTACCCCGGCATCAAAGCTTGCAGGGGAGTTTCAATCTCGAGGAACAAAGCTCGCCCAAGTCCGCCTGCTCGTTGGCCACCGGGGGCATGGTTGCCCTCACACCGGTCCAGCCAATCCGAGCGCTCTGAGGCCAGCCGCCCCACAATGACCCTATCATTCTGTTCCTGCAGAACACCCGTCCAGGGCGGCATGCCCACTTTGGTGGTTTGAGAACTTTAGCATGTTTGAAGTTATCTCAGACACACCTTGGCGTCGCCAAAGGGGATCGTGGATTTTTGTGCGGTCGCCCCTGAGCCGTCTGATTTGCTGACAGCATCCGGCCAGTTGCTCAACGCGGTCATCAACAGGCGCCCAGGCTGTGCAGCGGCCACGGTCCTTGCTTCCTGCAAGACTTTACAGAGGCAAAGATGATATGGTTTTACTCACTAAGCAAGAAAACTTCTAGGTTTTTCAATTTTCGATTTTCCCACTAGCAATCTTTCGTATTCAAAATGTTTCTCTGCAATTTGCTGGTTGTTTTATCACGCTGTGGGGCAACTTATACGGTGCCGCTATCCGGCACAATCTCACGGCCTCAGAAATTGCATTCTATTGTGACCCATATGATAGCACAAGCTTCCAAGCCTTTAACGTTTTTTTGATATAACACATTCTTTGCTGTTGGGTTCGCATTGCGGTGCTCATTGTGGCCCAGATAAATTTCAACGAGTCAATATAATAACGCAGGCAATTACGAAAAACCTTATGAGGTTACCTAACCTTTCCAACTGCCAAATCGATGTTTAACGCCGAATCGGCCGCTTAGTAGTTGAGCGCCCAGCTGGCGTCAACTAGAGCACGCTGGTACGAGCTCCCAAACCAATTGGCGGACGGTCTCAATAGTTCCCCCGCCAAAAATAGGCTTCGCGAAACTCAACCTCGGCCAACATGAACCATCCTTCGTAATTTCCAACCTTCGCGTGGATATAAAATGGCTATTATTAAAAGCCGGAAAACTTGTTCGATAACAGAAGAGTCGGTGATATATCGCATGTTTTCTCAAACTGGCCCTTTCTAATATCCACGATAACCCCTGTGCATGCCTCCGATTTTCGATAACTCCACCCGACCCGACGATATCGGGGTGTTCGTATTATCATGAGGTACTTACTCCACAGGGGCAAGAGACTGCTTTTCCGTGGATCGAGGCTTGAGGCAGAAGCGACTCTCCTCTCTTGTTCTCCGCCAACCGGCTTCTTTTTCTGGCCGCCCTAGGGCAACCAGCTGTGTTTCACCGAGAAGCCCACCAGATCAGATTTCGTCTGAGGTCTTATTCCTCGATCCGGCAGCTCAATCTTTGTTGTCGCATGAATTTTTTCTCTCTCATTTGTATGCCTCAGACAGTATCACCCACATACATGTACATCGTCATCATCATCTTAAGTGTAAGCTTAAGAATGCAGCGCAACTAAGAAATTTCGTAGATGTACGCTAATCCTGTTCGTGCAACCTGCAATGCCCCTTTTCCCAATTGAGCTAAAAGTGTACACCGACGTATCGCAATTTTGATATCGCGATCGGGCGGTCGGAACTTCTGCCGCTTTTTTCCCCCTCACAATAACCTCATAATGCCAATTTAGCAAACCGCAATACCCTTCTGCTGTTTGCCAGTTCTAGGCCTAAGTTGTTCTTTACTGCCCCCGAACGCGAACGGCAACGGGTTGGCTAAATTGGCTAGGAAATCTAGGCCCCACCTTCCTCTTGTGTTGACAGCATGGCCAACCTGCTTTAGGAAACCAGAGGCATATCCGGGCAACACTTTTGCGATTCTCTCCTCAACAACGTCCGAGGACCAACTTCACAACTCGAGACAGAGGGGGAGGCGCAGCTGTGATCCTGAACATAACTTCAAAGCTCAACGGTGGATTGCTAGATCACCCGTGTGTATGTTCTTTAACAAGGATAAAGAATGTTCGACACCAGTAATTTTCTTTTCTTTTCTTCCCGTCAGTCAAGTTATCCAGGCTTTAGACGGGAACTGAATCCGTGATAGTGAGCTCAGGCCATCAGAGCCAGTCCAACAGCAACATCCACATGTCAACTCGTTGTCATGTTGATATGTCACAACAAGTGGGGAGAAAAATTTTGCTTCACCAAAATATCGCGGTATCTCATTTCGTGTTATCTCTTGTAATAAAAGAAACAATCTCAATATATTGACTTCAATCTCGATAGATTGTATATATAGAGAGTGCTCCGGATCCACAGACTCGATTCATTAACTGCCTCTATTCAGCGATCTTAAGATCAGCTTTTTGTGCCTATACAAACAATATACTATAGACCGCTTCGATATACCCAATTTCGAGGAGCCGAAAGCAATCTACTCCGTATTGCGTCCCAATCAACATTAATATCGGAGTTGCTCACTAAAACGCCGATTTGATCAAGTGTTCGGAGACCTACTGTGCTGATAAAAGACTTGGCGGTTATAAAATCCCCACACACACACCAAAGCGTGCAGCCATGAAACTCGCGTGCCGGGGTACCCTTTTTTTTCCTTCTCAGAAATTTTGCCGCGCTCGGAGAATGAAGAGCGAGAAATGCGGGTCCGAAGGTTAAAATGTTTTAAGTTTTTCTCTCTCTCTCTCTCTCTCTCTCTCGTAGAGAAAAAGAGCGGCATCTACACAGCCTCATTCTTTCGTTATATCTGTTACATCGGTTGTTACAGGCGCGTCTGTTTCAACACTATTGTTCTCCCCAAACCCATACATTTGGGACTGCCCTGTAGAGCCTAAACGAAAAGAGACATGGTCCAGCGAGAATCAACCCATAGAAAAAGAGAAGAAGAAAAAGAATCGATGAATCCCGAGGTACGTATTTACCAATGCGCGTCCATGGTTCGGATGAGGGGTCTCAGCACGGGATGCAAGAGAGGTTCATCTGGGACAAGTTTCATCGAAAACCTCATGCGAAGCATAATTTCATGCTAGAATCGTGGAAGAATTAACCCGGGGGATTTTCTAACCACACCTTCCCGAAGCGTTTAAATACAACTGCCTTTGCAACACAAATTTCTACACAGATTCGTCCCAAAATACTAGTATGGAGACAGACACGGCTGGTTCGTGATTCTGTTCCCACTGGGCTCGACTGCGCCTCCAACGTTGCAACATGACGGCAGAAAGATTTTTCTTTAAGCGAAGAAATACCCTAACAGCGAAGATGGTGTTGCTCTATGATGTAAAGATAGAAACATTTGTAGCACGTTGATTGATGATGCGTCTGAACACAAGGAAGAACAATTTTTTAGCCCGCTAGGTCGGATCATGGATTGATCTTCCCGGGGATTGTAAACGAAAGAGTTGCATTTTTCTCGAAAGTAAAAAAACCTATCTACTGTATGAAGTGAAAGTATGTATGTACAGCCGACCGTCCCGTCAAAAAAGGTCTGGAAAAGGTCCAAGAGCTTGTAAAAAGGCGACGTATGGAGGTCAACAAAAAGTTATGGATTTGAGCCATAAGAGAAAAATAGGATATCCAGTCCCTATCCAACCAGGATACACGAATCGAAAAGTTGAAGAATAATAATTACGTTCATAATAATTGAGAAGAACGTAGATATGCAGTCAGCGAATGTCATGAAATTCAGCAGGAGTGTCTTGTATGCTCCCGACCAAACATATCGCCATCAGGAGAAAGTGATCTGCTCTTTTGAGACCTTGCCTGTTAGACAGTTTAGCAAGTAAGTGCAAACTTCTTGTCTCCTCCGTACCAGGAGACGCCGAAACGGGTTTCAGCTACACCGCCTGGCTTCCATTGCTCGTCAACGGCCTCGAACCAGAAGAATGGTTTCTTGGTAGACCTCATCCAGCAAGCAATGGCCTTGAAGTACTGTCCAGCTTTGGCGACACCAGGAATAGCCTGGCCGATGGTGTTGCCCATAGTAGGCCAGCCGGTTTCGGCGACAATGATTGGCTTGCCATTCATCTTCGCACCGAGAGCCCACCAATCGCGCTTGAATGCGCCCAACGCAAGATCGACTCGAACACCTCCGTAGTCTAGTGAATTGTTAGCATGTTTTCTACAAAATTGCAGTTGTTATATATTATGCGGTGGTTTATTATCGGGTGTGGGCTTACAAGGATAGTCAGTAACCATCGCAACATCAGAGGCATCCAGGACCGCTTGGTTGGCGCCATTCAAAAGAGGACCAATGCCGTCACTGGTGCCGACGGGAATATTTGTTTTGCCGTAGCTGTTTTGAATCATGCCTTTGACGTCCTATATGAAGAATCTATTAGCAAAACTTGCGTCGATAAAAAAAGCGCCAATGAATAGTCTTACCCAAATATATCCAGCCAATGTAGAAGATGAGGTGCCTCGATACATTTCCTCACTTCCGACGGCGACTCCAGCAATTAGAGAAGACATGCTTCCAAGAATCTGGCGTCCCAATTCGTTCTTGTCGGACGTGAACTATGTTACACCAAGTTCATCCACGTTAGTGATATGCATTCCCAACACGGTAACACGAGTGACGGCAGGGAACATGTTGCAAAAAATGCAACAGTAGTGTTGAGCTTACAGTAGATTGGGGGCTGGCCCAGATTCCTGCCCAGATCTTAATGCCTCCAACCTCCTTTGCAGCTTGCAAAGCTAGAGATAGAGCGGAACATTGGCTGGTGGTGAAAATCTTGACAACAGTGAAGGTGAACTGCGCGTTCCTGAACGCTTTAACCTTGTTCATCTCTACCTTCCAGTCGTTCAAGGTCTTGCAAGCTCCACTGCTCTATATTGAAAGGTATGTTAGCCCAAGCTCTAACCCGGAATATAACAATCACAGAGTGCTAATATAATAGGAATGGTAGCCTCACGGTGTATGTTCCCATGTTAAACCCGGCAAAGTACGGAACGGATGGTCGATAAATGGTTGCACGAGCACGAAGTTCCGGGTTGCTAAGCTCATGGCGAGCAGACAAAACCGTACCATCATCGGCGAGGATGGTGCTATTAGAACCTAAGCAAGGTTTCAGCAACGTTAGTTCTAAAATATCGAAAGTAAATATCTGAAGCTGGATCCTTGATCCTTACCTGGAGGTGGAGGGACCACTGGCACAGGAATGTCAGGGTTGAATGGAGCAGTCTTGTAGATCTTAGGATCAAAAGGAGCAGCAGGAGTATCCACTGGAACTGGAGCTGCACTAATGGCGGTCGGATGGAAGAGGAGGGCCTGAAGGCCAATGCAGATGAGTTTGGACAGCAACATCTTAATTGACGAGTTCAACACGCCCGGCGGGATTTGCTGCGAAAGAAACGGCGGAGAAAGGACAACTTTTCTGATGCTTGAAGATTGAATGCGAAACTGGTGATAGGATGCTGCTATCCTCGTGGCTGGACGGGAAGGCTATGATTAGAAAGGAATGACGATTGCGGAGGAACGTGTTTTGGAATTTCGAAAGACGTTGATGATACAAAGGAGTGAATGGTGCTGTAGGAATTCTAAACGTCACTGACTGGGGTGTCGACCTAACAAGCAAAAATTGCAAAATGAAGGAAAGACAATGGATACGACCAAAGGAGTGTGATGTCGAGTTTTCGACGATAGCAGCAATAATACCAGAATAGTTGTGCCTACGGAAAGAAAGGCCAGAAGCAAGATCAACGTGATCAACTCCGGGACCCGGAAGATTTTATACTTTAACCATGGTTCTGGGTGCTCTACGATCTCCTTAAGGCCTTGTCTGCGAGGGAGGGCATACGGCTGGGAAGGGTGCTTACGACTCGTTTCGAAACGTGCAAACAAAATCTACGGACAATTGGCTCAGTGGGGGCGTCTCTGCAGGCTGGATGCGTCTTTGGAATTACACTGCAAGGTACCAAAGCCCTATCAGACATCATTCATTGATCCAGCGCAGCAGCAGCAAGGGCCTGCATAAGTTCAACGCACTGTCGATAATGAGTCTGACAGATTATCCAGGACGGCTCGAGAACGCCCAACCCGAGTTATATCTCTGAGTGTTTTAACAAATTCCCGGTTCTCGGATCCATCGAACTCATCCAGTCTATACCTTCTCCGATCCTGAGAGGAGCTTGGAACGGTCCTTGGGGTGTCACATCAGAATAGGAGTATAGCATCCTGAGAATCTCATTGGCCATCGACAAACATCAAAGCTCGGATACGCCTCCGAGACACAGTGGGAGGCGAGCTGAGGCCGAGGCGAGAGAAACTTCCTTCGATGAACCGTAAGCGTATGAGCTGGCGGCGCAGGAGCTTGCAGGATTTTAAGGAGCCAAGGAGCCACCGCGGCGGCCCTTCTCACCCACCCTCTTCGACTTGAATTCGCCCTACGAAGCCTGCCACCTGTTGAACTTTGTGCGATCGTCATCTGATTGGTCGCTCTTTGATGAGGCCTCAAGGCCAGGCCGAACCTCATGCCAGGGGTGCGTCCTAAGCGAGAAATTCAGGAACCAGCGGCTGCCCACTAATATCCAGGAACACCAATCAAGCTGCTCCACGAGGCTAAGCATCAAGATCCTCAAAACCGGGCCGTGAAAAAATACGCCGTTTCGGTATGGATTTCTGCAAATGTCTGGTAAGTCGAGAAAAAATCTTTCTCTATTGTAATTACTTTTGGGTTCAAAGTATAACGGAACCGGAAAAACTCCTGCGCTCCCACTCTGTTGTAAATTTGCAGCATGGTGTTGGTGACACAGGGGTGAACAAAGGAAAAGGAACCTGAAAAAAAAAAAAAAAAAAAAAACCTGAGCTTGCTAGATAGATAGAGGAAATTTCATCCGACGCTAGGAAAAACATAATTCGGACTGAATCATAATAAGATATAATTTTCCGAAAACTCGAAGAATAAAATAAAAGCAATACTGTATCAGTTCATCAGTTAGAGCCATCCGAGCGAAACAGGAGCAATTAATTAAAAAAAGTTGTACTCTACCTATAAGCGAAACCAAAATTCTATTTTGTAAGGCTGATGTCCTCCTCTGCATAATGATACAAGCACACGCAACGGCCGTCCGTCTATAAGCTAAAAGATAAGCCCTATTTATGAAATAATATTTTAGACAGACCTTTAGGCTGATTGCGGAAAAATGCGCCGAAAATAATACTTACTAGCATATATTATAGAAATTTTATTAAAACGAGTAAATCCTCTCATCACCTTCAATAGACATAACATCATGGTCGTAGCCAGTAGAGCTTGGAGGTGATGAGAGAGGGCTGGGGGTATTGACAGGCACTTGAACTTCGGCAGCGATATCTGAGACTGTCAACGTAACAACAGGGTCAACATTGCTAGCAAGGATGGGCGCTGGTTGCTCTGGTGTATTGCCTCTGCTTTTTCGAGGTGAATAAAATCCGGATTTTTCCTCAAACATTATTCTTTCTTTCTCAAAGGTGTTGGTGTCATATCGCATTACTAAGCCGCGGTCTTCAGGCTTATCAGCCATCTAAGCGATTGTTACAGAACATTAGTCGTCAGGCCGGGACAATAAACTGTCGTTTCAGATAGGACGGAATACTTACATATAACCGCACTATCCAGAACCCGTTATCACCAGTAGCGATTTCAGCATTAAGCGGAAACCCGCTGTTATATCTGTGATATGTCTGGATAATTGCAGTCATGAACTGTAGGATAGACGAGTCGGAAACACAGAGCTAAATATTCCAGATCACCATAGTCAGAGCCAGATCGACGATGGGTGTGGCGGGTGCACTAGCAAGGAATAGCCAATTTGCATCGCGCAATGCGAAATTGGGAATTTCCTGTAGGTACATATGCATCCGGATATCGGCTCGTGTCACCTTCGTGCAGGTAGCGGATAGAAACTTACTCCATAGCAAAATAGGTTAAATGCTGTAAGAACAATAGAAGCGTCCTGCAGGTATGGCCAAGTTTGTCTTAACCGATCTCTTAGTAATGACATGGCCTTCATGGCATGTTTGTGGGTCATGTTGGTGAACACTGGCCAGTGAGGGCTCTGGGTCAATGCCGCGTCGCCTATCACAAAATGCAATTTATCGTTTTAGCTAATATTAATACCCCAGCTAGAACATGGAGGTTAGCTTACCAGCACTGAATGCCATTACCGCATTGTTCGTCATATCGTCCTGCAGCAAGAAAATGCATGTTAATGTAAGTGTAATCCTTTCGCCTTGGCTCTCGGGGCACCGTGGTATACGGGTATTGATATTTGGGAAATCTTGGGTCCCCACATCAAGGATGCCATGCAAGAACGGATGCAACTTACCACTAGTGAGATCTGCCGCGAGTCGACGTGGAAGAGTGTCGATATCATCTTGCCGAACTCAGGGGTGCACATGGAGTTGAAAGTCATCGGGCTCCCCCAGAAGTCGGCAAATCTTTCCATCAGTCGAGACGAATTGCTGTCAACGATCCGATAAGCAGAAGGCTCTCGTAACATCGCCATTGGTGATCGTCTAGGCACATTGAGCCTCCTTAAAAGAGACAAACTTCAGTTCTGTATCCACAACACGGGACTATGCGGCTCACGAAACCTACATCGCATGTGCAACGTTTCTCACAATACTAAGATCATCTGTTTCAGGCCTTCGGGGCGGCGGGGAAGCAGAAGATGATGCGGGGGTGGGTATAAAGTCATCTTCTTCAAGAAATTGACTTATACTGTTGTGCATAAATATACCTTAGCTGTTGCGTTCATTATTCGATTCTCCATTTTAAAAGCCAGCAAAAAGAACCTTTTACTCGAAGAAGCGAAGTCGTTTTGCGGACGAACAAGCTCTTCCTCCTCTGCTTCTCGCTCTATCTTCTCATTCCTAGCACTTAACGGTTGCGAACACTGATACCCATGCTCCTGACACCTATTGCATTTCGATCCAGGCCACGTTCTTCCCTCTGGCAAGCACTAAAGTTTTTACCCGGAGATTAGATAACTGTAAATGAGATCGATCATTTTCCGTCCCATCCGGGATTATACGAGACAACGCCTTGAAAACATACCTTTTGCTTGTCTAACCGACAACGACTACATTTTAAGATCTCCTTATGTTTTTTACCCTTTTCTTTCGGCATGGGACCAACGCCAACGCCCCTGCGGTATGCACGGGCGACGAAACGGTTTACTTGCCTTGCGACTTGGCTGAGTGGGTGGGTGAGTGGACGTGTGTGTGGGCGTGTGTCTTCGAAAGCGAACCGGTGCCACTCGGACAGGGCTCAACGACCCGAATGTACCAAAACCATGCAGCAATCAACGAACGAGTTGCAGGTCTGGCTATTTGTATCTCGCAATTCTTTCTTTCGAAGGTTTGCTTTTGTGAGAACCGATCTGCCGGATTTTATCCAAAAAGCTTAGCCTGAGACAAAATACCACACTCTGGTCGAAGCAAATTTGGTTGTTGATTCGAAGCTGCTCCTTTTTAACTCTCCGTAGGTTGTTTCGATTCGGAATACGCCGCTTTTGTCAGTTCCAGTCTAAGAAACAAACTTGTCTAAGGACAGGAAGGTGCCACCAGAGGCGTATACTAGCTCTGTAAGACCGTCGACTGCCCATAAAAGCTCGGCTGAACCTATTGTAATGTGTATTTAACAACGTGGAAAATCAGGTCAAGTTCCATTTAATGTTGTTCGCAATTTTGTCTTGGCAGTATACAAGGGTGGGTTAAAGGCGACTGGGATTCTCAAGCGGGATATTGATCCTGAATATAAAGGTCTGGCTGCCAGCTGCCTCGGGAGAGCCGGTCACAAAAACATTCGAACCGACTGTTCCTTATACTTTTCGATACCATATATTCACGAGATCTTCTTGTGAGTTAAGGCTCCCATTCTCGCGCTGCGAATAAATATCACCTCAGCCTCAGCCTTTTCAGTAAATGTGCGGAGACGAGTCCCAGAACCGACTAGGGCCCCACTCCCCGCATATCCCCGACTGAGAGCTCCGACCTGGACTTGCAGTATACGACGTACCAACACATACAAACTTGTCCCAATCGTCGACATTCTGGGCATCCGAAAATCGTCATCTTACCGCGTCGCTATATGTTCGATACTTAAATCCCTCTTTTTCGTTTAACATGGCTCTATCGCGTCGTCATCTTATGACAAAGCTCCCTACTCGTGCATGGCTCCCTTTGTAAGCACGGCTCTATCGGGATTAGTTCGGGGAATCGATGTATTCAGTTTTCTGGTGATTTGATGTCATATCTTGATCGATTGGCTTCTCCACGCATACGCGCATAGGCACAGGAACGTAGAAGATGTCATCCGAACCCCCGATTCGACATGGTGTGTCTGCTCGGTCCTCAGAAATCCACGTTTTTTTTCGTGGATTAGCGAGATGCAGCCCTGGATCTGTCGACTGCTCGGTGCACCGTGCGTTAATTAAGTGAGCAAGCCTGGTTATTTTCGACATCGATGTTTCAGCAAGATGACAGAATGGATATGCATCTGTGGTCTGATTGATAACTTCTTTGCCTTCGTCGAACGTCCAGATTCAAGGCTAGAATATCCTATATTTTGTGATCTTGCCAGTCCGGGTGATTTTCCACGCGACTATCAACCGAATTGAACAAAGGTGGATCCACGGATACGGCCAAAGTCGGAATACGGCGATTCTCGAAGGCTCTTTGCAAATACGTAATTGAAAGTGAAAACAATGGCATTCCTCAAGAAATAGACTGTAGTAGTGCTGATAAAGATAATATCCGGATTGTACTGCCCATTCGGAAGACGAAATAAGTCCGCTTTGGCGATTTCGAGATCCATCTAAATTTAAATGATAGTAGGCTGACATATATGCAGACACATATACTTCAAACCGAAATTACAAATGGGGACATCGAGCTAGCTCATGAAGATGACTAAATGTAAAAATAGAGGCTATCAGTAGATGACCCTATCGCCTTGATATAAGACATCCGACGGGACGGCTGTTGTACCATAGCGTTGGTTCGATGGCACCGCAAACTAAGATTTCTATTTCGGAACTATCCCAAAACTAAAATTGCTATATCTGTGTCAGATTTGAATTTCGGTTAGCCATCTGCTAGAGAAACTAGCTCTCACTATCTAAAGCCACACTAAGCAGGGGCTTAGACTAGTGGGTTCCTGTCAGGCAGATAAAAGAGTGACCAGTTCTCTAACCCCTAAGAAAGCACGCAAATGGTATAGTTACTTTAGTCTGCGTATTCTGTCACATCTAACCCAGGAGGCATCAAATATCGTAACCTAGTCGGTCACGCACGATGTATAATTCTCTACTTCATCCAACAAAGGGCTGATCAAAGTGACTCCCAGCGGTGTGCTCTCGCCATGCAAAAAGGCAATTTTAGCATTCAGACTACTAATACAAAATAATTGGAATTGAGTATTGAGATATGCAGGTGGCAGATACTGTAATTGGGTTATTTCATTAACATTCATTCGTGTGCACGGGCTTCTGCAGAACTAGCCCCCGCGGTTGTTATTGATGCCTCCAAAGTTAGGTCTCGTGAACGTGAAGACCTGAACGTATTCGTCTGGATTCCAGGGTTGAAGCTGAATAAGATAGAATTCGCCTCTAATTCGCCTCTGGACACTCCAAAATCTATCCCCTTGGGCCGAAGCAATACTATGAGAAGAAGTCTCAGTATATCGACTACTAATTGGCTACTCCTTGGCTGACCGCAATGTGTGTTATTGGCTTACCTATACTGGCCCCCTCCTTGATTAATGAGGTGCCAGAGATCGGATCCTCCACCTAGGATGAAGTTCGCAACAGCGAGATGACGGTCCTTGTTATATGCTGGGCCTCCACGGCAAAGAAATTTCCACAAGCCATTCCCTCGTCTATCTCGTCCATCGTACAAAACATTCCACTAGGCAAGGTTAGCTGAGCAAGGAACTGGATCTCTGCAGTAAGCAAAAGCCTTTCACTTACCACGACATCTCGATCACCTGGGCCTCTCCCTGGCGCGCCGGTGCGGATCCGCCTGTGTCCAACAGGTAGATCCAGCGGTCTCTCTTCAATTGGTAGGATGAGAGTGTTGGGCACTTCTGTTCGAATCCCGTTTATTCTGCCATTGAGAACGAAACTTAGATAATACGGATACGGACCAGCTTCGTTTTTATTGTTAGCGAGGATATCGAAGTTAACGATACCGCCGAGATTTGTCCCTGAAATACTATCACTCATAATGTCAGATAGTAACGGTAGCTGTAGATCCTTTGTTTTGAACAAAGTGTATCACCGAATATTCTAGAGAGATATGCAGGATGTTGAATTTTAAGTGTTAGTTGTCTCGTCGCAGATAATATAGGTCAAGAGAAGCTGTAAATCAACTTGTAATTCGGTCATAGTGAGAAGCTCTGGACTTTATATTTACATCACAAGGACAACCATACCTCAAGAGTGGAGGATAACGCTTATCAGTCAACTGTTAAGACTATGACCCGGCATATGAGTTGAAATGGTGTGTCCATTCCCTACCAAATTACATTTCAGGTATACCCCTTGCATAAAGCATATGTTAGTACCTGCAGCACCGCGCAATCCACACAAAAAGTTGAGTTGTATCATTTACCGTTGGCAACTATATTCAAACCGTCTTTGGGCCCTGGGAAGCTAATGAATAGGAATGTAGCCTTAATAACCAGATCGACGCGTCGGGCAAAGTCACCCATACCATGAATTGTGATCATTCGAGCTTACATTGTAAATTGCTTTTGATGGAGCATTAATTGCGGCTGAGAACTAAAACTTTCCTTAGATTTGAGTTTCAGGGAATGGAAGGGGAAACTACGAATCCGGAGTTCTGAAAGTAGTTCTTTTGCCTAGAATTCTCGTTCGATAGATTCCTAATCTAATTTTTCCACTATCAGGATGATATCCTTTATCAGGATATTTTCAAATACAATTATGCTCTAGGCGGACTATCTGGGGGAGTGATGAAAGCTTTGACGAGGAAAGGCATTAATGAGTTAACTTAAAAGTTGGCGCTTATAAGGGTCTATTGGGTTAGACCTCTCAGGCAGTCTAAACGAACACAAAAAGGTATATCAGCAAAGAAACCGTGCGGGCCACGCGAGCGAGAGAAGATCTGATAGGGTATGAAAGAATTGGAAAGCAAAAAAAAAAAAAAAAATATCCACAAGGGCTTAGGTAGTCAGGAATGGCTCATGAAGACCTAGAAACCATCACCCACTCGATATCAGATATCGATACCAAGCAATCTTGATGAGAGTGGGATTCGAACCCACGCACGGTTACCCGTACCAGGATGTCGCTTGCTAAGGTGTGACCTTAACCTGGCGCCATAGACCAACTCGGCCATCTCACCGAAGTTTTGTAGATGCGATTTGATGTTTCTGGTGCGCTTGTGGTATATATCTCATATAGGGTACATGATGGATCCTATGACCTTCTCAAACAGAATATGACTGTTTAGAGATCAGCCTGTTAGGGAACCGGCTCACGTATTCCCTCGAAGGGTTTAAAGCCTGTCACCCTCCTTATGCCATCTAGGTCTCCTCCTAAGTGATATGGTAGCTGCTATCTCGGAATCAATTACGAGGTTGAAAAATTTTGTGGCAGGGGTTTGTGTTGTCCCCTGTCGTATTTTCCGGGCGCCAAGCCACTTCAGGAATAGCGTGACACAAGGCGACGCAGACAATCGTCATCAATGACTTCCGTCACCACTCCACATCTCCAGCCCAACCAGATCGACTTGTATATAGTTCAGAGAACCTGCAACCACCAGATAAACCAGCTAGCTATCTCAAACCCCACATATTATTCGATAGCAATCCCTATCCAAGCGCGTTTGCCCATTATCTCGGCAAGTTAGACATCATGGCGACTCCTCCGCTCTTGTAGTAAGTATTCCTTGCAAAGTCACGTACATTTAGATCTAGGCATTTCTCACCATTCTCAAGCACGTGCGTCGCTCACAATACCACTGTCCTGGCTGAATACACGCCATTTCCATCATCTTCGCGAAATTCTTCCTCGGTCGCTCAAATCGCCTCGGTCGTTCTCCCGAAGATCACACACGAGGAGTCACAAAAGCTCACCTACACATACGGCGACCATCTTATCAACTATGTCTCCACACCTACATCTGCATCCTCGCTCACATTCCTGCTCGTTACCGACAAGTCAGTGGCAAGGAAGACCTCTTTTGGCTTCCTGCAGAAGATTCAGGAAGAGTTCGGTCTTAAGTTTACTCCCGCAACGATCGAGGATGCACCACCCTACGGCTGTGCAGAGTTCAACAAGACTTTGAAAGAGCAGGTCCATAGATATGCGGCTGGAAATGGAGAGGATCTCGGTGGTAATAATGCTCGCAATGTTCAGGCCGAAATTGATGCTGTGAGAGGCATCATGACAGAGAATATCGAGCGGGTGCTTGAGCGAGGAGAGCGTATCGACCTGCTAGTCGATAAGACTGAGAGACTAGGAGAAGGAGCTCGTGGTTTTAGAGTTGGAGCTAGGAGATTGCGAAGGCAAATGTGGTGGAAGAACATGAAGTTGGTGGTGTTGCTGTGGGTTGTGGTGATATTCTTGATATACCTGTTTGTGGGATTTGGGTGTGGATTACCTGGTAAATATTCTCTTAACAGCTTGGACATTTAGATGTCGCTCCCCTGGCTTTGGACGATATACTAATAAACTATATCCAGGTTGGCAACGATGTGTGGGTCATTCAAACTAGGCAATGGGCCTTCAGAATTTCGATTTTAGAAATTTTGAGACAAGGCAAACCAATTTATATTTGAAAGCATCTGGATAAAATACACCATTCAATGTGCTGGATTTCGGTTTTTCTAGGGTGTCAGAGGCGGAGGTTATGCTTGCTACTTGTTTGTTGGAACCAGGGCGCACAGTGCTGCTAAGTTTTTTTTTTTTGGTTTTCATCTTTAGGTCGTTACCAAGTTTTATTGTAACCTTTGGAAGTCTCTAAGCATTTATTTATTTCTATCATTCTACTCATCAGCGGATACCGTTTATCGATCACAACTCCTATGTATTACTAGTCTCAATTCAAAGCATGATGTACTTCTCTCAAATTTGCTTCAGCATACATTTTCTGGTACGTTATATAAAGCATGATGCGGCTGATCTCAAGCTGCATAGATATACCTAAGATGGTTGAGGTTAGACGTGTGGCCGGAACCCCTGATGTGTTTAATGTCTTCCAATTGAGGCATGGGAGCCCGTCATATGTTCTGTGGACGTTATATACGGAGAATCCTGTGATATTCCCAACTCCACATACGTATAAACCCTCATCTAAATATCAAGAAGAGGGAGTAGGATACCGGATATACGGCAAATATTATACAGTTAACCGCTTTTCTAGGCAGCAACTTTGATTCATTGAGTCTGCAGAACTGGAGATAGCTAGATGTCGAAATCGTGTTGTCTACGAAATCCAACGCGTCGGACTTGCTCTATTGAGGCTTGCAGAAAACAAGTTCGCCTTACGCCTTGGCTCTCAAGATCTCCAGCTACAGTGAGAATCTTTCGAAATTTACTTCTCGGCTATCGTTCCGTGCGGCTTTTACGATGATAGTCATGGACCTGTTTATTGTCAATACATGAGCAGTTCCTGGTTAAAGTATCGCTTCCGAGAAGCCGAGAAAGTTTTAGCGAAGAAGGCGCAGCAATCGTCTCTCGTCCCGACCCCCGACATTGGTTTTTGCCTCGTTATTTGGCCCTCCAAAGGGTATTTCGAGGCAGTGTAAAATGGTGATTTGCTGCCTATTGCCAAACTAAGCCTTAATTCAACATTGGACATCACGTTCTCTTGAGGTTTAAACGGCTCACATGCGCTATGATACAAGGCTAAGCTAAACGTCCATCAGGGATAGGTGAGCTTATGTCACCACCCACCAGGCGTGTTTTCGAAACCTGGACCTCAGAGCTAATATCTTTATGGAATTTAATTCTTTGACTTAAATGAACGCGAAGAGCCACAATCAATTCACCAAAGTTCTCTGCTGTTATTCACACCTGCCGTGCGCCATCGTGACATCCAGACTTCACCATCATGAGCCCTTCATCTCCGTTTACCTAACTCGCATACGCGTTTATGATCGCTTGCATGATCCTGGCACTAACCTCAACTCAGTAAACACCAACGGGCAGACCTGCGACTAGCTCAGGGTCCGGAACGTTCGATCTTAGGGACCACATTCCCATAAAAACTTTAAACCTTCCCAGATGGCTATTGAAGATAGTTGGTACGACTACTACCGGGGACCATCCTCGGGGCCAACTTTTGCCGAGAAGCTAACACCACACTTGCCTACCATAACAGTGCACAATGCCCCGTCTGCACCGTTGTCGCCTGCTCCGTCAACCGTCTTTGAACATCACATTGGAAACGACTATGCCCCTACATTAGTGAATAACGAGTGGAGAAACAATAATGATAAGAAGGCTGAAATTAGAGCTAAGCATGTACGTTCTCTTAATGTTTCCCTTTACGACGAGGCGTCTACACATTCTGCTATTTCCCGGTACGTTGCTGATTTGATATGCAGGGACGAGAACGCCAATATGTAGCCCTGATTCTTGAACTTCTATGCCAAGTCGCGGGCTTCACCTGTGCTATAGTGTTTGGAGTATGGGCGGTAAAAAGCTACAATGTCAGCGTCGTAGCATTGCAGGTCCAGACGGTAGCAAACCAACTGGCGCTACGATCTATGTGCCAAAGCGACCCGGTAAGCTGCTCAAACATATGTCTGCCCGCTCGACTCTTCCTAGACGTTTCAAACGCCCAAGACTTACTTTTATATGTTGTCTACAAAAGACGATTGCAGGTGATCCGAAATGCGTAAAGGCTCTTGCGGCGTCCACCGACGACCTTTGGAACCCGAATTACATACAAAACTCCCTCGAAGGCACGGCAATCGCCACTCCTAAATTAAGTCTCGGTGGGATCGTCGGAATCGTAATCGGCAGCGTCGCTTTGCTCCTAATCATCAATATTATCGTGGCAGTGTGGAGAAGGAGAAGGATGTTGATGCAATTAAACAGCCACGTGGGAACAGATCTATCGAATCTCGAATCGGGGCATGGATCTGGGATGGCGCCTCATAGTTTCAGCCATTTATCATCTTCAATGAACTCAAAGATGAAGAATTGCCACAAGAGCGCCAGCCAGAGCACGTTGTCGGTATCGACGACAGTGTACTCTGGAAACCCTTTGACCCCCAGCAGCACAAAGGTGCCGAAGAAAAAGCGGAAGAAGCAATCACACATGTTGCAGATATAGTGAATCTAGTCTTTATGTGTCGATAGCTTTATGCGAATGTAGTTTTCGTACACAATCTAATGTATGGCAAATCATGGCAAATCGAGTGGCTTTCAGATCACATCTCTGCATGATCTAGATCGATAAGGCCATCTGTAATGTAGATCGAGATATGAACAGAGCTGTCTAGCCTCCGAGCCCAGCCGGGAAGATCACGTCTTTAGCGTAGTGTTGAACGCCACGATCGATGCTACCCGAGGATATAATGGACAGGAATAAACGAGGTGAGGAATCGAACCGACTCAAAACAAATGTCGACACGCTATCGCTATCAGTCTCCACGAAGACCCTGCATAAGAACGGTGCATTAGTCCGGAGAGCCTACATGAATTTCCGGTTGCCGTGGATGTATATGTACAGCTTAAGATACCAACGTTCCGCCCACCTACTGCGCGGGCGTTGAAGTAGCTTGGAGAACCCTTTCCAACATGCAACGCAAGTTTTCTAGATCACGCCGCCTTAGAAAGCCACCACCCACACTCGAGCGTTCGTACTCGCAGCCCATCGGACTGTTCCCTTTTTGGCCACCGCTCTTGCAAGCTCGTCGATATTTTCCCTTAGAAAGTCGTTGCTAAATTTCTAGACCATGTACATACATGTAAGTCGCGATAGTATGCACGCGCCGGTACATGTGCAACCGCACCTATCAGATCTGGTATCTTCCCCGCTCCGAACCAGATTGGTTCTGCTTGAATCTTCATCAAATCCGCCAATTGTGTTTCTCGAACACGGGAAAAAAAAAAATTTCTTGAGCAAATTAAGTAACAGGAAGGATTTTAAGAGTTTTTGTTTCTTTGGGTAATACAATGTTCGGCTCTGTTTAACGTGGGTACGACGTGTCTTCGTATACATCGCGGAACCGACGAGACCGATGCCATCTTCCAGTCGAACCTGCGCTGTTCTACACTAATTTTCGTCTCCACTGTGATGTGGTGTCGAACTGTCTTAATTAGGTCTAAGATTTGCGCCGCGCCCCCGCCGGCAGCTGGATTTAAGCATTTGCAAGCAAAAACCTTTTCTTCCCGGGAATTTATTAGGCTTGTATATACCGTTGAATCACGCAACTTTAACTAGTCAATCGGTTTGGTTGATTGGTAACTTTGGTTTGATATTCCTATCGATAGGTACTTAAGGTACATCCGACATCAACGGTATGCAAAAGTATACAGAGTTTCGCTAAGTGGATACAGGTAAAATGAAAAAAAGTAATTGGTAAACAAAGTAACTCCCGCTTTCCCTAAACGGCAATATTCTTTTGTATATACATATGCAGCCAAAAAATACAAAGTGGAACCCATGAAGCAAAGCAACCCAGCCTATTCCCAAGAAACAAGTTGACAAAAGAAAGAAAGTAAAGAAGATGATAAACTCCGGGGGTAGTTGGTTTCGTTAACAAATGAAATTCGTGCTTTTGTACAGAGCGATCGTAAATAGCGTTTTTGATTATTTTTTTGGTTTTCTTTTATTATTTTTTATCAAATATTGATGTTTACCAGACCTCTTCTTCATCGTAGAGTCTAGTGATTGTGTCTTCGTAGTGATGATCCCGATCATGCATTGTCAGGAATGTAGCAGTAGACATCTGTCGCTGATGATGTGGTACTGTAGGCGAGGGTGGAAGCACGCTTGGAAGAGGAGGTAGTGGATCGCTAGGGATTGGGATAGAAGCTGTGCGAGGTGAAGGTGGCGGCGAATCATCGTCGTTCTTCAGGCTCAGATTGAGTCTTTCGGCGACTGCTGGTGGTAATGCCACCATTGTCTTCTCGACTTCCCCGTCTGGTTGTGTGACGGAGTACATGTACCATCGTCGATCAGTGAGTTCGTAGACTTGACTTTGTCGCTTGTTTTGGTAGGAGCTTCCGGATCCAGAGTTGCGACTCTTGATGCTCTTGATGCTTCTGGTGCTCTTGATAGAGAAGAGCGAGGGCCGCCTCGATGGCGTCTTCTCAACCTCGTGCTTCGCAGAGCGTCTGAAGATAGTTGGGATGCAAGACATGATCATTTTAAAGGATGGAAGATATTCTATTCAATCTAGCAAAATGATGAAGGCTAGATTGAAGAAGAGTTATGGTTGGAGTCAGAGAAAGAACTCCCAAACTTTATATATAGATAACTGTCTTAGAAAGGACGAGGTGTGTTGGTGCTTTGGTGTCTTTCTGAGTCTGTGCGTAGAGGCTGCCTTTTCTCTTTCGAGGAAAGTTGTGAAAAGTTGAAAGTACTATTGTCCAAATGAGTAGAGTCAAGCTGTCGATCAAATATTTGTCTCCTCTTGATCGTCTTGCTGAGATAAATCACTTCGAAGGCTAATGTTGTCTGGTTATGCTTGATAAAAGAAAGCGGATTTGGATACAGATGAGAGGATAGGAGAATTTGGGAACCCGAAGAAGCGGTTGTCTCGACCTTTATGTATCGCCGCCCAGGAGAAGATAGGTGACTTAAATAACTCCTCAAGGAGTCAAGCAGGGAGTGGGGATAACAAAGCGGAAAGTTAGGAGAAGGATTGGGTTTTTTGCTGGTTCCGAGAATCTGGGACTGGGTTATCGAGACCCCCGGCACGCTTTGAGCCTAACTGACTTGGTCCCACGCCAGGCCGGAAAACTCTCTCCTAAAAAATTCTTCCCTGTATGATTTCGTCCCCGTGAGGGGTAGGCAGTGATCATGGTTTCGTTGCAAGAGGGTCCTGGCTGGAAATGGGGGTCATGGCATTTCAGAGCCAGAGGACCGTTTCGATACGCCAAAACCGCCAGGAAACGGCCTTAGTGGAGTGGTGTGGGAGACCGGGGCAAGGGTCTACCAAATTGATGGCGCCTTGGCAATAGAACACGCTGATGGCATGAATTTCCGGTAACGCACGGGATAAGGGCGATTTGATCGCTGCTAATGGCGGACTTCAAGGCTTGTATTTTGTTATTCTGACCAAGGGATGCATCGATGGCTCTCCTTCGACCGAAGGGCCGAGATATATCGATATTCGAGCTTTTGTTGTTTTTGTAGACGCGACGCGTACTAGGAGACCCGAAGGGATGTCCACCACGGAGTCTAGATGACATTAAAGTTGGAAATACAGCCCACACCCCTGATTGCAATTGGCCCCCAAACAGGAGTCGGCTTTCGGTAACCTTAACACTGCCCTGCTATAAGGAGCCACTCCTGTTGATACTTGGGACTGCAGAGATGCATCTGCAACCTCGATACCGGGTCGTCTGGGATTGTATTGTAACATTAAAGCGCTAAGAAATTAACAAAGAAAGGGAAAAAAGAAACAAGAAACAAGAAAGCAATCGGTCATGGCCGTGGAAACCAGCAAGAGCGACAATTGGTGGTCGCCTGCCAGATCCTCCAAATAAATTCCCAGTTTTGCTGAGGGAGGGCAGCCACCAACCCGAGGAACCAGGAATAGCCCCACTTAGGTCCTCGCCTCGCACTCTAACCCATGTTCGGGGAACCGGACAAACCCCTTTGTTGGGTCGTTTCGGCGAGCCCAGTCCCCATCAGCATCCACTCGAGCGTTCGAAGAGATAGGCATTCGCTAAGACACCGGCCATATTGTCTCAGCGTGGCGGCCATTTTCTTGGAGTCCTGACGATTTGGCATTGTCGAGGGTTTCGTATCAAAGCGACAGCAAATGAGGGAGAAGCGGGATTCGCATTTCCCAGTCAGCGGGCCACGGGATGCTGATACTCAACCCGAACCTTGACATGACGCTGGGATTCCTTGACAAATGGAACCGAGCTGCGGCATCGGCTTGATCAATTGAGATTACTTTTGAAGCAAAAGGCGAGATATGAGTTCCCAGAAACGAAAACAAGAACCGACCCAAAGGTTCTCCGTGTGGGTCGATGTCATATCGCAGGAAAATATAATGCATTGCATAGGCCCAAGGGCCCATTTGCATTGAAGCAGTTGGGATGTGAAGGTTAAAAGGAAACAATAGGAATTGTTTGCGATGCGTTGCCGAGGTGCTGCTCTAGATCACCCTGCGTTGATCGCTGCCTGATGTGGGGGCCATCCCGTTGGGCCTCGCCTTCCGCAACACAACCACCAGGACGGAAGGGCAACATGATGCGAGAGGGTTCAAATCGAGAATGTGGGCGGCATCCGCAAATTTCATTTAATTCGCTGGCTTCGAAGAGTTTTGCAAGGCGCATTGGTGAATCTACCATTGGGCCCAACCGCTACCGTGCTAACTTCTAATCCGTCCCAATCACGGCGTGGCTAGCCGAGCCTCCTTCTGGCTTAATTATAGTTATAAGCCATTTGTTTTGCGCTGGAGAGCATTCAATTTTGGCTTGCACTTTCCTATGTTGGCCTGGTGATCGATGACCACAGCCTGCATGGCAAGACGACGCTATACATGGGTTCCTCAATCGAAGTCTAGCGAGCTCGTTTGAATCCAACACTGATGCGACAAACGAAAACACCAAGGTTCCCAAAAACAAATGAAAAATCTGTGATAGCGCCCATCCAAACCTTTGGGTCTGCTAGCTCTATAACATGACCAAATCAGAGACTTTATTGCAAATTTGATGGCATCAATTTCCAGCGCAAATTCTTAATTTCGTCTTGGCCCAGCTTGTGATATTTGAGAACCACCTATCCGGCTGCATTATCCGGATGAGCACGTCCCGTTCCCCGTTCTATTGGGCGGGAAGTCAAATTCCCAGATCTCTGTCCCGGCTGTGGGCCCTCATATGAATTCTTGCTCTGAGTGGCTCCATACGCGAAAGAGGTGGGGTGCGAACACCCAATTTTTCGGGCTTAGGGGTGGTCTAGACTAGACTGGTACTGCCGACGTAAGGTAAGATGTTAGATAGACCTATATGTTACGACATATATAGTTTTTGGTCTGCGTGAGAACATGTTGATGCGTCTAGAGCCTATCTCCTTAATTAACAACTATAGATTTTCTAATTCTCCCATCACTACGAAAGTAGCCTAGGCAAGTACAGGCTGGCAGAGCTTTAATGCTGGCAGTTACAAATAAATGTGCTCTCTTTTACGTCTGCTGGGCTGTTTTGCAACTTTGGATGTCATTGAAAAAAAAAATATATACATCATGGGTTTTCCAACGATAGCACGGCATGTATTAAGTGTCAAGTAAATATATAACCGACTCGGCTAACACACATGATCGTACCTTTGGGCTCTCAACATAAGTGAAACGTCCAGTGTTGGTTCGTGTTTCTTGATGTGTTTCTTAGACCACGGGATGAGCAGTGCCTCAGAACCGGGCCGCCACTCACAAGCGTTCAAGGAGCCTGCACTCCGACATCGCCTGAGTTTATAAAGTCAACGATCCTGACGAATCATGAGCCATGATGTAATGCTCTCTAAATATGATATGAGAGTCCCCGGCCTGTTGTGATGGTTATCAAGCCCTAAACCAGGATAAACTTCTTCAGGGCACATTAGCTTATCTGCGAGGCCGCCGCACGGAAACCTAAATTCTAATTTCGTTTCGAAAAGTGCCAGGATGAGCCTTGACAGTTGGAAGACTTTTCAACCACACATACCAAAAATTTTCAAAAGCGGCCAATCGCATAATTAGCCATAATTAAGGTGCTTCGCCGTTTGTGTTTGCGGGTAGAGACCCCCCTTCTTTTCGCTTCCCCCCACGGCTAACTCCTCGCAAATCATGCCCATGGAAACGATCCAAAATATACTGATAGCCCCCCAAAACACCACGGCGTACATCTATGCAGCCATTCGCTACTGATGATGAAAGCGTGGGACACGATTACCGTGGCAAGGGCAATTGGTATGCAGACCCTCGATTCCATACCGCTCTTCTTTAAAGTTTTCCGTAGCCGATGTGTGTGGCCAATCATGATATCAACAGGTCTAACTTTGGGTGGATACCATTGAACAAGATGTATATTGAACCATCAGATATAGGGAGAAGCGATTACTAGTGGGAGAAATAGGGTCTCATGTACTGACAACATGATATATTTAGTTCTCCAATGGAGATGGAAGGCTGCAAAGAATAAGTCATTGAGATCTAGACCTTAGGATCGATTGCGTATATCTAGATGAAGATTACGGGATAGTAGGGTCGGGTTGAGTCTAGTCTCACGCAGTGATTGTTACGGTAGGATTCAACCGTATGACGCGGATAGAATCAGCTGCTCATTTTAATATGCCTTCTCGACTGCTATGCAATCCTCAGGTCAATCTTTGATCTAGATTTTGGATGAACTTCCTTGTTTAGCGTACTGCATGCTGGAGGCTTGCGTTTAACGTTGGAATGGATCTTACGAGATTTGGGTATATCTATCGAATGAGGATCAGGTGGTCTCTACTCATTCGATATGCGCCAAAGGCGGCGGTTTATGTGAAATTTAGTCAATTGGAATGTCAGCGCTGGTTATAGTTAGTAGGACCGAATAATTGTTAGCGCGTATTAAGATTTTCGAAAAGGATGCATTACGTTATGAGACGCTACGGGTAGATGTTCACAGAAACGGGGAATCAGAAAAAATGCAAAAGTTGTCTTAAATGTACGATCACCTACTAATTTGCTTCCTTATCAATATTCTCCGTCTTTTTGTAAGCTATGATTTCTCGCGTGCTTCAGGAAAATTTGATCTCGCTTTTATTTCCCGATATTTTGATCTATAGCTTTACGGAATGCGGCTCCTCCTCTTTGTAAAGGAGTCATCATAATGAATGGACAATTACCGAGGATCGATTAACCTGCTACTGTCGGAAAAGGAAACGCGCAAATATGGGACGATCTTCGTATCCATACTCTGGTGGATTAGAAATGCGTAAAAGTTTTAAATCATTGAAAGAGACGTAAAGGGTGGCTCTAACGGTACCAGAGCCGAAAACAGCGAAGGAGTTTGTTTCTCATAATTAGGCAGCTATAACTAACTATAGCTCTAGCACTATCAAGATATGCATTTTTTCTGCATGTCCTCTAAAATTTTTCAAATACTTCTGTAAAAATTTGCTCATGTGTAACACAGATAGTATACAACACTGTAACGTCACTATGATTCTGTCAAATCAAACCACAATCACGATATCACCCGATCTAATATCCCCACATGATCATGGGTTTCAGTTGGAGGTCCACTTCATCTGTATGTTCCTGATTCTAATATCGGTATAAACCGTACACAAAGCAATATACTCGGGATCAGAGAACCGGGGGAGGGGGGGGGGGCTTTGGTTCACGGCTCTAGATTATATATAAAATATATAAATACAGTCCATCCTCATGGATTCAGAACGACGCATACGGATTTATACAATCTAATAAAACAACAACTTAATTCACTCTAAGCTTACTGAACTACAAAACTCACAATGTGTCTCGAGAGTGGCGCCTATTTCATCAAATCTAGCTACTCTAGCGGGGCAATGGGTCGGAACGTCATGGGCGACGGGCAGCAAGTGTTCAGTCTTCCACCACTCGACGAGGCCCCCAAATGGGAGATTGAAATGATTGGCGACGGATATTATAAAATGAGCGTTGGAGGGAACGATACGGCTGAGCTCAACGGCCGAGTTCATGCCCTCATACACGATAACGTGGAGGCTGAGAGTTGGGTTATAAAGCCCTATGAAAGAAAAGGGCCGAATGTTTACACGTGAGTACCTTGATACCAATATATGTAGGATTATTCCCAGATGAAAGCCGTTTTCTAATGCAAATGTTGTGGTAGGATCGAGAAACCGAGCGGTTCGCAGGGTTGGGTTATGCTGGCAAATGAGCCGTTTGCGCCTGTAGGTTTTCTAAGGCCGATATATCCAGAGCTATCGGTCATGAATGCACTGATAATACGCAATGTAAATATCTCTTCTGACTTTGCAGGCGGCTAATGAAGTTTGTCTGAATAGATCTCAGTCCAGGCTTTACCTGCGACCAAGAACCTACCTAGACGCTACCTCCCACCTTGCCTCTTTGAAATCATAAAAGCCGACGATGAATAAGAAACTGTCTTGCTCTAGGTCATCGATTAATTATTGCTGTAGTAGTCGCCCTTTTAGTACTATATTTAACCTGCAGATTTCATGGCGCATGCATATACAGGGGTTTAATAATGTTGTTCTTTCAACAGCTTTAGGGTTTATTTTCACGCTTTGTTTATAATTCCATTTCATCTTTTTTCTATTGAGCGCTACAGTATAGCTACAGCGTCTACGAAATCCAGTTTTCATTGAAACCTGAACTGTTTTCTGCGGACCGTCAGGGCGCGGGGTTTCGGAGTTCATGGAACATTGCGAAAGTTCTGGGGCGCCACACCCGCAAAAAGCAACACACTCTGTTCGGACTTTCTATGCTCTTGGCCCACATACGCGCACAGCCAGCGGAACGAGTCGATATTGTCTCCCGAATCGCAAAAGAAAGCATGTAGCCACACACGCGCACGAGACATCGGAACTGTAGTAGATCATCGGAAAGTTATTACTTATGATATGATCATATCCTCCACCTATCACCTATTTATTATGACCCACTCAGCTCAGCTGTGTTGATGGCTTGCATCGCGCGCGCATTCAGGAACGGCGTTGCAAACCGGAAAGCTAAATTCCCTGTCTAGGATACCGCCCTCGGAATAAAAAACCATGCGTTTATAGCACAAGGCAACTGTCCACGTTTATTTAGAAGTGGATATATATCGATTGTCTCCAATTCTCCATGGGGTTATTTCTACCGAAGGGGGAAAACAACCAAGAGACCGAAAAATAAGGTTCTCGTATAGTCGGAAGATCCCAGTCATGTATTCTTTGTCCAAAATATACTCCTGCAGGTAACTGCGTGTGCGTGGAGCAAGAAGCGGTCGTCCCCGTTTGTTGCCGCGTTGTTTCAAACAGACAATACGTCTAAATTCAGAAGAATATATGAATCTCGCCAGTTGAGATGATGTCTCTACCACGGCTCTCTTAAAGCTACAAGAAAAAATATCAGGATAATATTCCGCCGATGCTCAAAACTATGGTTGTTGATGCATACGCGGATGAATTTAATCAGAGAAATTCTTACGCCTTCTAGCTTCTACGCGAATACGAAAACGAAAACTTACCGATTTTGACGGGAATTATACTTCGATCGGCATCAAGGTCTTCGGTAGCGTTAAGCTCGAGCATAAAAAAATTCGGCAGTTGCGATTGGGATTCGTCTCCCACGTACGCTTTGTTTGGAATTGATTAATATTCCCAACGTTATGCTCTAAAGCTACCCAGTGTTGTACCCGGCACTCTCTTAAACCTGAACTATACTGGACAAGAAAAAAAATTCGGCTTTTAGTTCTTACGGTCAGCTTCGAAGCACCCCTTGCGGAATACACATCCATATATTCGTGCCTCTCTCTCTCGTTGAGGGATTAACGTGCCCTGCCTCTTGGCTGTAACGTTAGAATATTATCCAACACTCCAAGAGGTACCAATACGCAGTTTACTGTACTTTTTGTACAAGTGTTCATCGAGAGAGTCTTGGAAGCTCTAATTTCGCTCGCTAACAGCGGGATCCTGGGCACCGGATCCGGACAGAGACCTGAATTTACCCCGGATTCCAGGTACTTGACGTTAAGGTATTGCAAATTTAGTTGATTGTATGACGCGATGGACATCATTCCTTGCGTCTAATTGGGTATTTACCTCTCTCTCGGCAACATGAACAGGCGGGAAACGGTTTCATTCAGGGCGGTGTCTGTGCTACATTACCTGTACGGTTAAATTCTACGGGCATAGCTCTATATATAAGAGCGAGACGGCTACTCAAGAACCAAAATCCTTTACACCTACAGATCAATATTAAACGTTCTTTGCTGGCAACGTAATTTACAATTTATTTAGTCAGTATACTAGTATAAAATCGACTCGAAAAACCCAAAATGCCATCTTTACCAGTGTCGCCTTCGCCAGTCCTCACACCTGGGGACTACTTTATCACTCACGTTTCAACTGGCCGAAAGGTCGGCAGAGCACCAGCTGAGGATAAGTCCCTCTTGCCAAAAAAAGTTTATCTTCTGCCTGTTGGTGTGGAAGCGCCAATCGTATGTCCATGTCCTCTGTGCTCCTAATATATCAATGACTATATGAACTAACGAGCATGTTTATAATAACACAGTGGAGCGTTGTTCAAAACCGTGACGGTACCTTTAAGCTATCGAATAAAGGCGCTCCCACTTTTAGCCAGGACGCGAAGCTTTTTGCTCTACTGGCAGACCAAACCCCAGCGGTTGATACACGTTGGAGAGTATCGTCCGTATACTGGCAGGGTGCTGACCAGTTCATGTAAGTCTAACAGTTATGAGGATATATCCTCGTCGTCAATACGAAGATAGTCTAAACCCGACTTGTCGCTAACATTCACGTAGCGTTCAGTCCGCTAGCGGAGCTGGAGGATGGCAGCTGAAGGTATTGACAACGGCAGAACCATCAAGCGCTTATAGACAGGTAAGTCGCAGCTGCACAGTCATTTTATATGCATGGGAGTGACTCTTTCGGGGTATGATTGTAGATGTTTACTACACGCAGATGTAACTAACATTGGAATATCGCCACTAGGTCGATGTCGCACCGTTGATTGCTACTGCATCATTCCCAGCACTGTATCCAGCCAACGAACGTTTTATTTTCCAGAAAATTTATACGACTACTTGAGCTTGAGATCAGATCATCGGCTACTGTATATACTCCTATCTTGGTCATACCAAGAAACTCATTAGTACGGTGAAAAGTTTATAGTGTATGGTTCATTTCCCAAGATAATAGCTCTCAAGTGATCAAGATATCGAGATAACCCCAATTCGATTTTTTTATACATATTTATTAGATTTAATTTGAAGAGATTTATCCTTTTTAAGAGTAGGTAAGCGCGGTTAAAGCAAGTACCCGAGAATTAAAGCTTCTTAGTGTATTTGTGTGATAACAAGGCCGGCTCCGGGCCTTACAGTTGACCTGGTCGACAGCTCTAATCATATTGATTGCAATTGTTGAAGCCTAAGCTAAGACAAGGTTTAGTAATAATTATGAAATGCTATAATCTTTGGACACATTAGCAATTTTCAGATAACATACTACTCGGATCTGATTGCCGGGTAGTCTACTTATCATCGTAGTGTCTTTGTCGGAGAGCCATGTGGCCGACCGTATCAACGAGCATGCTTCTTGCCTTCCCAACACAACACAGGCCTGCGACACCTTCCCAAAGCCGTAAGGCGGTCTCCTGATCGGGCCACCAATCGTCTTGGCACATGTCCCACAGGATATCAACCCAGGAAACATCAAAACACCAAGCCTTTTCGCTTCCGTGACTGTCTGCACCTTCATCCGGCAGGACCCAGCGATCTTCTGCATAGAAGGGCTGCCTAGATATAGTCTTGCCGCCAACCTATCTTTTCAATCCACTAATCGGATTCCAGAAGTCGCAGGTGTGTCCAACACTCCGAATATGAGAGCGTCCTTGATTCCCTACCAACCGATTCACCCGTTACGCATCACCTACCCTTTCCACCCATTCAGACGACAAAGCGACCTGGCTTGATAGGTCTTGGCTTGCCCACGAGGCCAAATCTTCTTTCGCAAGACCGATGCAGGAACGCTGCCTCCCCCAAGTCCTCGGAATAGCCCTTATTGCATAGCCGCCAAGAAGGTCTTCTATACACCATAACCTTCGCGCAATTCCGATATCGAACCATGCAGACCCGTCACTTTTCGTATGAGACAACCGGCGATACCAAAAATGGCAGCTGTCAACGATCTTCCAGCGTTATTCCATAATCTTGGAAGCTGATCTCCCTCCCAAACATGGGAACTGGCTACACCAGCTGAAGACGCAGAGGGACAGTGGAGAAAGATAGGAGAGGTCTGGGATACACCGAGTGGAAGGCGGCGATCTGCCTGCTAACCTTTTCCCCCGGTGTCTGCGTTTGGAGGAAGAGGGATCATGGCATCTGAAGGGCTTGGCAATGGTCTTCAAAGGAAGAATATATATCGAGGGTCCTGCCCCCGTTGAACCAGACAGCTGGAGAAGCATATCCTATCATCTGTCGCTGGCAGTCTTCCATCTTTGGGAGCTATCAACCGTATACTTCGTATCTGATACCATATCGATAACCCGTACAATCCTCCACAATGAAGACTACCATCCTTGCACTTTCCGCCTCCATATTCGCCCAGGGAGCATACTCCTGGGGTGCAATGGGTCACGCTACCGTCGCGTACGTTGCCCAGAACTACCTGGATGGCGCCGCCCGCATCTTTACAAACCACGTTCTCGGTGGCGACAGCCTCGCCAACGTCTCTTCGTGGGCCGATAGCTTTCGGTACACCGATGCCGGCAAATTCTCGGCAGGGCTCCATTACATCGATGCGCATGATGATGTACCGCATAAATGTGGTATCAAGCTCGAGAGGGATTGTCCACCAGAAGGGTGCATTGTTACCGCTATCGCCAATTACGTATGTATACATCATCTCAAATCTGCGGGTGATTAAAATGGTTTGCTAACAGGTGTGTGTGTCCATTGTGATAGACTGATAGGGTACTCAATGATAACTTGACACTCTCCGAACGTAACCAGGCGCTTAAATTTATTGTTCACTTCCTGGGTGACATTGCCCAGCCATTGCACACCGAAAACCTCGACGTTGGCGGTAACACGATTTCGATCCTATGGGGCGCCGGAGAGAACGCGAAGACAAACTTGCATTCCGTGTGGGATACTAAGAGTACGTAGTTCTTTCATTTCACCCTTTATTTATGGAAATCTAGCCACAAGAAGAAAAGATTAACATGCTGTTGCTATGATCTAGTCCCGGAGACACTCGCCGGCGGCTCTACCCTCGCAGTGGCCGAAAAGTTCGCCCAAGGAATCATCGCCGACATCGATACCGGCATATACAAGGATCTCACGGATGAGTGGACTTCCTGCGGCTCCATCAAACGCGGAACAGGTTGCCCAAAGGCCTGGGCCCAGGACTCCAATCAGTTAGTCTGCTCTATCGTTCTTCCCGAGGGTCCGGATGCTGTTAGCGGCAAAGATCTCAGCGGAGAATACTACCAGACGGCCGCTCCAATTGCGAGACTGCAGTTGGCCAAGGGCGGTTACAGGCTGGGACAGTGGCTCAACAAGATTGCAAAGGCTGAGCAGTTGAAGTGCGACGATTAAGTTGAAACCTAAGAACTAGACTATTTGTTAATTATGAGAGGGATACCTCACGGCTTACTATGTATATTTTGGATTCATGTACGAGGATACTCTAAGGATACCCCGGAGAGATTGAAAAGCGGAAGAGAGGTTTTGATACCCTGCGAATTTTTAATGTTGTAAATAATCTGTACCTACTGACGTTGAATACTGTACATATCACAGAAGAAATTATTGCTCAATTGGATGAACTGATTAATATCTATTCCCCGCGGGCGGGCGTGAATTGTATTTTTCATATATTTTTTTTATTGGGGATCTATGGGAATACTACTGCTACCCATCATAAAACACTGTCTAGAATACACAGGAAGGGTATGTCTACTAAAGTAAATGCAAAACACCAACCCCAAAGGATTCCAGGAGACCTTACTGAATAGCTAGCTTCACCATCTACTCCTTGCCCCAAGTCAAGTTGAACCTGCCGGCTGCCGGCTTATACTCCTTGATCAGCTTTGGTACCTCATCGACAGTGTTCGCCACCTTTATAATACCACCGCAGTCGTCCACGATAAACTGTTCTTCAACAGCCTTCTTCATCCACTCAACAATCCCATCCCAGAAACCGTCTACATTCAGTAGTATTATCGGTAAATCATGGATTCCTAGTTGATTCCAAGTTACAATCTCGAATAGTTCCTCAGCGGTGCCATATCCGCCAGGTAGGGCGATAAAGGCATTGGATTCCTGCGCCATCATCCTTTTACGGGTGTGCATGTCGGGCACAACCGTGTGGACGCCGTAGTGCTTAGTTTCGGAGTCTGTGGCGCTGAGGTTTTCTTGCTCTTTGGCGGAGAGCGGGGAGGGGATAACGCCGTGGACGGAGTTAGGGCCGGAGAGCGATACGAGGGTTTTAGAGACTTCGCCCATGATCCCAGCTGAAAGGAGGAATCGGTTAGCTTTTCTCGCACACTCTCTTCATCTATTTAAAATGCTTATGAACTTACTGGTTCCACCACCGTAGACGAGGTTCCAACCTTCATTGTGGAAGACGTGGGCGAGGTCTGATGCTGCCTTGATATACGCCGGGTTCTTGCCCGGCTTGCTGCCACAGCTAGGGAGGTAGGAGTTAGCTGTGAGTTCGACCTGATGTGATTCTGGGATGACTTACAATACAGCGACAGTGAATGGCTTAGCTTCGGTATCGGTCATGATCTGGATTTTTGGCATTGCGACGGTTAGATTATTTGATATCGCCAGGCAGAAAAAACGTAGAACTAAGAGAGAGGCAGAAAGAGCGTAAAAGGGGAGATTTTTCTTACGCTTGTTAAAACGCTACCTTGGGAGAGCGAGTTATTTATATGTGTCTAGAATTAAGTGATTTGAGAAGCTGTTGGAAGTAGGAATTGTTCTGGACTGAGGTCTTGTGGAATGGGAGAATGTTGAATGTTGCACGGTGTGAGCTGTCGTGGAACGGGTTGAGTCAACGAGTCCGCTTGCAGTGGCAGCGGCGGTTGCAATGTTGGAAAATGTGCCCAATCAGCGATAGCGGAACCTTTCAACCCATATCGACTCGTCCCCGCTGGTTGCAAGGCCCTCGGACGGCCCTGCTTTGTCGCATGATTGGGTCTGGAGGAGCTCGAAAGAGGATTCTGGGGAAGCAGGCCAGACGCGGATGGGCTGGAGGGAGTCATCGATAGCTCGAAAGGTTCCCGTTACTCAATCGATTGGCATCCTGGACAAGATTGTGAAGTCTTCAGAAGGTTGCATATTCGTGCAGGCCAGCCAGCCAACGTCCAACCAGCTTCGCATCACCTGGGCACTAGCGGACTATAGTCTCGGGAGGTTTCCGAGGGTCCGTGATTCTGTCGTCGGGCTAGCCGTCTACCATTACTAAATCAACCAATTGCACAATTGCATCTTAGATTAGCCCATCGGCATCCCATCCCGCCGTTAAATAGCAACATCATCTCGACCGTTAATTAACATGCAGCCTCACGATCGCTGTTGTCTCAGAGCTCGAATCTCGCGGCATTCTTTCAATCTCTTTCTGCTGTGGTGACGTCATCTTTGGAATACAACAGCTTCCAACGCAACTCTGCTGTGCTCTGTACACTGCGCCTCCCACATCCACACTCTTGGCTACATCCAACTGATTCAGGATCTTCCGTCTTCCATTGACCACAATGCCGTTCTATCAAGTCTTTCACTCAATTGATCTCTCGCCAGACCAAAAAGACGCTCTTGCAAAAGTAATCACAGATGCTCACACTGGCGCCACTGGTGCGCTGAGAATGTTTGTCAACACTGAATTCCACCATAATACCAACCCATGGCAGTATATCGGCGACCTGCGCCGTCCGAACAATAAAATCATTGGCGTTGTGAGGCCCCGCGGCGAGCTTGGTGAGCAGTTGATGAATGATGTCTCTCAGGAGATAGCGGAGGGGTGGAACAAGATTGTTGGTAGCGAGGGCGAGAAGGAGCTTAGCGCTTTGTGGATTAACGACTCCATGCTAACAGGGATCGAATTCGGCTTGCTTTTGCCCAAGGTGAGGATACAAAGATGCTAGCTGAACCTTTACTGTTCGGTTTGGTTCTTCGTCTTGCGCTAACATAACTATCCAAAGGCGTTCGAGGACCAGGATTGGTTTGACTCTCATAAAGAAGATTTTGAGAGAAGAGCTAAAGCTGGCGACCAGCTCTTCATCGACGCTCTCAGGGAGAGTGTCATTCTAAGATAAGGTTAAAAATTCATGTTGGAATTCAACGGACAGCCATAGCTCTAAAGCCTGCTATGTGATTTATCAATCTAGCGATTCAAACCCCAACTAAACTATCCTTCTCAGAGTGAGCTTTCCATCCAAGCGCCCGGACTCTTCGTACGGTAGATCTAGTTTCGCGAGATATGGGCATCTCTTTGCCTCATCGTAGGACTTACGCCCACAACCTACTGCAGAAGCATTAACAAATACTGTCTGCTTCTTACCAACTAGTGCTTCCGTTACTCCCGTTATATCAAAATACAAACTCCCATCCTCTCCTTTCACTTTCACCGCTTCTTTTTTTACAGTCTTCATTGTTTCTGAAACCCCTCCATCCTCCCCCCAGTTTACAACCTTTACCCCTCCAGCCTCATGAATATGCCCATAAACACTCATGAACGGCTTCACCTCTGTTAGAAGCCCCTTGAGCCCTTTACAACCCACATTTCGACCCCCCTCAGTAGTCGCAACTTTGTCCAGAACTCCGTACGCCGGCCCATGCGTCACCATGACGTGTATTCGCTCCTTCAACCTATCCGAAGGGAACTTGTGACGCCAAAAGTCTAGATCTAATGGAGAATACCGAAAGGACCCCTTATGATGCGGTTTCGGTCCCCGTGGTGTCCACGGCGACGCCAAGACCGTAAATTTAGCCGCGTTACTTAATCCAAACTCTACAATCTCATCTTCTAGATAATATATCCCTTTTTCTATCAGTTTCTGGCTGGTCAGATACGCTCTGCATCTGCCACTAATACCGGCTCTGTCTGAACCGTCTGAACCGTCTGAACTGTCTGAATCGCCCGAGTTGGCAGCTAGAGAGGTCCAATAGTCTTTGTCGAGCGTCAAGTCGTGGTTTCCTGCAATAAGAATCTTAAGCTCAGCAGGGATCTTGGAGATCCAAGATATCGCACTTTTGAAGGCGGAGAGAGAGCCATCCTGAGTTATGTCGCCCGCGTGAATGAAAACATCAACTTTAGGGAACGGGGTGCGGAGGGGCGTATCTGCCTTTGGTTGGATGCCATGGGTATCTGAGACGACAAGAAACGTCGTTTTAACCGTCGTTGGGATTGGAGACGGTGACGGGAGATGTATAGGTGGATATGCGATAGCCATATCGATGGGCGACCGAAGACGACGTATCTTATGTCTCCTCTTCGGTTTCTCGAGATCTCCTATTCGGTTTGCTGCCACTGACAAGGAATTTACGGACTTTTCCAATTTTCTGAGAGAGGCGTCGATAGACTCATCTTGAGGTTTACGACGGATTGAATCTGGCCATTTACTTTCACTACGGCTGGTACTTGGACTTTCCACTCGGGAAGAAAGCATGTCAACTCTGGTTTTTGCTTTACGGGGTTGTCTGCTTGGTGGCATTTTGGCGTGGCAAAGCCGTGTTTTCGTAGATATTTCGAATCGCGTAGATATATAGGCATCCAGCGAGGTTTAGGAACTGCAGGGGTAAAGTTAGTGAATAGAGGAGATGCCGTGGTTGATCATGAAAGAGATCTTAGGCTCAACATGCTCGTAAAAGTCCGAGAAGTCAGCTAATCCTAGGCTTTGAGAGTTCAAGTAGTCTTTGCGTATTGGTACGTAACGGCCCAGCGGCTTCGCCCTGTTTGAATACATCGAAATATTATCATAATAAGTAATATTAATATATCGTGGAAGCTACTAGAGCTGCTATAATCGATTGCAATCGAGCCGAGACTGCAAATTCTACGAATAATATATCATGGTAATCATGCTTACCGTTCCCTTGTATACAACGGCACTGTAAAATCCAAAATCCAAAACTCCCAATAAGAATATTCAAAGAATAGGAGAAAAATAATGAAAACAAAAATCAACGAAACCACACCCTATAGCTCTAAAGGCACAAGCCGTCTGCTACTAATGAGCAGTGGCTAATATTGATAATTCACCACAAACTATCCACCGCGTCTAGTACCGCTCGTTTCCTCTCCCAATTCTCCTGATCCTCCGTGGTCATCAATTCATAATCGATCCTAACCTCTTGCTCAATCTTAACCTCAAAATCACTCTGATTATCTAATACTGAATCAGAGAAACTCTGAATAGTAGCTGTACGTCGTCTTAGCACACTTGGTAGTCTCCATGCGCTTGGCCGATGCATAGACCCAAAGTACTCTTGGTCCACCCCTTCATCACTCTTAGTAAGATTACGGGTCGAACTGCACGAAACCGTATACTCTCCAGCAAGTTTACTCAGCCTGTGTCCGTTTGCAGGGCCGTTGACTATACTGTTTGTCGCGTGAAAATACGGCGTCGCTTGTATCTTTATGTAACCTAGACTTCCGTCAAGCTGCAGATGTGTAGCAGACGCTCGGTGGCTTATTGTTGCTGCTAGAGCTGGTAACTGCACTGTGGAGTCTCCAGAACCGCCACTGCTGCTGCCATTCGAAAATCCGTTGACTGAATTAAATTCCAGCGGAGGCGTGTAATAAGGTGTTCCGCCTGTAATCTTGATAACCCTGCTCTCTAAAATATCCTGTTTCGGCAAATCCGATGGCGATCCTACAAACATTGCTCTATTCCTTGCAACCGAAGGACTCATATTAGTACCGCCGTTTGCAGAACCAGAGCTATCCGTCCCCGTCTCGTCATTTCTGGCTCCGCTCGATACCAAATGTGAGGATTCGAACTTGCTGTTCTCGGCTCTACTGGTAAATGGTGTTGAGAATCTCTTAAAGAGAGGCTTGAGTGCTGGCGCGCAGGCACACATTACCGCGAGGTTAATTTCAATATGGGAAAACAAGAGGATGAGGATCGCATCGTAGGAGACGTCTATCGTATTTTGGTACTGCCAGAGCGACCAAAGCCGAGCAACCGAGCCTGCAACGGCGATTCCGCCAACGGAAAAGATTGCAATCAGAGCAACTACACCTCATTAGTCAACGTTGCTAAGTTCTTTATTAAAGCGAAGTATATGGTGGGCAATAAAAGTGATTACATTTTCTTTGCCGGTCAATTTGGAGCTTACGGAGCACCGGTATAGGTAGGAGAAGTATAGCTAGGTCCGAGGCGATATTGATAGATGCGGTACTGTAGTATAACGCCGGTAGGTTTACACATCCCTCAGGAAATATGAGCGACCAGGCTGTTGCGGGATTCGGGCACTCGAATATCTAAATGTACGGGAAAGTTAGTCCACAACGTACAACTTGTCGACAGAACGAGGACCGCCGCAGACTGGATACGTACATATACAAAAACGAATGTAATCGTCCAAGCGATAATAAAAACACCGACTCCGTACACGGTCTTCCGATACCACCTCTGAGGGGAGATGCCGCGATAAAAGCTCAAGATTGAAAGCTTTATGAAGAGCAAATTCAGTGGGTAAAGTATCTGGTATGCAAACCAATAACGCAGGGTTGGTATCAGTTCGTCAACAGTCTAGAAGAGTGCCAGAATAAATTTTCGCCAGAAAATTAGGCTACATTCCTTCTAGTTTTATATGTTTGTTGGTTGGGGCGCCTGCCACTCCTCAAGCCTCCTTGTGCATTGGTTTTATTAGAAGCAAGCAAGGGCGGAGTGAGCGAGGCTGGGCTGCCCCGGAGTAGGCACGTAATGGATCGTACTTACGACTGTGGAGATATGCCTTCCCGTTCCATATTGAACATGGAAGTAATTCGTTATAGCGAGTGCCCATTCAAAAGCCAATCCAATAAGTATCAATCCGTCGTCTAGACCGAACCTTTTCACAATAAAGTATCGGCAATACACTCTATAGTTTTCAGGTTGTTTTTTGAAGCAATCAATATTCGTTGTTTGCATTTTTAGAAGTATACGTACAACGTACCGTAACATCACGAAAATAGTAGCCAAACCAAGCAGAACGAAGGTGACTGAAAGAAATAAGGGCTGCCTTGAATCGCTACTGTCTCGCGGGTCGCCGCTTAACGTAGCCGTCGGTGTAGGCGCCATCATTGGTCCCTTTGCCCATGTGTTAAACGAATCGGGTATACAACACGGTCGGGACGATGCGCTACGCTCGGGTGGCTGCGATGTCGGTATCGAGTTCGCGAAGCGCTATTGGAGCAAGAGTGTTTTGAATAGCGGGAATTGTAAGAACAAACATAAACTTTAGGCGAAGGATCAAGCTGAAAGAATATCATGTGCGTAAACTGTCTAATTTGAATATTCGCAATCATTTTGGCCTCTGTGTTTCTAGTTCGACATGCGATATTCAGCTCGAATATCCATCCCGTCGTTATGTTGGTGTCAGTGATCAACGGCAACGCTTAAGCAGTCCGTTCATTCAGAAATGACACATGCACATCAATATAACGATTACTACATAGAGCAATGCTGCTTATTATATATAACTGGAAATGTTATTTCCTTGTCATGAATTTCGCTGCTTGTTTTTAGAAGTGCGCTGATGCGGTTAAGGTAGAGCAACCAACAAGTTTGCAAAACGCACTTGCTCAGTTTTCTCTATCATAATTTCTTCTTCTTCGACCGCTGAGGTGCAAGCTAGCCTTCATAGTCATAGCACAGGATATCTCCCTGAAGATTTGTAATCTGACCAAGTGTAACATTTGGAGCCAATTTTCCTAGACCGATCTTGAAACTAAGAGTGATATTCGGTCCACTCAGGTTTTGATAGTCAAAAGGTACAACTGGACCCCCAACGTCGAAAAGTCGTTGAGGGAGACGCTTCTGCTGCCATCTCCAAAGCATTTTATCAAGAGTACTGTGATGAAGATAGAAAAGTGGATCTGTTTTCTCTCACAAACCGGTTAATGACTCCTATCTCACATAGAATAGCTTCTGGAAAGAAGATCCTCTTACCTCCCGGACTAGCGTAAACATCACCCAGATCACCCAAAGCACCTCCAACACCAAAATGACCAGCTCCATGGACATTTGGAATAGTAAAATCAGGCTTATTCTCTAGTCTGTAGGCAAAATCCTCATACTTTCGAACGTGTAACACCCAATTGACTAAATCGTAAGTCGCCCATTTCATCATAGGTCGCGAAAAATCCCTTTTCAGACATCGTGGGTTATAGTCGAGACTACCACCTGCTCCAAGGTTGACAGTCCACTTTGGCCAGGCAAAAGGTCCCTTCTCGACGCATCCACCTCCAGTTCGCTCTGGAATATTGAATGGGTTATCGCCATCTATATAAGGTCCATTGCCTCCAAAACCGGTGGTATTATCGAAGATTGGCCATTTGACCATATCTTTGCCACTAGTGTTATCGACGGTCCAGTTCCAGTACGGTTGCGCGCCGGTGTATCCGCAGACTTCACGCAAGTTCTTCTCGTAGGTGGCAATAAAATATCGATGCCAGAGAATGAAATGCCCCTTTTTTTATGACTATCGGTCAGATTGTGGTTATTAATTAGGTATGGCCTATAGCGACCAGTCATCAAACTTACTACCCAATGGACATATGGAGTCTGGACCGTGTGTGTGCCGTGAAAATCATCGTATCTACTTTGAAGTCCGGGAATACCAGATATCGATTTCGCTTTCTTTTTATTTCCGATGCATTGGACGGCTTTAATGTATGACTTCTTCTCCCAAGTTGTTAGAGCTCGCCTAGCCATTAAAGATTATTAGCGAAAACCCCATTAGACGAAGGACCAAACCAAACTTACCATTCCTTCCGGATTAACGGTTTTTTGCATTTGGGCGACGCGAATGGGTATGGGTTGTGGGATGGATGAGTTGGTGCTGCAGATAAAAGGGAAGCCAACGGAAGCAAGAAGGCGATAAGAGTAAATATTCTGATCGTTATCGACATTAAAGCCATCTTGATTGATTATGGTTTTGAAGCTTCGTTATCTAAGTCAAGGCAGGAGCCAGCAGCTAACTAGGAGCGTCAGAGAGCAAAGGTCAAGAAGAATCCGATTCGACGCCGAATTTATAAGTTTTTCCGAGGGCAGGCAACTGCGCTCTGGATCTCCCAGAAATTCGCCCCCGCAAGAGCAATTCACTTCAATGCACCTGAATTAGGCGACAAGGGTATCTTGGATGGGGTAGACATCTACCCAAAGACCTGGGGCACACAGGCATGTGTCGAATGAAGAACCTTGTACCTTATGCAACTGTTACGGGCCTCGAATGCGAAGAAGGCGCGCGGAGATCCGGGTTTCTCACTAGGATGAAGATGCACCCAATGAAATTATTCGAGTCAAAAGAACCACCAGCAGCGCGTTGGCCCCCATTTTGAGGCAAAGAGGTTGCTGCACAATTGGACTCATTGTTGCATCGCGAGCTATCGTATATCCTTGATCTTAAGACCGTGCGTTCCTGCGTCTTCAAGGTCGCCTGGCCGCTAAATGGTATCAATATGTTCCTAGAACCCTGCTTCTATTCGTTACGATTCCCTACCGCTGACGCGTTTCTATATTCGTGGAAGAGGCAAAATTAACGAGGTAGGATAGAGCGGTAGAAGACAACGCTAAAGATATGCATAAGCCGCCGATTGCTATATCCGTCCTGGGATGTCTAGCGAATAAATCTTTCGCCCAGAACCGCCAATTTTCTTGATTGTGCAATTTCCTGCAATCAAGTTGGATTTTGACCTATCGTGATTTTCTATCGATTGTGAGCATGCCTTGAATCCGAATCGGAGCACGGTTTTTCGTGCAGCATTCGTTGTTCTGAAAAAATTTGCCTTGTAAAAACAATTGGCACTCGCCCTCCATTTTAATATGAGGAAAATCGAGACGAGAAGATAAGAGAAAGGTGGGCTTTATCGCAGAGCAAAGCTTGACGCTATTCTATTCATTCGTCTCGAGGGCTGCCAAACCCCCCTGATCACCAGAATCATGCCATCTTGGTGCTCGTTAGCAATCGACCATGCAGAACAGTTTGTTCAAGCACAATCCCGGGGTTTGTCCTTGTAAGCGAGGAGAGCAAGAGGCTTGAGAATCAAGAAATAGTGGACCTTAAGCGAAACTGTTTGCGAAGTTCTGTGACCAAGAAAGAGCAAGGACACCGCTGACCTGGAAGGATAGTGACAGAATCATTAGATATCAAATCCAACTAGTTGTCCGCCGCTAAAATGGAGGTAAAAACCAATTACCTATGTATATGTGTTTCGCGGTATTTAGATATCCCAGCGCTCACCTCTGGTTGGAACAAGCACGGGGAGAATTGGAAGTGCTGTTACGCAAACCAACACAAAAGAAAAGGAGTCCAAAGGAGGCATCTCACAACACCAACACAAGAAGGGTTTTCGAGACTACTCACAACACTAAATGGGTCTGTCCAGCCAACACGGAGGCGAAGCCTCGGTGTGGCCAATGGGCATCAAAGCAGAGAGGGTTGCAGCAACACAACGCGTTAGGGTCTGGTTCACGAGACCAGTGTGCGTGCGTGCGCGTGCTAGCCTAGGTAGGCGCCTATCTCTATTTGATAACGGAGTCTGCCTAAATATCTAGCCTCCTGTGTGTAGTTATCAAGCATAGGAATTTGGTCCAATCTCTCCCCAAACCTTAGTTGTATACGTAACATTGTAGGACAAAATTGAAACACAAAGAACGGTATGGCGTGAGACTATTCTAATATGACTGACAGAATGGTTAGTGTCCCCTCGGAAAATACTGCTATTTCCTGACATTTAGAATGCATGCCTCGGCATTTCTTCTTTGGGAGAGGTGGAAGGCGCTTGTCTTCCCGTGTAACAAGCGACGTGGGCTAGAGCTGCTGACTCGTGCTGTTAGCTATCATCAGTCTAGCGCAGATGATCAAATATACAACTGTATCGAAGACTGTGATGCATAGTGATCTGTTTTCTCGGGCTCAAACTGAGAATCTTTCAATTGGTTAAACAAGTTCTTCGTAGCACTAAGATCTCTTCGATGCGCAGAAACTGCAACCCGGCTGCAACATTGAGCTGACATGCTGACACTGTCCACCAGTATCCAACCTTATATGCAAGTGACATCACCTTTTCGGGAGTATGTAAAAGCTAGGAGGCTAAACCGGGGTTACTTAACGTTAAACTTAAATTTCCTCGGCATCTCCTGTCAGAACACAAGCTGGGCAAGCGTAAGCGTAGCTTGAGGAACATGTTCCGGTTTTTAGATGCCAAGTATAAGCACTCGATTTAACCTGTCAGTCACGCTACTATAAACTCTATTTGAACGGTATTACTTACCACTCTGAGTTAAATACAAAATATCCACAGCGTCCATAACCGGATATAACGATGACCAAAAAGTTAGGCGACCAAGATGCCCGGTGTGTTGGAAATACCTCCGTTATGTGTTGTGATAGAGTCGAAGTACTACGCTATTGCGCAGCCTGCATACATTTTCCACCAGTGGTTTTTCCCCTCCTCCAATTTTATTGGACTGCGCCATGGACCGATGCGTCAGCTTACATCAATTAAAGAAAAATGTTCGCAGAATCCGACCTTGAATTTCGGTTCTCAAGAATATTCTTTCCGATGCAGGAACTCCCGACCCTAGGCCGGCTCTTCCACGATTATCCGCTTGGCTAAATCGCTGACGCTTTGACTGAATGCAGGACCGCGACCCTTAGTGCACTTTCAGCACAACTGCAAATTTTCTCGAACCTCTCGCTGCGTGTTTGGGTCAGACAGGCTCTATTGATATATCACCCCTGGAATAACTATAGGTACTTGTGCAAGTTGTCACTACATCAACCCACTGATAAGGTTATTGAGAGATGGTTTAGAAACTTTGACAAGGCTTCGAGGAAAATGCCTCACTGATTAGGACAAGGTCAGGCGAAACCAGCCCTATGGTACGCTTCATGTAGCCGTCATCTTCGGATTCCCCGCAAATTTCGCCTTAATCTAGCTATTGGTGGCCAGACCTACCCTGTCTCTTTTTGACAAGGACCTCTCATTGTCAAATTTTAGCATTGAGCCGCAGGATGTTTCTTGGACATGACTTGAGCTGCTTGGCCCAGGATCAGCTGCCGAACATCAATCTTCCCCTGGACATCCAACATCTTGCAGTTGTGGGACAAGAACCATAGCCCGGTAGTGCATGTAACCTTTTTGGTTGAATGGCTGCCGAGTTCAAGGGAACATTTATCATGCGACGGCCGAAAAGCCATGCCATTTCATGGATCAAACCGTAGGCCAGACAAGTGGCTTGCGGTTCCAGATTATGAACTATTTAAAGGGATGGATCTCCCATATTAATATTATAAAAGATTTCTTCTTCATCAGTCAAGTTTTGTCCAGCACGCATTGGAGCATATCGATTGCAGGCCAAATAGTTTAATCGCACCAAACTTTCCATCAAAGTTATTTGCATTAAGCTTTCTGTTAAAGTTATTCAACAGATACTACGTGCAACTATACGGCAACATCTTCCAAAATGCAGCTTAAACACCTCATTCTAGCTTTTGCTTCCATTGCCCTCGTCAGTGCTGTCGCTCTTCCAGAGCCTCAGGATACTTCAGCCACCCCAACCTTCAAATGTGGTTGCACAAATTCCTGTATCATCGCCTGCGCCGGCAAGTCGGATTGCATCTGCCCACAGTACTGTGGTAAGTTAACAACAGTATGTTTTGTGCTATAATATAACTTAAAGGAATTCTTCTCCCAAAGATCCCGCATATGCCTGCCCAGTCAGCTCCACTCTTACTCCAATCAGGCCTACGGCCACATGCGGCTGCCTTAACGACTGCATTGTTGGCTGCCCAGACCTTAGACTCTGCAAATGTACCAACGTCTGCGGTATGTTCAACCAATGTTAAAGTATACTGCAATTACCTAGAAACATACTAAAGTGCCTCTCCTAACAGATCCTAAATACGCTTGCTCAATCTCCTTAACTAAGATTCCTACTAAAACCACCACAACAACGGCCAAGCCAACCTTTACTTGCGGATGTACAAACGATTGCTTCCTAAACTGTCCTCCAGGAGAAAGCTGCATTTGCCCACTCTACTGCGGTATGAACACCCCGTGCTTCCCAGCTCCTTAAAACAACGTGAACGCCGTATGTTTACCCGTTGGGCTGCCAAACTGATGGCACTTTGATATTCTACTCTGCAAAGATCTGAAATATGCCTGTCCCACAACAACAAAAACAACCACAAGTGCAAAACCGACCTACACTTGCGGCTGCTTGAACGACTGCATCGTCAACTGCACAGCGCCGCCATGCTCTTGCCCAAAGAACTGCGGTTCGTTCTTATACTACTACAAGCGGTGATGAGCAAACTATTGATAGAAGAAGACTAATTTTGGCTTTGCTTAATATAGATGCTAAATACGCTTGCACGACCCTCGCCACCTTCACTAAGGCTACCATCACCACTAAGGCTACAGTCACCACGAAGCCAACAATCACCACAAAGCCAACAATCATTATTTCCAGCCGGTTTACCTTGACCCCAATTCCCACCACTCGGCCATGCGGTTGTTATAACGACTGCACTTTGTCGTGTGTAAAGGCTGGTTGTGTGTGCCCAGCTTACTGCGGTATGTTATGACCCATGTCAAATTTGCATGCTAAAGCACACCAACTAATATGAAACTGCTATTATAGACCCCAAATACCTCTGTGTTACTTAAGACACTAATTGATATAAAGAGAGGGAGAAGATTTGTTAGGCTTGAGGCTAGCATGTCAGGTCACTAATGTACTGACCTTCCAACGTCATTTTTTTTCACAATGTTGGAACCACAAAAATATCTCGACGATTCCATGTAAATAATTTACCCGTTATTTCTATTTTTGAAATAAAAGCTTGACCAGAACCTTCGCCGCATTGCGTAAAAGTAAACAGCTATCTCTTCTTATCTTTTTCTTTATAGTGTAGTAACACTGTCCAGACCAATTTAGCCGCAATTTTTTCCCATCTAATTGTCTTGAGCAAGAAATAGAAAATATGTGTTGATAGCAAGATGAAGTTGTTGAAACCCGGGAGCCAAGTGGACTTGTGACGGGCTTGTGACCCGATGCTGCCGATTTAGACGAATACGATATGAGAGACAAGCGGATGATATTTCTTTTTTCATTTTTTCATTTTTTTTTTTTTGGCTAACAGATGATAGTCAGCAGAGTAGTCTGTTCAAGCGGACAATTTTCGCGACCGGAACGACGTTTCGTTTATTCGAGTTTTTGAGTTCTAACTAAAGCCACCAACTAGGAGCTCAATGCAATGACATAAATCCCGCGTTGCTATCAGGATATATCGCAACCCGGCAAGTTTGAACTTCCGAGGTCGGCCCTGAAGCTGTTAAAATCGGTACTACTTTCATTTCATTTGAAAAATTTCGCTGATTTAAAACAAACTTCGGTATATTTAAATAGACCGGCAGTTAGAAACATCGCTCTAGATATATACGAACAATAGATAGCTGAATTCTGAAACATCGAGCTTTCTAGGTAAAAAACTGAAGAAAATGAAAAAAAGGCGGGGAGCCCTGGGGACATTTGCTTTCAACCATTGTAACCTAAGAAATTGAAAGCAGGGATGCAAGCTGAAAATCACCTGCATACACATGGATTTGTTCTTGCAGTATTTCAAGCTCAAACTATCCCGGCTTGTAGGATTACCCTTCAGGCTCGAAAAAGTAGTCTCAAGTCATACGCATTTCTTCTGGGGAATAAGGAAGAGTGTTTAATACCCCTCTGTATGCTCCTCAAGCCACTCCCAAAAGTTTAAAGCCCCCCCTTTATCACAACCGTCGATAACATCCTGTCGCATTAGACCGATTCTACCCCATGGAATAATCACAGAACCATTCTTGGAATGGTCTATTTCGGGCGAAAGCATTGAATATAGCTCAGTGAGAGCGCCGTATCTCGCATGGTAGAGAAAGGGCCACTGGATCCACGGAATACCAATTAGTCAACTAAATGACAACCCTCTAAGATCAGATAACATGTCGGGCGACTCACAAGCAATATTTTCGCGAAAGAACTGTGCCTAAACAGGTCTGTTTTGAGGCTACCAGGATTTGCAGACTACATTAGAGAGCAGATTAGCTGTCATAGTTAACGTTATAGCGGGTGGCCATTTAACCGCAAAACCGAGGAAAAATATCAAGTTTATGGGCCCACTCCTATGAAAATTCCAGGATACTTACCACTGCGATAACTCCGGTATCTTTAAACTTTTGTGAGAAACCCTTTGCCATTATGACATTTGCGCACTTGCCCTGGGCATACTTGAACGCAGAGTCGACAGTAGCGACGCTCGAAAATGGAGGAACGCCTTTTCCCTCAATATTCTTGTAGTCAATGCCACCGGGTGGGGCAAGATGTGAGGAAATTGAAGAAAGGAATACGACGCGAACAGAATCCTTAGGCGCGAAATTCACAGTTTCAATAAGAATATTTTGCAAGTGCCGTTGAAGAACGAATGGCCCAATGACATTGGTGCCAAATTGTATATCCCATCCCTAGTTTATTACTCATCCAACAATTTCAGTTTTTCAACGCACCAATTTGGTGTAGAATTTCTTTATCGGTCAACGCACCTGAGCGGTCCTCCAGTCAGTCGGAGCAAACATGATACCTGCATTATGAACTAAAGCATCTAGACGCCGTTCTTTCTTTAGAAAGGCATCGACAGCAGGTTTGATGCTAGTTAGATCGCTCAAGTCTAACTGAGCGAATTCAAGACCGCCGTCTGATTTGGGATACTCTTTCTTGATAGTATTAATGGCGGCTGCTCCGTTCTCCGCAGACCGACCTGCAATGTACACCTTGGCATTCTTGGAATACAAGATCTAAAGATAAAGTATGTTTGGAAGCGAGTTAGCCCCCTTCAAGACACAACAACGATAGATATCTCGATATTCGGGCGAAATCCTGTATAAAAGAATTACTGAGGGTGATTTATGGATGATACTCGCCTTGACTAGCTCCAGGCCAATCCCTCCAGCACCACCAGTTATAAAATATACCTATAATTTAAAATGAAAATATTTAGATACAACGAATTCTCGATATATCCTTCAATCTAGGTGTGAATGACGTTGGAAAACGACGTACCTTTCCAGACAAATCAGGGACGTCTTTCTCCTCAAACCGGGGCTTGGGAGGGAAGCCTTCAGCTGCTATCAATAGCTGCCAAAGGGTAGAGTATAGACCATAGAGGAAGCTCATATTTGCTTAACCTATATATTTAGTTGGAGAAGTGCCGGAGGTGTTCAGACGTAGCGTCAACGTAATGTAGGTGCGGGGCGGGTTTGATTCGCACTGGGATGTAAGCTCTAAAACTATTACAGCTATAGAGCGAACTAGTCTTCAGAAAGAGCGAACTAAAACACAACAGCGGAGGGTCTTCTCCGAGACTACGAACTAAAGCACTGTAACAGACAACACAAAACCCCCAGCTCTATAGGTCCTTCAACGCCAGTCGCGAAGAAAGACCTTCCGCCTTTGTGATTTAACAAAGTAAATTGGTGTAGGCATATTGCTGTTTTGCTCAACTTCAACTAATCGTCGGTGTATCATAGTGTCGAAGCCCTCCACTGCTGTTGGGTCGTATCACACTTGAGAGTGGACACTGGGTGACAGTATGGTTAACTATAGCTACTTGGTCGGAGCTAATACTGCGTCAAGACTGCTGAGCTCACGAATTGATACACCATTTCAATTTTGGATATTCCTGTATTTTCAAAAAAAAAAAAAAAAAAAAAAAAAAAAAAAAATATAAAAAAAAAAAAAAAAATTTTGGATATTCCTGTATTTTCAAAAAAAAAAAAAAAAAAAAAAAAAAGGGGGAGCAATTTTGCTCAAATATATCATCAGAATCAGATATCGATATATCAACAATGCAAATGAGAAGCCAGTTCGAACATAAAAATCAACAGAGATGAAAAGCGCACCATCGTATAGCTAAACATGACAAGCAGAGCGCAGCATCCATTTTTATTCCTCATATCCTTACCATCACTAGCATCTAGCTTTTTCTCGCCTTTGTTCGGCTACTACCAGGACCACATTCGGGTGTAATTACTAAGCAAACTCTTCCAAACACAGAAGTTCTAGCAACTTACTTCCCCTTTCCGTTCCAGTATTTCGACATTGCTCAATACACTCACGATAATGTTAACCTCGAATATGCCCGAAAACATAAGATTCAAAAGCTATATGAACCTCGAAGTGGATTTCATTCCCAGTGGTTACAGTCACAAGGGTTAAGTTCTATACTGGTTCGGAATATAGGAATACAGTGTATGAGCAAGACCAAGAGGACCCTCTGAGACAATCAATGAATAGACACAAACCTTATATGTTGTCACTCAATCGATGCTAGCACTTCCACGATATTCTCTCATAAAATATAAAATAAAATAAGCTATAAACAAAACTCCGTTCCATGTGACGTGTACATATCTACAAAGTGTATCCCGGTTTAGGCACCAGAATCCAACAACGCAAGTCTTGCCGGGTTATCGTCCCAGGCGTCCCTCCAAAGCTCACACTGTTTGTGGTATGTTTTAGTTCGGTGCTCGCTAACTAGATCCAAAATCTCACTTTGGCGTTCAATGAATTGGAGAGAAAATCCTGCGCTGCTATGGAATGCAAGATGGCAATGCATGAGCCAGGCCTAGTAATATACAGAAAAAAACACGTTAGCGAGCCTTTTTAAAATTCAATGTGCAGGTAAATACCACTCACCCCTGGATTCTTTGTCTCAAACGCAATAACTAGAAATCCTCCGCCTGGTAAAACGGCAGTATCGCGTCTCACCGGATTATCCAGATCGAATTTGACGGGACCAGTGCCGAATTGTTCGTTGGTAACCTGTGCCAAAATTACAAAATCATGGCCGTGCAAGTGGATTGGATGGTCGAGCGGGACAGATATTCTTCCAGGGTGGGTTACAGTGAAGTTTGCATTAATGACAAAGTATACCCATTCATCCTTGGCATCAAGGAAGATTGGTTGATATGACTTTGGGAATGGCTTGGGGTTCCCGTTGGATTCTAATCCAAGGTAAGTGTATGTTGGTTGCGCCCTGTGCATATATGTTAGTTTATAGAAGCCCTAAATCTAAGTGAGAACTAGAATGCTTTAAACTTACCAATCAACCATGAAAGTCTCATTCGCCATGTTCCACTTGTGTCCCAAAGACTCATTCCAGGGGATATCCTCATTAGGCCATGACAAATAGGCTGGGAATAAGTCTCTCAGGAGAGATTGGGGTGGTGCAGGAACCTTCTTTTTCACGATCGGTCTGATAGATGCTAAGGGTTCTTCTCGACAAACTTTGTTATTGGCACAATTTGATAGCGTAGGTGGATCAATTGTTGAGCTAGCGTCGTAACGAACGATACCGGTTCTAGCATCCTCAGCAGAGCACTCTACTGGTGGAGCACCAGGCGGAATCAGACAATTTTTCATGTTGATCCAAAAGTTTGTTTGTTTCGACGTATCAGCGTTAGCTTCAACAATGATATCATATCTTTGTCCTATTCGTAGATATCAAGGTCAGTTATAAGGGCTTTCTTAAGCTAGTTTGGGCTTATGTGGCCTACCAATGGCAACATTAATCACATTCGTTTTGTACGGCTCAATTGGTACAAAGTCTGCGGCGGCAACTGTGAAGTTATGGCCATCGATCCAGAAGGTCTGCAGAAAAGTTGTTGACGTATTTATCAACCGAAGTTTGTATTTCTTTCCCTTCTTGAACTTGATATCCGAGAATCCCCCTTCATTAGGCACACACCTCGGGTCTGTGGGGCTGCAAGGGAACTTCCACTTCCCGTTCAGCAGCTTTGAATCAGGAACTGGTGGCAGCCCGAAAACTTCAGAGTAGAATAAGGTGAATGCGCTGGTGTGGAACCAATCCGACATTATGATTGTATATTCTTCGTCATAGTTGACACTGCTGGGACCGTGAATTATGATTGGTCCTAGAACGCCATCGGTGTATTGAAGCGAGAAATGCGAATGGTACCAGCTAGAGCCGTACTGGTTTGCGCGCCATTTGTAGGTCATACTCTTGCCGGGTGGTATCGGGCACTGTGTTATGCCCGATGCACCATCCATGTTGTTTGTACCGAGTTGCTGGACTCCGTGGAAATGTAACGATGTTCCGTTCCCGTTGCTCAGCTTATTAATGACTGTGATTTCTAGATTTCGAAGCGCGGTCAGTTACACTACACCGTGTGACCACTCAACTATAAAAGTAGCGATTGAGGAGTTAAATTATGAAAATATATACCAAAATGATCGCCCCAGTCACCTTCGATGGGTGGGCCTGGGTACTGTCCGTTGACCAACATCTTGCTGACATTGTATCCATCAGGTGCAATATACTCGTTTGTAATTGTAAATTCAAACTTGCGCACTACTCCGCGTGGGATCTTCTTAAGATCCTCATAATCAGTCCAGAGATTGCGCTTCCCGTCCCAGCATGCCCTGTGTTTAGCTGAGTGTTTGCAAGAAGCCGAATGCTCGTAATCGGAGGAACTTGCTCGTGGGAGCAGCTCATCTACTGAAGGTATATACGACCCTTCATTATTCTTTATAGAAAGTCCGTTGATGCCAACGGCTGTCGCAAACAAGCCCCACAATGCATCTTGGAAACGCATGGTGTAGGATAATTAATATGAAATATATACGTCTTGTATTATATGAAAGAGAATAAAAAATTAAAAATATTATTGTTAAAGTTAACACGAAGCTCAAACTTCTGATCCCCTCGTCTATAGATTGAAGAAATTGGATTCAACTCCCGTACCGAGAGTATATATACTCCTGAATCGCGACCTCTTCAGCTCATAGCGTCGTGGCTGTTGAGAAACCCTGCTCCTCGGCATTCCCAAGCCAAAGTGGATCCATAGAGTATCTCGAGATCCCATTGGCTGTCCGAATATTTACGGACTGTAATGAGAAATCTGCTATACTAGTTTCCGGCATCTCATACTCTTACAATGACCCCGAGTACGGCCAGCGGATAGTAGACAAAATAAAAAAATAAAAAATATTTGTGCTAGGAGGCTGCTTTGAACTTAGAGCCTCGGATTGAAGGTTGTGGGGACGTCACCAGTTCTTTCTTTCTTTTTTTGTGTTGTAACTTTTTATATGTTTTCGGTCGTACCGCGCCCTGTATCTCGAGAATGTTGGCTGTATTCGGTAATGTTTTGCTGAATTATTAGCAACCACTTAATAATATGGATACACATATCAAAAAAGGTAAGCAGCTGAAGCGAAAATCTAGGACAAATGGATCCATGGATCGATACGTCTCAATAACCAGATCTTTGTAAGCTTTTGGTGCGGATAATCTGATGTAATACAGATTAAGCTTGCATGTACACGCACACCTATAGACCCCTTAATTGGAATCTTGTAAATGGTTACCCGCGCAACAAATAATCATTCAGGTAAAAAGCTACGTTGAAGTTAGGCTCATCCTGTCTGCCGAAAGTCTCAGATAGTTGTCAAAGGATCTGAGGGTCTGTGCGAGGGGAAATATTCTGAGAAGGCGGTATCGAAATACCGTAAATATATCCGTGGTGACCCGCTCATGTTAAGGTTAACCTTTGGTGTCACGTTCGCCAGCCTTAAGTTGACCTGTCGTCACGTGAATGGGGATGAGGAGGCGCAGGATATATCGATGGTATCTGCCAGCCAGCGCGTAGCATTGGGCACGGATTACTCCTAGGTTCAATCGGCCGAATCCAAATCTTTCCAATCCCGTCGCTCACAGCCAGGACTAAGTGTTGTAGATGGTCAGACGGCTTGACCACTACAGTAGGCAACCCGCCAAGCTCGTCTCGGTAGTTTTCAAAGCCTCCAATACCAAATTTTATAACATTTAGGAATGTGTCAATTACTTAATCTGGGCTGTAAAAAGTTTAGACTGAGCCGCAATTGTGTCTTTTTTTCCTATTTTCAATCTCTAGATTCCAATCGAGGATCCAAAAGCCGCAGCTCCCTCAGGCTATACACACGTCAGACCTAGACCCACTATTATATGACACCATTGATGCGTAGCAAGAAATTGAAGATAATATAACAAGGTTTGAATATTTTTCCTTTCCGGGAATTGTATTGGCTGGGCTCACAGAGCGGCCTACCTAATCTCTCTACGAGACTTCAGGGTTTGGGTTTCCTCGGGGCCTCTTCTCTTCCTCTCCCTTTTCACCACATTAACCAAACTTTATCAGCTGTACAGACTCTCATGCTAAACTCCCATCGCGTGGGTTCTTATAGTTTTCTAACCTACGTAATAGTTCTGGTTCGCAAAATATACTTAACGAATTTTACACACTTGAAATCATTTTAGCTAGGTCTTGTCAAAAACTCCCCAAAGACAGTGCAAGACAAGAATAAAGAGCGCCTTCCTTGAAAATATCTTTCGGTATATCAAAACGAGGGACTCGGGTATGAAAGGCGAGTTATCATGAAGCATCCGTTAGTGACTGTGCGATCTTCAACCACATCTAGAGGAGATCTGACGACAAACATACGCCGGCTGTGTACTGCGATTAGATGAGTGAATAAAGACATGAGTTCTTAGATATTTCAATAGAAGCCTAATCAATATCTTGCCCGAAGGCATCTGAGTGGGTTTAACTTCGAGACCAGTCTGAATTCTCTAAATTGGAGATCTTGTGTTGTATGTTGTATGCACGTATGTTCAACCAGCATGTACCATATAGGCAAAGATCTAGACGCATTGAGGCCTGCGACCGAGCTGAGGGCAGACAAAAGTGCAAAGCTTGCGTACACAAGCCCAGCATCGAATCCTAAAACTCTAGCTTGCTTTCAATTAAGTTTCCTCTGGGTTAAATTACTTAATAAAGGCTATCTTCTTCTGATTTATTCACTGCAATTGCATCCCTAAAGGTGAATCGCGTCTGGCACAGCCGAAATTGGGAATTCAGTTCAGAATCTGCCTGCCATGCCTCCTCCCGAATCCGTTTGCGGGGAAGACCTCGAGCAGGGCATCCCACGCCTTCCAGCCGAAATTTGGCTCTCAATATTTTTCTATCTCCCCAATGATTCCATCAAGAATTTCTCCTTGGTTTCGAAAATCTGCCACGAAGCGGCGCTGTTACGCCTATTCCACAGCGTAGACTTTGAGCCGAACAGATTCAACCGATTTAAAGAAGGAGGGATCTTGTATAAGTACCGACACCATATTCGGTATGTCCAGCTCCCCGCTCAGTGATTCAAATTCAGCAATCTCAAATTGTATACTCGCGATGGTCTAATATCTCTTTGATTACCTACAGCCAAGTTTACTTCTCTCTGCGACCAGATTCTCCAGTCCATATCCAGCACTTCCCCCAGTTTTTTGACTCGCTAGAGCATTTCCCCAATATCATTAGTTTACAATTCGATTGCTACACATATCAGGGCACGGAGACTCCGTTTCTCGTTTATATTTTCACTCGGCTGGCAGCTTCCTCGCACTATGGCACGCTTAAAAGGCTATCATTAGTGTTTGTAGGGGGCCGGTCGTACGAAATTGTAAGATCATATGAATCCCAAGGCAATGACGATTTCATGAATGTCTCTGTTCCAGCCGGTGGCATTACAGAAATGATTGGAACTGAACTCCCGGCGCCACCTGCCTTGGAGGACGTAAATTTATACATCGACGGTACGTTTGCAAATCGAGACTTCTTATATCTATACCTCATGGCCGCGCCCAAGTTGCGAAAATTCAAAATCGATCACCAAACGTTTCGCCATCTCGAAAGTCGATTCGACAGACAAAGCGCTGCACTGTCGGCAATATTCCCCACCGTTTCAGAGCTGTATATCGAGAGCAAGGTCTACCCGTTCGGGAAGCAGTTGCACTTTATCGCTAAAAACTTTCCAAATATCCGAAAGCTGTCATACATGATGGTTGAGTCCTTCTTCTACTGCTTCAGATCTGGTGGGATGAACGAGCTGTACCTCGAATACCAGCCCTTGAAAAAGCTACGAAAGTTAAGGCAAGTCACGCTGCCGTGGCCAAAAATTGTAAGACCTACCGATAGTACGGCTAGCGGAGAGTGGTGGGTTGGCAAAAGATCTATAGATTTTACACGGCACCTGCAGATTTCAGAAATGGATGACTGGGTTCACCAGTTCTTGGATGCCGGTTTACCCCTAGAGCGATTGGTGTTTGAAGGGAATTTGGTGTTAAAATATGGCTTTCGAGCATACATTACCGGTACCTGTTCCGTCGTTAGGGCTGCAGATGGCCGGACCACCAAATGGATAAAGCAGAAGAATAATCGGTTTGGTGAGGAATATGAATTTCCCGAAGCCGAAGATTATAGTTAGCCAAGATCAGCTCTTTATGACCTAGGATAATGTATTTTGCTAAAAAAAAGAATATGTGCAATTCAAATCCCTTCGCAGGCAGCTGCGAAATTAATTATTATTTTTTGCGAATTAATGACCATGATGTTTTTTCATATTTGGTGTCCTGAACCAGGCGCGAGAGTCCCTTATATGAATATACATATAAAATACGAGAGACGCTATATTGGAACTATTGTAGAGCATAGTTAACTAGTTGTCAAAGGCTAGTAAAACAATGCACAAAAATACCGAACACTGTCATACTCTTCTGGATCTATCCGGCAGAAGATACAGCATTCAAAATTGAGAAGAACTATCCCACAATCAGCACCAGAGTTGTATAATATATATTTTTTCATATGTTTCCATTATATTCATTATTTTCTTTCAGACTACATACATATACTCGTAAATATGAGCGTTTTACAAACAGAAGAAATTGGAAGAAGAATACTATGCTATGCTATATGCTATAGAGTATAAAGGTGTTCGTTCTCAATCTGAAAGACCAAACAAAAACCCGTAGAAGAATCTCCCAAAAAAATATAATATAATATATAAAGAAAAACGCCGGTACCCGTATACTTACTCCAAGCATGCATATATCGGTCTCGTGGAACCGGAAAGTTTCCTTTATTCAGGACATGCATCATCAAAAAAAAATATCCCCAAAATCAAAACCCCAAACCTCATCCCAAAAACAGGCCAAATTTAACGGAGAAGAGAAAGAAAGAAGAAAATCTCCACCAAGTCACTTAAACAAGCCACCCTTCCGTCCTCATAACCTCCTTTTGAACGGAATGTATGTCCCTTGGAATAGCAATCGCGCCTATGTCCTTCTTTCCAACCTCTTTACAGGACACCCAGCTCCCAGTAACCTGATACTCCGGAGTCCCACTTGCCGACGACACCTCCCCGCTCTTCCGAACCTCAATCATACACATCGACATCTCGTTTGGCCGTAACCTATTTGGCGAAGTGGAGATTGTAAGTGTATCCTGATCGAACCGGGATAGCCACGATGGGGTGGTAACCCGGTTTGTTAGGCCGATGATAGCGGGTTCTTCAGGCGCGATGACGAGCTCCAACCCTCTTCGTTTGCAGAACTCATGGTCGAGTCCGAGGAGATAGCAGGTCATGCGGTAGATGATCTTGTAGTGGTCGACTTCTTCGAGGGTTTCCCAAGGAAGTTGCGCTTCCTCGCCGAGGTTTTGCGAACACAGGTTGTCAAAAAAGTAGTATTCGGACATAAAGTCGGTCAAATTTTCTGGCTTTTTAGACTTTTTCTCGCCATTGACCTTGTTTCGGAGCTTTGGTGATTTCTTGGGGGCAAGCAGTGTGGCCAGGCGATCTTGGTATTCGTGCCATAGGCCACCGAGTCGGGTTTGCGTGATCGAGTCGAAGTTTTTGACGATTTTGCTCATGGTTTCGCCGATTTTAGCTAGCGAGGAATCTTTGAAGAGATCGCGGTAGACGAATGCGCGGCGACCGATGGCGTTGTTTTCGAATATTTGAAGTGGGACCTTTCCGTCGCGCATATATAGCGGCGCATCGGCCTCTGAAAGCGTACTGTAGAGGTCTCGGACTTCCTTGATTTGTTTTTTGGCAAGGAACACTTCGGGCCTCCAGCAACCGCCAGGCGATTCTTTGAATAAACCAGCTGGAGCGTGAGTACTAAGCGTGACGTGGTGAGTTGTTTCCATCTTGCGCGCAGCATCATCCAACAACTCCGAAGCAGAATAGAATTTCAACTCGGAAGGGAGTTTGTATCCTGGCATGTCAACCCACACGGAAAGAACAAGATCTTTGCTGTTTGTCGCCATGTGAGTTCCGTACGCCAGTCCTCGCATATTTCGACAAAAGGTCTTGAGACTGTGCGTAAGGGCATAAGTTGGATTCTCGTCCACATCTTTGACCCGCTCCAGCGGCAGACCCAAAAGCATCTTGAAAAAAACAGGCAACTCTTTCCTATTCTCCTTCAGCCCGTCGCACTCCTTTCTCATATCCCGGGCAAAATTATCCGTGGCGTCGCGAATCAACCAGTAGCCATTCTTGTCGCTCAAGTCGAACCCTTCATGCAGTTTCTGCATAAAGATAGCGGTCGCATAGCCACTGATTGCGGAAATATCAGCCTTCCCAGAGATCAAGTCGTCATACTGGAAACAAACGGCCGGTTTCTGGTTATTCCAAACCAGCCTTAGGTTCTGCGCATATCTGAACTCCTGTCTTGCCCACATTCGGTTTGTATACGAGGAGAGACCGGCCTTGTTGTGACATTTCTCGTTCAGCCAGTCCTCTACTACATCCGCGGGGTCTTTGTTGCCGCTTTTTGCCGCTTCGATAGCCTTCTCGAGACACTGGCACCTCTGTCCAGGCATCAAGACCGCCACGTCCATTGTTCTAAAGATATCTGGAATCTTGGGTAGAATTTCGCGAACGTATTCTTCTCGCTGCGGGACACAGAGCTGATCAATCCATATCGAGCCCTTCACTTTAGTAAGCTCGACAAGGCGATCCAAAAGCTCAGAGATATCCCATTCGGTGCCCAGATTCATCGCAATCGCTCGAGTCGGATCGTCATGCCAGTGCCCAACAATCATCTGTTCCCGGTCAAAATCGCCCCAAGTATACGAGATGGCGGTGCCGCTGATTTCGTTTATAGGTGATTTTGTCCAGCTGATAGAAACGTGCTTCTGAACAGGCTTTTTCGCCCATTGTAGGAGCGGTTGGCCGGGGTGCAGACCGGAGATTTGCGGTTCTCGTGTTACTACTTTGTGCTTGAACTGGTCGCATTGGCAGGCTACTACGTGGGCTACTCTAACGGTTGTTCTTCGGTCCTTTCGGAGACTGATAGGACCAGGTGTAGGTGCTGGTGTGGCTGGCGCAGAGAATAGTAACGGTTCCGGGGTCCGGAGTGGAGTTCGAGGGGGGTTTTTGGGAGGGGAAGGAGTCAACAATGCACTATAACCTCTGCTCTCAGGTCTAGGGGGTGTTCTTTCAGGCGTATCAGGCAGGAAACGATAATCTAGTTGCTGGTCATTGCGAACGAGGGGAGGTCTGATGGGTGTTGTTGGACGGTGAAAATCAGTGGAGATTTTGGGTTGATTGGGCGAGGGAGTGCGAAGAGGCGAATAGATTCCCTGCCGATCTATGATTTTATTACGGGGCTGCGCCGGAGACCGGTACGGCGAGGCGAGAAGCTGTCTTTCAACCATTTTTGTGCGCGGTGGAGAGGAAGAAGCGGCGGAGGAAGTCGTCGTCGTGGAGGGAGAGGACAGGCCGTAGAGCTATAACTGGCTGTCGCTGGCCATGTTGCTGTGGTATATTTTGCGTTGTCGCTGGTTTCCAGGCCGGGATGCCCCAGGACGGAATTAATTTAGTTCTTTAGCGAGAAACCCGAGCAGTCCCGCAAATTGTCAATAACCTTAAAGGCGGAGAGTGAGAGAGGTCGAATCGAAGATTGAAGATTGATAGATAGATAGGTGATAATGTCGTAATAAAAGCAATTGAGAGCTGTCGCAAAAGAGGGCCGAAAACAAGACAAAGTTGCTGAGACGACGAAAGGGCCTATTTAATGGAACAGGCTAGCTTGGTCCGCGAAAGGAAATGTGAGAGGAAAAAAAAAAAAAGGTAAGGTGAGGTAAGGTGAGGTGCAGGTGCAGGTGCAGAGATGTGAGGTGTCCAGGGCGAACAGTGCATGCATGCGGATTGAGACGGCCAACTATGCATGCATCAAGCAGTACCTCTGGTTCTTCTTATTCATTCCGAAAGGAGAGACTGGGTTCTGACTTTTTCATTCAGGCAGTGGGAAAGAATCGATGACCCGTAGCAGACCTGATACACCATCCGGAACCGCCAATTGCAGAGCGCATTCCAAGAAAGCCAGAGAATCTGGGAGGGTACTGAAGCAAGTTGTCTCTGTGGGCAAAAATAATTTATACCTGCCCACAAAGAAAAGGTACCACTAGGAGAGGGAGAGAGAGAGATGAGGCCCGGTCCCGAAATAGCTAACTAATTAGATTGGCAATTAATTAATCAGGTTGCAATTGGCCGTTAATTGGGGAGGCGGCGATGTGTTGTCGCCCCTGTCTGTCCGGCTGTCCGTCTGCCCTTTTGTTAGGCGATGTGTTGTTGCACGCTTTGGACACTTTGGACCGCTCAGAGCTTTCCACCTGGCGCTGGTCTGCGCTGTTTACGTGGCAGCCCGGCCAATCACCCGCCAACTCGAGCCAACGCACACCCGCAGGCCTTGACTTTAGCCAGCGCAAATTTTCAATCTCGGCCGGCTTCAGGAACCGCTCTCGCTGTCGCCGCTGCTCATGCTGCTAAGGACCGTCCCGGAGCTAATCATACTGTCCCCTTTTTCCTACCAAATTACCCCAGCTGGTAATTTTAGATCTCGTGATCAAATCACAGCGCACCCATTGCCATCAACCTAATAATGGCATCACCATCTTCCTCTGTTCTAAACATTCTCATGCTCCACGGCAAAACACAGTCTGGCCAACTGTTCTATGCCAAAACCCGAGCCCTCGAGAAACATCTCATCAAGGCCTGCGCCCCTGCCCGTCTCGCGTTCCACTACCCGACTGCACCTCACCGTCTGTACCTCCGCGATGTCCCGGACGTCGATCCCACGCTGCTGCAGTCCGACGAGGAGAGCGACGGCATGTACACCTGGTGGCGGAGAGACGATGTCACCGGCGAGTACAAGGGCATCAATGAGACTTGGAAGTTCGTCAGCGATTACCTAGACGCAAATGTATTCACCCCTCCTCTCTCTCCCTCCCTCTCCTCCCGTTCATTCCCACATGCCCATCATGTCACGCGACAAAGAAATTATCAATCGTAAACAAAGCTATACAGCCCGTATATCAACAATCAACATGTGAAAATCAAAAACAAAGCCAAAACTGCTTTCGTTTACTCATGATGCAATTATGTCTAATAGCTGTAACCTCGCCTCGCTTTTGTCTTGTCTCATCTCCAGGGACCATTCATAGGAGCCATCGGTTTTTCGCAAGGTGCCGGCCTCGCCGCCATTCTCGCATCGATACTTGAACCCACCCGTCCGAAACCACCGTCCATCATCTCGGATGGCTTTAAAACCTCTCACCCACCGTTAAAGTTCGCGGTCGCGTATTGTGGCTTCAAAGCGCCGAACAAAGAGTACGAATGGATGTACGAACCCAAGATTCAGACTCCCGTGCTCAACGTTCTCGGAAGTCTCGATACCGTGGTAGATGAAAAGCTGATGAAAGGCCTCGTGGATGTGTGTGAGGGAAATCGCGTTTTGTGGCATCCTGGTATGTAGCAGGAATCAATTGCAAATGAAGGCATTTATAATTGAATATTATCATGCATTCTTTTGTGTTTCAGTTCCTTTTTTTTTTAAAACACCAGAAATCGCGGACTGACTCGGGACACCGATATGGGATTCACAGGAGGCCACTACGTTGTCGTGAAGAAACAATGGCTCGATGCTGTCGGTGTGTTTGTGCGAGATCATATCAATGGAACCGGTACAGCGAGCATAAAACATGCGCAACAAGAAGAAGAGTCCGTTGAGGATATGGATGTACCGTTTTAAGTGGTTACTACACCACTGTCACAGTAAAAAACCCCGCGCCTGCATGTGGGTATGCATCGCAGGAGGCTGCCACATTCCTCGGCTGTGGCCCTGACATCGATCACCAATTTTTAGACGAGAAACATCACGCTAGAATAGAGTAGAAATATAGATTTAGTGGCAATGATATCATATATTCGTATACAAGTACTCCTTGCTATCATTATTATTATTATACCCGTTTTTGATTGATACCATGGCAACCCGCCTAAGATGCTTCTGCTTACAAACCCTCTGTCCTGTGAACTGAACCAGACTGTTGGGCAAACTCTCGAGATGGCCAAGCCCAATACTTATATGTTATCCTGTAAACCTACAGCCAGATACCAGGCTTGTACGAGTCTAATTTCAAGACTCAGGCTTCAACGGAAGCTCTATAGTCTGTGTCCAGTCCTAGCTCGAATCCAGCGAGTCCTCCCCGAACAAATCACCCCCATCAAGAATCTGTAGCGATCTCCCCGTTAATTCCGGATGATAAGTCCCTTCTTGTATCCCCTGTACATTATCATCCATTTCGCTTACTATTCAAAACATATTATTAACGTTGGCCCGTTTTCTCTTTGTTGTGCGTGCCTTCTTGACCCAAAGTGAACCCAACAAAAGGATTAAAACCTTAAACATTTGACCCTCCCGTCTGACGTGAGACGACGTGCCGGTAATATATATCCAAGTATCAAAGGAAAAGGGAGGGGGGAATATAACTCACAGGGAATCGCCAGGACGTTTCTCCACGGCTGGATCTTGAAACAATGCTGGTTGCCGTAATCCCAGGAATCATGGTTTGCAGGTGTCTGCGTCTCTGAGTTCTCGAATTTTGGTCGAACAAGTAGATGGTAGTCCGAATTGTTAAAATACGCAGCTGTACTTGCCGCATCCATATCTGGGAACTTGGAGAGCACGTCGTCTCCTAATGGGAATCCGCAACCTACCGATAATGATAATATGAGACCGTATCAGCGCTCTAGCCTCTGAAGCCCATGAATGTAAAGCGATATGCGCTATTTGGTATCACTGCGAACAAAAAAGAAAGAAGACCTACGCCACAACCACAGCTGCTCATCGACCTCTCCACTCCCCATACCCAAAAACATCCTCCACTCCAACTGGATATTACCAAACCCGTAGGTTCCCTCTAGCTCCTCCAAATCTTCGCTTTCTAAATTTGCAGCTCTCAACGGCCCAGACGTCTGTTCTTCAGATGGGCCTATATCACCAAATACCTCCCACCGCTGTACAACATGGTTGCTAGTAGTCAAGTCGATCATGGCTGGGGGTAATTCTGCCCCAGAGTCCGCACTGATTGTACCCTGGTTTTTAAAATTCCCAGAATCCTGCAGGACACCTACCCCTCCACCGCCGCCACCATTAGGTACGTTAACACCAATAGGCAAATCGAGCAACTCGGCGCCACTATTACTATTCTGTAGGAAATCCTCTTCAATAGATGTCGTGGGATCGTACCCACCGGAGCCCGGGAACTGCGGTATAATTGTTTCCGAGTATAATTTCCTCGTTGTCGTGTCGTACCAGAATTTAGATTGTTCCAGGAGTTGCGGCGTGGTGTTTTGTAGATGTGTGAGGAAGAAGTATTTACTTTGCGTACCCGTTATTGGGTCTATTTTTGAGAGTTTAGGGACAACTATAGATGCGGTTGTTAGATTAGTCAAGTTGCCTTTCAGAACACTGTTCCGTGTGTTTCTATTTCAGATTCCTTTAGATGTGTTTTTCAAGTAAGGATTGATTGATTGATTGCATGTACGGAGTTGACGAACCTAAATATGATGGAGGTTGTAGTGATAGTATGTGGTAAGGTGGTATTGACGAATATATGGGGACTCTGACTACCATATAAAACGGTACGGTTACAGCAGTTACGAAGGATACGGTGCAAAGATAAACAGTGACAGCTAACGCTGTTACGCATTGAGAGCGTATCCGCGATAATAGAGCCATCTTATAATATGGTCTTTGTGATTGTTATTACCAGAGAGAGAAGGGACATCGCACGGGTTTCTGAGAATTAAAACAAGAGACTCCACCGCTTTAGTATACCTCGATCAGATATGCGTCTCAGGTGTATAGTTATCGCACGTGCTATTCACAGTAGGTATAAAATTCTAAAAGGTATCAAAATACGTGCACATTATTGAAATCGTGAGATGTTTTGCGATAGTTCTGTGTTGGGATTCAAAGCGGTATAAAATACCACATTGTCCTAACTCCTTCGAGCTCAATACACATGCCAAATCAGAAAGAGGTAGATTGAGGCTAAAAAGTTCGCTGTTGTGAAGTCACGGATATTGAAGATATCGAAAATTCGTCCGAAAAAATATTCATATATTGTATCCTACTCAAACATTACAAACATAAAGAGCAATAAAAGAAACGCTTTACCCGCCGCTAACATAAAATATATAGAGAAAGAAGAAGGAAAAAGAAAAAGGGTGAGAGGAAGAGTTATCTCGAAGAGAATGTTGATAATTCCGAGTGATGAAAATATACATATGAAAAAAAATGTCTGCGGGGATACCGCAAGTACAAGGACTTCAACAACGGTGGTGCGTGAAGACCGATTCCTCGGAGAAAAAGCCAAGTTTTTAATTATAAGGATTGTCATTGGGTTAGCGAAGGCGAATGCTTCAAGAATGCTATGAAGAAAATATGCCAACGGGAAATAATCGAATCAGACATATAGTGGAAATAAGGAAAGGAGAAGAAAATCTTAATGCCAGTAAAATATCAAAAAAGGTGTGAAACTAAGGTTCAAGATGGATTATAATTGTAGTTCGTGAATATGGTTGTTTCTCTATTCCGTTCAACCTCCTCTTTACCATCTCTCAGGTTTTTTTTTTGTTCTTTGGGTATAAATTGGTTTGTTTATTTCTCTTTGCATGATCAAGCGAGTTCCACTGGCGCGTTATGGTGCTGCTCCTTCGGAGAAGGGAGCTCGGAAACACCGGCGATGCTAGTATGTCTGCTGGGATCCATTGGCGTTCCTGCCATCTCGCTCATTGGGCTGTGAGGCGGGAGATATCCTCCTTGAGGACCGGGGGAAGTTGGTGGGACAATGCCCTTGTTAGGGAAGTCAGGGGCTTGTCCATATTGCTCGTTATAACCGGGTTGTCCGTATCCTTGGTTGTAGCCCTGGTTGTAGGCGGGTTGTTGGTTAGGATAACCGCCGTATGGTGGTTGCTGGGTCTGGTCCATTGGTGGTTGTGGTGGTGGAGCCTGCTCGACTGGCGTATTGTTCTTACGCTTTCGGAAGAAGATGAAGGCACCGATTGCGGCACAGATAACGGCGATACCGCCAACGACACCGCCGACGATTGCACCAATTGGAGTCTTTTTGCCACCGCCGCTGGTACCTCCGCTAGTTTGTTGACCACCTTGGTTGGGGTTGTTGGTGACAGCGCCGGTCTGAGTGCCAGTTGGAGCGATGGTGTAAGGGTCGATGCTGGTGGTGGGGGCCATCGTAGCATAAGGAGCGACACCATCAGCACCCAAGCTCTTGAGCTCAGACTCGGTGACGTTGACCTTGGCTTGAGCAAAACTGGTCTGTTGGTTGGTAAAGTCATGGACCAAGTAAGTGGCTCTGACGAATGGCATGCCAAAGACAGCGACGTATCCGGCTTGAGCAGCGAGACTGTAGTTATCCATAGAGTCGACCAAAACGATGCATGCAAGAGTCTTTCCGTCGGTAAGTGTAGTTTGGTATCCTCCAACTGTGAAGGCTGGAACGATCCATTGGCTAGCATCCACAGTGATGTTCACTCCCTCAAAGCTAAAGAGCAATGCTTTGGCAGTATATCTCTGGTTGCAATTGGTAAGATATCCACCGTATGTGCTGTCGTAGTAGGCGCCTACATCGCCAACGATCGCTTGCAACGGACCGTTAGGGAAGTAAAGAAGACTACATAGCCCAAGTTAGTGTCCTATTTCGATGATATTCAAGTTATTCGATATAACATACCCAGTACTAAACTCAACGTTGGCATTCCAGCTTCTGGCGAGCGTTTCTGGTTCGCCACTTCCACTATCGAACAAAAGGGCATTGAGCTGAACGGTTGTGGTAGCGGAGGATTCGAAAGTGACGAGATTTCCATCAAACTTGGCGGTATCGATGGCACCAATGGTCAACTCGCTGCTGTTGGTATCTATAACGAGGAAGTATTAGTAATTGCGATACGAACATCATATCCTCAAGTTTCACATACCATAATCATTGAGATAGAGGCCATAGGAAAGAACACTAATGACGTCCTCGTCAAGCATAGTTCGTAGGAGAGTCTTTTCCGTTGATCCAGAGCCTCCGATACCCATACCGAGTTGGGGCGTTCTGGTATAGTCGTTTGCGATACCGATAGGAACATTGTCAATCTCAGTTTGACCGATTTGAATAGTGTCTTGTCCGTAGTATCCCAATACATAGTATCTAGTGTCCGAAGAAGTCAAGTTAAGAACAGCCGACAGGTTCTTGAACGAACTCGAACTATCGGGATCGACTGCATGTTCCAAGAGCGTTAGTTCTTGTATTTACGAATCCAAATTCAACGGGCTTTGGATTTAGCTTACAAGTGCCGGAAAAGTTTGCTTGCACGCAAAGATTAAAGTTTGCGTCGGTAGCGCCATTGCAGTAGTTCTTCTTGGGTAGAGGACCGGGAAACCAAGTAAAGGGGTCAGAACTGAGTCTTAGTCGGATGAAGTCGTGAGCAGAGCCTATAATACACCAAATTTAATCAGTAACCCGCTTGTATGAATGATGACGTGAGTGGAAAGTCTTCGCGATGTGCGATGTCTTCGCGATCCCCGAATAACCGGGCCCTGCGACCAGTAACTTTATCGATGGAGGCAGCGCATGATTTCAGGGACGACCCGAACATTGGGTGGGCGTTACACAACACATGGCCATGCGACTACGCCGGAATACTGGGCTAAGAAGGGACTGTGGTAATGTTACTTACCAACGAGAACGTCGACATAGTAGGAAAATTGCGGAGCCTACGCTCAACTGGTCAGCCTGAACAAGAAAGGTAGGATTCAAGATTGCCATGTATGCTTACAGCGTATTTGAAAGTGGTGCTGATGGTCGATGCTCTCTTCGAAAGATCCCTAACGGTGTCCACTGGATGGCTGAGGCCAGTGAACATCTGAAACTTGAGTCCCTCCGCACCCGCCAAACATATCGTCGCCGCCGTTAAAGCTTTCGAAAACCTCATCTTCGCTGTATTCGCACTTAATATATCTACCCAACTGCTGGAAATCGCAATTGATCACCAAGGAATTCGAACTGCTGGTTGACCCTGATGGAGGAAACAGTGCAAAGCCGGCCAAGATAAGTGGGAGGCCCCAAGTTCTTAAGGGTCAAGAAAAGGCCGAGCCCTCAACCATTCAGCCGGGGCAAGACTCTTTGATTACAAGCGTCTGCTGGCCTTGTAGGGGACCTTTTTTCCCTTTCCTCCTGTCGGAGCCGCAGGGTGAACGTGCTGCGCGGCTTTCTGCGGTGTCTGGATGGTGGGCCCGCTCCCAAAAAAGCGGTGTGCTTTGTCGGACCGTGGAAAAAGCATTAGAAATATCCGTGGGCTAGCCAGTCCCTAGTCCCCTGAGTGCGGGCTGAAATGGTCGGCGCTACCAATGTGTCTGCGTGATCCTGCGAACGAAATTGCCAAAGGGGAGGTGGGGCCCGTTCCGACACCTGCATTTCGGCCTCAATGAGAGACCTGACTCTTTCTTTCTCAGATTCTCACTCGTCAATACGAAGCGGGAAAAGTCTGGGCATCTGGTTCGGGGCAACATGATAAAGGAGGCGCTACTTTCGAGAAAAGCCTCCAGTGCTTCGCAAACGCTTGTTTCTCAATCAAGAAATGTCAACAAGCACACATCGTTGCCAAGATTCTATTTTGAAAGGCGGGATCAGAAGTATCGATGTCGCCAGAGATTAAAATCCTTCGATTCCGGCGTCTTTGTCGACAACCACACATGTGTGCATATTCATCCGGAATGTCTTGAAGTTCAGCCGCAGCCACTTGCACCCGAAAAATGCGGCCAAATCTAGGACATTCGGGAGGCAAAGATTCTGCGCCCTTGATGGGTAGATATCGATATCGAGTATTTATGCAGACTTTGTGAACTTTTTCCCCCCTCCATTGCTACGATTCCACACCAAGTTCCGACGCTAGGACAGTTTCGGGTGAAGTCCAAAATCTCGAGATAATAAAGATCTAACTGCTGCTCACAAACCACAACAAAATTTAACGTTTAGGTTCAGGACTCGAGTAATCACGGTAATGGCTGGGGTTCCCCCTGGTGAACCAAAAGCGCAGGATCAAACCCTATTGTGCACATGTACGTGTAACACGAGGACACCGCTTGGTACGGAACTTCTCGACTATTGTTGCCTTGTCTAGACATAAGGCGGACCTTGGGTATTTGTGTATTTGCATATTTGCCTAGGCTGCGAACATACTTAAGCAGCGCACTTGCTAGCTCGATGCAATGGCGATGGCGGAGTCTCAAGGTCAAGATCCATCAGGATTTTCTAAAGCTGACATCTTATCTCTCGCAACCTACAGCTAAGAAATGATTAAAAATCCCTTCTGTCGGCCAGCTTTATTTTGAAGGGTGTGTGGATAACAAACCATTATCCTTCGTACATTCCTACTTTAGCCTCGGCGAGTCAACCGTCCGAACTATAACTCGCAGAAACTCGTATCCAACCCCACAGTTGCCACCAGGGTCTAGAGCTCTCACGCGGTAGATCTTGGGGCAAGGCTGGGATCCCTCAATACCGCTGGACACAGCTATGTGTGCAAATGCATAATACACTGACTTACTTGCATGCAGCCTACCTGGGATGCCCAATAGCGCACCGAACTAACGACGGCTACAACACATGGCACTCTCGCCTTGGTCTTTCTGATCCTCGAGCACCCTGCGACTCCACATGTCTGCTAACATATGCTAGCCTGCGAGACTATCATTTTTTCTCGACTCGTCACGGTGGGGACGCTACTTTCTCACATCAGACTCACGATTTGTGTATGGTGTTTGTGGGTATCCTGTCATGGAACGATCAAGAATTGCATTTTGTGCCGACTAAGGCTTGTGCCCAACCCAATTTCCCCAGATATCGATATTGTGCATAATGCCTCCGCTTCATAAATAGCTTCAAACTCAAGCCTCAACACAGATGCGAAATTTGACTTGAGTAACCGAAACATATTACTAAAAAATGAATATACAATTAAAATTCCAGAACAAAACTGCCTGTGCGCACAATTATAATTTAATAAAGTCCCTTCCGGACCCCCCGCTAAACAAATAGCATCTAAGAAAAGATATATCCAATCCTCTTCCATAAGGGCGCGTTCTTTCGCCTCTCAATTTCGGCCCTATGAGCCTCCCAATCGATCTCTCTCCGTCCGCCATCCAGATCAATCTTGTCGAGGCTTCTCCACCCTTCACGCTTCCAAGCATATCCGATAATCCAGAATGCCAAGGTAAGGAAGAACGCCAAAAACTGCTTGAAGAATCCTTCAGCGGTGTTAAGCTTACCACCACCACGTGCTGGGTACAATGCGGTAAAGAACTGGGCGATCAGCACGAGCACATTGATAGCGAGTCCCACCCAGGACCCGTAAACACCTCCAATAGCCTTGAACGGGATTTCGTCCAGCGTTCGGCCCTGATGTTTCCAAGCAGCCCGGAACCGTATATGACAGAGACAGATGGATCCCCAGGTGAAGAGGGCGGATAGACCGGACAATGCCAGGAGCCAGTCAAAGATCTCAACACCTTGAGGAGCAAGACCGATGAAGGCAAGACCACCCATGGAAATGATGAGCATGGTCGCTGGGAGAGGCCGACCCGCACGATCGACGTAGGCAAAGAGCTTTGGGGCGTATCCTTGCTCAGCTAGAGCGCACAGGGTTCGGGAGGCACCAAAGACACCCGAGTTACCGATCGAAACAACGGAAACGAGGATGACAACGTTGAGGAATGACGCATATCCGGGGATACCGGCTCTGTTGGCAATAAGAACCATTGGCGAGGCCGTTGTATCGATAAAGTTTCCAGAGCCGAAAAGCTGGGGATCGTTCGATGGAATTAAAAGACCGATGAAAAGAAGAGAGAGGACGTAGAACAACGTGATACGCCAGAAGACTTGCTTGACAGCAGATGGAAGGGACTTGAGCGGCGTCTTGGACTCAGCTGCGGCAAGACCGACCAACTCGGTACCAGCGAAAGAGAAGGCAGCCGTGACGAAGACACCACAGAACCCTCGGAAACCGTTCCGGAACGCCCCCGGATCGTACCAAAGCCTCGCTCCCCAATACTCATTGAATTGGCCGTTGGATGGACCACCACCGAGAACAAAGATGAGACCAGCAAACAAAAAGCTGATAACAGCAGACAGTTTGAGCACGCTAGTCCAAAATTCTTCTTCACCATATCCCAAGACTCCAAAGACATTGATGAGAATGATTGCGAGCAGGAACATCGAGTACCAAATGGCAGGGCTCAGATCGTCACGCCAGAACCGGATACACTCAGAAGCGACGATAATTTCGAAAGGAAGGATAGTAGCCCACTGAGCAAAGTAGCACCAACTATTACCCATCGTTAGCGTTGTGGTTTCCTCAAACAAGCTAGTTGAATATATAACTTACCCCATAGCAAAACCCCAGGAAGGATCAACAAAGCGACTCGAATAGGTGTAGAAACCACCAGATACAGGATACATAATGGCCAATTCACCGAGAGCGTACACCACGTTGAAAATCATGATACCAATGATCATGAAATCGATAACAAGGGATGCAGGACCACCAGTTGCCAAAGCACCACCGGACCCAACGAAGAGACCAGCACCGATGGATCCACCTGTTTACTAAGGTTAGCTTACAGTCATAAAAGGAACCCGATATCAGAGCTATGGAACCTACCAATGGCAATCATATTCATATGCCTGGTTTTCAAGGTCTGGTTAAGCTGGTTGTGCTTATCCGCCAGAGTACGAGGCTTGAATGAATCCGCACTGCAACCCATTCTGGTCCAAAAGCTCGTTTCCTCATAATAGATTGGGGTTTCCTGAACGACTTCATTAGAGGAAGCTGAAGGGGACGAAGGCTTAGGCTCTGCGCCTCCAAAGACTGGCTGCGATGCCATCTTTGCGAAAGAGAGATTGCAACAGCACGCGAGCGGTTTTTTTTCTTCGTTTAGATTAAGCCGGTGAACACAAAGTTCGAGAAGGGCGTTAAGGATGGGTTTCGCGGTTGCTCGGAAACCCTATTCTCTCAACTTGAGAATAAAGCAAGAGAGATATTGAGCAAGAATGGAACGGCACTGGGGGAATACAAAGGGGATAGCGAGGTGAAACCACCGCTATATAAATGAAATCTCGAGGTCTGACGTCCTATCTACACCTTCCTTTCTGACATCGGTCAAGGCCGCTCTGCAGTCTTGGGAGTATGGGAGGGTGGCACCGAAACGCTTGGGGTTAATCTCGGTAGACGTATTCTACCTGTATCGCCGACGAAGAAAACCCTTCGGGACCCATCCTGGTAACAGGTATCCTCTCTTTCTCGCTTGGTCCGCTAGTTGCCTATCGCATAAGCCCTCAAGCTCGTGGTTCCTTGTTTCTGCAAGGAAGTTTGAATCATACAGGGCAACAATGAATTTTCTTGGGCTTCCAGAATGTCAACTAGTCCCTAGTGTATTCTCACAGGATCCTTGAAACCTAAGAGAGTTGGCAAGACTCGATCACTATTCAAAAAACGAAGGTGAACACGGGTGCCAAGGGCCTAAGTTTGCAGATATTTATATTGGCGCTCGAGCCAGAGCAGCATGATGGTCTTATTCTGCACACGATTCATATACACAAACTCCAGCCCAGCGACACTGATTGGACATGACAGCAGGAAATTTAATTGACCGTTTCGCCCTCCGCCTTCCTCAAATTGCGACTGGTGCTCACACAGCGTCGATGAATCGTTGACTTTTCGGGTGGACAAGGTTTCATATCAGACACATTTTTTCTCTTAGCTTACCTAAAGCCATGCCATTCCAGGATATTCCCCGATAATCTGGGGGCGTACCGCCATTTTAATCAACGTCATGGAGCGTTTAGGCTCCAGACACCAAGGACTTGGGGTGGCGCTTGGTTTTCTAAGCGCTTGTTCCTTTTTTTCAAATTTTTAGCTCTTTTGATGCCGTCGCCTAGGTGCTGCCGAGAGCCGAGAACCGAATGTCAAGGCATGGCTCTGCGCCAAGTGATGTAGCAGGTAGGTCAGGTTCACAAAAGGAATGGAGTCATGTGCGAGAAAGTCGAGCCCAAACATACCCTCTAGAAGGTGAGATTTAGGAAATGCAAAGTATCTCTGCCTCTATAGGGAGTTGTTTAATTCTCGACATTTTGCGAATAAAATTTCCGCTGCAAAATCTTCGTTGCATGTCTTAAAAATTGCAACAGAGTTTTTGCGGTATTTTGCGTTGTTGATCTCAAGATACTTCAAGCAAGGCAGAGGTTTATCTAGTCCACGAGGCAAATGCAGCTAACACGGGGATGAAAAGCAACATGTCCAATCACATTAGTGGAGTGATGTCCTGTCGATATCTAGTTGATAAGATAAAGTTAAACCGGACGAACCCGTTGCCAGGGCCATGGCGCCAATGTCGACAAGAAGGACTGACCAGAGATAGAATATTAGGCATCCGGAACATATATCTGGGCGGATAGGCGGCTGACCCAAACTAATTTTTGAATTAGATTGATCGTAGATATAGAACCTTTCCCCCTTGCATTCGACGAAAGATACGATACCACCTCAGCGAGGCGAATTCCTATCTCTTGGTCCCGAGCGCCAAAATAACACCCAAGGTGCCGCCAAGCGCGTGTTGTGGAGCCTGCGCAGACGCCCAGGTCCTTGGATATAGGCATTTGTGTCCGTCCTGGTTATCGGTCAACGGGCTTGGATACTAGATACGGGTATGAATGCGACGTGGCGTGTTTTTGCATTGAATTCTGCGAGGCAAAAATTGTCATGTGTTTGGCTAAACGATGGGTTTATACGAGTTGCAACTGTGTTTGGTCCACGAGACAAGGATTGGACTGTGGTCTGCTTGTGGTGTTGCTATCTTGTGTATTATATTACGCAACTTTGAATACATCGAGAAGGCGAAAACCACATGGCGTGGCCACTTTGTTGCCCGGATCTTGGATTGTGGGGCATTCCAACTATGCTTCGGCGATTCGATGGTCCAGTCTTTCGGGTCTGCTGGCCTGAATCATGAAACAATTGGCTGAGAGAGCGAGATCTTGTATTTCGCTGTTCGGATAGTCCGAACATGTATGTTCACTGATACGATCTTAATAAAGCAAATCTATATGATTTTGACATCTTGAGCTAAGAGGTTGGAGTTTCTGCCTAATATATTACTTTTTGAACTAGGCTTTCTAGATCTACCGAGGTAGCTACAGAGCTAGGTAATGAGTCGCGTGCCGAAACCTAAACGAACAAAACAAGCGGATATCTAGTTAGTAATTTGTGGACTGTTTCACAAAACTCTGTTCACAGGAGACTAGCTGGTCCCGTATCTAGTTACCAGCTTCGATTAAGATATGCAAGGTTGTTCTCTCCTGTAGATATCCACAATTGAATATATCCACCACTGGACTAAGGCAGAGGCATTCTTGCAGATATGTAGAAAGATACCAAGATGGGGAAATGTTGTTAGTGATTCAAATAACCGTACCCACCCGAAGCCCGGTAAATGTCTCGCTCGCCAAGTGAGATTCCATGTAGCCTTACAATATCATGTCTTCCGGGGGCGTTTACCCTAGACCTCCTAGAAATCTCCGTTGTTCACAAAACAGGAAGGTCGAATTTCCCTTTTTCCACTACCCCGCCATTTCGGGTCTGGGCATAAAACCCTTGTTGATTTATGCTGTATTACTTGCAATTAGTGGAAGAGCAGTCGTATGACTATATCGATATTTCCACCTTTAATAAAAAAATAAAATAAAATAAAAAAAAGGAAAACGCCTTGTTGAAACAATCAGATGCCAGTAAGTCAGACTGCATGCATTTGCCAAGTGGTACCTAGCGGGATAAATCGGATCTGCTACAGTTTCGTGTCATACGTACATAGGATGAATCAAAAATTACCTGTTCATCAATTTCCGACACTTTGAGCGATAAGATCTGGAACAGTTTAGTCCCGTATTACCCGGTTTTAGTTGCGAATGGGCTCATGATAAGAACGAGTCGTACGAGTGTATTAATACTATCTATGCGCATATTACTATTATACGGGCTGCGTATAAAACAAGAGCAGAACGAGAAAACCACTTAAAAAACGACCAATCCGAAACTATTGCTACCGATCCGAAATGAGAACAGAAAAGAAACACCATCAACTCCACCGAGAACGATACGGGATAGGAAATAAGAGTTACGGCTAAAGAAGAGCTACTGTGTCGACTGCTTTATTTCGACTTCTTAGCTTCGGCTTCAGCGGCGGCGAGATGCCAGGCGAATAATCTTCTGAAGGCGTCTTTGCCGCCGGTTTCAATGACGTCGCCGTGACAGGGGATGATTCTGTCAAAGTTCCATCCGTCGATACGGCTGGCGCTTGCGTTGAAGCTTCTAAATGGACGTGGATATGTTAGTATTTGATACATATATACATATATAGTAAGAGAGAGGGAAGAGGGATAATCTAGACTTACGGCTTGAGCTTGGCGCCCGCATACCAGATGAATCTCTGCTGGCTCTTTCCCTTCAAAGAGGTGAACAACGACATGGAGAGTCTTGTGAAGAAGCCGGAGGTGGCGTCGATTTCGGTCTTGCTGAACGACTCTCGCGATGGCAGGTTGAAGATCAAATCAGCTTGGATCAGAGAGCCGGAAGGCTTGTGGAACAATGCGATCTCGTGGCTCATATGACCGTCGAAATATTCGAGATCCAAGTCCCGGGTGAAGTCTTCGGGGAGGACAATGTCCTTCTTGTTGGCGCCGGTGTACGAAAAGTCAAAGGTGACATCTTCGTTGCCTTGCTTCTTGCGCTTTTCGTAGAGGACGGTGGGTCCGATCACACGAGCGGCAGGATAGGCGGCCTTCCACGGACCAAGGTTGAGATGGTGCTCGATGTCTGGAGCGACGAGGTAGGAGACCTGGCCGCCCAACGAAGTGACAGTGGAAGAGACTTCATCGTTCAGGACAGTTGGGGAGAAGACGACGAGGCCGCCTGATGAGAGTTTGACTTGTGGGGGGGACAGAGATGTTAGTAAAGTGTTGTGGCATTTGTGGGGCATGATGGTAATTAACTAGGTATTGAACTTACCGATTGTGGCTCTACCGCCGAATTTGAAGAGGCCGCCTCTGAGGAAAGGCACAGAGACGATGACGAGGTTATCTGTGACCTGTCGGATGACAGACGTCTTGCTAGGATCGGTACCCCAAAGCTTTGCGGAAGACATTGTGCTTATCGGCGTGGTGGATAAGTATTTTTTAGGTGGATGGATATTGAAAGTTTGGATTGCGGCGACTGATGAAGGTCTGCTGTAGTTTGCAGTTGGCAGACTGTATAAACGGTGTAGTATATAAGATGCTCTTGTTATCTGATGATAGCGTGTAATTATAATTTTAAAAGACATTTGAGTCCGTTGCGTCCGATCGAAGGACTCTTTATACCTCCTCGAACGATTCGCATGCGGCAGGCAGGACACGATAGCAGCATGCACTATTCCTGGGATTCGAGCTTCTGGAACCCTTGCCCGATAATTCAGAAGGGGGAATGGGCAGCACGATTGGGCAGATGCGCGAATGTGCAATGCGAATGTGCAGCGAGAATGGCTTGGAGGCGGAGAGTAGTAATCAACGGTTTCCACCATCAAATGCAATCACGATATGCACGTTCCCCGAGGGAGCCCCTACTCCTCCCAAAGTCCGCGTTCCGGCACACCCGTCGGTCTGCTTCAAGTCAAACCGAAGACAAAATGACGTTTTGCTAGCCCTGCATGCGCCAAGCCCTAGCTTAATTCCGTCGCGGGCTAACTGTTTCGCTTCGTCGTTCGGGATCCCGATTTCACGAGCTTGCACAGCCCGAACTCGTCAGCAATTCCGAGGCTCCGACACTGCTGTTCTAATCTAATCCATTACTCGCATATTGTTAATAGCAATATCCCGGGAAAAACGACGAGAGAAGTTTCCTCAGTTTTTTTGCCCAGATAAACTCCGGTGGGAAAAATCGCGACGGCCGAATTGAGCTCGTTATCGACCGATCACCTATAGTTTGAGGTATACCAGCCTGCTGCTGGCGGGGATTACTAATACCTTGGAAAACCTGGGCTCCATATTTTTCAACTCTTTCGATCAATTGATAACATGCACGCCGCTGGCTTGGGAAGCGGATGGGGCTCACTCGTATTCGGCTTAGGGCTCCTATTGGATGTAATCCGCACCGGCTCTGTCAGAGTGGGTTGAGCTCTCTGACTACGTGTGTATGTAATCAGGTCGACCCTGCACACGCATATGTTTCGTCTGGTCGCGCTTTCTGTAAATACAGGGCTCCTGCTGGGAACGTTGTGTTTTCAGGTTCCGAGGATGCTCCAATCTCTCTGTTGAAATTGACGGTTACAAACGTCCCTTGCAAATATTATTAATACCAGCCACCGGGATTGCAATTTCATCCTTGAGACAATTCCTTGTCGTTTTGGTCTCTCTGATTTTGCGAATGTTCGAACTCCGGTCTGATCTGATATTGCCCAACAATGTAGATATTTGTTCTGCCAAGAGATGCGCAGAAATTGAAAGCCGAACACACCACAACACAATCCTGTCTCGCTTCGAACGAACTCTTCGGATCCTCCAAGTCTGCCTGTTACCTGTCTACGGGCGATTTATTCACAGCTAGGTATAAACTAGCCAGAGCTGTGCAAATATTTAGGGTCAGATATACAGTCAATCTTACGAAGCTACAATATAGTCCCGGCATGTTGCGATACCGCTACGGTACCTCAACGTTTTGGAGTAGCAAACCTATCTATTCAGAAATGCTATCGATATGCCCGGACAGAGAAGGCTTAAAACACTAATTCATGCAGATATTGCTCTAATAATCAAGGTAATATACATTTAATCGCAGACCCTGGAGAATATCGGATTCGGTTGAAGCCGGGTCGTAGGCGTTCTGGCGTTGTCTGTATAAGCGGGCTTTACAAGCAAAGGTACCCTGCGGCCCTGCCGAAACCAGACCCTGCCAGATATTTGTCCGACTCGCTGCAACATGCGCATATGCGACAACACACACTGCCACCAGTCTCCGGAGATTAACAGTCCTCCCTTTCCCTTCGAAATCCGCCTACATCCCACCGAGCTGTTCTCTACTGTCCTGCAGGAAGACTGGAATATATCATATTGTACACACATCAGGGGCGGAGATGAGAATTTAAAGAAACCCCAGGCCATAAATTTCGAAGCTTGCGGGGCAATCCCGCCGGCCAAAGCGTGGTCGGATCTGCTGCCGACTTGGTTCAGGCCGGGCTTCGTCTTCACGAAAAGAAGAACCGGTAGCCTGTTGCGCAAGCCTATATTTGTGACTGTATATGGCTCTTGCATGGTAGAGGGTTTCTTTGAAGATTAAGAATGGTCAGTAAGTCGGACGCAATACAACACGAACCAGATATTCAAAATTTAGATGGGAAAGGCTCTAAGGGACATATTTTCCCTTATTATAAGAAAGGTAAGGATGTCCTAATATTATTTGCTGACATGTGACCTTCTTTATCTCTGTTCTCAGGTTTAAGATCTAACTATGCTAGAGAAGAATAAATACCTTTTGTGGCAACATATAGCAGACCCATTTTGATAATAAGGTGGAGGCGTGATATCGACGTTGGGGATAGATAGATAGAACAGCAAATGTAAGGACTCAACAACTTATGATTGCCTCGTAACCAGACGCCGGTCCTAAATTATGAATCATTCTGTCCTTTTTTTTTATAAAAAAAATCAAAAAATCAAAAAACTGTTTACTCTTATAAATATTTCCCTCAGCACGCAGCAAGGGACCACATGGCCTCTCTGTTTTGTTACCACGTTTTCGCTGTGCAGGTGTCGGCAAGCAGAAAATCCGGGGGAAATATGCAAGTTCGGACCTGTCGGAATTTGGGATGCCGTTCGATAACCTCCTTACATAAATTTCTCAACTTTTTTTATAATCACCAACCATGAGGCCGATGCATCTGACCATCGACGGATCCATTCTCAAGGCCATGTGAGAGCTTGTTATCGGAGAGGCGTGATCGAAAGGGTGTTTGTCGCGGGAGCAGGGGCCGGTTTCGGACGGAGCGTGGTCGCACAAGCGAGGCGGGCATTGCCTGGCCAACCACCACCTCTGCCACCCTCTGCCACCTACTCGCCATTTATTCGCAGGACCTTTCGCAGGGCTCCTTCGCAGCTGACATCTTTTGGCGGTAGCTATGCGGGAAAGCAGAGTCGAGAGGTTACCTGGGCAGAGGTATCCAGGCCGCTTGGTGGGGACGACAACAAACCAGCTGATGGGGGGCAGCTGTCCGGGTCACCTTTTAACGTGGTGATGAGGACGCTCCACCGCCCAGCACTAATTAATTACCACTATCGCTCATTATCTCCTCATCCTTCCCAAGCGGCGCTCAGGAATGCCAAAAAAGACCCTGAACCAATCTATGACGATATAACCTCATCGCATCGCTGTTTTCCCTCTCAGGCTCCCAAGCTCTCTGTCTCCTCTCTTCATCTTTTTCTGCATCCAGGTTTGCTGCTTGCGCCATCTCGAAGCCTTGCGAGAGTACAATCCCGATTGTAACTAGCCCCGTCGCAGAACTGTGCCTTTCCCCGGGTTGGGTAGCAACCATCGTTTGGTCTCCACCGCATCCCCAATCGTTTACACCGATTCGCTTCGTTGTAACTAATCTGACTTGTTCTTCCCACCCAGCCTTCTTGCTTTCCTCTCATCGGTGACGATTGTTCTCTACGATTACCATCACCTTGCGACTCGAAATTCCCTTTTCGAGAGCCCCGTCATAGCCTTTTCCAAACTTCCGCTTCGAAAAAGCTTTCAATCCTCCTACAACACACTATACACCTCGTTGCCGTCCATCTTCCGTGCGTTGTCGGATAACTGCATTGAGAGCAAGGGCCCACATCCGGAATAGAACAGACCACTCTACGGCCTCCGAAAAACCAGCGGAATCCCTCAATTCCATCGCTTGCACCTTCTATTCTTCTAATTGGAGGAGGATCGAACCATATTCACAATGTTTATCCAAAAGGCTCTCCTATGGTTCGTCAGAACCTCGCAATGGTGCCTCTGTGTCTCCCTGCTCGGAGTGTCGGGATACCTCGTCAACGAATATGCCCAGGCGCACTCTAAAGTTCCAGCAGCGGTCTGGCTGCCGTGCATTGTCGTAAGTTTAAGCCCTATTTCTTACTACCGATTGACGCCGACGATAAGTCCTCATCATCTGTTTTTCAAATTCGTACAATCATGCTAATGGGTCCTCAACACAGTCCGCCTTTGCCGTCTGCATAATGTTCTACTCCATCCTCCTTCTCTACTGTCTCGGCCGTCTCCTCTTGCACATTGCCGCTTTCTTTGACTTCTGTTTCATGGTCTGCTACATCGCCACTGTCGTCCTCAATCGTAACAACTTTCACCAAAATGGCACAGAAAACGAGCTATGGCGATCGGTCACCTACACCAGAGGCTCTGCAGGTCTTGACACACATGCCAATAAGAACCAGGGCGTTGTGAAAGCTTTGGTTGGTCTATCAACTACCTTGATGGTGTTGTTCATCATTACCACCCTGATGTGTATCAATCTGGCGAGGTTGGCCGATGAGAAGCACGAAGAGAAGACCGGACACCGAAGGAGATCCAGGAGCAGAGTTTGAAGGGCTTAATGTGCATTGACCTTGATTTTACTTTATTTGAGCAATTGCATCAAGCGAAAAGAGATGGTATGGGTGATTTAATGATGCCTGTGGCTAGTTTCTTCATTATATATGATACTAAACTAGACATATAGGCCTTGACTGCGGGGGGGTGTCTTTTCTCTTTTTTTTTTTGTTTACATGGGAATTTTTATGATACCTGGATTTTTTGGAGTATTCCTCCTGGGAGGACCTTTTCAATGTTGATCTTGTAATAAGCCCTTGATTCTACTTTGATGATGGGTCTGCCGATAATGTTTTTGTTTTGCCACGTTTATTATTACGGGTTCATGTATATAATGCTCCAAGGTTTCGCAGAAACCAAATACAAAAAGAAGTATATTGCTTCAAGGTTTTAAAAAGAAAGAGTTATCAAGAACTAGCTATTACGTTCTTATTTATCAAAACACGTAGCGTGCTTGAGATTTTATGCTCAGAAAATTCTCATTCTTTGTATTATATTAGCTGGTATTAGCATCAGGGCACTAGTATTGGAATCTAATCTCGACGCAATCCCTATAGCTTAGATATACGCAATAGCTAGGATCCATAACAAATCTCATTTCTGAGAAAGAAAATTCGTATTTCATCATTATGCTTCTAACCAAGAATTACTCTAAATACTCATCAGCTAGCTTAATCGGGATGAAGATATCGACCAGGGACTGCCGCCAAGAACTGTTGTATCCAACGCACTCTTGGTCTAAAGACGTTCTTTCCGAAATAGTCCAGAGAGCATGCAGAGAATCCTGTAGCGATCGTGCGGGAAGAGTTTCTTCGAAATACGATATGGTTCATTACTACAGGAGTAATCTTACTCTATTGGAAGAAATTGTAATCTTTATTCCTGCGAAATTTGCAGAAATCCGGATTTGGTTTGGTTCGATCCCTGGTCCCTTGCTACCACGTCGATAATTTAGAAAAAAAGATCATATAAATACCGGTAACTCTGAACAACTTGAACGATGCTTTTTATATCATCAATAGGGGTTAATAACCTCTGCTGCACAAAGAAACCCGCTAGGAGGTCACCTCGACATTCATATACATCTCCTTCCTACAAGATATCATACGAGTATATATCTCTCTCTTAGCACAACCCCGGTTACCGATAATATACCGACTCCGACGGCGAAATGAACAATACTGACCCACCGCCATCGTACGCTCCCAGTAGTGATGTCAACGATAGCATCACAGATACCTTTCAAAGTCACCCGTCACCTCGTATATACTGGCGCGCATGTCGAAAGTTTATTACCAGTTTCCGGAGGGCGGTATCTTCGCTAACGCTTTGCCGGTTAATACTCCTATTTCTGATTGCGAATACCATACTATTTGCATTATTGGCGTATAATCTGAAGACCGCGGTTATTTTCAGAGTTGATGGAGTTGAGAGGGCGCTTTATGTCTGTCCGCTGGTGGATATAAAGATGCTTGATGCCGGGCAGGATAAAATCGGCAATGTTCCCGTAATTGGGCGAAATGGAAAGGGGACTGTAGAATCGATAAGTTATAGGGATTACGAGATATTAGAATCTTGGAGACATTATTGCGTGGAGGAAGAAGGGAGGCGCATGGGGGAGTGGAAGGAGCGGGCGATGTGGATGGTGCTGGCGACGCAGTGTATTGTAGAGGTGATAGCTGCGTTGGTATGGCTCTATTGCTTAGTAGACGGGGAAGAGGAATTACTCGATGAAGTTAGAGCGGAAAGAGGGGAAAGATGGGAATTTGATTCGGAAGACTGGTTTGGGTGCGGCTTGAGTGAGCGATATATTAGCGTTGGAGGACGAGGAAGCTGATATGATTGGCGCGTATACCCGCGTATACGGTACACTGCATGCTTTTATGGGTACATTGTGCTTGTTTATTATGAGAAACAGTTGGATAGCGCATGGGTAACTGTGGAGCAAGACTTGTTATTTTTCCACACTCATGTTTACTCGTAATGGCTCTATATCTAATTTATGTTATGAATTGCATATCGATTTAGTTTGAATTATTTTGTTAGAGGGACTGATGCATTTCATTGGTTTGAATTTTGTATGCTATTATCATTGTGATACTGCTGGGGCGACCTAAATTATGCGAAATATTTCTATGGTGGGTGGGGTTTTGTGCATGTTAGCTATGGGCCTAGGTTCAATGTTCATAGGCGTTTTTTTATCACTTATATCTTAATGCCAAATCCCATCTTCCGTCTAGGAGACAACTACCTAGGTATGTAGCCGGCACGAAACTCTGAAAGTCATTAGTGCTACATGCAAAACTTGCAGTATCTAGCCAAACCAACAACACAGCAAAACTTGGTTATCAAGTAACTCTTTCTTCTTCTTTCTTTTGATTTACAACCAATTGTTTTGAAATCTGTCTTCTGATATCATGATTGGCTAGGCCAGCTTGCAAAACACGACCTGAAGGTAATCGGAAGGAGACTCCTGTACACGAAGGACTACAGCATTTAACACTCCACGGTTGTTGATCATGCAGGTGGTAGTACCGCATCTGCAAGTGCATACGCCCGGCCGGGAGGGTATAGGCGAGAATTCTCAAGTCGAACAGATCGATAAACGAAAACACGACAGCTTGGTAGTGTTATACACTAAGGCGGGCTACCGAATCTCTGCAAGTATGAGAAGGAAGAGATCAATTGTGGCTACAAATGCGGGGTGTTTTGTTTAGGTGGCACGCCCACTTCGTGGTCGATCGCATTGAAGAGTTGCGGAAACTTAGTCTAGTTGTGTTACTGTCCATGCAAACTTACTACCCAATTTGGTAAATTACACAAGAGGACGGCACCGGGAGTCGGCCTATGTAGGTAGCATCTTCAAGTTTCTCGTATGCAAGGTAGAATTCATCTTGATCTGCAAGGTGAAGGTCGTTTGTTCACATGCGCTGAGAAACTGAGCTCTGTTCTATCTCAATGCTAAAGTGGGTACCCTTAGGCCCTTTAGTATGATGATTCACGACATTCATAGCTCTGTATTACCTTGCCCCACTGCTAGATTCGAGATTAACGAATTTCTATAAGCAGCATCGGCAGCCCCTTAGTATTTTGTGATCACACAATGAACCTCGTAGTACTGGGAGCTCGGCAGATGTAATTACCGCTTGCAAATAGTATCACAGAAATTTTGAATGCGACGGATTTCGGCAAATTGGTTCATAGGCACAATTCCACCTTTTTTACTAATGTTATATTGTCACGATTACTCGGAAGGTTGGGGAAATGGTGTATACTTAGAAATTGGGTGCTTTATTTAAACTGCCTCGACTCCTCCTTTGTTTTGACTTTTGTTAACCAAAGAAAAATTAAAAATTACAAACTCAAGTTCATAGCTTACTGTCATCTCAAAATTTACACAGTTTACATTTCCCATATATACACCCTGCTAGTGATATTCGCAAAATGCCAATCCAAGTCCCAAGAGGAAAGAGAGTTTCTTCAAACAGTGGTCCTGACGGCACTAGTAAGTTGTGCAATTCGCCTGTATTCATATAGACCTTGTAATTACACTATGCTGATTTTGAATTCACAATGGCTAGCGAAGGAAGAGTGCGTTTATGGCACAGATCTTTTATACAGGACCTCTTATGCTTCAGTCATAGCTCCTACTGGTGCTTGGAATGTAAGTAATTGCGTATATATCCCTTAGAAGATTACGAGAATGAGCCTGACTGTGACTTGTAGCTCGTTTGGTTCCAAGCCCCTAATGGTGCCATCAAGTTGGCCCGATGGTACGGCAGCTGGGAGATCACTGAAGTAGTCCCCGTTGGAAAGGCTTTGCTCCATACCCCACTGAGCACCCTAATCTGGGGCCCGCAAGACACTTTCCGTCTCTATTATCTCTCGCCAGAATTCGAGCTCCGAGAATGGTGCTGGGATACAAAGGACGGCGACAAAAAGTACGACGGTGCATTGAATAGCGCCAAGGTTAAAGCAGCTCCTTATAGCAAGCTGGCGGCTATTGTCTTCAAAGGTCCGAGTTTAAGGTAAAAAACACACCAATGAGAGATTTCAAATTCCGCCAGGTATATTGTGAGAAAGTTAACGAATTATATTCGTCTCTAGGGTATACTATCAAGACGAAGATAACAAGATCCAGGAGTACACGTATGGCAGTAACGCTGGTTGGAAGAAAGGTTCTACCCTTCCAGGGGATGCAATTCCGGGGACTAGTCTCGCCTATGTTAATCGCCACGCATATGACGAGGAGACACCCTCCATCCGTGGCTATTTCCAAACTTCGATTGGCGGGCTCGCGGAGCATGTGTGGGACGGAAAGGGTTGGGGAACTGGCGATTTCACGATTCCTGATGCCCCATTCCTCACGCCTATTACTGCTACTGTTTCTAAGGAAAAGGGGTTCCCGAAGGTTCTGGTATATTGGCTCAGTGTTGATGATATCGTCTTGCAAACTTACAATTGGTACGGCTGGAGTGATGTGCAGGAGATTGACACCGTGAGTCTACTTCGTGGAAATATCTCAGCTTGCAGCTTCACGAGGGATGATGATAATGTTGATGTCAGGGTTTATGGTACGGGGGCACTCAATATTCTGGCGGAGAGAGTTTTTCGTTATGGACAGTGGGAAAGTGATATTTCGGCCATTAGTGTCGGAGATGAGGTTACACTTGAGGTTGTTGGTGCTGTTTAACTAGCTTAGTCTGTGCTTTGACGTCACTTCAAACCTGAGATGGGTCAGCCGTGAAATCTGTTTGCAAAATTCTAAAACCCAGTTTATTTTATGAATATGCACGAATATGTAATCATTTGATTATTCCTAGCTTATTTTATATAACTACTGTCCGGAGTACTTGCGTAACAATAAAGATCTCAAGGTCCTATAGTCATGTGACCGATTTCATACGCAAAACCATATATGAGACTAATGGTAAAGGGTATCCACAAGCTCACACACAGACAAAACACAAGGAAGCTAGCTTGGGATCATTTTCTTAGGCTCTAGCTCTTCCATTTGCCTCACCTCGCTTTAGATATCATTAATTACATTTTTCACTTTCGACTTTACATGACGGAGCTTCTCGGCTGTGAGAAGCGTCGATGAATGATATTCACCCAATGCTGTTCTTTTACCATTAATTGCTCGCTCGTACCACTGCATGGCCTCGTCGTATCTACCTTGCTTAAGAAAGACTAATGCAATATTCTCTAATGCGCTAAGCGTTAATGGGTGATATTTGCCCAATACCTTCTCTTTACCATTAAGTGCTCGCTCATACCACGCCATAGCCTCGTCGTATCTGCGTTGGCGGGAAAAGAGGAATGCAATAGCCTCGACTGTATTAAGTGTTAACGGGTGGTCTTTGCCCAACGCCTTCTCTTTACTGGTAAGTGCTCGCTCATACCACGCCATGGCCTCGTCGTATCTGCGTTGGCGAGAAAAGAGGAATGCAATACCCTCGACTGTATTAAGTGTTAACAAGTGGTCGTTGCCTAATATCTTCTCTTTATTGGGAAGTGCTCGCTCGAATAATGGCATGGCCTCGTCGTATCTGCGTTGGCAACAAAAGAGTGCTGCAATTTGATGGACTGTATTGAGTGTTGACAGGTGGTCTTTGCCCAACGCCTTCTCTTTACTGGTAAGTGCTCGCTCATACCACGCTATAGCCTCGTCGTATCTGCGTTGGCGAGAAAAGAGGAATGCAATATCCTCGACTGTATTAAGTATTGACAGGTAGTTGTTGCGTAATACTTCTTGTTTAGTAGTAAGTGCTCGCTTGTGCCACTGCATGGCCTCGTTGTATTTGCCTTGCATTACAAAGACTAATGCAATGCCACGGATCTGAGCAAATAACTTGTTAATCTCTTGCTCTTCGTGCAAACGCAATTCAGAGAAATCATGTTGCGAATATCGATGAAGATATTCTAGATGGAGCGCAACCCTCTTCTCTTCTCAAAATTCCCACTTGCTGCTGTCTCGCAACAAACTTTCCCGTCCGCTAGCATTTCCGAGGATTGCTATAGTATGTCGGATATGGTACAAGCGGTCTGATTGTTGTAGGCGTTCTCGCGCCCACGAATGGACGACTGGATGAATAGAGAAGACACCAAATTGGATTATCTTGACTAGAGAATATGATGCAAGAAGTAGAACTCTGTCCTTGACTTGCTCTGGTGTTAGTAAATGCGACAGCTCCATTAATCGGAATGCATACTTTTATTTTTATCAACCGGTTCATCCTCCCACAAATCCTCGAAAATCTCCTCAGGATTAAGATACGAGCAAGTAAGTAACAAATGTGCAGCTTCAATATCCTGTGCTTCAATCCGCGAGAACGATATCTCCCATGTTGTGTTCGCTGTATCATCCCGGTAGTTCCATCCGAATTTAGGTTTTTTTGATTGCACCGTTCTGAAACTTTCTTCATAATACTTGAGGTAATCTTCCAGCGGGACTTTAGTTTCGTGTATATAATGGCCAGCGTGACCGATTGCAAGAGGCATAAGCCCCAGTCGTTCGACGAGCTTAAGAGCTTCCCCTTGAATATCTGGGTGGTTATAATATTAGCCGATATGAACATTAATTTACCAGTTCTAGCGTACCTTTTGGAGCATCTCGGACTTGTGCTAGACTCAACAAAAGCTTCACAGCGCTTTTGCTATCTAATCCGTCCAAATCAATTTGTTCTGCAATCTGTGAAAATTCTGGCCTACGGCTCGTAATAAGAATGCCCCCACCGCCATACTTTGGGAGGTATTTTTGAATGTCAACAGTCTCCAGATCATCTGCATTATCGAATATGAGTAACCATTTATCGTTTCCGAGCAGTTGTAACCAACGGAAAAGAGCTGATTGTATACGATAGAAGGTTCCTGGGTTAGCGCTGACTGTACCCCTGTCATCAATTAGTCCCTGGATACCAAGTTTCAAACCAACTATTCTGTAATCCGGATCAGCCTCGGGCCATGCTTGTCTCGCTTGCTCTCTAACGATAAAGCCCATGATATCCACAAATGAGGTTTCAATGGTGTCTCTGCTCGCTGCTGATACCCAGAACACAGCCGTGTAATCGTGCTGATATCGATAGGCGTATTCGACAGCAATCTGTGTTTTCCCCATCCCCCCACTCCCTGTAAGTGCAATCATAGATGGTACAGTCCTATACTCTGATGCCGTGAAATGTCCGTGGATTTTTCCGAGTTCCTCTTCTCTGCCAGTAAATTTTGGATTCCGAGGAAATGGTATGTCCAACATCACAGTGAAGTTAATTACCTCGATCTTTTCGCGCTCTAAACAGCATGCTATCGATCAGACATACGGACGGACGACAAAGTCTCATTTAGTAGGCTCGTGTTTGCAGCAGTAATGACTGACCCTGGAATAATTCTCTCGCTGGGCGTTCTCTTTCAACCTCATTTGGCTGTAGATATCCTAGAACCTCTTTTGCAAATGCTGCCGCTGAAGCTGCCGCAATTCTCTGCCAAGCTCTATTATTATGCGTGTCGGCATAGTCGCAAATACCCCGTATGACAATACAAGGGAGTTCGCTCGGGATCCCTGCCGCTTCTGTTTCCAGGCAAAGGACACCACCGCCAAGTCGCCTGTTGACTTTATCTCGAAAGGCAACATCTTTGATAACTTGATTTCCGGATGCGATTAAACCGTAGTGAATCTTCATATCTCTAGGTTTTCTCCTCACAAGCTTCGTTCTATCACAAAGTCGGCAGTATTCATTTCCATCCTCGTTTTCATCCTCGTCTATATCGATATCAGCGGTGGCTCCAGAATTATGATGGTAATCTGATTTAAATAATAAATCTTCCAGCGGCTCCGATTTCAAATACTTCGACGCCAATCTCGGCCACTTTATTCTCAATTCTTCAAGATATTCAGGCACCTTGGATCCGCTCAGATTATGTTTAGCTTCTAAGTTGGTCAAGGTAGTCAGGATAGAGGTGGGCGGGTTATTTAGCGTGCCCTTTCGCTCGAAGCCACCGTCACCAACTATCGCTTCGCCCATGTCCCACTGAACGACGCCAGGGTCTCGTCCAGCCGGCGTACCGACCACCACATCACCAAGCCTGACTTTAGGAGGGATACCGGCACCAATACCAATCATAAACCCAAATTTGATAGACCGAAATGTACTGATTAATTGTACAACCACAGCTGCAGCCGATACAGTACCAGTCTTGCCTTTCGGTAAGCAAGTAATGACGATATTATGTTCGCCAACAGAGCCCAGATTGTATGCGTTGTGGTCGTTACGCGGCGTCTGAGATTGTCGTGTGTCTGGTCCAGCATTGCGATAGCAGCAGTCAGCTCCTCTGGGAGCGCGCATATCCAGGCTATCGTGTAGTCATCATGAGTGCGGTGCGCGGGCATCGCGATGTCGCTCGTTTTCGCTCTGTTCTAGATGTGGCAGGCATATGAAACCTAGCTGGAGTGGTAATACTAGTTTAATACGCTTGTCCTTCGCGTCATTCGCGGAACCGGAAGTCATGAGGGGTAGAAGAGGCGACAGTTACGAGGCTGCTCGATTCAGCTGCCATAGCGGTTTTGAAACGATTCGCGCCTAACTTGCATACTATCTAACAAACAGTTATGTGCGGGAAATAAATGCGTTGAAAACTATGGAGTGCACCCTTCGCTGTGCTTCGTAGATCTCGAAGGTCTATATAGCTATAGGCTCCGTGGGAATTAAAGTTTGCTTTGCTTGAAAGAATGATCAATGGTCAAATGGAATATAAAAGCAAAAACTCGAGACACCTTGTATGTATAGTTATAGTTTATGCATTATCATGTAGAATAAGAAATTTTCAGGATGCATGACATCAAAGAATGTTATTTATCGTATAGGAAAGCATAAAACTAGAGGCATTACACAATATATACAGAGAAAGAGTATAGCTATGTGCTATAACGTAAGAACAAAGAAAACTCTAATAGACAGCAAGTCCCGAGCTGAATTGGTTAACTCCGTTGACGATAGAGAAAGTCCCAAGCTCCTTCAATTTTCCCTGGCCACAAGCCAAGTCTGCAACAGCAATATCGACCTTTCCAGTCGATGGAGAAAGACTGTACAAGAAGTCGCCTCCTACGATGTTGTCGATATTTCCCTTATTACCGTTAGTAAAATTGAGAGCAGCGACAACTTGTCCGGAGGATGCACTGATTTCTTCGATGCGGTTCATCTTAATATCAGTAGCGTAAACGGATCCGGTCTTAGGCGAAAATGCAGTCCAGCAAGTCGCAGCTTGCCCGGCGATAGTAGCCTTGACACCCCCTGTAACCACGTGTGTCTGAGGGTTGAGTGTAAGTTTGATGGTGCCGAAGCCGGCGTCAGAAGCGATAATCTCTGTATTTGATATGATCGAGCTGCCGAAGAGAACTACGGACCCAGCTGGGTTCGATTTAACTGGGGTCCAACTAACTTTGCCGTTTTGCACAGGGTAAACTGCAACGAATCCGGTAACGTTGGCTGGTGGGTTTCCCTTCACCAACACGATCAAACTCTTCGAGTCAGGTGTGAAGAAGATATCGGAAGCGGTTCCTGTGGGGCCAGTAGGAGGAGTCGTTTGGCCAAGGTTTAATTTTCTGGCACTTCCGTCGAGGGCTTTTAGGCCTGTTCTTCCGCTAACACTGTAGCACGTAACGCCATCTGATGCGCCGGAGTTTAGGACACAAGCTGTCTTCAACTTCTCGGAGTATGCGACAGCGACTGGGAAGTCACCCAACGTGGAAGCAGGGTCGCCAATCCTCGTCAGACAGGTGGGGTTATGTCGGTCAATTTTGAACATAGTGAGGGTGTTTGATCCAGCATTGGTTGCGAGTAATACCTGCAATAAAAGATCGGAATTTAGCTTGTTAAATGGATTTGTTATATATCTAAAGATAAACTTACGTTGCCTCCGACGACAACAGAATCTTGCGAGAATAAAGCGTCAGGTCCTGCAAGGGCTTTCATGGCGTCCATACCGGCACCTCCATTGCCTCCCGTAGCATGAGTGCTATATCTGCTAGTGTCTAGGCCACCATTGGGTAGAATTGGTATGACTACAATAGAGTTCCCAGTTGGCAGGTTGGTTTGGAAGTAGATAGCCTTAGCTGGTCGTCCGGTAGGGCATTGACCTGACGGGGAGTTATGTGGAGCGGCTAGGGCATATTGTGTCAATGAAAGCGCTGCAACAGCGATTGAGACAAAAGTATGCATTTTTGCAGTATATAAAGAAAGAAAGAGTAATGTTGAAATTCCCAGCTATCGAAGATGAGAGCGAACTAATATCGTGATATGATACAGTCGTGCAAGTTGATTGGCTCTTTTCCTCGTAGATGAAATACACACAAATGATTTCATCAAAGTATGTGGTCTTGGGAGGACGTTGGGTATATATGTTCAACAACGTCAAGAATAAACAACAAATTTGATTGATTGTCAGCGAACAACGTCAAGTTGTAAAAGAGACCGCGAAGATAATCCCGCACGCTAGCATCAACAAGTTAATCAAAAAACCAACAAATGAATTACTAAAGCAGAGGCCTACCGGAATAAGATTGAATGGATGAGGATGACTGAAATTGACTGAATGAACGAATAGGCAAATATGCTTTTCGCTTTTGCACAGTAAGAAAACAGCGAGGTTTCGTTGGAAAAATAACCTTGCAGTCAATGCAAGCTACAAAACCGCGTCAACAGTTGTTTAGCCGCACAGCAGCTCCGAAGTGAAAAAAGTCTACTAAAAATGAACGGAAGAATCTAGCCTAATAGCGTAAATAAGTTGGATGTGGTCACGTCGGACAGTCAGGGTTCTCCCTCCGGTATTTATATTTAATTATATTCAAAATTTTGGTACCTTTCCATTTTAAAGGGGATTGCTCGCGCCTAGGATATCTACCAATAAAATCAAAGGCTGCAATAATAGGCGATAAATGTTCATGTTCAGTTGCATAAAAGGCGGTTCCTCCATTCAGGGCAGAAGGCACAGACTTCTCGAGTATTCGAAACGGAACGACCTTCCACCATTTCAAATACAGGAAACATGACGACCCTTCCAACGGCCCAAGGCTGCAACTGGTAAACTTTGCACGATTTGTACGCCGTTATAACTTTTTCCCTGAAAAGAAGAAAACATAATAGGCTAGGCAATCATTACAGGATCAAGCTCTGCCAAGGAGATCGAATTTACCCCGGAGGGACGGCAGATAAAAAAGAAAAAAGCTTAAATGTACATGTTCACTGGCTAGGTTTAGTAGTGTCTAGAATCTCCAACACTGTTTCCAATTGATTGAGAAACGCTTTGTAAGGCACGAGCTTAAAGGAGGCGGCGAAAGGAGAAATCGCCTTTTGGGTCCTTATCCGATCGCCAAGTATCGTTAAGTAAGGTTTGCGAGCGCCACGCGAGACGTCGAAACAAAGAGCAGCTCGAGACTCTGAGGCCTGATTGGCTGAAAGCGTCCCTCTTGTATCATTTTTGCAGTTCATTGACAGTTGTGGCACAACACAGGAGAAATCTGATACATCGTTCGTTCGAAGGCTCTTTGCTATAGCCGTCAACCGTGTACAATTGTAAGCGTGGCGAATGAACCGTTAACCCCCCCATGTGCATGTCGCAGTGATTCCAAATTCCAAATACCAAACAGGCAATCGGAACATTAAAGATCTCATGTTGAGACGGGAGCTGTGCGACTAAAGGATCTCTTTGGCAGGATCGCCTGCCCACAGCTGTTTCGGATAAACATTTCCGGGTATTCTTCTCGAAAAAATAAAAATGTGCGCATAAGCACAGTTTTAACCGACTGCAGCAACTGTCAACCTCGTATCCCGATATCGACAGGGACACGATAAGATTACAAGCGAAAGGCCGGAATAACATCTAGGATCCCGACAACTACCGTCTCCAGAAGTTTCAACAACGCAGAATCTCAGTTGAATATCTTGAATCGGTTAGTGTGCCCTTTACTCTGACGACAGCAAGGGGGATTGATTCTTCAGGTTCTAGCCCAAACAGACGATCACATTTATAAGCATACTGAAGATTAACCTGCATAAGGCTTTGAGTTGCGAAAAGTATGCAACAATTTGATGCTAGAAAAGATCAATATTGAGTGGTTTTAACCAAATCAGGAAAATGTGCCGCCTGTGCCCGCACGTGCGCACTGAGCGATGGAATTTTCTGTTGTATTACCTGTCGACATGCAACATAAGGCGCAATGCGAAAATCCGCTGCCTAATCTACACCTGGATTATGCAAAGCTAACCAGGTACATGTATAAAATTTCCGTACCATTTTTAACAGCTGGTAATTAAATAAATTCCAGTGTTCTTATGGCCGATTCGATTCATCAGGAAGCGCGTCAACCAAGAAAACCTGGACCTACGGCGTAAGTAGGACTTGCGTTTGGGTTTCCTCGTTGCCTTTTTTTTTTGGCAAAATCATACCGTCTATAGATATCAAAGTTATGGTTTTTATAAAAAGTTTGCCCGCCTGAAAGGAGCAGACCTACCCCGATTGACTGATCTTAGTCAGTGGCGAGACCCTGCCCAGTAGTAGTAGACCCCATGCTCAATAGAGATTCCACTCAGCCTACTAGATGAGAAAACGCAAAATCATCTTCACACAACTTATAACTATTAGCTTCCCCAGACTATTCCTTGTATTGTTATATAATATATTAAAACATTCATTATTATGGCACGCAGCAGCACTAAGGCGGCATTAAGTACTACGTAATGCTAGCACTAGAGCTAATAGGCTAGCTGAGAAGCCAACTAACTAATGAGGATTTGGATAAGCGAAGTCTAGAGTATACTAGCATATTCAATAGGCTACCAGGGTCTCTCAATCAGATGCAGGCGCTATTTAAAGTCCCACTTTGGCGGTCATTTTGTATATGATCTCTTTTTGCCCGACCGAGAGGAAAGTGTTAAAAACAGCCAATAAATGCCCTGTAAATAACAGTTCTTACTACAAAACTATTTCCCAGAGTGAAAACCGCTACTAGCTGCGACGGATTAATGGTGCATCGAGACCAAGCCTATTACAGGGTAATTAGTCTATTAGCGTTGTCTGAACACCGCGTGACGCAGCGCTTCATGGCAAAGATGTTACGAATCTGTTGGATTCGCAATATATTAAATAGTGTGAACAGCATAGCCTGCTCGATTGGATCATATGTAAGTACTTGTTCTGTTGGTGCTTAGCCATACATTTTTTACGCTAGAATATACGAGTACAGGAGCTCAGGCCTAGGTTAGTCAAAGTTAACTCTCTCTATGCTCGCTATCCATATATATGTGCATATGTCGCGTACGCTTAGTTGCACACACTGACCCTTCTGGGCGTGACGCAAGCAATTATGATATCATAACTCGACTTATAACAGATAAAATAATCTTCTTTTTTGAGCTAGGCTTACATACTGATGCGAAGCACCTGATGAGATGTATCTACATAGATGGGTTGAAGAGTGTGTTGTTGGTACTGCCACTAGCGTCGAATGCACCTGCGGGCGGCGAGTGGCTAAAATAGCTTGGCTACGGCCTTGGCACGCGGACACCAACCGATTACATCACATCTTCCCCCACAGCGCAGACATCATCCATGGCCACGGACGTTCTGCATTTCCTTGGCAACAGTCGGTCTAGAGACACACGTCAGCTCAGACAAGCGGTGACATTTTTAGCGAAAAAGTGTAGCATCGTACGAATGGCTCTCTGCGCACGTCAGGGTCTTATCATTATAGTTTCGTAATAGTACGCGGTCGACGGTCTCTTTGGCATGTAACTAAAGCATCTCACACATTGCGAGCCGTTGTCTTCCATCTTTTCCCCCAGTTTGCAGCCGAACATCCGGTCCAGGGCTGAAGCGCTAACAGCATATCGCAGCAACCTTCGAGTTAACCTTTTTGTAAAATATCGGGATCGCTTTAAATAGCGGGGTTTTTACCAGCCATTGAATCGAAACATTCTTTTTTCTTTCCGAGACTTGCCAAGAATCCTTTTTATAATTCTCAATCGCTGATCCTTAATAACTTATCGACTGTGTTTCTTTTCTCGGGTTGAATTGCTCTTTTACAAAGTGCGAAAGCAACCAAAAGCTCTTTAACTTAAGCTTTCAGCCGTTACGTTACCATGATACCAGAATCAGTCCAGCAGTTATGCACATCAGGGGTCTCCGTGACCTCGCTTATGAACGAGGACCTCAATTTAACACCCTCGAAAGCATATGACAAGCTGATACCGGAGAAAACTCCGCCCGTCGTCAGCGCATTTATGCAAAAGCGCTCTGTAAAATGCAACGACGACGGGTATGAGGATGTGTTGGACGAGGATCTCGCGGTTGCGAAAAAGTGTGGCAATTTCGAGGGTACAGAGCCGAGTAAGCTTTTCTTGAAAGTAAGTCTGAAAATATATTTTGTATTTTCTGTAGATATTGCTGCGCAGAGTGTACTAATCGGCCGCGGGTTTCAAATGTAGATATTCTACCATGTCCTGCGCACTTTGGAGAAAGATCCCAGGGCGGGTGTTGTATCACCGAGTCTTCTGGGTAGCACGGGCGTGGTACCTGTGACTGTAATGTCAATGTAAGTTCCATATTGCACTCGTCTGATCTATCTGCCATTTGATAAATAATATACTTATCATTTTTTGTTCCGTATTAGAATACCAGATATCATGCGCCACTATGCAAATTTGATTGTCCGCGCTCAAGAATCAATCATCCTAGCCACAAACTTTTGGGCAGCATCACACGCATCGCATATAATCACTGATGCTCTCAGAGAGCTCTCACGCCGGAGACTGGAAGCAGGTCTTCCGCCTATTGATGTGAAGATTCTCTACGATAGGGGAAACCTTAAGCAGACTGTCAAGAATCACGTTGAAGTCCACGAGAAAGAGTATAATGGTGAAAAAGTCAAGATCCCGAAGCAGGAAGAAGTGAAAGGTATTACGCTTCAAGTCGTAAATTTTCATATTCCACCTGTGGGGACTTTTCATGCCAAGTGGATGGTTGTAGATGGCAAGGTGGCCGTGTTGAATAGTAATAATATTCAGGTATGATAAAATGTTGACGCAAAACATGAGGGTGGAATCTAATGCGCTGACGGTTGATATTAGGACGTTGCAAACTTGGAGATGATGGTTCACTATGAGGGTGCAATAGTGGATTCTTTCTACGACTCTGCTATGATTTCTTGGAGTAATGCGCTTGATCCACATCTTGGAACTCATACGTTTTACCATCAAGATGAGAGTAGAAGGGCATTTGACTTTTCGGATAAGCATACTATCGCGCGGACTATTGGGGATAGTGTTAGCGAAAATTCGTTGAGATTTAGGGAGAACTATCTCGCGCTTCATCGAAGAGTGCGTAGCGAAGAGATTGGGAGAAATGGGAAAGACATGATTCCGTTCTCAATCCAACTAGAAGACCCAATTACAGGAGCAAACACTTACACCGTGGGGAACGGGACTACACATGAGGCAAGCAGCACCAATCCTGCCGTGAGTTCTGGACCTATGGGTATGGCAGGTTCTCCGGATATCAACTCTGGCAATTTACCAGACCGGACTGGCAGGGTAACTCCGCCGCCACAGCGACAAGAGTCAACTACGGGACATATTGGACGAGCGATCGCTACAGAAGAGAATCAAGATGAGGTCGCGCGAGTGCTAGACCAAAAAGGCAAAAATGATACTTCGGAACGTATGTTTGCTTCGAAGCATGACGCTTTCCAGATCGAGTACGACGATACGTTCTCTGGCGAAGCGGAGAGGGTGAGACGATTCTTGGGTACTAGAGATAAAGTGACGAGGCACTTGAGTATGTAGCCGTCTAGATTATTCCAGCTATGAAACTCAGATTTAAAGACTAATAAAAGACCAGATACCTCGATTCAACCAAATACCGTTGGCACCCTGCTGGAATCCGATGAAGAGGCTCATGTCGAGCAATTCAACCCGTACATACTGCATCCACCGCACAAACCGTTCCCCATTGCGATGGTGAATCGCCGGCCATTTGGCGGTAAGTGAAGAATGATCCTTGCGCGTTCGAAATTATATGCTAACAAGATGGTTATAGCACCTGGGCACCAGTCACTGAGAGTGCCTCAGAACGAGGCATGGCTAGCAGCAATTCGCCTGGCAGAGAGACAGGTGTTTATACAGACACCAGATTTGAACGCATCAGACCTAGTAGTAGAGATACCCAAAGCAGTGAAACGTGGGATCCAGGTTGTGCTATACCTCACGCTTGGTTATAATGATGCCGTGAGTTACTTGCCATGTCATCCTAATAAAGTGTATGCACAATATACTAAAAGCAGAACAGGGCGAGCTATTACCCTTCCAAAACGGTACCAACGAACAGATTGTCTGTTCATTCTTCGGCTCGTTGTCATCCGAGGAAGAGCGAGAGCGACTGAAAGTGTACTGGTACACAGCAAAGGATATGTGCATGCCGGTGCACGCCAAGACGAAGCAGCGAACTTCACACATTAAACTAATGGTGGTGGACGGCCATATTGGCATTCAGGGTAGCGGGAATCAGGATACACAAAGCTGGTACCACAGCCAGGAAACGAACGTGATGATTGATAGCAAGGAGGTAGTCAGGGAATGGCTCTGGGGGATCAGATCGAACCAGAACACGCATTTGTTCGGTCGGGTGGACAATGATGGGACATGGAGGTCGAGAGAAGGGAGAGATAATATCAAGGAGGGATGTCAGCCTGGAGATGAGATCGACGGAACAATGGGGGGAGGGAAGATCAAATTTGGTTGGGTGAAAGGCATCAAAGGTGCCATTGAGAGGGTGCAAGGGGTTGGTGGTTTCTAAAGGGCGAGTGCATAGCATACACATGATGAGGGTTTACGTTTCTTTCTTCTCTGTAGATATTTTGAGTACATGAATTTCCTCTAAGAACATAACATTTTGATGGAAATAATACTATTTTAGCTTAGCAACGAATATTCGAGCCAATAAGCCTATAAGCCAAAAAGCCTCCGGTGCTAAAGTAGAAGGATTTTATTTGTTGTTCAGGTTTACCTCTAAATTTGGAGAGGGGCCGATATCCCGCAACCGCGCGGTGATGATAGTCTGCGTAAACTGGGCGAGTTGCAGCAGCTGAGACGAATCTACATACCGTGATAGTTCTAGCACGTCGAAGTCTACCTGAAGTCCGACTCTAGCTCTAACAACGGATAGATCTAAAGGCTAGCTAACGTATGTACAAAGTTCGCGTCGACGACAGAGTCAGACTAGCCTAGCAGGGCAAGTGGGAATACAGTCCACCTACCTCCTCCATCGAGCAGCGACTGGCTATTTCCGTACGTCAAAGGCCAGGGGTGCCTTCCAGGAGCACGGAAACGAGTGGTCCGACAAACAGGCGGCCGGGGGCCCACCATATCAACTAACGTCATTGGCTGAGGGCTGACCAATTGTTTGTCCCAATTTTAGGACTGCCGGCCATCTCGTAAAGCACTCCGAAAGCTGGTTTTGCCCCCCCGCTTTTCTTGCGTAAGCGCCTGGTTATTGTTTTCTTTTGTCGCCGTCGTCGAAGGGCACCTGAGGATAAACAGGATGTGGATATTTGTGTTTCAAACCGCGAGTCTGGTTTGCGAGTTCTCTGAAATATTTATACTTCCTACGCCTCTTCTTCCTGCCTAAGACTCCTGCCTGAGGCTCCTGCCCAGGATATCGAAACACCTCGTCTAGCTGGGCAATTCTTCACCCTCGAAACGGCCCCTCTGCCGACGCTTTTACGGCCGTTTTCTTGCTGCTCATGCGATCATGTCGAATTCTCACTTAGATGCAGGATGGAGCCCGCAAATACCAGTCCACGCCAGACAATCAGCACCCGATTACACTCCGCCAAACACACACGGAGTCGAAACTGCGCCATCTGCGCCGCCTCCTGCCTACATTCCTCCCCCGGAATGCCGTTCCTCGCGGTTGTACGATTATGAAGACATCAATGTGAATAACAACGAGACCGACCTGGAGCGTGCGCAACCACCACCTCCGTATACCGGCCCGCCAGCCGGGCGGCCGACCATGTTGTTTACCCATGTTCCAACACCCGTCGATGCCTCAAATATTCATTATCCAACTTTGGGTTCATACCTTACTGCCTCAAGACGGAGGAGAATTTACGGCGCGGTTACGTTGGCTGCACTTATCATTATTGCTATCGTGCTTTTGGGCAGTTTGATAGCCAAACAGAATTTTGGTTCGTCAGATCCAGACCACACTTGATTACTCTTCCGGGGAGAATCCGGGGTATTCCAAGAGGCCAAGAAAGGCTTCGTCACATTAAAAAGGATATAACGGCTTGGGATCGTGATGGAATTTCCTTTTTTAATATCAACATGGGGTTTATTTCATGGGTTACTTTGGTTTCGCTACAAGCCTTACGATCATTTTGGCTCTACAATATTGCCTACGATATTTCTTTATTTTCGCTCATTAAAAATATACTCTGCATCGTCGGGAGCGTTCAGGCGTTTTTGAATTTGGGTTTGGTCTACCTTACTTTTTGTCATTTGGAGATTCTCGTTGGGATTCGAGGTTCTCCGCGGAGCTATCAACCTGTTTTTCGGGGTAGCTTTCTTTGCGTACCGCTATTTTATTTCTTGCATGAACTTACCTAATGATCAGTCAAATATAACTTAATAACATATATCAATGTTCCTAGGCGCCGTTGCGAATTCTAAGAGGCGAAGGTAGCATATAATAGGATGTAGTTTGTGAGCATAGTCGCTTCCTATATCGCGATCCCCCGATGTGACAAAGTGCAAAAGGACTGACAGGATGCTGTCGGATTGGTGGAAACCAGATAAATGACCAGGGATTTTTTTGGCCCGCAACTGCCAATATTCATCCAACAATCAAATACACACAAAATAGTCGTAAATGACCTTGCGACCCGAAAAGTTTATAATTATTTCCATCAATGTCGTCAAAGCAACCTCCGCGGAGTCGCTTAAGTCCAAAGATTCGCGATTTCGTTCTCAAATTCCAACCAAAGAAGATGGGCACAAGGGAACCTAACCTTGCTGACCCCGCGCTGCCAAGGGACCAGCAAATAAAGGCGACGGCTACAGCGACGAATATGACACAAAGCCGGCTCCTGCAGCTCCCTCGAGAGATCCGGGACATTATCTACGGCTACCTTTGTGAGGTTGATACGGTCACCACCCACCCGTCGGTTGCAAAATGCAACGGGACAACACGAACTCGTGCGTTCACGGTTGAAAACAGCTTCACACTATTCTACCCGTCCACGTACCCAAATTACAAACTACTCGGTCCAATCCACACCTGCCGATTTCTCCGCGGCGAGTTTCTCGATTTTTTCGACCGCTTCAAGAATATACATCCCGAGATATCGTCCTACAAGCTCGAAATAGCGACTTTATCGTCAAAGAGGAGCATACCCGTTCTGCCGACCTATTACCATACCCTTCTCCCACCGGTATTGCTCGACACCCTTAAAAGCGTAGATGCGGATCTCCTTGTTCTGAACGTGGACGATAACCGATCCGGATTTTTCGCCGAAATTGGTCTTCCGCCAGTTTTTAAAGCCTTCTTCCTCATCATTAACGAGTTTATTCATCACGGGCCGCAGTTTTACTTTGATCACAGACTCCACAATGCGAAGATGCCGTTTGTCGAGACTATCAATATATCCGTCTCATCGTGGGGTTTGCTGTCTAATGGACAGAGTTACGAGGGTCATGTCAGGTACGTTGAAGGGATCAAAGAGAAGTTGGAATGGGGGATTTTGAAGTTGGTGTCTGTCGGATACCTGGCTGGAAAGGTTGGGAAGATTGTGATTAAAGGCAAAGATGAGAAGGAATGGCTTATAGCGCCGCGGCTCAACAGTGAGAAGGTCACGCTGCATCCTGAATGGGAAATTCGTGGGTTGAAATGGGGCCCGGTGCTTACTCGGGTGCTGGATCCGTGTTGGTGCAAAGATGTTGCTCCTATTAGGAAAGATGTTTCAGATCTTGTGCCTGTGGAGGATGGCGGGCATTGCCAATGTCTTCATGTAAAACGACATAGTCTCCGAGATTAAGGTAATATTAGTCGTGAGGATGGTTGCCGCAACTTTTCTAAATGGGTTCGAATATCCCCTGGAAAGTAAGAAAGATAACCTAAATGCGCAGCCACTGTATTTGCTCATAGCAGGATTTCAACCATATATTTAGGTTTAGTTGTTAACATCGAACGAAGGAAAATACTCTTTTGTGTACCTTGTAATAATCTCGCGAAGACGCCTCGTTTCTCCACCGCATTCTTGACCGCGTATCATAATTCTGACCGAATGCTTCAAGTAAGTATGGAAATAGGTACTTAAAACATCATTTCGGCAGATAAAATATAAATTTTGCAAATGCTGTACTATTGGTAGTAGAATGGTCTTGCAGTAGTAGCACAAGTAGTTTCATGACTCTGCCATAATGAGGCAAGTAATTCTACAACATCCATGCAACACGTATACATGGTTGGGGGCACTAGCCATTAAATTAGTACCTACTATTTCATTGACAACAAAAAAGGCTTACAGCCCTATACTTGCCTCCGCGGTCGGTTCAGATTGCCGAGGTGAACTAAACGATACCCTCGTACACAGAGACCTCTTTGTAGGTGTACGCTGGATATTGTAGTCGAAATAAATGTTTGCGAATATATGTTTACTCAAAGAGGATTCAAGATCCTGGACGAGACTTGGTTACACAGAATGACCCAATGTGTTATGTTATGAAACCTAGGCAGCGAAGCTTACACGAAGACACATGTGCGTATCAGTACCGCGAATGAATATGTACTGTTTATCTTGACATCTAGCTATTGTTAAAGTCCGAACCCGCCGCGAAGATTATGTAGATTAGACTTAGTTCGAGGAAGCTCCGTGTCTAATGCATTCAACACTATGGCCTGTGGGCCCACTTCCCGAAAGAAGAGATACCTATGTGACAAGATTTAAAGTGATATAGATATCGGTGGGGTTGGCTTGGCTTGGAGGCCTCCGCTGAGACTATGGTTGGACGAGGCCGAAAGGATGTGTGTTGCTGGTATTGCGGCAAAGCCAAATAATGCCTGAACTTTCGGGAAGGGTCCCAAGTGAGATGCTATCGTCTGTAAGAAGGTCCCGAATTGCGGGGAATCTCGATGGATTGATAATAAGATGTGCCGTGCTATACTGCACTTGGATGGCACAGGTGGGATTGGACCAATCACCTATTGCTCAGCTATCCCAGCTTTCAGCCGCCCAGAGTTAGACTGGAGTGACAAGACGGGTGCTGGCCCATGCCCCAGGCCACTCTACGGATAGGTAGCGACGAGCGTGTTTGATATCCCGTCCAATATGAAGCTTTCCCTTTGTATTGTCGATGTATGCGATCACCCGATTCTGCCAAACGATGCCTGAACACTCAAAGTAATTCATAAACATTATCGTATTCATCGCAACAGACCTCCACACTCTTAATCCCCCATCATTCATCGATCATACTGTTAGACATCTACTTCTTTCCGTGCCCACTTCTATCTTACTAGCTCTTTGAGCCTCCATCTCCCATATCGCTTTCGTACTTGAACTACAAATACTTCGTCCTCTTTCGGGTTACCCGCCTGCGGGTTCTTCGAAAAACAATTCACTGGCAATGGCTTACTGGGGTCAAAATGTCGATTACTTCGGTAATACAATTTCAGCGAGCTCTGAAGCGATTAAGAATGTGCTTCGTAGAGTAACCCTCGCGAGAGATTTACTGAAGAAAAGCGACGCCCTGAACACATATAGAATCATTACCGAAGATGAAGAGCATATCAGTTCATTGCTCAAAAAGTCTCCTGAGAATCGGTACTTTAGGGATGCCCTTCTTTCGAATCCGGATGAGATGCTACCAAAACTTTCTCATCTGCTACGCTCTGCAAAACCAAGTGTTATCTCAAGTCCCCACAACGCCGACAAAGCTATCCGAACTCCGGCTGCTTTCATTAGACACCTTATCTTGCCGCTTGCCAATGAGCCGAAGAGTTCCTTTGATGTCAGCTCTGATGGATACCGAGATCTTATACTTTCCACCCTCGAACTTTATCTTCCCCTTGCCCGAGTTGCGACGGTATCACTGGCTGATCTGCGCAACCTCGTCTCGAAACTTCTCGAGATACCTGCGGAAACATATATCATTGAGAGAATTTCGGCAGATCAAACAGGTGCTAGTCTGCTCAAAGGCCTTCTAGAAAATTACAGCCTCATTAGTCGAGTATTCACAAATCAAAGTTTGCATATTTTTGGTAACAGGTTGGCAAGGCTTACCAAAATTTGCATCGCCTCCCACGGAGCCGAAGCTCAAGATGCTGTCTGGGTTTGGGAGAAAGCTGAGGCAGTTCGCAAAAGCCTAGAGGACCAGATTCAAAGAATCGAAGCGGCGGGGAAGACCATTAATGCCGGAAACAAGCCAATCGATATCGACGAAGAGGCTGGCAATCTTTTGCGACTGGCCCGAATAGCGATCCCCCATAACATCACAACTGCGAAGTTTGCTATACAAAGCTTGGAGGAACGATACATAGACCAAATCAACACAATTCTTGCTAGTTTCCCATGTTCGACATGCGAAGCAAGACTCTTCGGTCGTCTCAAAACTAGCGAGGACAACAACCAGAGCCCTGAAAATGAAGACGACTTGGGGAAAATAAATGCGCCGTTAGGTGTTTTTCCAATATATTTGTCGGATATGGCAATGTCAGACTTGAAGAGTTCCCGGGTGGACGGAACTTTGCAAAAAATACTCACCGTCCTGAAGAGTTTGGCAGATGGTCTATGGGAATCAGAGCCAAATCTATCTGTGCTATCGGAAAAGCCGCGAACCAAGAACGCCGAACCTGTTTTACGGGCAGCGAGATGGAGTAGCGATGGGTACATACTGTGGGAGCGTGGAATTGGCAGGGTAAAAGGAATATCAGAAAAATGGACTCAAATTGTTAGGGTTATTCGTATCGGCTCGCGCGATAACATGAAGGCCGCAGCTTCTATGGCCCGCAAAGCCCAACGAACATATAATAAAAGTTACCGACAAGCTACCAGTATAACCGTCCAGGACCCTAATCGCCCGGGTGCTCTGCTACCGAAGACTTTTACTAAAGAAGATGCCATGGAATTCGATGGGGGAAATGTGGTCTCTTTTGAAGGAGCATTATCATCAAGAAAGTTGACCGCAGATGACGCATTAATCTTGCACAAAGCTCTTTGCACAGGTTAGCATTTCATATTTCATACTTTTCCATTATGTAGTCCTTTTCTTTTTTTCACCTACATCTTTTTTGGATAAAATAGAGCATCACGACGCTAAGCCGCTATCTCCATCTAGGCAAACAATACAACTTGACCAGGCAGGTTTCTGAGATGATTTTGCAAGGTGGATATCAGGCAGAGATTCCATTCGAAGTCTCAGCTGAGGAGGAGTCGATCATCAATCATTTTGATTCTTCCATCTGTATACTTGGTCGAAGCGGAACGGTAACCTAGCATAATAGCTTTCTTACTCATATCAAATCCTAGAATATCTAACATTTCCTTGTGACTAGGGAAAAACATCGTGTCTAGTTTTTCGACTCTTGGCTAACTATATCCGCGATCGAATGACGGGCAATGATAAGGAGGTCCGGCAAATCTTTCTCACAAGATCTTCAGTACTAGCTGGAAAGATTAAACAGTATACAACTAAGCTTATCAATAGCTACCTGATGCGATTCACCATAGAGAATTATTTAGCTGAGACTGAAATCGATGATTTGGGTACTGATTTGGAAGATGATCATACTGACGTGGTCGGTCTCCTCGATTTGGGAAGTCAGGACTGGCCTTTGATATGCACTTTCGATTCGTTTGCTGCAATGCTTGAGAAAAGCTTACGGTAGGCTTAGCTGCACTTGCTTCATGGCGGGCAATATGCTAATATTCTCTAGCTTTGCGCAACGAAATACCTTCTCTTCAGATAACGAAACATCACACATTGACGAAGAGAACAGACGAGTCAATTTTGGAAAATTCAGTAGGGCATACTGGCCGAGCTTCCCTTCTTCAGCCAAGAAAGGCTTTTCTGCGGACGGAATATTTTCAGAAATTATGGGTTCGTGCTTGTATACTTTTTCTTCTACCCACGATCAATCTACTAATGCCAAATACAGGAGTCATCAAAAAATGCTCGTCGGCATCTGCGTTCAAACCATTGTCAGAAAAAGATTATCAAGAAATCTCTCGCAGAGTAGCTCCGAGTTTTCGGTCAGGCCAGGAAAGGGAGGCGGTTTATGAATTATATAAGCTCTACGAAAGGAAAAAAGCGTCTTTTGGTGAATGGGACGACCTGGATAGGATCGCCAAAATACAGAAGCTGTTGGCACAAGATACCAAAATATCCTACCGACTACGAAGCCAAATAACGGAAGTATTTATCGACGAAATCCAAGACCAAAGGATTCCTGAAATCGAGCTTTTATTAGATCTAGTTAATGATACAAAAGCATTCGCTTTTGGTAAGTGGTTAAATTTAAAGCAACTTAATCCGGTAAAACTAATATGAATATAGCCGGAGATACTGCTCAATGTATATCCAGAGACTCTTGTTTCCGGTTCCAAGATCTGAAGGCGCTTTTTTACGAAAAATATGAGCATCTCGGCGCTTTGACGAGCCAGAAAGATATTGCAAAGTTGGCCCCTTATACGCTCAATAAAAATTACCGGACTCATAACGGCAGTACGTCTTTGATTTTATTTACTACGAGAGCATAGGTGCTAACTCTAGGGGGTAGTTTTGAAACTGGCAGCTAAAGTTGTTGATATTCTCTCCGTCTCCTTCCCATATGTCATCGATAAATTAGCTCCCGAGCTTGGCGATTTCGAAGGACCAGCGCCTGTTATTTTTGGCGGGTTTTCATCAGACATATTTATTCCTCGAAAGGCGGATGACATGGAAGATTCCACTCCCATTTCGGAGTTTGGGGCGGATCAAGTTTTTATAGTCCGAGATGAAGCTGACAAACAACTCCTATCACAGGAGACCAGAGCTGAGGTTTTGATTCTAACTATATTGGAATCAAAAGGAATGGAATTTCAAGATGTTTTTTTGTTTAACTTTTTCAGTAACTCGCCTTGCCAAACAGGATTCCGAGCATTGGCAAATTCTCAAATTAGTGGACTGAAGATAGATGATACAAAACATGCTGATTTGTGCGTTGAGTTAAAGGTATCAAGGCCCCTAGAAACACTATCCGGTGACCAAGCCGCATTTAACTGACAAATAATAAAGAACCTCTATGTTGCCGTCACACGTCCTCGGGAGATGCTCTATGTAATTGAAAGGGATGCAGGGGCTGTCAAACCAATAGCGGATATGTGGGGACAATCTACTAAAGATCCAATTATCGATTTCGTGGCACCAGGCGACCCCGCAGTAAGTAATCTTTCTATAACACCATGAAAAATACTAAAGCTCTGTTTCAAGCTCCAAACACGCCTAGATGAGATAAAGCTCGGGAAGTCAAGCCCTGACCAATGGTCGCAAAAAGGAACCGAGTTCTACGAACAGCGGATGTTCGAACAAGTAAGCCATATCTAATGAAATTGTTGGTAGGATCTAACATAGGAAATTATGGTAGGCTTTATATTGCTATCGCAGAGGGGGGAAAATTAAACTCGCAGATCTCTGCCAAGCCCATATTGAAGAGCGGAACGGCTGGGATATAATCTCCGATCCAAATCGCTTCCAAGATGCCAAAGATCACTACCTTAAGGCAGCTAGGCTATTTCAAAGCTGTGAAAGACACGAAAAAGCAATAAAATGCTTCGAAAGCATAAAAGACTTTCTCCAGGCTGGCGGTGAGCAAATCTATTAATTGGAATAATATATTTCACTTCGAATCTAACATTTGTGCAGAACTTTGCGAGAAATTATCAAAGACTTCTGCAAAAAGTAGCCAGGGATACACTCGACGCGCGGCTGATTTTTTCATGCTTGCAAAGAAACAATTGAGAGCAATCCCTCTGTATAAAGAACTTGGCGACCACGAATCAGTGATATCCGCATATCGTGAAATCAATCACGTAGAAGATCTGATTTCTTACATTAAACTGTAAGGAGAAACCCGTTCTGCGCTCGCAACGGGCTGCGCTAACTTGCGATTGCTTATGTTAAGGAACGAGAATAAAATCGACGAAAAGACATTCAACCAAACTTCTCGCCTTATCACTGTCACGGTGTTTTCGTCCGGGAACGCTAAAGATTCTTTAAAGAAAGGAGCAATATCTTTATTAAGTGAAAAGGAGCAAGAGCGGCTATACAGAGACTTCAATTTTGTCTCAGAGTTAGAAGAGGTCTTGGCATCTCAAGGCAGGGTCGAAGAAGTTATCGAGCTCAGATACTACCGGGGCGATTGGTGTGATTTCGAAAAGATTGTTGAGTTATTACGAAGACTAGAATCACATCCTGGTTTTAGTATACCCGTATCAAACGCCCATGGAGAAGAGTTCGCCGAAAGAGTTTTACTCCACGAGCTCTCAGTTTCCTTGCTCAATGAGAAACGAAGGAACCATATTAAATCAGGAGGTTTCTCAAGAAGCCTGAACACTCGAGAATTCGAAAAATTCCCTAATGCCTTGAAACTCTTTAAAAGTGTTGCGGAGCTTCTAGATAAATTGCTTCTTAACGAGACAGAAGTAGATGCTAACGATCTTTGCCTTGAATCGGCGGATTCATTACTGCTTGGATACCTGCTGGTATGCATATGAGATGAGACCGAAACTATGGTAATCGCATATCAATAACTAACTTTGAATTGACTCGATAGGTTCTGCAACTGTACGTATCTGAAAAATGCTCACCAGAGTGGCAATTTCGACTCCGGAAGGTCTTAGCCAATGTCATTCTTCGTTGCTTCGAACTGCTCTGGAATCTCCGCAGAGACGCGGTTCTAGACAGGACATTATTGTTATTCCTCAGAGCGATTCCAGATGATGACTGCAATGGATACAACGTATTCACCGGACCTATCATTTGCGATAAAAGCAATAATCCAAGCCAAGGTATGACAACAGAAGAGTTAATAGGTCGAACAATGAGTCTCCTCAAGGAGTGGGTAGGCATAGCCTATCTTTCTTATTCCAAGGCAAAAGAAGAAGAGTATGCGAAAACTTTAGTCTGCCGCCACTATCTATTTCATGGTATGTATATCCCTTTAAGACTTACATAATTAACATAGCTGATATGGACCTTTCTGTTCCAAAGGCTATTGCAAGTCATTAGTCTCTGAAGGCCTTTACAATCAACCTTCTGAAGACTCTTGCGGGCATACTGAAGAACGGCATCTTAGAATAGTGCAGAAAGAGGATATGATACAGAGTTTGGAGGTAAGCGTTAGCCCTAGAGCAGAGTGTATTGCTTACTCACCGCCCACTAGTTTGCGTGGTCCATGTCATCCTTTACATCATATTGCTCCTTAGCCAATCGGAGGGCGGCGCTATTCGATCCAACAGCATCAGAGCACATTAGACGCGAAGGTAATAGTAGTCATCTGACATAATTTTAACATAATTGTTAACTCTATCAATAGGACATAAGTGGCATATGCGAGTCTTCGATAATGTTTTGACTGTTTCCGATTTGTTATATTATCCTGCTAGGACTTTCTTAGCAGATAAGGAAGCCAAGGCTATAGAAATGCGAAATAATAGTGATATCAACGTCCAAAGGCAAGGGCGTCTGGAGATTGTATGTCTTGACGATTTTGGGTGGCGAGTAAATAAGACGGTACGGAAGCTACCTGAAGATGGGTTCTGGGAGCTTCTGGGAGCATGGGAGAAAACCATCGTCACAAAATCATACGGTAAAATATTTGTATTCTCTGGCAACGGCAGAATACCCTCAGCTAACCTAAACAACTAAGGCCGGTATCGCGAGCGTCTATGGGGTATAGTCAATACCTTAAAGCCAGCCGCTAGTATGACAATAGATATTATGGACAAGATTGAGTGGTGCCTTGTGAACCAATCGAGTGCCGCTGAAAGTGTAGGCCACTCTAAGGACCAATAATTATCCAAGAAGATGCAGAAATAACTAATTGGTTGTAGATGCGGGCTTTTGCGGACAAGTTCAAGGAGAATTTATCACAGCTGACGGGATCCATGGATATGCACATGCTATTGAATAGATTGGATCGCGTTGCGGCTATTATTGTAAGTTCCGCTGCCTTGAATATACCCTAATATTTCTGACAGAATACGGCTACAAAGATCTATTTTTCGTCACCGCGTAGGTTCGCTCTAAAGCAATCGCAGCTAGATTATTTGCGTCGGAACGTTCCCACGTACCAAAACTCGGGAGGAGAGTACAGCCCTTCAGCAGAGGATGCTCTCAACAGGATTCTTGAGATATACGAATTTCTTGGAAGGAACGAGACAATATTTGAAATGCACAAATGGTATAAAGGAGCGATGCGACGCAGACTAGAAACTAGTTCCATAATTGCCATCTTAAACTCAAGAAACCCCCATAATATGACAGGATTCACGCAATTTATATGGGTTAGTTAAAGCTCTAATATCATGGTATTGAAACTCACCGAATAACATACGATATATAGATATTCTCTAAACAAGCTAGAGAGTATGATTTTTGGGTCAAACGACAAGGTCAACCGAACCTTCGGGCAATGAAATTGCTACCAAATTCTGCAAGAGCTGCTGCGGATTTTCCAAAGTGGGCCATCGAAAATATTGACGCTCTGCAAAGCCAAGCGGACCCTATTGTCTTTTGTGACACGTCGCCAAATTGTCGAGGAACAACTAGCCTCCGTGGAGTTAACGTACCTACGGTTCCATTTCGAGAGATACAACCTTTGAATATTCCTCCGGACGCCTCTAGGACAGAGAAGGCAGATATCTCGACCAATGAGAACCAGAGTTCCGAAGTGGATACAATTCCAATAATACTAGCTGATGGGACTATCGACATGATATCTTCAACTGATATAAGAGCAGCGGAGAAAATTACAAGAAACTGGCGCATTTGCGGCAAGATTTTACGTGATAGGAAGTATGCGGAACGCGATCCAATACACCACCGGATCACCGAAGTTCTGCACGATCCGGCCCTGTCAGGAAAACTAGACGAGATGTCTCGAAAGTGTTTTCGCATGGTTGCTTTTGCGTTACTCCGCATGGTTGGCGAAATGAAATCTAGGCTCAACAAAATGGCGGCCAAGTTAGCAACAGATAGGAAACGCAAGGGTCAGAATGTTTCGTTGGACACTATGAAGAATATTGTGGCTGAACGTGACCTCATTCGAGATCATGGCGAACAGATAGAGGAAATTGAGACCGCAATCGAACCATCGTCCTTGGCGAGATTTGGTGAAGGGAGATTAATCACTAGAGAGATCTTAAAGCAGGCGAAGATTGCTATAGCGTTGGTAGAAAAAATTACTACGTCTGGAGTATCGAACGGTCGAGTTTGATTGAATTCTCTGTAGTCTTGAATTCTGCATTAGTATTTACTTAAATTTCAATTATAATGAATAGCATAACTACGTCAGAAAGCTCTTCTTTGAGTGTTTTAAACTGGTCTTTTGATCGTGATTTCGACGATATTTCGGCTTAGATTCATACAAATACAACACGCACAACACTATCCTAGAAATATCGGTACCATATGAATACTGATAGCATGCGTCTACAGCACGGTTTGGGTCCAAGGAAAACCTGGATGTTGAGAATTCAAGAAATCATGTTGGGTGATGTGGCACCTCAAACCGAAGTGTGGACTTACCGTAATTGGAGCATTGGCTCCAGTTGAGAAACTGCAACATCTCCTGCTCCCCTGTCTGTCAATAGAGGAAATTAGGTATGTCAAGGTTTTGCTTAAGCGTGCGCTAAGATGATCTGTAAGCCAAAACTTAGAGCCTCGTACACAATTCATCTGTCACTTAACCCAAGTATGAGACAAGTAGATTTTTTTGGGCTAGGGATATGATTTGTATGGCATGCATAAAAAAAAAAGGCCACAAAAACGGGAGCTGAAAGACTAAATGCCTTGTTTAAGTTTGAAAATGTACAGTTGTTCCAGGCGAGCTGTCCTGTTCTCCGATCAAATGGGAAGAAAGTGGTGTCAGTATTATATTCATCTGACGGTGAATGCCGCCTCCTTGCTGTTTGATCACTGATATGCAAGCAGAATGGTTTTGGAAACTGCTGATATATACTGTGACGGAGGGCAATATTGTAATTGCCAGTGCCGAAAACCTTTGCCAGTACAATGTGAAGGTAGAGAGAGTATCTCAGTCTCTGCGATAGATTCCCCTTCGGCGAAAATGTACTACTCCTCCGTTGGTCGGTTCGATAGTCACAAATTTGAACTCACGCGATCAATTGCCTGATTTGACGGTGAAAAGCGGGAACAAGGGTCAGAGGCACCCCAGGAGTCACTGGTCCCTTAGTATGGTATCTGTATTTCCGAGGCGAGTATATATTCAGTCTAGAATCGAGAGTGGATACATGTTGGGTTAACACGCGGCGCTCCCAACATCAGCCCAGCCTTGCAGTAGCGTAACACAGGATTGGACCCTGCATGCAAGTGCGGAGTTTAATATTTTTTTCGTCACCGTTTTCGCAGAGATTTTCTGATATTGGGTGCGGCAAGTTCCTTGCTGCTTGAATCTGGAGATAGTTTTTTCCCCGGCCGGATCTCAAAATCATATGAATCTGAGGTCGGTTAGGCCGTGCATTGTCCGGGACTACTAGCCAGCCAATCGGCGCGAGACAGTGACAGCATTCTCACAGGGTATCGTCAGCCGCAGCAAAAGAAACTCGCAACAAAGTTCAACACTAAGCAGAATTGACTTTGCTGTCATTCGCTGGCCTGAGAATCGTGGCGTCCTGTTGGGTTTTCCCACTTCAACACGGCTCACTTGCAGCAATACTGAGACTATAGCTTAGAATGCTTCATGGGATCGAACCCAGACTCTCAGTCTGTGAACTTTGTTGTTTCTGGGGAACATAAAAGGGAGCTAATTTCTGCCTGTATTTTGATTGAAATATTCCCCTAAACATCAGTCAATTTTGTTCACTCGCTTGTCGTGCGTTCGAGCTGCGCTATCCTGAATCAAACTCTCGTTAGACCTACACCGAGTTTCCTCTTGTAAAATGAGGGCCTTTGTTTCCTCCCTTTTGCTTCTATGCGGAGCTGCTCTCGTTTCTAGTGCGCCGGTAGCTGTCAATCCAGCGTACATTCTACAGGAGCGTAACCTTTGCAATCCGGACAATCTTCTGCGCTTGCTACGCAATGTGGACACTTTGCCCGATTCTATCGTGTTTTGCAGTAGTTATTTGAACCTGCCACTCATGACTGTCACTGTTACCACCGTGACTCCCACCGTGTAAGTCTTCAAGCCACTCTCTCTGGATCAGACTCTTACTGATTAATTGGTTCTTTCGGCTGGATATAGTTTCGTGAGCGAGACAACCACTGTCACTAACGTCAACGAGGTCGATATAACTATCACAAACACCCTCACGTTTACTGAGACACAGACCAATACATTAACGTCGACGACCGATGCCACTGAGACTAAAACGGCTACGGCAACGGCTACAGTATACACCACCATCACAGAGCAACTTCAGAAGCGAACCGGTCAAACGGTTCCAGTGTCAATTCGAGTCGCTACCTATGACCCATCGAGAATTTCGAGCGCTTGCGCGTGCCTTACTGTCCCACTAGCCATGACGGAAGTCAGCTACACGGCACCAGCGGTGACAACCACCATCTCCGCGTCCGTGACAGCCACCGTCACATCGACAGAGACAGAGACCGCATCAGCATCCACAACCGTAATCTCAATCACGGAAACCGTAACCACCGTTACACACATCGCGCAGGTCGAAGTCACAACCACATATACAACCGTCATCACCACCACGACAACGATACCCCCCGTCGTCGAGAAATTCATCCTCCGATCGAACGGCCCAGATGTTTCGCAGCACTATCTTAAGGCGGTTTCCCACGCTGGGTCGTCGACTGTGACGCACGCCATCTTTGGCGCCAAGGCTGATGCAACGGTCTGGTTCCTCGATTCGAGCGGTCGTCTGGCGTATGATAACGGCGGTAGCATCGTTTACGTCTCATTTACAGTCGGTAGCGCCGATCCTCGAGAGATTCTCTGGGCTACGGCGGCATCCGCGTCGGGTCCATTCCTGCTGTGGACGAAGCACAGTAATGGAAATGTGGTGCCTAATGATGCGACGTTGGATAAGCTGCAGAGCTGTGTTCCTGCTGAATCGGGGATTAACGGAGCGAAGACTTTGTTTATCGGTACTTCCATTAATAATCAGGGTGGGTGTAAATCGGTAGATTTGCATCCCGAGGCACCTTTGTAAGTTTAATTGTATGAGTATCGTTAGATACGCGTTGGCTGGTCTTTGCGTTGTATACATGTGGTATTGTAGATGACTGCTGCTGTTGCATGCGAACTAGACGAGACCTGCTGTTTGGTGTTTGGTGTGTTCTGTCTTATTCTTTCGAAATTTCCCTGCGTTACGAGCGAGAGCGTTGGGGGGTTTTGCTTGTAATTGGGCTTTTTAATGGTTATGATAATATGAAAAGCTATAGGAGTACAATAATATAATAATATTTTAATTTATGGAATGCATTCCCTCTTACTATTGAATCGTAATCCATACATCTATACCGTGAAATTGAAGGGCGCTATGCCTAGTAACAAAGGCTATTCAATTGATTTTGAGCAATACCAATTGCCATTCTAAACCTTACATATACTCATAAGAGCGCAATCATCAATCTATACCTTCTTCCAAGTCTCATACTCGACTTCCAAATGCTCTTTCAACTCTTTAAAATGGTTCTGAAAGTTCCGCTTACACCTCCAACAGACCATATCACCCTTCAAAAACACATCCGTAGCACCCCTTGACACGCCAGGAATCCTCACATCGTCTTCGTCCAACGGGAACTCGTCCAGATTCACGAAAAACTTTGAGTTGAAGGAGTTGAAATGCTGTTTCTTCTTTAATGATGGCGAATGCATATCTTCGGAGATGACGTGGACGTGGAAATTCGACATTGAAGGGCGCGAGTGCACGCCTATTCGGATACTGGAGGCCCAGTCTCTGTGTGGTGGAAGGGTGGCCAGAGCCTCATCGGAGTCTGGATCGAAGTCCGGTTCGGCGATCGCTCGGTCTTCGAGGGCTTCGAATGCTGCTTGGCGGGTTTGTTCTGTTACTGAGGATTTATGGTATATCTGCTGGAGCCTTTTCGCAAGAAGGGATCGTGTTTCATTTGCGATTTCGAGGAGGGACGCGAGGAGGGCTGGGTTGGAGTTTAGGGCTTCTAGTGGCTGCAAGTGGGTGATTTCGATGTCGCGCGGGAGGATGAGAGCGTGGACTGTGGCTTTGGGAAAGGCGTCGTTGATGACGACAAAGCCTTCATTGTGGAAGAGAACAGTGCCTGGCGGGCAGGATGTGGGTTCTTTGATATAGGCGGCTAGACCGGAGCGTGGGTCGCTGTTGAGGAAGTATGGATTCGAAGTTCGCGATGTCCTCGCGGGTTCCGGAGGCGGTTTTGGCTTCTTCGCCATGAGCTCCGCGACTATAAATAGTAATATATAAATATCAGTATTTTGAATTTATACCTGCGAATATATAACATAGTCACATACATGCATTTTTTTTCACTGGTGCCAAAGTGGTGGATTTTTCGGGCACGGCCGCGGTCTTGGAAGAACCCGCGACAGCAGCGACCTGCGACTCCAAGGGAGGGGGTGTTTCAGCCCGGCTGCTGTCGCTTTCTGTTTCAGCATCGTCGCTATCATCGGCAGCCTTGTGGTACTTCTGACGCTTGTAGGACGGCGGGTTCTGGGCGGGCTCGTCCATTGTTCGGGCGTGCTTGTCGCGAACACGAGCCGGCCGCGGGTTCGGATGCATGTTCTGATATCGACGACAACTGCGGCTGACGGCAATTGCAACACGGCCCGTCACACGCTACATATGTAAACCGGCCCGACGACGTCGTCGACGTTGTCTGATATCGACACGAGCACTGAACAACTTGCTGTTTCGGATGCAGTTGACGGATATTCTCGGTGGGAGAAGAGGCTGTTCGAAGGAGGGTGTCAGTCTGCACTTAATTAGACCCGAAGGATCAAACCCCTGCACTAACTTGCGGCTCCGCAATTTCTCTCGTTCAAATTCGGCTTGGCTTCCGCTGTGAATGGCCATCTGGCATGCACGAAACGAGCGCTGCGCAGATGTGGGCCGGAGGCCTGGAACCGGGACTGATTTGTCAAAAGAGGGCCTCCTCTCCACGTTCCGAAATGGCGAGGCTTGCGGGTTTTATTTAATATCGGTTCAGGGAAGGTGGGAATGGCGAGGAATGGCGAGGAATGGATGTGGCCAAAATACGCCGAAGTCTTGGAAATCCATCAGCCGCAATTGACTCTGAATCCCTCTGGTTAACGTTAGCTTCACCCTCGCCGAATCGCATGATCCCGCTGCTCTGCGCGAAGCCACGGCGGCTCCAATATAACCCACCTGGTGCCCTCTCCTCCTTTCTGCCAGGCTTTCTTGGTCTTGATCTTGTCTTTGTTCACTCGTTTCCTCTTTTAGTTTCGCTCACCGATCGATATTTCTGCAAGCTTGAAATCGAGAAGGACAACGTCACCGGCTTGTACCTGATCGATCACTTTACTTCACTTTACTTCACTTTAGCCTGGAAGCTTCCGTCTAAAACCAACCATGTACGCTCCTCAGCAGCAAGGAAACATGGCTTCCCAGTACGGCCAGGCTGCTCCTCTGCATCCGCAATGGACGGGCCAGTCGCAGGGAGGCTATCACCAGCCTGCTCCTCAGAGTCCGACGCAGTATGGCAGTCCCTACGACCAAAAGATGCCTTTCCCGCCGTCTGCATCCAGCGCGATGCCTCAGCCGCCGATGGCCCAGCCGAACAACCAATTCCAAAACCCCCAATTTCAGAACCCCCAATTTTCAAACTCCCAGTTCCAAAACCCACAGTTCCAGAACCCTCAATTTCAAAATCCTCAGTTCCAACAGCAGCAGCAGCAGCAGCAACAGAATAACAACAACTTTCAAACCCACCAATTCCCAAACGTTCAGGGTATTGCGCCCAACAACCTCCACCAATACCACCCGCAGCCGAATCCCGCCTTTGTGCAGTCCGCAGCTCCCGCGCCAGGACAGATAGCTCAGGTCCAGAACTTCGCCGGCCCAGCTCCGGGAGCGGCATTTGGTAGACACAAGATTATCGTCGGCCTGGATTTCGGAACAACGTATTCCGGTATGCTTTTGAATTCATTCAGCCTTACAAGCAGAATTGTTGGCCACAAGTCGCACATGTTAATATGATACTATTAAATACAGGTCTTGCATTCGCAGACACCACGCCCGGCGAACCCCAAATCAGCATCATCCAAAACTGGCCGTCATGCGGCAACAGAGCCATCTCTCAGGTTCCCACCGAAATCGCCTACAACATTGAATCCACAACACAGTTCAGCTGGGGGTACGACATCCAGCCCAATTTGACAGTCTTGAAATGGTTCAAGCTGTACTTAGAATACTCGGACGAGGAAATCAAAGATCTGGTCGAGCTGCCGCCAGGAAAGTCGATATTGGATGTTACTACAGATTTCCTAGGCGCAGTGTACAGGCACGCCATGGCGCAGCTGTATCTGCAACGGGGTAAACCCGTGATGGATATCACGCAGGTGGACTTCGTATTGACGATTCCCGCCGTTTGGAATGAGCAGGCATGCGCTAGGACTCGGCAAGCTGCGGTTAGTTTTTATTTCCAGATTATAACAGGATTGTGTACTCATATGCTGATGACGATTGATTAGGAACGAGCGGGTTTCACGACAAATCACACATTAACTATGTGTACCGAACCAGAAGCAGCGGCATTGTACACCTTACGGACATCGGAAGCCTCAGCGAACGTGAATGATAAAGTTATCGTATGCGACGCCGGCGGCGGAACAGTAGATTTAATATCGTACAATATCCGACGGACGCACCCGCGATTAGAAGTCGACGAGGCGGTCGTCGGTACTGGCGACACCTGCGGCAGTACCTATATCGATCAGGCTTTCGAAGAATTTTTCAAAATGCGAATGGGCGAGCATTACGATACATTGCGAGTGGCGCAGCGGCAGAGAGTGATGAAGAACTTTGAGGAGGTCAAATGCGGGTTCAGAGACCGGGAAGATCAGGATACTTATTCGGTTATAGTGCCGGGGAAGAACAATATCCCCGAGGCGAGAGTTACGGACGGTGAATTTGAGATTTCGCGGCAAGAGATGAGGAGTCTGTTTGATCCGATTATTGACAAGGTGATCACCTTGATTGCGGAACAAGTGAAGCAAATTGAACTAGTGGATAGCGGGCTAGGGAGAAAGGTATTACTTCACTCTTTAACAGAAAGTTCTGCATTTTAGGGGTATAAATGCTAACTCGACATTGTAGCAAATTCTATTGGTGGGAGGATTCGGGCAGTCGCCATATCTGTTCAAGAGAGTAGTCGATTGGGCGGCACCGCGGGGTATCAATGTCCTGCAACCGAAGGATGGGTGAGTCCAATAATTCATCGATCTATCCAAGAATGATGCTAACGAGAATTAGTGACGTTGCCGTGGTCAAAGGAGCAGTTATAAGAGGAATTGACCTCGCACAGCCCGCGCAAGTAAACGGCGTCGGCGAACCCTCCAGGGCGATGATGACCCGAAAATGTAGAAAACACTACGGCACCCGTGAGTACATTCACCAATATCTTATATGTATACCACTCTCTAACGCAAAATTGCAGTAATGATCGCACACTTTATCCCTGGTCAACACTTGGAAGTTGACGCCTTTATCGACCCACTCACCGGCCTAAAAATGGCACGCAACCAAATCTCCTGGTTTGTGTTCAAGGGCGCCTCGATATCTGACGACAAGAAAATTTCCCAGCAATTCCATCGTACATTCCGGAAAACTACTCCCTGGGTGGACACTCTTGTGGTTTGCGAGGATGATATCCCACCAATGCGAATGACTCCTAGCGTGAAGATTCTGTGTAAATTGACGGCCGATCTTACAAGACATAGTAAGCAGATGTTCGACGTGGAGTACGGATGGTTTAAAAAGATCTATACGTGCGCGTATCGGGTTGATATGACGCTGCGGGCTGGGTATATGACATTTGAGTTGGTGTATAAGGGGTTGAGCTATGGAGCTGTGAGTGTGGAGCTACAATGAACATTGATTTGACATGCGCATGCCGCTTCGCTGCGAATTTGCCTAGTATATAAAATTCTTTCACTTGTATCTATATTTTTGGTCGGTCGTTTAGCCATTGTACAGTCGATTAGCCAATGCATGATTCTTTCTTTCCCGTCAGTTGAATCTTCAGTTCGAGGAATTAAACCTGTGTTGTTGAGATACAGGTGTTTATCGTCAAATTTCAAGCTCCCAAGCTAGCTAGCTCTCTCCTCTTCAACAACCACAACCTCACAATGTCCCAACCTCCAGAGCCGCCGGTGCTCCCCGCCGTCGAACAGGCCCTGAAACCCTTCATCAAGTCGCCTTCCGAGGTGACCCTCATCCGCCGCCACCTCAATGCCACCCTCGAAACACTAATCGCGTCCTCGGCCTCTCCAACCCCGTCACTCACCTCCCAACGCGCCGTCCGCTGCCTCACAGGCACCCGAAAGGCCTATTACAACGCCGCAGTCGAAAACCTGCGATTACGAAAACAATGGGCCGAACTCACCGCCGATATCAAATACCCCGTCGAATCACCCCCTGCTACAACAACAGATCCTAAATCTACCGCAGCAGGAACATTCATACCGGGCCATGCGAGAAACAGGAGCTCAATCGCCTCGTTACTCCCGCCGCCGCCACCGCTCGATTGGACGCAGGTATACGACCAGGTGTTGGAGCTGCGGAGGGTGTTTTCGCAACTTACCGTGTTGAATAAATACCAGCAGCGGATAACGGCGCTCGCGCAGACGCAGAATAAGCCTTTGAATGGGGTTTTTGCGGAATACAATCAGCGATTACCGCCCGTGCCGCCCGGTGGGCCGCTGGCGAAGGAAGGGGCTGTAGGAGCTAGTGGTGCTGGTGGGGCCGGTGGTGGAGCGGATGAGGAGGTGCTGTTGCCGCTTGAGAAGGCGGTGGTGGATGCGCAGAGACGGTTGGAGAAGGAGAAGGAGATTCTGGGGCAGGTGAAGGATGCTGCTGCTGGGGTTGATTTGGGGAGTTTACCTGAGGAGGTGAGGACCGCTGGGATGGTGGCTGCAAAGGAGGAATTGGAGGTATGGCTTGATGAGCAGCTTAGGCTTGCTGGAGAGGAGAGTAGGACCCCCAAGAAGGAAAGGAAGGATGTGGATGGCGGGAATACGTTGGAAGGGGGGAAGTTTGATCTGGATGAGCGGTTGGAGGGGATTAATAATGCATATGAGAGTTATGTCGCGAGCAGGGAGAAGATGTTGCATGCCTTCTTGTTGGCAAGTCAGCCGATTAAGAAGGAAGTTATACCGCCCAAGGCTGGGAAGGATAGGAGTAGTACGCTATCGGGAGCTGGAGTCTCGAACGGGGATATACCACAGCTATTGGGGTGTATGGATGAGCTTGGGCATTGGAAGGAGAGAATGACTGAGCTTACGGAGTTGATGAAGGCTATGAAGGAGGGGGGTACGAGTGCGGCGAAGGATTTGGAATTGGCAATGGGGAAGTTGAGAAGTGAGAGTCAGTTGCTCGATAATTATGGTGGGGGAGTGAGGGTTCGAAAGAAGAGCGTTTCTGAGGATAGCCCGTTTCAGAGGAGTGTGGAGCTGGCAAAAATGTGGGAGCTGGCAGCTGAGGAAGCAGAGCGGAATATGAGAGAGGAGGTTGATAAAGATACAATATACGCACAGGAGAAGCTTGCAGGTGTGGAGGAGCTGCTTGAACAATTACGAGAACTAATGCCAGAAGAAGAAAGGCTGACAAGCAAAAAGAAGAAAGATGTCAGTTGGAGGGGCCTGAGAGGCAATGTCGGCTTTGGTGATAGCATCTAGTGGTACACAAAGAATGTCACTATCGCCAAGATGCAAGAATGATAGACCAGTTCTTCCTGCAACGATACTAAACTTAATAACAAAATGACGACCTTCTAAACACTCCAGGCTTGCCTCCCTGCCTTGTGGTATCCAAAGACACCGAATCTCAGATCGGTAATCTTGGAAACACCAGAGATCCGCTCCCGTGCAGCCAAACCAGCTTCTTTCATGCAACCTGCCGCATTTACCCGCCCAAAAAATGCAACAGGCTGGAAAGATGGCGGGGTGTTGCCCGGCCAGTCGTGTTTGACGTCACGGTCCCCTTCCCGGCCCACTATATAAAAGCCCCTCTTTACCCCGCCATTTACGTACTCCATTCCCAGTCCATCGACTTGCCCTTTACCATCCTCAATTACTATTCTACACACTCAATTCTACAAAATACCCTTATAATGTCCTACGATCGCGAGCGTGACAACTACGGTAGCGGCGGCGGCGGGTATGGAGGCGGTGGTAATGACCGTCGAGATTACGATAGACGCCCGAACGACGACGACCGTCGTGGAGAAGGATACGGCGGCCAAGGTGGTCGTGAGGGTTACGCCCGTCAAGACGACCGTGATGACCGTCGAGACGAACCTGCTAGATACACCCGAGACGACCGACGGGATGATTATAATCGCGGCGATGACCAACGCAGTAACAACCGGCGTGATTACCATAGTGAGAATAGCGCCGGCTATAGCACCAGTGGCGGAGGAGGTGGTGGTGGATATGGTGGTAGTGGCGGCGGCGGTGGTTATGGCGGTAATACCGACAACCGTAGACCTCCAGGTGGTGGAATTCACGGCTATGATGATGACGATGACGATGATTTCGAGCACGCTAAGAGAACTGCTAAGAAAGAATCTGGAAAGAATGAAGATGACGACGATGACGAGACAAACCTGTTCTCTACAGCGTTGGGCTTCCTAGGCCAGAAGAAGAAGAATAACAACATCAACCCGGATGATATCGACGAACAGCATGTTGTCAAGTCCTACAAGAACGCCTATGAGGGCGGTGAGAAGGACCCCAATACCGTTGGCGCCGCTGCTGCTCTGAAGGCTATGCAGACATTTACTGGCGGTGGTGGTGGTGCTCCTGGCAAGCAGGGCAAGAATGAACTCATCGGTTTGGCGATGAGTGAAGCTTCCAAGCTGATGTCTGGGTCTGGTCAAGTAAGCTTCATTTACCCTTTTCCGTTTAGAAATTTATCTCTTGCTGATTTATGTTACCTATTAGCCCCAGCAAGCAAAACAAGACGCTGTTACACAGGCTGCTGAGTTGGCTCTGAAGTTCTACTTGAAGGGTGGGAAGGATAGCGGCGGCGGTGGTGCCGGCGGGCTTATGAGTCTTGCCTCCAACTTTTTAGGCAAATAAATGGCTACCACTCATCTGACTCAATTCAATGCTGAGATGGAGCATATTATTCTTTTCTTTTTCATAGCAAGGAATGGTCTCTACACATTTAAGATGGTGTTATTATAACCAAAGAGCATAACAATGGAACTCTAGTTTGAGCACACGGATATCCCAGAATTACGATAGCTAGTAATCTGCATCATAAACTTTAATACAAACCTGGAATCCCGTGGCCGTGATCGATTTCGGGAATGTCAGCTTACTCTTACGCTACACCATCGTTCGGCACTCGGTGACAAGTATCCATAGACCCGTAAAGCGTTTCGCAATTCGCATCTCGCCTTTTCGGCTGGACAGTCTCGCCGCCACTTCGGTTAAAGCCTTGGCGATGGATTACTCCTCAATTACAACTAACAGCTTTAGAAATTATAAATCACAATTTATTTGTACTGCTGTCGGATCGGTTTCTTACATCGAAATAGTGTCATCAATTTATAAGTGATTTGTTGGATATAATGTCAGCGACTAGGCCCTGTCGACGCAGGCAGATATGTTATGATATACGACCCGATCTGGAAATTGGCTATATTGAGGCTATATGTATAGCTCTTGGCCCTCGGATCGGCTACCTGCAGGCCAGGGTGCTTTCAATCTTATTTCCCCGCTTTGGACACCCGCGCCGGCTGGATAGCTTGGTGTGTTTGGTTGAAATCCGAGGTTTATTTAAACCGCTTTACTTGGGCTTGAATTTCTGGTGTTTAATATTGAAATCTTTATAATATACATACTTAGCTCTAAATTCATCGTGTAACATTGATACAACCACCATTTAAATTCATTATGGCGTCCTATGCACGTAAGTACCGATTCAATTCTTAATATATACTTAGGCTATACATACATATTTTTAACGCTTCAACTAAAACCGAATAGAATACAGTGAACCCGCGCCAGAATTCGCGCAATTGCTGTCAATGATACCAAAGGTGGATACTTCAAACTTTACCGTAGAAGACCACCGCCGCGTCTTGGACGCCCTTCCAGCTTTCCCCAATTCCCTATACTGGGGACCAAAGGACTGCGATACCGCAGAAACGAAGATACCAGTCAGAGATGGAACCGAGATTCCTGTTCGTGTGTATACTCCACACGAATCAGTCAAGGGAGAAAAATTGCCCTCTCTATTATTTCGTAAGTATTATTAACTCTTATATACCAACCGATTAACATATTTAAAGATAGTAACTAAATATTCACGAATATTGGTTATACAGACGTCCACGGCGGCGGTTGGGTCGGTGGCACACTGGACTTTGGCCACCCGCACTGCCTCTGGTTTGCATCCCATAACGTGGTAGTCGTAAATGTAGACTACAGACTATGCCCCGAGAATGCTTGGAACGTGCCCCAGGAAGACGGGTACGACGTCTACCGCGCGATTCACAAGGCAAGGGTGGACAACGACACTGCGCAACTCGAGAAGTGGGGTATCCCGCCATTCGATCCTGATAGGGTTTTCATATACGGTACTTCGGCGGGATCGCAGATAGCCTTCGCGTCGGCAATAATGGATATCGAGAACGGTCGGCAGGGAGTTATCAAGGGGCTTTTCTTGCACGGTAGTCCTGCCGTCGATCCGCATTTATTCCCTACGGATAAAATTGCCGGTGATCATAGTTTTATACAGAATAAAGATGCGCCGTTTGTGAATGCGCTGGATATAGAGAATTATGTTGCGTGGAGGAATTCGCCGCCGAGTGCGGATAAGTATTACAGCCCGCTCGTGGCGCTGAGCGATGAGGTGCTAAGGCAGTTCCCGAAGACGTATCATGAGGTTTATGGGATGGACTGTTTGAGGGATGGGCATATACTTTTCGCGGAGAGGATGAGTGAACTCGGGGTCGATAGTGAGTGGAAGTGCTGGAGTGGATACGGGCATTGTGCCTTTACTACCGCGTGGACCTTGGAGATGGCCAAGGTCGCACTGGAGAAGTTGGAGGCGAAGGCGAGGGAGATGGGAGTATTTTGATTGAAATGTATTGCATACCCACTACGCGAGAAGGGATAAAATCTTGAGATTTAGCCCGTTTGTTAGCATTTTGTGTATGACTTAAACTTCGTGAACCAAAATTTGTAGTACCAAGTCCATTAGATCCGGAAATATCACGGTTGCATTATTGTGTTTGCCAAGAACCTGTTGTCGAATGCTGCATTTTGCCGAACGTGCCAACATTCCTTCCGAAGCCACCTTCCGAGAGGCTCGAAGACCCCAACCTCATCCTGACAATGTGCATACACTAGCTGCAATTGATCGTTTCTTGTAGCCGTACCCGTATATCCGGGTCGATATCTGTGCCGCAATGGCTGCCCCCATGCAATCCCTCCGCTCGCTCGTCTTCTCAACCTATCGGAGAGCATTAAAGGGAACCTCGTTGCATTTCTCCGAGACCGAAGTTCACAATATTTCCCACGATGGTATAAATGTAAATCTCTCCTTCCAAATCTTCTAGCTCGAAGCGAGTTCTAAAACTTATACCCGAATACTAGTACCAAATCCGGTATGCCCCAAATCTGCTCAAGAAACCGACACCCGCATCTCAACCTGCAAACGCAGAGCAAAAGCCAATCTCAAAGCCAAATCCGTTTCTACCACCAAAGCCCGAATTATATATAACACCCATCCCTCCGAAACACTATATTGTCCTAAATAAATTCCCCGTCGTGCCTGGGCATTTCATTCTTGCCACCAAGGATTTTGAGAAACAGGCATATCCGCTCACAGCCAGTGATTTGGAAAGCACATTCAACGTTCTCAGAGAATGGAAGAGTAACAAGGCCGATAGTCAAGATGATATCGACAAGATTGAACAATATGAAGCACTATATGGATTCTTCAACAGCGGAAAGGCATCAGGCGCAAGCCAGCCGCATCGGCATTTACAGTTCGTGCCGCTGACGCAAACCGAAATGCACGCATTATGGGCCACGCATCTATTTAGTGCGAATCCCGGGGATAACGGGATCGTAGAAGGTGCCGTTGGTGATATCCTCGTTAGATATCAGAGTAAAATCATGTACAAGCATTATTTTACTAGGGTATCCGAGGAATATACCCCGAACCAGCTTTGGAGGATGTATAACCTGCTTTTATCCCTGGCAGAGTACTCACTCTCGCATCCGGCTACACCGGCAGATACTGTCATCCGAGAGGTTAATGACAAGTGGGATATGACATCGGCGGCACAGCGGCCGATGGATGCGGATGTGCCGTTTAGTTACAACATGTCGTTTGGGAGCGGGTGGATGGGGATTTTGCCGCGAACAGCTGAGACCGTCTATGTTGTTGGTAAAGATGAAGATAGCGGAGTGGAGGTTGATGGGGTGCATATCAAGTGTCCTGGGTTGAATCTCAATGGGACTGTGATGGCTGGTATGACACTGATACGGACGAGGAAGGAGATGGATGCTGTGCTTAGCGATCCTAGTTGTATTACTAGAGCGATGGGTGGGATTGGTGTCCCGCAGCGAAATACTCAAAGCTCATCTCTCTAATGCATTGTTTATTGAGAGAATTAAGCTTGATAGTTTCAGATGCTCATTACATACTTTGTGATAAGGTACAGGATATATATTTTGTGAACAGATGCAAATGCATGCTGGATGTACTAACCATTATACAATTATACAATAGAATTACAGATGATAAAAACTTTGCCTCGTAAATCAATAATTTTAAACCCACAATGTTAAGCACAGCGTACTCCAATAACCAGTGACTAGGAAACGCCCAATTCAAATTTTCAGCAAAATTAGGCGCTCCTGCCAGCAAGAGCACTCTCACTTCTCTGTTTGCCTTTATTGTTATTCCGGCTATTCTTTTCTTTCTGTTCTCTTAAACATTCCTCCAGTCGGCTGCAAAGTTTAGTAAGCAGCCACTCCGTCTCACTCTGTCTGCTCATCAACGGACTATCTTCGCCCAGCCAATCTGTAGCCTCGTTTTCATCTTTCGCCCGCGATCCTTGTTCGTTTATTCGCGGCGTCGATTTAGTATCAGAACGGGAGGTCGGTGTATTGATCAACCTGAGATACTCGGACCACTCTTCAAAGGTATACTGTTTCGGCGGCTTTCCTGAAAGATCTGGTAATAGTTTCTGGATTGCATAGGCGAGATTGTGGTGTAAAGATGCTGTAGAATCTTCTTCACTACCCTGTCCTTGGCTGTGCTCTTTCTCTTCTTTATTTACTAATCCGGTTCCTATACGGCCCAACTCCCGTTTCTCATCGGTATCTTTTGGATCTTCCATCTCTTCGTCCAAGTCGTGTTGTTGCCGTCTCTCTTTATCTTTGACTTTCCCGGATATTTTATTTTTTTCCTCTTTAAATCTACTTGTTTTTGACTTTAGCCATCTGTTCCTTCCACCTAGCTCTGAAAGCTTTTCTTCAGGCAGAACGGTCCATTCTCCAAGCCATAATATTAGATTCTTAATCATAACAACTACCGTGTCGCCGAGGTTAGAGACGAGGATAGTCATCATTGGAACCGCCAAGAGCGACCAGATGACAAAGAAGGGTTTGCCAGAGTTGGAAGTCGGGTGGAAGTCGCCGTAGCCGATTGTTAAGATGACAGTGAATGAAAAGTATAGAGATTGGAAGTAATTCCACTCCTCGGAGCGCTGTCATACAATACAAATCAGTCACGCTCTTCGCCGCCAGCTTGCGATATTGATAAACTTACCTGTGCTTCCATAAAGACATACGATCCAACGAGCCAAAAGACCAGAAAGAAAAACAGCGATACTCCAAGAGATACCCACTTGCGCCGCTGATCAGCCTTATCCTGCACCGTTCGCATAAGTTCAAACCTATCCTTCTCGCTGTCAGTCTTGTCAGCAGCTCCATCCTTCCCACCCTCCGCAAACGTCTCCCTCTCCTTCTCCAACAACCGTCTCTTAACCTTCCTCTTCCCCCTCTCCAGCACCAGTCCTCGAATACTGCTAACCACCAAACCAACCATCACAATCCCCACCGCCGCATACGGGAACAACAGCGCCCTCCCGGCATTCGTAGTGAGTGAATAGTCCCCCAACCCGACCACCAGAAAAGTCGTATCGCAAAAGTATATACCATCAAGATACGCCCATCCTTCAAGACGAGCAAACACCCCAGCGCCCAGACACAGCCATACCATCAAACTCATCGTCTGCATCATCAGCGTCCGCTGCGCGACTGTTAACGTGAACTGTCGGGCATACCGGCCGGATATGATGCCGATATAGTTACCCACCAGCAGGGTTGCAATGACAAAATATAATGTTGCGGCGATAATCGCATAGTAGAATGCTTGGCTCCATGCGTATTCCTCGCGTGGTGTTTGGTACAGGTACTGGCGGTAGACGGCGAGGAGGGCGATAAGGAGGAGTGAGGCGATATACCAGAGGGCTATAGTGAAGGGGAGGAGGTTTGTGGATTGGATTCTGCGGGCGAGATTTAGGAGGAGGATTACGTTAGCTGCGAAGCCGCAGGCGAGAGATACAGCGTTGATTGCGAGGCCCCTGGTATTTATCATTAATTTGGAACGTTTTTTATATATCTTCATTAGAGGAGGTAACTTACCAGGCGGGGTCTGGGAGCTTGTCGCTGTTTTCTGATGATGCACCGGGTATATCTGGTATATACACTCCTATATAACTGTCAGTTTTGCCGTTCTTGTGATCATTTGAAATTATATAGTTTAATAGAGGTACTTACTCCACGGTACGACTAGCGCACATATCGACATGACATTGGCTACAGGCCCCAACGTCGCCGACATTAACGGAAACACCGTACTGAATAAAAAGAAAAAGCTGAAAAGAAAAAATTGTAACTGTTAGTTTAATCATCCAATTTTTTGAACTGTCAGTTATATTTATCTTACGCGGGCATCTGCTCATCCTGTTGTCCCTGCTTCGACATTTCATTCAACTCGCGCTCATCCTGCTCGCTCTTCCCTTCCTCCAAATCTCCACCTGCACCTCCCGGCGCGGAATCCCTCGTCTGCGAACCAGAATTAAAACTTCCATTGTGCTCTCTTCCAGAGCCAACACCCGTCGATCCATTCCTACTCGATTTTCTGGCATTCTCGGTTTCCTCTTCATCCTCCCTCGAATCGTGACTAAATCGTTCCCAAAAGCAGGATTTGCGATGCGGCCTCTGCGGTGTGCCTTCTTTATTACTCCCTGGACTGCCGCTCCCGTTCGTGCTATCGCTCGTATTACTATTGTGCCGGGACGAAGTTTTAGCACGGTAAGTGGGCGTGAGGAAGGTGTTATTATTCGCGTTGTTGATGTTGGGGCTGCCGCCGCCGCCGCCGCTGCTGGGTGCGTCGTGCGAGTTGTGTTTGCCCAAACTGGATTTATGTTGCGTCTCCGCGAGTTCCTTGACGCTGTCGTCGAGGCCTGGGTCGTTCATTTTGATGTTATACTTGTTATTATGATTATTCTGCCCTTTAACGCGAGTGGAATTTTAGTGGACGTAAAGTCGAAGATTGTATGTTACCGCTGCATCCGATCTTTTTTGCTATGTAGTACGCTTTTTTAAAAACAAAATGCTGGTGCTGAAGGGTTTTGCGGGGACTGAATGTATTATATCGATTCGAGTAAATCGCAGTGAAGGATGGGGCTAGTGAAGCTGGGGGGTATGGTATTAAAGGGTCCGGAAAATACATACACGCACTTATGCAAGAAGGCAAGTGACCTGCAATGAGGTTGCAAATGGTTTAGAAAAACCCCCATTCAAAGATAGTAAATACTGATACTAGCAAAAAGGACAATGACGGCATGCAGGCATCTATCATCTATAGATAGTCCGGGCATTTCCCTCGCACCCCAGCAAGAAACTCAAAAAGCGAATGGAAGAATTCAAAAGCCATGTTCGAGGGGTAACAAAGTGGAGACTTTTGGTCTTCCTTGTCTTTGTCCTTGGTTCTTTTCTCCCCCTTCACACTTCGATTCCTTGGAACGGTTTTACGTCAAGGGTGAAAAGGAGGTTGACCTTGCATTCCAGCCGTGCGGCCTGAACCACGAGAAACCGAAAAAAAAAAACTCACGATCCAAGCTGTGGATGCAGAATGACGTAAATATTTCTGTGGGGCGAAGCGAACAGACCGGATTCGAAATTAAATCGGAAAAGTGTTGCGTGCCGTGTGGTGTGGTGTGGGTGGTAGTTGTGTTGCGCTGCAGCATCGAGTGACGTTTGTTCATTTGGATGATATCGATGGCCATGACGGATGGTATCCAAATGGGAGATCCCGCTGCTGTGCAACGATGAAGACCCCATTTTCCATATTTAGCGTATGGCGGGGTTCTGTTCGCTTCTGCTCAAATGGGTGGATACTGGCTATGATTATTAGCAATGATCCAGGGTGTGCCTTTTGCCCCAAGATACACTTTAGTAGAACTCGACCAGAACTGCAAAGCTTCTAGTTTGTAAAAGTTATGGATAGAAATATCGTTCAGCTCTTATAGGTATATATAGTATCTGTCATGCGTAAATAAATATGTACATTATTGAAGAAAAGAAATCTATACAAAAGAAAACACAACCCCGTTGCATCCCTCGTATGCTCAGACATCCCAGATATCAGAAAAAGGTAAAATAGTACGGTGTAGATGCTTCACCTCAGTAGATGCAAGCATTTACTCCTTGGTGAAGACTTCACATTTCTCGTCAATGCTCTTCTCCTCCTCATCGCGGCTTGGAGTCCGAGCCTCAAAGGCAACATCCATACGTTCGCGCTGGCAGAGGTTGACGTAGAGTGGGAAACTGAATGCCAAAGCGAAACCGATGAATGGAACCAGCATGGCAAAGTGTGTCGATTTGCGGTCTGCAACCTGTGCGAGGATTTGTGGCCATACGGCACCGCCAGAGATCGAAGAGACGAGGAAAGAAGCTCCAAGTTTGGTGTGTCTACCCAACTTCTTGATGGCCAATGTGAAGATAAGTGGGAAGCAGCAGGATTCGAAGAAGAAGACAATGTGGAGGAAGGAAAGACCCGCAGTTCCCTTCACGTTCATGGCGAGGATCGAGAACAGGCATGTTCCGAGAGAGAAGACGGCTAGGACGTATCGTGGCTTAGTGAACTTCATCATGCCGGCAGCGGCGAAACGACCAATGGCAAAGAGACCCTGGGCCACAGCGAGGAGGTTTGCAGATGTTGCGTGATCGCGACCAGTTTCGAGAGTGTAGTTGATGAAGAAACCGGCAACAGCGCACTGAGCACCGACGTAGCAGAATTGAGCACCAACACCCCAAAAGAGTGTGATTTGCTCTTTGAGGGGGCCGACTTCATGGGCCGAATCATCAGAGGTAGCTTGCAGTTCCATGTCGGCATCGGTGATCTCTGGGATTGGGGCGAAGAAGAAGGCGAAGGCGAGGATGAAGACGAAAACTCCAACTCCGAGGTAAACCCATTGGACGTTCTTGAGGGATGTAAGATCCTCAGTATTCTTGAAGAACACATACGAAGCAAGAACTGGGGCGACGACTGTTCCGACAGCTTGGACGGCCTGTGCAGTGGAAAGTCTGATCTCGGAGTACTTTGGTGGACCGCAGGTTGCGAGGTACGGGTTGGCAGAAACTTCGAGTGTCTACAAAAATTCGTTAGAATGTATTTCTTAAAAAAGAGTAATTTGATAATATTACTTACCGAGAGACCCCATCCAACGATAGCCATTGAGCCACAGAAACCACCAAAGGAAGAGTAGATTCCCGAGGGCCAAAAGCAAAAACATCCAGCTCCGAAAATGCAAAGGCCGGTCATAAAAGTGACTTTGTATCCATAGCGACGAAGGATCGGACCACCAAAGCACAATGGAAAGATGAAGTATGCGCCAAAGTAAGCACCCTGAAGGGCAGAGCTCTGGCTCTTGGTGATGTTCAAGGCACTCTGGAAATGGGCGTTCAAGACATCGAGAAGGCCGTATGCGAAACCCCAGAGGAAGAAAAGTGTGGTAACGAGAGCACAGGGCAGAAGCGATTGTCTGAGAGTGAGAGCTGCTGCTCCCGTCAACTCTTTATCGCTAACTACGGCTCGAGCAGCAATTGGAACACCTCCAGCCATTTTTGATAATGTATGCGGTAAAACGTCCTTTAGAGGAATGTGTTGGTATGACGTTTGAGGAGGATGCGTCGACGGATGAGGAATAGAATATAGAGATTCAGAGTAGAAGGTTCCGTACGGTATACCAGAATAATCTGTAAGACTGTACTAGATCTTGCTATCTATTGAAGAGCTGCTGCTGATGGTGATGATGGTAAAAAAATAATTGATTCAGAGATATTGAGGTCCATTTTATAGATTATCATCAACAAGAGTACCACCTCCTTCATTGGGCAAATTGCAAATTATCGTCGGTCGCGCAGACTAAGAAAATCAAGCGCTGCAACTCTCTTAGCGGAAAGACGGTATAACCCCAGCAACCAAGCGTTCTGGAGAAGCCTGTTGCCATCGCCAAATGTTCCCCAGATGCAAGAAAGAGGAAACCGTTAACCTGCATCCCTGTCTGTTGACTCCAGGTCCCAACTTGCAAAAGCCCCGAAAACTCAGTCGACAGAGGCTTGGCAGGCATCCAGCTACATCTTTTGTTAGCTGCCCTGTGGTATTTTGGCGAAGGGTTCACTACGCGAGTATGCATCCCAGCGTAAAAGACCGAAGTAGCTACCGAAACCCACTCCCGATATCTGACCAAACTTGGGACGGAACCCCAGTTGGTAGGGAGCGCAAGCGCGGAGAAAGAGTTTTTACAGTCTTGGCTATGATTTTCGCCCTTGTGCCAATATTTAAGAGGTCCGGGTTTGCCTCCGAAGGCTACAGCGAATTGGAGCGAAGATTTTGCGTCAAAATGGGTGCACTGCGCGCGAGCGGCTGCACCAGCGATGTCATTTTTCGACAGAGAACCCTTGAAAGGGGAATACCCACGATGCACTGCGATGTATTCTCGACATCAGCGATAATAAACTTAATAGTAAGTTGATCTCTCAAGTAATAGATTTTCGTGCTCATATCTCCTTCCAACACAAATTGTGAGGTTACCAAGACTCGGCTCCAAGGTCGCACAGAAGTTAGATATTTCGTCTGGAGTACTGTACTTTGTACCCCGCTATCTGAGGGTTTCTTTCTCCACAAACCCGTCGTCGCTGTTTCAAGGCGTCTTCCCCATCGCCTTACACTTTAAGCTTTGTGGGACTGTGAATTCGAACAATTTTCGTGGTCGGAAAACTTATGGAGTTCTATTACCGCGACACATGTCTCCACTTTTCCCGTTCGCTAAGTGTCTCTCCGTTCCATTTGGCCGATTAGCTATATCTCAGTTATAACTTAGTCGACCGGAGGCAATATCGGTTTCTCAAAGGTCTCAAATACTTCATCCTACATCTGTGGCCTAAATGGCTGAGTCCTGCATGAAAGAAAGAAAAAAAATTCATCGGTCGAAAGAGGCAATCTCAACTGGCGGTAAAGGCCCAAGGCTAGGTAGAACTCTCCTCAAAATGAAGGAAAATTTTCTCGAAGTTTTCCTCATACGGCTAGTATATGTGTTTTAAACCAATCAGAATTTAAGGTTCTAATGGCTCAGCCGTACAGACCTAGCCAATCATGTTCGCACCTTTTACCGAGCAATGCTCCGACTCGGGCGCCACACCACCGTTTTTAATATGGGATTTCGAAATGTGTTATCGCATAATATACAGCGCGAGCTTCATATTGGATTTGAAAATTGAGTTCTCTCAAGTGGAACACCCCCTATCTCTCTAAAAACCCCAAACCCCACACCCTTATTTGGTAAGATAGTCCCGATATGATTAGATTCATCTGTCTAGGCTGCCGACAACTCAGACTTCATATCGCGAGCTCAGATTGGTGAGCTCAGATTCAGACACTTTCGGTACCAAACTCGGAGCTACAGCAGACCATAGCGCCTGATATCGCTATCTAATTACTCGATTCTAAAACCTCATCATTGCATTGAATAATAAAGCCTGTCGCAGATATCCGTGGCACTGCATTCTTACAACTATCAACCTCAACATTTCAAACATCACGACATCCCACCTCCCATGCCCCTCAATTCGGAATAATGGATAATGGTTCTACAATACCGCGACTTGCAACTCTTTCCGTGCAGATTCAACCGTTCATCGGTTGATTGTGTTGCAGTTGTATGCATTTGATTACTGCCCTGGTCCCTGCCTGAGGAAGCAGCCGTACGTTCCTGATGACGACTTCCTTGGTATACTATCGGAGATAATGAAGGAGCGTGAAATTTCGCAACCTGGATGCCGGGAGAAAGACATGAAATTTCCTTCTTCTCAACCAGGTTCGCGATCTTTTAGCATTTACACGAGCTAGCAAGCCTGCGGTTTTAGATATTTTTTCCCTAAAAGATGAGTAAACACAAACTTGCACAATTGTCTCTGTTCCTGTTTCCAGAAGACTGCTGTAGGGAGCGTTAAGCGAAATGTCGTCCTTGGTGTCTTTGCAAGTTGCAAACCTGGGAAATGCTCTCTTTCTTTACCCAACCCAAGCAAAACCTAATTCTCAACCAATTTGGTAATATCCGGGTTTTGAAATGTTCTGGCCCAGAACCTTACTGTCCTTTATACACCATCCACCTCGAAAAAGGCCCCCATTCTCCTAAAAATAATATTTTGTGGCTTGCCTTCGCATATATTTTCCCTTCTCGTGATCATATATAGATAGACCGACTCCGTCGGTCGCGTTTCGCCTCTCCCTTTTTTCGTTTTCCTTCCTTCGCCCAATCCAAAGACGAAGTTTCGCGCTGCATCGTTCGTCCTGCACACAAGCTTTCCCCTGCCACCACCCACACTCATAGTGGAGACAACCACCTACCCACGAATAAAAAACGCTATGACCACCTACTTTGCCCAGCCATGGCGTGGTCGAAGGCCAACGTCCCCCCTTGCACAACCTGAATTTTCCTATCACATGAGCTTTACAGACCTAGCGATCAGCACCGAGCACTAGTTGAAAGCATGCACCGCGCGTTCACTCTAACTCACTCGCGATGAAATATTGTTTCAGCGGCATGCTGGAGGAGCGGTTGAGAAAGCAAAGTAGAGGGTGTCTGTTTTGCAGGGCTTAAGCTAGTACGTAAATACTGAACCTTGATAGGTTTATCCGGGCATGGACAGTTATTTGATCGGTGTCACTTTCTGTTTCTGCTGCAATTGATAAGGCACGGGCGTTTTTTGATGTATGCTTGTTTAGAATGAGGCACGAGGTGGAGTCCGTTTGTGGTGCAGGTGAGCAAATTATATCGTAAGCTGAATTCGACATGGCCTGTTTGGAGATTGGATGGAAAGACTGAGAGGAGGAGGAAGAGAACGAGGAGGATGGAAGAGACGAGAATATTGGAGGGCGAAGAAAATGCCTTGGAAATCTTGGGGGGAAAAAAGGATGGGCTCCTTTGGATTTTTGACTGATTACTTGACAGCAAGAAACTTTTCTGAATTCCTGTACATGTATGTTACCGCCAGTTAATACTGGCGCAAAGAAAACCAAATGCCATTATTCTTCCTCCAGACTTCTATATGTGATGCTTCAATTGTTTTTTTTGACTATCTTCCACTCTATTGAATCATTAGTCCTATAACACCGTCGTGTGAAACCCTCTCTAACAAAGACCGTAAAAACTTGAATCGCTAAGTAAAAGCGTATAAGAAAAAGTTTGTGTTAAAAAAAAATTTTGCCCCAAAATACCCAGATATACGAAATCTATAAACATCTCCTGTTACAACTGAAAAACTCTTCGTTGGCATTGTCGCATCGTTTTATGACAGCCTGCACGTCCTTAGTGTATGCGGCCATGGCCCCAGAAGCATCCAGGTCCCACCACCTTCCGCTTCCCATGTCTAGCCAGACGATCTCAACCTCTGGTTTATCAATGATTGTTTGTACGACAACCGGTTTATTAGTTGTCGGGTCTTTGGCGGAATGACCGTTGCCCATAATAATTGTATCTTGAGTTATTGCCTCCGATGTATATCTCGCCCTGTTGTTCAAGTACATCGCTTCCACGATGGTAAGCTGTAGGTTGTTGAGACTGGCCGGGAGAACAATTCGGTAGGCTGGAAATTCCTTGACGGTAACATAGTCGGAGGCACCGCTGGTCGCGTTCTTTCGCGCTTGGGTTAGGATGGCCGAGGACGGGAAGATGAGCGTGCGGTGGGTGTCCATGGCGACTTTGGCTGCGAATCCGATGATCCTAGAGGCGTGAATGGCATCTCCTTCGAGGCCCTTGACGCCGATGAACTTGCGCTTTCCAGTGTAGTAGCTTTCGACATCATACCAAGCACCAAAATTCCTCGCTAGATAATTCCGGAGATCGGGTTCGACACAGGACATGTGCACAGCAGCGGTCTTATTTTGCAGCGTGCTGATTGCGTCCTCGTTGTTGAAGTTATTCGATTCCCAGTCGATAAAGTCGCCCCAGTATTTGAAAGCTGCCGTGCCCAACAATCTGAGTCTCAAGTCGCCTTCACCGTTAGACATCTCAAAGGCGACAATATTCATAAGACTGTTAAGATCTTGTTCGCCCACTTCAGTCCAGTTGTCTCTAACTTTATTAAAGAACTTTCTGCTGGCCTGGTGCGGTCGAGCCCAGAAGAAGCTGGAGTCCAGGCCCTTGGCACCCTTGTCAGCGCCAGGAGCGAACTGAAGATGCCAGGAGTCGTCATCCAATGGACGCATTTGGGAGATGGGATCCACGGCATCAGTGATGTAGACATCAGGGTCTATGAAAACGAAATTAAAGTTTTCCTTCAGCAGCTGGATGCTGGCCGCGATCTGTTTTTGCGTAACATATTTAGTTATGTGTTGAGCGTCGAGGAGGAAGCCATCTTGAGAGGCGAAAACGAGATCTTGAAAGAAAATCAGCGACTTACCTTGACAGAGTTTTTATTCATCCCGGCGACATCATAGGTGAAGAACTCGGGGGCCTGGAGGCAGGCCTTCTCCAGACACAGGACGAAGAAATTGTCTGCTCTGTTGAACTTTTCAAGCGTCTCATGCATGTTGAAGGCAACCGCCATATCTGCGTTGTTTGCAATCATGAAGACCAAAGTCTGTCCTGGAAATCGGCCGATTGTCCCGAGCCACCAGACGAGATCAAAGTACGGGAGTTTGGTCGAACCCGATTGATCAGGCTTTGCTCCGTGGCCTGAATCCGACGATGGTACGGGACCATCGAGGCTGGTTATTGTTGCTATTGTTGTCGGGACAGTCTGAACATCCGAAGCGGCTGAGTCGATTCCTCCCTGAACATCTTCGTCGACGTCCTCAATTCCGTGAAAGGCACGGGGCAGGGTGGCTCCATAATTCCAGAGAAGGAAGGTCGATATCGCCAGCATCAACAGGCAAAAAGCCAGAAACGAGGTTCGCAATCGACGTATCATGGCGGGCGACGAGTTTTTCAGATAAGGGAGATCTTTCAAAGAATCCATCATGAAGAATATGGCGAGGGTCGAGTACCCATTAAATCAAAAACCGTCGAAGGGGATTAAAGGGCAGTCAACCAACCAGCCAGCCAGCCAGACCAAGCAAGCAAGCGAGCTGAACTTGCTGCGGCTTAGCAGTAGGGAACAGGGCCTTTACGGATGCAAAGCAAAAGACAAACAGTGAAAGAACAAGAGCATCGACAAGAAGGTTGCAATTCAGAGTGTCTCTGGCGGCGTGAAAGGTTATTATGCGAGCCAAGAAATCCGTTCAATGGATATTAGCCCTCTTTTATCTCGGTGGAGCCTGCCTATACTATTATTTAAAAAAAGTCTCTATCGATTTAATATAAAATAGCCTTCCATCCCCTGAAAATTTCTCCAGTTAGGAATGCTTCCGATTGTACCGATTGTACCGGTTTCAAAGTTGCATGCAGAGCGCTGCTGGTCTTGTGTCCAGGTGGTGCCCCCGTTATTCAAAGGCATCCCCACGCCCTTTGAAAACAATCGAAAGACTTGATCCTCGCTGGTGTCCTTTTTTTTCAGCCGTGTTATGGGTCGGATTAATTAGCTCTGGACGACCCAATTTACACTTTGTATCTATACCTAGTTGGGTCAGAATCACCTCATTGCGATCAAGCTAGCTGGCCAAGGTCTGGGCGTATCCTGAAATATCGTGGTGGCGCCCAATATGCAATACGAAATCGACCGTGGACCGTCGACAGCAGCGATACGATTGACACCGGCAAAATGGACAAGAACCTGTCTGTGTGCTGTGATCCGAGATCCGAAATCTGGTACTTGAACCTTTCTGGCTGCGGGTAACCAAGTTGAGGGTGTGCTTGCCCCGTGGTGCCATTGCATAATCCCTGAGATGCGAGTCCCTCATTTAGGCACCTCTTCCAGCGCCCCTTCGAAAGAAGTCTTTTTCGCCATTCAGTTAAAGTGGGCCTTTCCACTGTTTTGCATGCGAAGGGCGAAGAGTAAGTCGGAGCGAATAACTTGGCATTAAATGACTGCACGGGCGGCAAAACTTGCTCTCCTCTCTTCGATGACCAAAAGCTCAGAAGTGTTGCTGAGAACTGAGAACTGAGGACCATGGTACCAACTGCGCCTCAGTCGGAGGTTAGAATGTGCGACTGGCCCAGTGCATGCGGTACGTAAGCCAAACCAATATATGCCTGCCAACCCGCTCTAACGTTAGCTTTCATGGGAGATATTGAAGAATAGCCACTCTACAAGGCAGAGCTTTATTGAAGTGGCTGACAACTCTTTCCCTTATAATAGCGGCTTGGAAATCCCTTCTACCCCGGGATTTTCGATATTTCGATCTCGTCGCTAAGCATTCTTCGGATCCGACCCTGCAAATTACTCGAGCCAAGAGTTGATTAACACTCCAATTCCCTTGTTCAGTCGTCAATAGCTACCGCTTTGCTCTTTTAATGATATAATTCCGCATTAAGCCAGCTGCTGCGGACTCGGCTTCGATCTGACATAACGTTGTTGGTAGCACCGAGACGTCCTCTTCGAGGGAGTCTGAGAAACATCCGGTCAGTTCTTAGAATTATAAAAGCTGCTGGCTCGAATGGGCAGTATTGTGAGTTAGAAACATGAAAACACAAACCAAAACGGTTCTTCAAGAGCTGTTTATACCACTAACTCTTTCTTCTTTTCTTTCTTTCGTATATAATTTTCTAACGGACTCAATATGAAACTCCAAAGCCTTTCAATGCATTTACTTTCCTCGTTGACATACCTCACATCCACGAGGATACTTGCTGAGGCCGCAACCAATCCCGATTGCAAGTGTCGACCTTCGCAATCATGTTGGCCTGATTCGCATGCATGGTCAAGGCTTAACATTACCACCCATGGCGCCCTCCTCAAGACCGTCCCACTAGGTGCCGTATGCTATCAAGGCCCTGAATATAACGAGGCTGCATGCGAAGAGATCAGTGTGCTTTCAAAACAACATGGATGGATAAGTCAGAACCCATTCAGTGTCATGCATCCAGGATGGAACGGAAACCCATGCCCAGCTACCAACGGGACCGAGGCCGACAGCACATGCTCTGTTCTTCTCGGTGATCCCGTCTACGTTATAAATGCCACTACCGTGGACCAGGTAGAAGCCGGTGTTAAATTTGCAAAGAAATATAACATTAGGTTGATCATTAAGAATACCGGACACGAGTTCTTAGGCCGGTAAGTCACCACATCGATAATATACGCTGGATATCGGACCACGTTTTAATCAATCGATAATATATATACAGCTCGTCTGGTGCGCATTCTCTAAGTATTTGGACACACAATATGCGGAACACTGTGTTTACGGAGAGCTTCAAACCAAAATCATGTTCGAAGGTCCCGGCTCACTCTGCTGTGACCGTCGGAGCCGGAATGCAATGGAGAGACCTCGTTATCCAAGCTCACACGCACGGAAAGCTCGTCGTATCTGGCGGTAACCCAACCGTAGGATGTGTCGGTGGCTTCTTGCAAGGCGGCGGCCATTCTCCTATCGGTAACAAGTATGGTATGGCTGTTGACCAAGTCCTCGAGTTTAACTTGGTAACACCATCCGGCAAGTACATCACAGCGAACGAATGTGAGAACTCGGATTACTTTTGGGCATTGCGAGGTGTAAGTTTTTGGATTCTTAACTACTTGGCTTAGCTTGACGTTCTAACAATAAAGTAGGGTGGTGGAGGTACCTTTGGTGTAGTTACATCAGCAACTCTGAAGACATACCCAACCGAAACCATTACCACTGTTGTCCAAACTTTCAATTTGACATCGAATAACTTGGATGTCTGGTGGGACTTCATGGCCTATGTGCACTCCGAGCTACCTCGCATCTCAAGAGCTGGCCTCATGGGCTACTCTTTCATATTTGGCGACGGTACCGGTAAACTTAGCTGGATGGCATTGTTAAGCACTGTCGGCGGCAGTATCGAGGAAACCACTGAAGTCTTGGCCCCGCTATACCGTAACACTACTTTGGCTAAATACAAAGATCACATCATCTATGACCAGCGAAACGTCACATTCCCAAATTATCTGAGCTACTTTGTCACATTCTTCCAAGAAGAGAAGGTTGACAGCACTGCAGTTCTACCGAGCCGTCTTCTTGACGAGCGAGCCTTGACGGAAGACCCAGCCTTTTTCGCTTCTACGTTGAAGAAAATGTGGAGTCCGTTCGTAGGAGCTTATCTTGGTCATATCGTCGGCGGTCCTGGTGTCGCGCAATATAAGAATGTGGATATGGCGTTGAATCCAGCGTGGAGACGCACCTATAACCACTTTAGTATGTCTTCTGGTCTACTTCATCGGACGCTTAAAGGCTTTTATTAATGTTATTATAGTTCCGGCATCGGGTTGGAATGACCTGGCTACTCGTGATATTATCGTCGACCATGCACGGAACGTGCTTGAGTATAATTTAAGAAAGTTGGCTCCGGAGACAGGCCAGTACTTGAATGAGGTATGGTTTTGATCATTATTAATCTCATAATTACATGCAATGTAGATATTAACCTTGTTTCTTTTTGCTTATATAGGCACTGTACGGTAGTGATAATTGGCAGGCCGCCAATTGGGGTGTCAATTACCCACGCTTGTTCTCCTTCAAGAATGAAATTGACCCTGACGGTGTTTTGTACTGCTTCAACTGTGTAGGTAGTGAGAAGTGGGTAGAAGGAGCGAACGGTACATTGTGTCGCGCAGATTGGGCTTAATGATTGGGCTTGAATAATTTGTACATTATATATAGGATCCGGGGAGGGGCATTCGAGATATCACAAAAACAAAGCAGTTCGCAGCACACCTGATTTATTTGTAGTCTTGATTTAAAACATGTCATTGCCTATTTTGTATTATCTGTAAGAAAAATATAATAATTTTAAATATCATCGCGTTTTCTAGTCTCATATGCACAGTTGGGCCCCAATCATATCGATGGCTGGCTTGGTTGACTAGTAATAAATATATGAACTCAGTCGATACTTGAATTGCAAGAATTGCATTTATCAATTCAGCTGCTAATCAAACTTGGCGATAAAATGGCCTAGAGTTCCAATTTTCGTGAGCATGCCATCTTCAAATTGCAGCTAGACTATCAAGTCATATTCTATGGAAGAAAACTTACATTTAGACCAATATACTCGCAACCAACAGGATCCTCGGTATTGCTACCGCCATTGACATAGTATACTAGTTGCCAGTAGCTGCCTTTGCTGTCCTTTTGCTTACATGCAATGAAACCATTAACGACCAGATTTGGCACCTGCAAATATAGACCTGGAAGGTAAACAGTTTAGCGGACACTAGGTCAAACATTCAACGAAAACGGAGTAAATATTTTTTATACTTACCATATTCGGCAACGTCACCACCACCAATCAGCTGGAATAAATTGTGACTTCTCTTGAAATCCGGCGGGGAGCTTCTTGTTAGATTTTGAAAGATAAACTCCGCTGTACCCGTTAGTGTCGCAGCGTTATAGGTTATATTTCGGAGTCCACCAACGGGACCGAGATCGCTGAGGTTATTTGAAAAATCCCGGGTTTCGCTGTACAGAACGCCGCCTCTAATTTGGACCGCGAGAACGGGTGAAGATAGCAAGTTGTCAATTACGGCTCTCTGGCCTTTGGATTTATCGTCAGGACGAAGAACGACATTGCGGCCATCGATGAGAGGATTACTGGAGCGGATTTGGAGGTACACTGGCGGACGCTGGTTCGTAGTGTCTGTTACAAAAGCGGGATACCATGATGTGGTGCAAGACGGGGTGGGCTGGTGTTTAGCTGGTTCAGCGACTGGTGCCGGTGCCGGTTCAGCAACCGCGACGCTTAAGATGCAGGCGAGCAGAGTGAGACTAGAGGAGAAAAGCATTTTTGCTAGCTCGAGCTTTCGGGGGCAGAGAGTAACGGGGCAGTGGGTACCAGCCGACAGATTGTTTTTTTCACTTCTATGCGACTGTCCGTGGAGACACTACTTTATATCCCAATGGCTCAACCTTGACCTAAGTTTTCGAGGCATGGACAAGGGCGCCGCGAAAGGGAAGACACTTCCCCGCACTATACACAAACAAAGAAGATAATCACGAAATTGTTCAAGTTCAAGCATCAGCCCCGGTTAGCAGCTAGCTGTGCTCGTACAACCTGGTCCGGATGCTACCTTAAGCCTTGCCAATCATCACCAAGCTGGCAAGTAGGTCAGCAGGGATCGTGGTGACGTCGTGCAGGCGAGGAAGATCGCGAGAGAGTGGAATGTTCGCCCTCGCGCGGCATGATAATTGACCTTTCGAATTATAGCTCGGCATTTTGCTTTATAACGTTGGAGTGACTAGCATATCCCTATCATCGCCCTGGTCTCGACTATGCACGTCTGTGGAGCGAGGAGTTGGCGGAATTGCCGTGCCGAAAATGCGCTGGTCTAAAAATATATGCTGGGTCGGATACAACATTGCAACACAAGATGCATCTAGACGTAAGATTGTGAGACGTCTACTATTAATTTCAGGTAGTACAAAGCCTAAAGCAGAGGGTTCAGCTCGAGGGGTTGCATGGCAAAACATTCTTTGATTAAGCCGGCTGGATTCTAGTATAAGGCAGGTGTTTATGGGTGTCCATGGCCACAGGTGGCATTGGGGGCTGAATATGTATATCGCTGGTAACGAGCATTGATATGAGAATATTCAAACTCCATCGACAAAATGTCTGTGAAAGTACTTGAAAATATGCAAACTCTATATGTATCTGAGTTCTCTAGATAGTGTAAATGCTAAAATATGCCTCACGTATGCTATAGTACTATCGTATAGGAATTACCAACCAAACTTCTCCGCTAGTATCTCAATGTCTCTTCCTTTCCACAGCAAATCATATCCCGTGTTCCTAACTTCCCTAACCATCCCATCTGGCCCACATACAACTACTCCGGTTCTTCCATCGCGAGTGATTGCTCTATCATCTTCGCCCTCCACGATATTTGTAATCTTGGTATTCAAATTCGGTCGAACCCCGTTCAGCCCCCTCGTCACATACTTTTGTACCTCTACATTCAGGCCTCTTGGGAATAGCGCCCGCGCGGCTTCCAACTCTTCCAACTCCTCACTTAACCAATCTAAATGGCGTTCGTCAGCTACTAGCCAAAGCAAAAATATGTTCGCGCATCGAGCTCTCCTTCCAGCTCTGGCTCCAACGGTCTCCCTGTGTATAATTTCGCAAAGGAGTGGCCAAACAGCAGCGATACCGCTACCTCCGGCGACAAATATGCAATTCCTGCAGTCCTTCAGCGCATCTCTGGCATGATCGTTCCCGTACGGTCCGTCGACGACTACTTCGACGATCCTTTCGAAATCTCCCATCCCGAAAAGTCCCGCTGTAAACCCTTTTAGCTTCCTAATAACAAGCACCATATCCTTCTCTTTCAGTTCTCTGCTTTCCTCATCGTCATTAAGATTTAAATCATGCCCCGTCGGTGCCGTCAATATCGTAAATGGATGCGCCTGAAGCCTACTCCACCCCGGTACCGTTAGGAAGACATGCGTCGCTGGATCCCATTTCCATTTCACGGTGTTCTTGTCTCCGCCGAAATTCTTCATAGTGACTCTAACTGTGCTCTCGTCCAGCACCGTGACCATAGCATCCGCGGTCCACCGCTTCCGATAAGCTCTGTGCAAGATTCTATCGACCACCCATATCGTTATCGAAAAGGCAACATAGATGCGTGCGGTCGGGTGGTGAAAATATAAGAATCCCATCGCAACGGCTGAAAAGAGAATGTGGAAAACCAAGAAGACCTCGTAAAAGCGGGTTCGGATGAAATCTATTGAGAAGAAACCAAAGAGACTAAATGCAGCGAATGAAATAACTCCGATCAAGATGTCCGGGCGGGATAGGATTGCCAGGAAAGTTTCTCCTGTACGAGCCTGTCAATAATATCAACATGGTCAATAATGTTGCGCATTCCGCGAAATATATACATACGACATGCGCGCTCCAGGGTGGCATAAGACTTACGATGAATATTAAATATACCCCATACATCCCAGCGAAATGAAGCCAGCTTGCATAAAAACAAATGACCGCAACGGTCATATGGAAGATGATATGCTGTTCATAGCTCGAGCCCGTAAGAAACTTGATCGGCGAGGTCTTCGCAGCCAGTAGGTAGCTCAGCGGCTGGTTCATGGTAAATATGATACCCCATCTGTCGGCGAAAAGAAAGAATCGAAGTTCCGGGCTGGTGGCATCATTGCGTGGCCAATATATTCCGTAGATTGAAAGAAATATTGTGAGAAAGAAAAAGAATCGACTAATGATGGAGACGCCGTTGGTAGGTGCCGATCTGCCCCAAATATCGTCAGGTCCTTGGTGGCCTAGGTAGCCCTTGATACGGCGATGTAGCAGTGTATACCAAGGAACTTTAAACTTCGTGGAATGTTGGAGAAGGGGTTTCGATTCATCCACACACTCAGGTCCGCTAATAACGACGTTAGCGCCGGAGCTCGAAGAACTTGACGCCGTTGAATCAGATATCCCTCTTATTGATACAGTGACGCTATCTTTCTTTGAGAAAACCCTCTGCACCGCGTCTTTGCCCTTTGAGAGGTCGCTTTTGAGTTTTTGCCGCCTCTTTATCCCTGCTATTGTCCTTCGAGCCGCAAAGATCCCGACCGGTAACAGAATACAGGCGGCACTATAGCATGTTCCCAGCCGTCTGCTGAATTGTAACGCGCGAACGACAGCTGTCTGGTCTCCTGTCTCGCTCGCCGCATTTTGTTTCACAAACTCCGCCACTCGTTCGCTCAACACCGGTCGTGTGTTGAAAAGTGATGATGGCCACCATGTATCACTGTTGTACTGCGCGAGAGATAAGGGGAAAGGCAAGGCTGAAGCGGATCCGGTGGAACAAGAAAGAGAAGGGTGGCGAGGCAGCATGCTGTAGAATATATGTCATTTATTCTCAGCGTTATCGACGAGATTCAGGATATTCTGGAGGGTTTTGGTATCAAGTTGGGGCTTGAGAAAAGGTAAAAATCGAAGTTGAGAGCCCTTCCGAGGCGAAGCGGCTCTTGGAGCTAGCCTCGTACTATGAAAGCAAAATCAGAGGCTATATTTGCCTCCCAGTAGTCCTGTGGAGCTGATCTTTCTTTCATCTGAACGGGCTCGAAGGTCTTGCTCTGCGAGCGTGGGGTGAGGTCCGAACCGGCAGATCCTAGTGTTAACTTTGGTCAAAGTATCATGCGATGGAGAAAGGAGCCGAGCTTTGAAGTAAACAGCCAAGAACTAGCCGCGTGGAAGGTCCTTTACGAGTTACTGTCAAAGACGCGAGGGGTAACAGGTTATGTAAGACCCAGGTGTAATTTTCAGCTAAAAAGAATACAATGCTGCGTGACTAGGTGGGATGCATGTGGTGGGGTCTCATGAATGTCTTCTTCCTGGTCGCATGCCAGTAGCCCGTAGTATCTCTGCGGATCTAATCTAAGCTTGTTTGTTATTTGCCTATTTTTCCGTTTCCGGTGCTATCTGGTGATATCTAATCTGATGCATCTAGCAGGACATAAGAATCACGATTCCTGCCCAACGATACGGTTTGCAATGCCGATGTTATAAAGACGCCTTGAGAAGAAGACAGGAAATGTTTTGCTCATTTTTATATTATAATATGCTGGATGTAGCGACGGTTGGCTTCGACACTATGATTGATCTATGCCACAATTACACCTTTGGAGCCGGGTATTAACGTATTTATTTTAGAAAATAACGATATGCTAATATCTTCGAAATCTTGTGATTTATAGCTTCTTATCATGACTGCACCCGGATATGATACGAGGCGGGGATGTATTTGTAGTGATGCTTGGCGCGCCGGCGCAATCGTAGGGAGGGTTTTTCGTTTGGTCTTGTAGTGTTTTCGTTTTTTTGGGAGCGGTAACACTCAACACAAAGCGGCATCGTTCCCGAAGCGAATATCGAAATGGTATCTAGCGCTATAGCGTGAATATAATACACATACATGCGCATGCACTGGGACTGCAATAGCAAATTGGCAGTGAGGCTAGCTGCCATATTTACTTAGTCGAGATTTCTCTTTGAACTGACCGGATGAGATTGATTATAGTCAAGTCTTCAAAGCCGATTTTCAATGGCTAAGATTCGTTCCGCTGACAGAAGCTCAACTGTGCCACTGCAATGGAAATCATGTTTCGCAAGCCAATTTTATTAGAAACCCTAAGACTGTCGTTTCATATATGACAACTATTGAAGGAAGGTCAAGCTGATCTCTCTTGATGCAGGCCTATCTTTCCCGCTAATCCGTTTGATTATGAGAAGACTGTTGCAATCTTGACTAAGGTCCCCCATATTCTCGTATACTGGTGTGACTGTTTCATTATGAAACAAATCTGCTGTTCCCGTCGAAATGAATTTAACTAGTTTACGCTTGTCGGTTCCCTCGAACTCGGACTTGTCTTTCGCGAAAGGAATCTCTGCTTCTACTTTACTGAGATACACACCTAGATGCTCATAATAACTACAAACTTCTATGTCTATAATTACTTAGGCCGACCCATGGAAAAGGAGTACGAGGTATTGCATTATTGCCGTAAAATGACAATCTTTGGAGCTTTAGAAAACTTCAACTCCAATTGATTTGGATATTTTAGATGCGCAAGCCGTGGCGTCATAACAGAGTTGCTGATTGCGCAATACCCATAAAAGTCTCGCCACTATACTCACCAGAAGCCCGTATTAGATCTATAGAACTCTAGCCAAGGATTGAGGATGCAAAGGCTTTTAGGACTAACTGAGAAACTCGATCACTCGATGGCTAGTCACTGCACAAAAGCAATCTCAATACTTAATATCCCCACGGATTTAATAAATTTCAAAACAAATCTTGATTTATCAGGGGATGAAAAGAAATATACTCGATCTTACGAGGGATACAATTATGGCGGAATAAACACCTAAGACGATCGTTAAGAAGGGGCTTAGTTTACCAAACCACCAAAGAATGAAGATACCAAATGACGGCTAGTATACCAATTTGGGGGCTAGAAGAAAAGTCTGACTCGCGAACTTGCCATCGATATCATGCATCGCGATGAGGTGCATGCAGTCCTCGAGTGAGTATGAGCGAATCAAATCCAGCCACGATTAGTATAGAGAAAAGACACACGGGAAGTAGATCCGGCGAATGATGGCATAAGGTGATAGTAAATTACTCTTGGATCAAGGTGTTGAACCTTCGGGCCAAAGACTTTAGAATCTAGTTTTTCGATTACATGTAAGGGGTGTAAGCGACGCGGAGATGGCTCGAATAAGACGGGCCGCTCACGGGAGTACAAGCAAGGAGACATATTTATCACACATTGTATCGCTATACTCCGCGCTGCCGTGCTGCAGCTACCCCTCGTTAGGTTCATGAGGGAATTAGTCTATTGGTCTGAAATTGGCCGAATTGTGCGCGCTAGTGACAAGATCGGGAGATCACCTAAATCTAGATCTTGCATCAACCCGCTCCCGAATCCAACAGGACAAGCCCAATGTGTAGCTTTTGTACTTTCACGCGCGGTTTAAAAGTTCATGACGCGAAATATTCTAGGTGATAAGGCATTGCATTCTGCAGTAAGTGATGCACAGACAGGCTCAAGTGCAACCCGAGGCTAGCATCATCCAGACCCTGCGCATTCTTGAACCTCCCGCCCAGCCGTCTTGGCATATATCTAGATTGGCGAAAACCGATTGGCCAACCATACTGATATTCATCGTGGTTAGCCAATGTTGTTATGTATGATATGTCACACATTATGCAAAGAGATATCTAGATCGAAGAATCTCGCCTTGAAATATGCCCGATCGAGGCAGAACGAAGACGCTATTTGATGTACCCCTCAATTAGGCCTCTCATGCAATAGAATGGATCTTACCTGCACCTCCCAATTCGTCTTCGGACTTTGTTTTCAATATGTAGTCAAGGTGCATGTTGTGCCGTCTTCAAGATTTCGTGACACAAGACCACCATGAGATCATTTCCAACCTAATATCCGGCAGAGATTATGTCTCGTAGACCAAACACTGAACACGAAGCATATTTTTATGAGAACTTGAGAAGCGGCTAGGCTGATCGTTCATCATGAAAAATCTTATATAAACCCCCTTCTCCTCCCTTAAACGTTCATTTCTTTCTCTCATCATCATACTAGAGCATCTACACACAGACAACATTCTTCAGCCTACCTAAAAACCTCTTTGATATATTTATAACTCTCCCGTATTCTCCATAAATATCTTCGCAATGCCTCCTCAATGGCCAATGAGACCATCTGAAGCTGAGTTGAGACTCGCAAGGATTGATCCGCAAGTTTTGAGGAACGACAGGAGACCATGTGCAGAAGCAGAGTCAAGATATTCGGGAACAGGGGCGAGACCTATACGAACTGTAAGTTAGGATTCCTTAATATTCCAGAGGGAAGAAGAAAAAAAAGTATGAATAGTTAAATCTAACAAGATGATTTTCATTTTTTTCGGACAGATGGGCGAAAAAATCCCCGGATGGTTGTTCTTTGATGGGAAGAGTGTTCGGGGGCGGATTCACGGGAACACATTTTGGAATATTAAAGGAGAAATTGGGAATGCATTGCCATTCGAAGAACTCTTATTTGACCCTCTAATCTTTGAGCTTAACCACCCGGAAGACTTCAATGGTCCGTTTTCGGGTAGTATTCGGGGGGGCCAACTCAGCCTCAAGTGGGAAAAATCGGAGGCTACCATTACTGGGCGAGCTCAGATTGGCGATTATGAACTCAGAGGGAACACCAGGGTTGACTATTCTCCTTAAGTTATATAGTTTGTAGTTACATTCGGAAGGCATGTCTTCTTCAGAGACTGGTATTGAGTTATTCGATATGTTATACACCTTCTGGTGACTTTTGGGTATGAAAGGAATAGGGCCAAATTATATTATTTCTATCACAATATCAAATTCAAGTCGAATATACAGAAATAGGCATACACACATACACACATATTTGTCTTGAATAATCATCGTTCCTTGTAGGCAAGTGCGTAGCGCGACAGTAAACCCCGGCAGAGCTTTGCCGGTCACTAGACTTAAGGATCGAGTTCAATACGCTACCGTACTCGCAAGACTTCTGGCAGTAATCATATAGCCATTTTTTACTTTAAGTCTAGATTATTTACTATAACTTGGAAGGTGTGGGATTTTAATATTTTGATTATTAATATAACCCTAAGTACATATATTATAATTATGACTAGTCAATTGTAATTTTCACCTTAGGGTTTTGTACTGTATATGCCGCTATGACCCTAGATCCATAACCAAGCTGCAAAACTACTTGTGGTGTCCTCTTATGGGGTTTTAGGTAATAACTGCCCGTGGATAGAAGCTGAGTGGTGGGGAAAATTTTATATATTATAGTAGCGGAGCTGATATATATTAGGTACAACGACTATCAATATTCGGTGTTGTTTCCGGTCACGGGGTTCCTAAGTTTTAGAAGGCTCTAGATAAGCCCATGACATACAAGCTTAGGAGGCTAACATCGAAATAGATATAGACGAGATTTCACTCCAGGGCTAGCAATAGTTTTATGTCAAAGAAAACAGAATCTGGCAACAAGAATTACATTTTTGGAGATTATGAGTCTCGTTTATATATCAAACAAGACTTTGTGTTTATGCCACCAGTAATATGGGTTTATATGTCTAAAATCTCAAGATGATTCAGAGAATCTTTTGGAACCAACATTCTGCCATGCTTTAAGTATATTTTGAATTATAGTCGGCGCAGTTGGAGAACGGAAACCCAATTATACTACTGTAGGCACGGTTTCTATTCATAAGCTCCAAGTATAGTGGGAATCTGCGCGGATTATAATCTTACCGGTTCTCTGCACCTCGGTTAAACACACTAAAACTACGGTTTACGCTTAGATATGAAACAGAGGAACAATATCACTGATATAAACATAGATAACATGACTTCCATTTTCAGAAGACCCTTAGCATAGCAGGCAGCCTGACTGAGTTTATCAAGAAATTCCATGATAGTGTTAGCATTGCCAATAATGTCAAGAACGAAAGAAGCCAGTTCTTTATAGTTTCGATCGATGATGCTAGTTGGCTCTCGAAGAGCGGTTTGCTGCATTCCCCCGTGCCCCTCGCCCCTTTGGTTTGGTTGAGTTTCTCGTATTGTATCTACCTCTACACCCAGCTCCACCTTTGAGGGCGCCAGATCTTCCTTATTACAACTTGTCGAGACACCAAGGTTGGCCCCATCGCGATTTTGCACAAGAATTTCAGACTTTTCACAAAGCGCTGTCGGTGCTCGTGTTGTTGATCTAGTCTCGAGTGGATATATAACAAATGTAGGAAGACCGTATCTCAGGTGTAGCTGGCGGAGAGTAGATTGTGTTTGGGGCAGCTCTGGGATCGGAGTGTCCTAACCCCCAAATTTCCCGTCTTTCCCACCACCATTAGTTGAAGTTCCGGCAACGCCTTTCTTCAAGCGAGCCAAGAAGTCTGTGCCGTTCGCCATCAATTGCTCTACAATTTTGTCAGCTTCTAAAGGGTACAACCCTGGGGTTCAGATTGAGCCGCGACTTACTGTTCATACCCCAGGGGGACGACTTGCTCTGTGGGGTGGTCCAACCTTTGTCATTGTTCTTGAAAACAACTGCTTTGTTGTCGCCTGAAGCTTGGGAGGCCGCGAGAGCATCGAGGTGAGCTATATAAAGGTACTGTTAGCACACCGGAGTTTCGATCTATGAAACTAAGTTTCTAGCGTACCCTTGTTGAGATACTCCTTTACGTCTTTCGCATTAAATCCATTGACAGGAGTGTGTTCATCCACACCCGAGAAGCCGGAAGAGTTATTGGAGTTATTTGAGAAGCTGCGGTTATTCTGTTGCTGGAAGGAGGATGAAGATCGATCGGATCGTGAATCGGACCGGCGAGGCTGATTATAGTTTTGAGATGCGCCTGGAGACGGCGACGCGTTTCCCTGGCCGGACTGGCGACGGCGCCACCTAATGAGAGAGTGTGTGATTAGCAAGCGGTATTCCGCAGAGGACCACCATCGCGAAGATGGACTCTTACTTGTTATCGTCGTTTCCTGACATGATCGGAATGTTCCCGAGATGGAGGTGCGAAGATGCAGAAGTGAGAGTTGAGAATTGAACGAGACCAGCTCGTCAGCGTTCGTGATTCGTAATTCGTTAGGGGGTAAGTAAAGTAGAAAAGGAAATAGAAAGACGAGGTCGATGGGGTGAAACCGGGATGGATGGATTCTGTGGGGAGAGCAAGAGAAAAAAAGAGAAGAGGAAGAAGAGTTAGGATGAAGTCAAAGTGATCGCCAGCGCAGCAACGCGCCAACACAAGTTCAAGGGTCTGCAGCAAACAACACAGCTCCACAGCTACACAGTTGATCTAGGGTTAAAAGCTCAAGCTCGCTTCGAAAGGTGGAGTTGACTCGACAGCCAGCCAAACAAATTCTAGATTCTAAATTCTAGTTGGGTTCGAGGTAAACTGCCAAGAAATATCATTGCCTAAACTACCACGAAGCTCATGCGAAAGCAAACAAATTCTGTATGTAGGTCCTGAAGACCGATTTTCGCGAAGTATAATAATGCAATAGATATAATATTGGCGTACTAAGGGCTGGTAAATTCAATTTAAGTTTTAGATCAAGTGGCAATTCTCGAAGCATTTATTAAATTAGTAGACCAGGGGATTAATTAACAAGGAATTATTTAAATTTTTTTGGGTCTCCGCTTTATTTCGTATGAGATGATATCTTCCAACCGCCTTCCATAATATCATATGCATGTTAACAGGGTCAATTTTTGAGGGTAGTCAGAATGGTCGCCGCGTCCTCTCCGAATGACTTCCAAGCTCGAAGTGCAAACCATGGGCCGTAGCTAATCCTTGCCACACCAGCATTCTCCAGCTCCTGCAGAGTAAGTGGAGTGGTTCCTTGAACCGCCAACTTTCCATCAAATGCATTCACCAGTTCCTTCACTTCCTCAATTGTGATTACATGCTTTCCTCTGCCCCACACAAAGACGGTAGTGGCACCAGCAGCCAAATACTGCTTCCCTCTCGCGATAACATCCTTTATATTACCTCCGAATCCCAGTACGTCTGTTCTGGCATTAATGACAAAGTCAGGAACACCCGCTTCCTCAGCCGCCTTGAGGGCTACTCTGATCCGGTCTGCGGCATCTTCCGGAGACCTCAATTCCTCATTCCCGGTGGAGGGATCGGTCTTTAGATCCTCAATGTTGGCGCCAACCACACTGAGGTTAATGGCAGACTTGATAGTCAGGGCGATGTCATCATATCCGTCCTGCAAGTCTGCCGAAAGAGGCTTTTTATCCTCTTGGCCGGAATTCTTGATTCCCAGAGCTACATGCTTGATACCAATGAGATTGGCGGAGAGAGTGAGCTGTGCATCCGGAACACCCTGTGAAGTAGCGATGGAGTAAGAGGCTGTAGCAAGAGCCTTGCTAGACGGATTCTCTGCTACTGCACTAGCCGTGGCAGCGTCATGGACGTTCGTGAGGATTAATGGCTTCCCGGGGACATGGAGAGATTTGAGGATTTTGGCGAGATTGTTCAGAGAAGAAACACCTGACATTTTCGTGTTGTATCTGTTGTAAATTTATGATGAATTATAGAGATATTAGATATAGAGAAGCAGTTTGAAATTTGCAAAGCACTAGAGCTCGTGTTTCATTTAGTTTTGGATGTTGAGATATTTTATTGATGGGAGTTTAGGGACTTGAAGTAGTAAATATATAGACTATTTCGCATTGTCACGGGATTCCGTTACCGGCAGTTATACGTGCTTTGATGTCGCGAACGCGTTATAACGTTACACCGACGGCACAGCCGATTTAGCAACACGGCTTACTCATCTATCGTTACTTCAGCAGCGCTCCATTACGTAACTTAACGCAGAATTTCGACCATTTATCTTGATGCTACGAGGATGGAATAGTTCGGTTTTCCGTAGAGTTTCGTGGTTGGATAGTAGCAGTTGGACATTGATGCGTTCTTTTCTGGCCCGATGTATCCCGCGTTTTATGCACGCGAGAGTCATACCAATACAACCAGCATCAGAGTGTGGTTCTGATTACAAACCATAGCGTAGAGTCGCGATATGTTTGTACTGAGTTTAAACTTGCCGCTTGCGCTTGGCGGCGTTCTTGCATTAGGTTAAGAACCTGTGTATGTACGTTACGCGGGATTGATGGTTTAGAATGCATTCGATATAGGGAACAAAGCTTTTAGCCCCGGGGATGCAATATCCCGAGCCTGATCAGTCGGCATAACCTAGCTGGATTGCGTTTAACATGCATACCAAATTACCAACGGCTCGCACTCCGAGCTCACCAACTGCAAAATAACGGTCTAGATCTTCAAAATACATATTCATGACCAAATCTAGATAACTCAACAAAGGCGTGTTAAGATTACTTAGGATACGTCGTATGAGTTCGGATGCGTAGTTATCCCGATTTTGTGGGTCTACAGACAATTGCGGGGGCCCAGCTTAATGGCCAACTATATACGTATTTGTAACCTTCCTTCACATCATTTGTTTTGTAATCTCACGAGAGATGGCTTATGGATAGATTCTTGAAAGTGCTCCGGGTCTGGTCTGATAGTTTCGGGATTCATAATAATGTAGCCCTGATCAAACATTAATATCAACCAGCTATTTGCTGACAGCTCGAATATTCGAACACCAGACGCATAGAAGTATTGGGAACAGAGCATATTCAATGTACATTTTTGTTCTTGGGATAGAGTATTCAACTTCAACGCAGTCTAATCGTTCCCATTCGTATAGATTCCAAGCCTAACTCGGTTTTACCTATACAATTCGCTAACCTTGCATTATTTCAGGCGCGTATTGGCATATTGCGGAAGAAGAGACAAAATTGGAAATAAATTGGTGTGCTCTGAAAGAGGAAATTCTAATCTAACAAATAGAAATTTAAAAGAGGCAGCTACTTAGTAACCGGAAAAGAAGCATCCGTTAGCAGGTCCGGGTGCAAGAGAGCAAACAGCGTCAGGTCGGTTTTTGAGTAGCTCATAGTCTAGGTCCACGCAAGCCACGCAAGCCACGCAAGCCACGCAATGAATCGCAACGAGCTAAACCTAATGGTTCTTTCAGATATTTCGTCATTATTTCGATAAGGTTACTCCCTATTTGACAGGTTACGAATACCCCTACGGCTCCTCAGGCGGGGTTGCAGCGGACTTGTAATGGCTGCAGTTTAATTGGCAGGGAAACGGTGCCGTATCCTGCCAACCGGAAGGCCTCCCTGCGGAATCGAATCGGAAGATATGTCGCGTTTCGCAGGGACTGGCAGCTAGTGCGAAAATGGCTGTTCGAAAAAGCTTGTTTTTGCCAATCTTTCAGGGTCAAAAATGTCGCCGGACGGGTTTCCAGGCTGCACCGAATATCAATAAAAAAGCTCTTGGAGAATACCAAGAACACCGTTGTAAATTCCCATTCTCCCTTTTCAACTCCTTCATCTTTCACAAGACATACTCATCTGCAGTATCTAGGGTAGTTTCATCAAACTGGTAACAATAAAACACTATTTTGAGCCGAGAAATAGCTTAGCACCAGCAAAGCCTAAGCGACAGAATATGGATGCAGAAACACAAGCGACGGGCGTCAATGATGTCATACCCTCGACGTCACCACCTGCAAACAACAACACCGAAGAACAACTATCTACTTCACCATCTTATGACCTCCTCTTGACGGTAGTTAGCGCATCGCATGTTCCGTAAGTCTTCTGCAGGTCGGCTGGACTGAACTCTATCAAGCACTAATTCTAAGTCAACAGTGTTGGCGATATCCACGGTTCTTCCGATGTCTACATTATTGGAAAGCTCAAAAATGTGAAGGGTCTTGTCCCTCAAGACCCAAAATCGACAAGAAAACATTTTCGAACATCAACACAGCGCACAACAAGGGACCCTGAATGGAACGAGAAATGGAGGTTCGGTGGCGTACGCGAGGGAACATACCTCAAAATGAAGCTGTTCGATGAGGACGGAAACCGAAAATATGATGACAAGTTAGGGAGTATCAAGATTGTGCTCAGGGATTTTGAGGTAACTGATGCAGAGATAAACGAATATTTTTTAAAAAAAATTTAATTACTAATGCGGTTTTTTTTAGAAATGGCTATTGGATGGACGGGAGCATACGCGCGATATACCAATAAGAGAACACAAAGGCAAAACACACATTCAAGTACTGACTGCTATTTTTGATTTGTGCAATCCGGAGGCACATAAGAAGTCTCCGGAGCCTCATGTCACAATCAAGGTAGATTGTTTCACCTAGTTGCATATATCTGGACCTTAGCTAATTATCGCGTTAGCTCCAACTTTTACCACCCCAGGATTCCTCTTTATCAAACATCCAGGTGCAAAATCCTACGCGGTACTCGGTGCACTATTCGCCATTAGCTAATTTGCTAGCAACGACCCCTTCTCGTAAGCAAAAGACAGCTACCGACGGCAATGAAACGCCTTCGGATAATCCAGAGCACCCACCCACCTCCTTCAAAGCTTACAAAGTCTCTCTTGTTCACCCGCCTCCGTTTTTGAACCTTCAATTTAAGGCCGATAGCAGCCATGCTCGAGCCTTTGATCCTTCAAAGATACAATACAGAATTCTCCGCCACCTTGTCCGGAAGCAATATCGAAATATTTACGGGCACGATAAAAACACAACCTACGGGGGCTGGTGGGATGCGGAAGATGTTGGACCAGGGCTTGTCGATCTTTTGCAGCCTGTCGAGCACAAACTCTTCACGTTCGTAATCACCGTGGACGGAGAATGGCGATTTTGTGAGACAGGAGACGAGTATAAGATCAACCATATTAGTAAACATGGAATGCATGCGGATGGCGAGTCGAAGGTTGTCTGGGCCGGAGAGTTCTTTATAAGGTATGATAAAGACGTTTCGGCAGAAGATTCGCATGATGCAGAGATGTATGACGCAAGTGGAAATCGAGAGAATACAACAGCAACAGGAGGCAGGTGGAAGATATATTTGGACAACGATAGCGGAACCTATAGCCCAGATAATGATAAACTGGGTGACTTTAGGGAGTTTATGGCCAAGAACTTGAGGGGGATCGAAGTGGTTGTTAAGAATTTCAAAGACGAAGGGTTGAAAGCAGCGAAGAAGGAACAGAAAGGAGAAGAAGAACAAGAAGAAGAAAAACCAAAGCAGGAAGGTGGTGAGCCTAAAGGCCCAAGGAGAATTGTGAGCATCCTCAACGAAGAGAACGAAAGGAGAAACAAAGAGGAACAAGAGATGCTGAGAAAACAGAAGAAGGAGCGACAGGGATCGCATACATCTGGGGAGAGACCAGATGCTCATATAATTTAGTCAATTGGCTCAGGTGTTAGAGTTTTGTAGAGCGATCCATTCTATGAGAGAACGCGAACGGTCTACATTTTAGGCTTGGGAGCTTTTCTTTTCTCATTCAATTAGTACTTACTGCATGTTACCTTCAATACTATTTTTAATTCTTGAAGAAAGTTTCATAAAATTACGTTAATTAATTAGCTTAGCCCTAGAAATAGCACCTTTAGTACTGCCGAACCAGCTACCAGAAGATCCAAAAAATCTATTACAACAGGTTCTCATATTAGTCACAATTGCGATGCTGTTTCGCATGCCATGTTTTTATAAGTGAGAAAAGATCGGTCTCTTCAACTTTGCCAACCGAATTAATACTTTTGTGACATGCAGAGCGAGTAAATTGGTTATTCTTACCGTTAGGGAGCTTCTGTTGAACCCCAAAGATAGCGGCTCTCTATGTTGCTAAAAACCCCAGGAGCATCTTCAATAAACATGGGTATATTTATATATAGCAACGCTATATCAACAGCAGCTAGTTTCTTCATTCATTGCCAAGTCAAATTCTACAAGGTAGCAATCCCATGAGCGTCATTATTATCTAGCTATATAAATATCGTACACATCAAGGTCCTTTTGATTCATTTCACCCATTTATTTCATGCATCATCCTCCTGCAGAACTACACAAGTGAAAGAATACTTTATATGCTAATAATAAGAAGGTAAGCCTCCCCAACTGTCATTCTATCCCATTTTAAGGTTATAACCAATGGAATTAATTTTCTAGGCTATAGGGGCAGTAATATAAAAACGACAAAAGAGAAAAGCTGTTGCAGAAAAGAAACCAATTTCTCAATCTCAAGCTCATCCACTCGGAGTTTCATCGATGTCAATTTCTAGCCGTTCGAAGATGCCCTTAGTGGTCGAGGCCAAAGTCCCTCCAGAAACAGTTGCAAAATCTCTTCAAAGGACATCACCATTTGGTATCAAAGGGGTTCTCGCCTATCACGGTCTAGGCTCCAAGAAACTAGCAAATATCCACAGCGTGGCCGCACTCAAAAGGTACATTGAGAAAGAGTTCATCAAATTGCGAGATGAACTGAATATCGAGATTGCGACTATCAAGGCTGCCAATATCCCGCTCGCACGAGAAATTACGTTCAGCAACATTGACGATTACATTGTAGAAGCAATGAAGGGCATCGAAGAAGCTAAACAAACTCTCACAGAGTTGCGTCGCTTGGGTGTTTTGCACAGTAAGCAGATCATACTGATCGCGCGGGATTTGCAAGAAGAAATTCAACTTGTCACTGCAAGTATGTCAGGCGGATTCATCGAGTTGTATTTCCAATTGACAAGGCGAGGCTAACAGATATATAGGTGCAGCTGCCTAATATATTAATAAACAGTATTACATACAATTACTTTGTTTTTCCCGTCTCTTCATCTGCAATATCTGGAGTTCAATACATTGTCCTATCGCTAGCATTTTTACCTGTCTTCCTCATTGGCCGAAATCAAGAAGCATTCACTCTAATTCAAGATTCGCAACTCTATTGTTATATTTTCATATTTTCCTTGCAATCGTTCATAAATATTGAAATTTTTGCATCTATCTCAATTTAGTTAATATTATCGTCTCTGAAGCTAGCTAGTAAATAACCAAAGGAATATTTGACTCAGTGTTTCCTGGAAAGTAGAAAACCCATGCTTTTAGCGAAAAGAAGAATCCCGCATTCAAAATTGTAACAATGGCAGAAGACCTTGCCTTTAATAAGGCCACTATTAAAATAAAGCGGATATCCTACCCTATAATGTTGATCTGAACATCACGAGATGGATAATATTTGTTGAAGGCTCGGGCACAACTCAGTCATCAAGTTAGATTCTACAGTCAGGATTCAGTGGCAGCGATCAATTCGAAGAATTGATGTATGAATGAACGAGGGAACAACTGATCACGATATTGGAGGCGAGAAATCGCTAGCTTCGTTTTGGCTAGAAACCGACTGCCTTAAAGCCAGCTTTGCCCAGAATTTAATATAGACCAAAATATGACCCCTCCTGTTTATATTGCAAAGAAAATAACTGCCAATTAAAAACCCCTTAACCGAAAAAAAAAAGGAACAAAAATAACCACAAACTCTGGCAGTTCCAGAAAGCCCGTCCTGCGCAAAACCCAAAATATTTTATTAATCCACCATATCTATTCACAAAGACCCCAAAGGTCAACCCCATGTCTAGTATAATATCCCTCTTCTAGAGATCGTTGCGGAGATGTCAGAAGCCTCGAATTCGGGCATACAAGTCCCAGTCCACAACAAAATTTTGCTAAAATGCTTCTCTGAGGGCTATAACACGAGAATGTTTAGATATTTTATCGAATATATGGGCAAACCCGGCTTCCCAATTGTCTTCTGAGATCTTGGATTTCCGAATCCACGACTTTTTCGCCAGTGGAGGGAAAGATCGTTTGCTTAGAACGATTGGTAGACAGAGAAGCTCGATAGCTGGCCAAGAAGAGCTAATTGAGGCTCTAAACTGTCTAAGCGAAATATCGTTGATGATAGCGTCCGCAGGGATGCTTGCGTATACTAGAAACTCATAACATCCATGGTATCTGTGGATACCCTCTAGATGGCCCCCGTCTCGGAGCCTAGGGTAGACTTGAGAGAGATGATGCAGCGGACGGGTCAATTTGGACTTGTTTATGACCGAGATTCGGACCCTTCCGGTCATTTTGGCAGCCTTGTGGAGAGCCCACAGCAGTGATTGCGTGGTGCTTATGAAGAAACTTCCAGATTTCAAATGTTCTCGCCGCAAGTGGGCCCCCAGGTTGGGATCCAGCATTGGTAACTCATGCTCTTCGATAACCGGAATATCAACGTCTAGGTTAGTGAATGCACCCGCATAGAATCCCATACCGCTGTTGATACCATGGGAAGTTTCATTATAGACACGGTAAAGAATATCGGATACTAATTTGTGAGGAGGCCGTGAACCTTTCCTTGCTATCGGACTACTTTGTTCGCTCTCGCAGTACTGTATGCCATCTATACTTTGGATATGTCGTGTATCTAGGGGGGGCTTTAGGGGTACAGGGAGGTCTCTGAGACAGAGTTTAATTTTTAACCGTTTAGCAGCCTGGCGAAGGATCACGAGGTCTTTCTCGAACTGCCTAGTACTTCCAGAAGCAATCATAAGCTCGACTTCTTTACGGACCTGCGCATTGACGGTGTTACGTTTTTTGTACTCGCTGAACTGGGTCCCTATCGCTCCTTTTGTACATCGCCGAGAATATAAAGACATGAAAATTTTAGATATGTCTTCATCAGAAATATCGAATAGCATTTTGAGGATATATAGTTGTTTTCGTATTGCTGTATTCCATGAAAATCTTGAGGCTCGATATACCCTCTGCCGGTGCTGTGGAAAACTGGGGTTCTTAAAAACACTGGCACCTGCCGGACTTTTCTCTTCTTCCAGGTGGATATCGATTACTATCGGGTTACTTTTGGTTCCCGAGGAAGACGAACACGGCGATGAGCTATCCAAGTCTTTTGGATAGATATCGGAGGAAATGAAATCTGAGGAGTCAGGAGACACGCTTTCTGAAGATTGGTTGTTTATTGGCGAAGATACTATATCCATTGGTAAAATTGAAGATAATGGCTCCAAGAGTTTCAAATTACCTCTCTTAGGGGGGCTGCCTTCATTGTTGTCTGCCGGTTCTAATTCTGCCGTTTCGAATATTTCATCTGACTTTGGCTTGAATGCTGGATTCAGATTTGACTTAAGCAAAATCTTATTATGAATCGTGAGATTTGATGTCGCATAACAGAGCCCGTGCGGCCCAAGGCACAGAGTATCTATGCATTTATCTCGTATAAAATGTTGAATGGGTGAGCTCAGCTGATGTTCCTCAGACCGTTCATCCACATTAGAATCTACCAGAGCTTCATTTTCAACCCGAGTTATGCAATCTGTCTTCCAGATTATATTATAACCGAAAGGCATTTTGATAAGGCAAGGGAGCTTGAAGCTTGGTCGACTTATAATATAGGTCGCCGATGCAATGAGGGTGGGTAGGGTTTCTTCTTAATGTCAGACTTAAACTGAATAATATAACTGGTAGGTGAACATGAATAGGGTGTCAATAAGTAATAACTACAAGCTCGGGGACTTCCAATCTGATCAGCCGAGCTTTAGTCTTTAATACAGAGTCCAAGAGGACTGGAAATCCACTAGTTTATATATGCAACGAGTCCATGCCGAGATTCCCATAAAATCAAAATGCAAAATCAAGGGAATTCCCGTGCTCGTTCCCAGTTTCCACCAAGCAAAACACTTGTTGTGAGGGATTACCAAATCGAGAAAAATATTACAAGAAAAGTGAGACACAAGTCCATTTAAATTTATGAAACTAGGCACTGCATGGTCTCGAATCCAGACACCTTCCAAACAAATTCTAACGAAGTGTTACGTCCCTTCTTAGAGTTTGGGAACGAGACCAGCACTGCATATATACGATAATGACTGTTTTACACTTATATTATATCACGTCCAATGCCCATTTACGCGTCAATAAGAGAAAGCCTTGCCCACTACTTTATTAATTACTCCCTGATATCACGATCAGTTCAACTAAGATGTTTAGAATTTACACGGAAAGAATCTTAATAGATAAGTTCAAACATAAAGCAAGTAGCCATCACATAAGGTAATTATAATTGGCACTATCATTGAATACGCCACGATATAGTTTATGTGGCTTAGTGAGTTGATATAGCTGCCGAGTTCTAGTCAGTCCCAAAAATAATCATATATAAACCGTTTCACCCCGCCGTGTAAAGTATTCCGAGCAAACCTCGATTACTGCCTCCACGATTTCTCAGACCTAGGCTTCCATACGTATATAGTCATCCTTTAATCCAGGGCGTCTCTTATTATATATTATCTTCCGAACGATTACTTAAACACTTGATATATATATTTTACAATAAAATTCAGTTACAGCCAGTTGAATTCGACAAGATATCAACTTTGGACAGGTAATCTTTGAACATGTCTTCAACGGTCGCCTGTCATACTCAGGAACACACTCCTACAGAGAATCCAAATGAAACGCTTGTTCCTCCGAATGAATATGTGGTTCACAATGTTGGGGCCGAGAGTATCCTTGGAGAGCCTGGGACAGATCCTAAAGAGACCGATTCCCAACTCGAGCTCGAAAATGCAAATAATAATAAAGAAGCAGAATTTACAGAGAGCTCCATTCAAGACAATGCTTTTACGCAAGAGCCCAATTGCGATATCTCCAAGCACCGAAGTGAAGCCGCAAATCCCCAAAAATTATTCGATTCGTTTGTGAAAGAGCTTCAGGATCAAGTCTCCGAGACTAGTACCGGCCCCTTCACTATTATTAATGATCTGACTGTGAACTATCCTAATATCGATGATCAGCCACCAAAAGAAATTGAAGATGTTTATTACCCTTCTCCCAAGGAATTGCAGTTTTCCTCTTGGGGTCCAATATATTCCGCCACTCCGATTTCGAAAGAGCTACCAACAATACAACCACAGGACTCCCCTATGGATCAAACGTCCAATGATGACAGTGGGTATGAATCTAGAAGAAAGAGGTTTAAGTTGAGCGTGAAGCAATATAAAACGAGGGAGAAAACTTCGTCAAGCGCAGGAGATGACCGTCTCGCATTTGACAGAATTTCTCCAAACAGCAAGTTTTACAGATCTCCATATAAGAAACGCGTAGACAGATTACCGCGTATGTTATTCAAGGCTAGCACCAAAGAGAAACTTTCAAATATTGAGCTATGTCCTACGAATTCCGATGAACTCAATGAAGAAGGTGCGCTTTTTGAACTAAATAGTGTTTGCTCCCCACTTAGCTTAAACTTGAATATACACTGACTAGTTAGTATCTAATTTACTAGGCTTGATTGATTGTGTTCTTCCAGGAAACAAAGAGTTCGCATTTGCAGAACCCCCTGTACCTTATCGACATACTTGGACAAGCGAAAATTTGGAGACGCTCTATGTCATTAGACGACGGTTTCAAAATGGACCCGCGAATGTCCGTGATGTTTTAAATCGATGCTTTGGAATCAATATTTCTAGTGGTGCGTACCGCATGCAATTTGAGGAATATTATATCAAGCAGAAGGAAGGGAACTTGAAGGTATTCGAACGCGTTTTCATCGAAACACCTTTCAATGATCCGGAGGGGAGATGGAGTAATATTATAGAAGAGCTACAGGCCGCAGCCGAGGGTGCAGGTATTATATTGGTTTCGAGAGAAACGGATGATACCGAATTCTTGGATCGTTATGCTGAGGCAAAAGAAAAACATAAAGTGAATGAAATGAAACAGACACTTTCGGCTTTTACATACACACCCACCAAATCACCAATCCTGTCTCCTGAAGAATCAGACGACGAGATTGACGTCGGATTACTCAACACTCCATCAAAGATCCCAAATGCAATAAAGTCCATATCGAGAAAGCGAAAATCGGAGAGTTTATCAGAGGAGTCCGAGACACCTGAATGCAAGGGACGCCAGCCCATATCCTCTCTACCAAAAGACATACTATTCCGTTACTGGGATGATGAATCATTCGGGTACAATTCTCCTCAGCTGATCAGAGCAGGACTTTTTCGTGACCCCTGTCAGAAGATTCTAGAGCCGCCAGAAATCGCCACTGAAGATTTTGATATCCACGCTGCCAACCATATCAACCGCAAGAAAATCCCGACCCCTATGATATCAACTTCAAATAGTTTGATGTGGGTTTTGCGAAAGGCTGCATTAAGCCGCCGCTGGTTCAGTGCCACTAATCCTCGTATCGCTGTTATCGATCCGACATATTTGAAACAGACTTTTCAAGTCAGTGAGTTTATCACCGGACTCTGCAAAAGACAAGAGATGATTGATGCGGCGTATCGCTACGGCGGGCATTTTGATATTCTAATATGGGGTGAGATTCGACAGGAGGCTATCGTGAATATCATCGATTACTTTGAACTCCTACGTGCAACCACAGTCCCTCGGCACATTCATACTCACTTCAGAATGGATATCGTCAGCCGCCTCAAGATAAAAAGCGTGTTGTTTGGCATTAAATTCGCAGTTGCTTGTGCAGAACAACTACCACAGGCGGTCGACGATTTTGCTAAGATAGTTCTGGGGGATACTGCGACACCAAGTGTTAAGAAAAGATTCATTGTGAATATTACACTCGACTGGGAGCTCAGTATGCGTGAAAAGAACCAAAATGTCTCGAAATATTTTCTCCCTGTTTGGACCGCGAAGGATGCAGAAAATTTGATAGGGCTTGAAGCGAAAATTGAAACAATTGTGGAAACTGACTTAGTGGAACCTCCCATCCAGGATAACTGTAGAGTCGAATTTTTAGGAGAAGCTAATCCCATCCCAGTCTCATGATCAGCTTAAAGTTTGATATACCAAAGTGGAGCCATAGGATAAGGGCTGTTGGAACCAAGGAGATATCTCCAACTTTACCCCAGCACTTATATTAAATCTAGACCTTTTGAACTCTCTATCAAACCACAAAACTCTGTTTTTCTGATTATTTTAGAATATCTGTGGCAGGCCACTAGTTTTTTCCTCTATCTAGATCTTTTTTGAATACATCAACCGAATATTTATGCTCTTTCCTCATAATTATAGCCCTGTGATCCGAAGACAAATATATCGAATAGACATGGCGCAAAAAACCAAGTTTGCAGGTTAGTGTATCGCGCGAACCGAACACCCGGTAGGCACTTGTTGCTGGTATTCCCCAATTTAAGTTACCTTTTCTAAAATTAATGAACAAGAGCGGTCAGTGATTGATAACAACCGGGACACGACAGTTGATATGATCGACATCCAGGATGATATTGATGTAATATCGCGCGATTTGCTGCATCTCGAGGTCCAAGCGCAGTCAATGCAGCCTTGAAGGCTGTGGCGGGAAACACATCTGAATTTTTAGTTGTTGTCAAAGTTTCTTCTTGGAGTCGCCCTTTTGGTGAGCCCGAGAATCTCCAAGTAAGGTGCATCTCTCCACAGCGATACATTCTAGCATTCTTAAAAAAAAAAAAAAAAAAAAAAAAAACATATTCGGCTGCTGGCACCGGGTATCGAGTTTTGACCAGGCCATCAATTTAGGCTATCGGCAACAACTCAGCATTTAGCAGAATTTTTTAAATGGTAAAATATCATTTCTGCCTGTAATATATATGCATCATGGCGAAGGCTTGGTAGCCGGAATTTCTATCCTCTTAGAGCGTGATCAGAAGGCTGTAGAAGTAGGAAAAACCTACTGTCGGCGCGCGGTGTCATCATGTTTGCGGGCACAAAAATGCAAACTATGCCATTTGGAATCTAGCTTGTAAGCAACTCGGCGTCTGTCTGGGAAATGGCCCCATTGCCGCAAGGCCAAAGCTCTCAAGCTCTAAAGTTCCAGTGTATAGACAATAAAAACCAGGGGCAAAGCGCAGGTCCCGGCCTGAGCGCGTTTTGCCGTGCAACTGGGTAAGACATGCAACTGGGCACACAAGTTGCTATTAGTTGACAAACTCTTCGTTCCTTCCTAGCAATTGCCGTCCTCATGCGTGACCGCGGAATGCATCCGAATCCAATCTTGGTTAAATCTGACTTTTTACCGGGTAAAATGGCGAGTCGTGACGCCCCCTCCAAACTCAAAGTTTCGACCCGTATTCTCAGGCTGTGGGGCTTATCGGCTCCCGGATAATCTCCAATATTAAAAATAATAAAAATAAATAACTTCCTAACATCTCGGTGGCGCTGCTATTGGCATGGAAAATCGGAATCCGATAGAAGGTAGAAGGCAACGCGCGGCAACTAATCTAGCCTAGCAACTCACTCGCGTGCCACATTTGGGTGTATCAGCTTAGTAGAAGCCCGCCTTCCGGCTGTAACGATTTATTTCCCTGCTAAATTTGGTCGATGCGAGGGTATATACTCAAGAGATAGACTATGCTTTCGCATTTTCCGTAATGTTTTCCATTGCCGAGAGGCTGGGACTACCAAGGCATTAAGTCTGGTGAATTGGTGTGAAGAGAGATTGATTTTCATTCGTTACTAATGTATACGATGCAGTATGATGCAGTATGCACAATCGATGCCTCGTTCACAACGATTATACCGTCTCCACCCTATATATCCCTTCACGGGAGGCACAGAGCCTATAGAGCGATCACATTATAACAATATCAAAACCAATCTTAGCAATACATTGCCACGCGGTCAAAATTCCCAAGAACAGCACGTGGATTTTCGGGCCAAAGGCTTGGCCGCATCATTGTTCTGAACACCGCATGCTACAGCCGGGAAATGTTGGTGTCTGTGTGCTTCAGGTCGTCTCGATATCCATCCGCCTGGGACATAGTGGAGTCCGCTTATCCAGTAGGGCAGCTAAAGGGAGTGTTTGCCTCACTAAAACCGATGACCTATCGCAGAGCGAATTGATCAGTTGTTAAAAATCTTAGAATCATACACACAGATTTGAACGGTCGACTTTGGTACCTCAAATTTCAGAAGCGCATCTATCATCCACATCAATGATCCGTGCGGTGAGTTGGTACTGAATGAACAGCTCGAGTCTGAAATCCAAGAGCTCAAGGCCTCGGCGGAGGCCAATTAGTGGGTACAAATACCGATAGCACAATATATAATCTTAACAGAGGCGTCTATTGCACGGAAAATATAGAACGCTGGGAAGGCTCAAGCTCGTTTGCCCAAGGCCAATACTCTAGCAACAACTCATAGCCAAAACCCGTTTTAGCGCCTTTAGCTGAATTGGCGAGTAATATAAACTCTTGGTTCTAAGAGAGGTTTAGGCTAAAGGCAGAATCGGCTTCATTGAACCTAGATACATTTTAAGGACCACATTCTCCAACGCTCAGAAACTAGTGGCCAGAATCCGGGGATATGCGCTTCTCGAAATTGACTTCCATGTCTCTCGAATATTCTTCCCCAGAACCGCTAGCACGTCGTTGAGCATTTATCCGATATCCCTACCGACGCAGGCCGCAGACGTGCTGCAGTTCCTAGGGTGCGGAGAACCGGATCGGATCATTTCACGAATAGCCTGCATCTTGGCTTTCCGGGGTCTCCGTCGTAGTCCTGGCCCAATTTCTTCGCAAAGAACCCCAATCTATTCTAGACTGCCGCGACATATGCCTTTTGTGAATATAGCCAAAACGGGGATATATCGACTGAAATACCCAGCGCCTCGTTGCGGGGAATAGACGAGCAAGCTAGTATGAGAACTAGCCAGGCCAGCAAACAAGTCGCCTTCCCTGCAGCATTGCGATATTGGCCGCTGACAGAATGCGACTTGGTGGCACAGCTATTCAGATGCAACCGCAAGCTCCCAACCCGGATCATTCACAGTTGAACTGGCATCGGCCGTTTCCATCAGTGACATCAAGCCGGGGTTCATGCCGAAGAACGGTTCTGGAAACCGACGATTGGGGTATAGTTTCGGGTAATATTGCAGCGCTAACATGGGGTCTCCATGCCTCTTGGCGCAAGGACAGGCACAGACTTTTGGCAACCTTCTTTCACAGACATCTCTTTGGATGATGTTCAGGATGCAGGCAGAGAACATGGCCAATTTACCCAGGCAGTGGAGAGAGAGCCCGATCCCATTACATCGCTGATCCCTTTCTTTGTCAGGGCTGGCTAAACATCGCGATTAGCCAGCCTGAGCACTTAATTGCGCCAGCGGGTATAAAAGGTCCAATGCATTCCCCATGTTTCTCCAGTTTTAAGATCTTCAGTGCTCTTGCTCTCTAGCATCTTCAGTTCAAAAAACCGATCATCCAGGGTATCTAAATCTTCAAGCGATTTTTATCGAAATTTCGTACAAGAAATTCTCCAATCATGAAGTACTCTACCCTCGCTGCCTTCAGCGTTCTCGCTGGCCTGGTCGCCGCCTCGCCAGTCGATAAGAGATCCACTGTCCCTGCCGCCAACAAGGTCAAGTACAACCTTGACACGACACATTTCCATGCTTCTGCCAAACGAGGAAGACGATATACCACCCTTGGTGGAAAGATGGCGCTTGAGCAAAGAAGGTGGTTCGGTCATGCTACAGGTAAATACATAATCCCAATAATGCAAGCCAAAGCCCTACCGCACGGTCCCTCCGCTCGGACCTGCATGCGGTGTGGCTTTGACGGATGGCGGTCGATCGCTAACGTTAGATCTTTTGTACCCCACAGAGTCGTACACACTAGATGGGGATGCCGCATACGCTGCCATTGCTGGTGGAAATGAGTTCAACAGAGTCACCCCTGAGAACAGCATGAAGTGGGAGACCATTGAGCCCCAACCTGGCGTTTTTGACTTTACCCTTGGTGACAAGCTTGTCGCCTGGGCTGAGGCCCACGACCAAGCCGTTCGCGGCCACACTTTGGTCTGGTACGTGATTGTTCTACACATCATAGATTTTATGCTCGTGGATAGCATGGCTAATATGAATGTTCGCGCGCAGGCACTCCCAGCTTCCAAACTGGATCAACAACCCAGCCGTTCCATGGACCGCAGCCACTCTCAAGCCAGTTCTAGAGAACCACGTCCGCACAGTCGTCCGCCACTATAAGGGCAAGATTGACATGTGGGATGTCGTCAACGAGATGTTCAACGAGGACGGCACATACCGTGACACCGTCTTCTACCGAACTTTCGGCACTGATTTCGTTCGTTGGGCCTTAACCTGGGCTCACGAGGAAGACCCTGATGCACTCCTCTTCATCAACGACTACAACTTTGAATACCGTGGCCCCAAGGTCGATACCGCCACCACCTTCTTCAAGTCCCTCATCGATGAGGGCTACCCACTTGGTGCCGTCGGTGCCCAGGCCCACTTGATTGTCGGCCAGGTCTCTCAAGCCGGTATCACCGCTGGTTTCCAGAAACTCACCGAAAACGGTCTCCTCCTCTACCTCACCGAACTCGATATCCGATACGAAATCGGCCGTGGAAACGACATTGGCAACTACACTACCTCTCAGATCGCGCAGCAAGCCAAGGACTACTACGAAGTCACCAACGCTTGCTTGGCCGTCGAAAACTGCATTGGTATCACTCTCTGGGAATACACTGACAAGTACTCGTGGATCCCTGGTGTTTGGGCCGGAACCGGCGCTGCTTTGCCATGGGACGTCAACCTGAACAAGAAGCCAGCCTACACCGCCGTCCTAGAGGCTATCTTGGACGAGCCGTGCACAGTTTGCGATACCCAAGGTTTGAACGCCTAAAGAAATAATGTATTTAGAGGACGTTGATCGCTTGCGACGGATATTTATGTAATATATGTTCGTTGTATCATAAAAACTTGTATGATAGTTGATGAGTCAGACGATATTTGATTTAATATTACTACCAAATTTAACAGCCAAGGCTTCTTCCAGCGTGTCTATTGTGACTCAAATCATAGATATATACTGCATTGCGAATAGTGGTATCCGATCTGGAAACACCTTTGAATTAAATCTAAGCATTACTCGCCCTTTCTGTGTCCCGTTATAATGATAGTCAAACTCCGCCCAAATCAAATGCCAAAAGGGTTAACATGCAAAATAAACAAAAATATCCTTGATAAAACACCATCTTTTGCGCCAAAAATATTGAAAAATTTGAAAATACCAAATTCTTGCCGGAGAATGATCTCCACAAATATGTGTGGCTAGCAAGTATGACACAACTTGAAAGAATAGCATTCACTTATCTTATAAGTCTTCTCCTTCTCTTAATTGGGAGGTCGTCGTATCTTGGCTGCGTCCACCATGCTATGCCACAATCGTCACATGCGGGCTCTAGTTTCACCTTTGGGTACCATATCACCACATTGTTCAACATGTGAGTATACGCTCTTTCGATTCGAACCTCTCCACCAGGTAGAATATATCGATCATGATATCGTAGCGTGGTCGTTAGAGATGTCTCCGCGTGAAGTTGGATATCTCGCAGAGGACATCCGGGTTGATGAGTCTTGCGGCTGCTCGGTTTTGCCTCATCTACAGCTTTTGCCTTACCCTTTTTACGCTTCGATGTTCGGCGAACGGTGTGGTAACATGTGCAGGTGTGCTGGGCTACGCAGCCGGGGCACAGACGATCGTATGCAATGGGACACTGTGGGCATGGAGTTCTTGCGCATGTCTAGAAATAAGAGTGTTAGAGTGAGAACAGAAGATTTTAGAATAGCAGATTACTACCTACCCAGCAAACTGGAATAGCGCACGCACTACAGCGTTGTCCATAATCCATCACATCCTTTCCATTATCGCAATTTTGACAAGCAACGATAAGATTGTCGCAATTGTTCATACCGCAGACTGTCAAATGCTTTTTGCCATGTCTCTCTGATTGGGTATCAATTGGAATCCGTATGGGGCAGAAATCCTCTGGCAAATGATTACACGTACAACCAGAGCAGTTGTTCAATAGAAGATGCCTTGCTTCCGCTTGCGCCTGGAAGTTACATTCTATGCAAACGTATCGACCGGCGTTCGTACAGTAATTGCAGCAGTTGGAGACACAATACTTCTGCGGGATGTTGCCTGGCAAGACCGTTTTTGTCCTCACAAAGCGCCAATCTAGAGGACGTGTTGCAAACGACATTGCCCGATCACAATCCATACATACGTACCGAAGGCATATATAGCAAGTCCTCGCCTCTTCGCACTCTCGACATAAATGCGTTTCTTTGGCTAGGCTGCATCTGCTGCATGTTCTGGTTGCGAGGTAACCCGGAGCTGCAAACTGGGGCACCTCAACGTCTACAGCGTCGGGATTATTTTCAACAACAAGGTTTTCAGCATCGATCATTCCGTAGTCAAAGTTCCCTTCCTTGATATACTGCTCATTCCAGCAGCATATTCCTGTTGCTGAACATGTGCTGAAATCAGTTTTGATACCAAGAACGTTGCAGTATTGAATATAGAGAGCTTTGACACCAGTACCGTTTGTGCGGAAACGGGAGCTACCAGCGCTATCGTATAGAACCTGAATGTCGCGTTCACGAGGTTCGTTGAAACGTCTAGAGTTATGATGTCCTTCGCCACGAACACCCCAGACAAGCAGTGTCTTGAGTTTACAGGGCTTTGTCAGTCCAGGACGAACGGGCCTCCTTTGCCTTGCTTCGTCAAGGTAGTAACCCAATATATCAAAGCTAATGATCCCGAGAGAGAAATTGCGGCACCATCTCACGCTTAAGAATGTGAGCTGTGGGAGAACGGCGTTGAGAATTTGATACCAGCATATCCAGTGTATTTCACTCCCATCCAACGTAAGCTTTGTCAGGCTCGCGAGCGGCAAGCTAGATAGTATCTTTTCTTCATAGTTGAGATGGTTGGTGCGAAGAAGCCAATGGGCTGTTGGCTCATGTTTCTTAAGCCCGGATAGAATATGAATTGGAGATCCGGACCACTTCCCAGCCCTTCCAGGCATAACCTCGGATATGGTGTCAAAGCGGTAGTCCCTGTGGATCCGGTGTAGGCGATTTACAACATATGACGTGATATTAATCTCCTTCCAAAATGATGATGTCTCTAAGATGCGACGTCGGATGTGTCTGCACAAGCCCATCAGGAGCATAAGAGAATCCAGCTCGCACACTTCGATCAGGCTGCAAAATATGGGATAGATCTCTACCATAACATCCATAAACTTGCATCCAGCACTGCGATCGATGAGTTTCGGTGGTTCCACTTCGCGTTCATCACCTAAAAAGTAGTCTACTGCTGCCTGCTGAGACTGCCCCAAAAACGTGTTTGGATTGCAGAAACGCACCTTCCATTCCCTGGCGGTCTTAAGATTTCTTGGCATTTCGGGGGGCATAGGGTCGAAAGTCTTGAAGCTGGCGTGCATCATGTCGTATTTTGTGGGATACATCATGCTATCCGCCGGGTATTGATACTGTTCGTAAGGGCCGTCCAGAAATCCATCGCCACCAATAAGACGCCCAGTCCAGTCGACGTCGGTTTTCTGATAAGTCGCAGACGACCAGTTTACAGGCTGTTTCTTGCCATTTGGGAGAATAACGACCCATTTCGGAACGGTGTAATGTCGCCAGTCAACATCGATTTCTCCAAGATAGATTCGGACGTAACGACTTGAACGGGCTAGTAAGGGCAGCACTTTTCCTATACAACACCGGGGGTCGGCTTTGTTAACTTGCGATCCGTCTAAATTGGTGATACTCCAAGAGACTCACGAGATGGCAACGTCTCCGCCAACGTCGACTGTCTCGCCATCCCACTCATGCTTTTTTACGTTTGGAAGAGAGCATGAAGGGAAGAAGATAAGCGAGAGTTGTTGAGTAAAATTTGTGGGTGTTGGAAGGCTTGGGCGTCGGAGGTTCGACGATGGTGGGGGTGGGCGGATGTTCTGGTTATCAACGCGAATCGCGTGGTCGTGGCGATGGCAGCAAGACCACCTGTGAATTTTTAACTTCTACACCACACCAGTTCTCCTTCCACGGCGAAGTGTCGACAGGATTTGTATCGTAAGTATCCAACATCACATTAAAAACTCAGAGATCTCAGCTAACTCCAGATATCTGACAGTTGCAGGTTGGCGGGAGCCGCATTTCAGGTCCAAAAGCGCAGGGCTACCCTGCCTCGCGATTAAACGAGCAAACAGATCCTGTTGGTTGTTTGCGGTTGAGGCAACAGGGGCCGCCATCCGATGGGGTTTCTGCCAATTTCCCCGCAGGAATTGCCAGAATTCGCGAGAAACCGTGCGCGCGGAAAGGGCCTTTCGTTCGGTTACACCTGGCTGGGCTGTTTTGGTGCGGATTCTCCGCTGGCGGATCACGATACTCTGGCCCGCTCTTGGAGAAGGCCCACTGTGGAAATCTTTATCCTCTTTCGCCTCTCGAGACATGGTCCTAAGAAGCATCTCTTTTCAATGACAATGCTGAACAGCTTGAGTGTCTCGACCGTCTAGGCTTAATACTACCGTCCCGATGAATACCGCATCAACAGCCTTCAGGCTGCTTGTTCTGCTTTGCATCTTGGTATTGATCTTGCTCTCCTTGCTCTCCTTTACCTTCATATCACCTCGCAAGACCCTCCACGCAACCCCGATAAACTTGAACGCCCCCTCTCTAAAACCGAACGATCCACAATATCTAGCACTGTGTGTTCCTATGAACAAGGACCTGCCGACTCTACCAGAATTCATTCTACACCACCACGCACATGTCGGGATCCAGAGGTTTTATCTCGTAGACCAATCTTCTGAAGGCAACCTCGCTTCCAATTACCACGAATTACCGTTAAGCAGTGCCTATATAACCTGGCTAGGAACGCCAGCACCGACAAATAATGAAACCGGCCAGTTTACTGCCTATGATATCTGCCAATCGCGGTATGGAAGTCAACACGTCTGGATCGGATACCTCGATGTCGATGAATTTATCGAACCACGTACAGCCGACATAACCCTGCAAAATTTCCTTCACTCTATGGATAAAAACTCCACCGTTGGGGCGGTTGGGTTCAATATCCTTCTCCATAGCTCGAATGGGCATGTACTCAAACCTGAGGGAGGGACTCTGAGAAGGAATTTCACCGAGTGCGTATCTTCTGATATGAAGGATTCGCCAAATGCACACATTAAGAGCATAGTAAAGACAAAGTACTATGAAAAACCTCGGACAGATCACAATTTCATTACCAAAGGCGATTCTATAACTGTAGGCGAAAAAGGTGACAGGGTTCCATTTATATTTAGACGACCTATTACAACGGATCTTTTTGCGATACACCATTACGCGCTAAGGAGTCGCGAAGAGTTCAACATTAGAGTTAAGAATGGCGATGTTGAGGAGCCTAGGACCTTTCCTGATATGATTGAGTGGTGGAAAGAGGTGGATAAGATGCCCAAGATGAAGTGCGACAGCATGGCAAGATTTAACCCATAGGGGTGATATACTGTTAGTTTGCAAGCCTTTCATGTAATCAAATTAGCCCTTATTTTTATTATTTCGTAATCCCAGTGATGCTTAGTTAGGGGTAGTTTGGAGACATCCCTAAAGCCCTGAAGCCAGCGTTCTTTCCACGGGAACATCGCTTACTTCTGACACCTCTTCGGTTTAAATTTCCCCTCTTAGGCGCTATGTAATCTCATATACTCATGGATTCAATCTATGCTTGCCCATGAATATTTCTAATCCGGCTGTGCGTGTGTGTGTGTCGCAACGCACAAGCCTAACATATGGTCAATGCGCCCTCAGGATACACGAAGCGGAGGGTCTTCTGAGACTACTCAGGGTGCCTTGTCTCGTAAACCAGAAGATCAATGCGTAGAGATGTCCGTATTAGTGTTAGATTACGAACATTTCCGCCAATTTTCTTGGAACCCTCAAATGCTATTCTTTCGAGTCTGCCAAGTTATCTAGGGGTAGGAGCTGAACTTAACAGGCGGGTACCTAAAAACATGGCTTCTTGCCATGTCGTACTTCAAGCGAATCGAACCGAGTATTCAGTTCGACATTTGCTAAGGATTACAAAGGCTCGGACCTTTTGTGATTGCATTTAGTTGTCATGGGGTCTCACTTCAAACCTTTTATGTCTTTCTTCACGTATTCTACTTAATGCCAGACTCACCCTTGCGATCTAAACAGAGAGAACTTTTTCTAGAAATGTAATACTCTCACAGTCTATTTCTCGATACAAGCTCTATCCTCCATGGCTCTCAAACACGGCGGAGATGATTCTCGATGAATTTTAATCGCGGATCTAAGAATAGTCTTCAAGCACTCACACACTCGCCACCAACTCAGCGTAGTAGCACAATCCCTTGCATTCTAGCTCACGGCAGCCACCTCGAGGTTGGCTCCAACCCGACAAAAACTGGTGATTAACTTAACAACTTGTCCGCTCGGCCTACTTCGATGGCGAATATATCTGAGACTGGGACATGGAATGCGGCGAACATCACTAGAGCAGAGTGGGAAACTCTACCACATGATTCCAATGGGGGTATCATTCTCGGAGCGCGGATATTAACTACAGGAGTAGCCGTAATAGTGATCTCATTACGATTATATACACGAAAATATGTTACGAGGACATTTGGCTTGGACGACTGGTTGATGGCGTGTTCTCTGGTAAGAATAGTCTGTTATCTTTAATGTCAAAGGCTTGTTTAAGAAAGAGAGTTGACACTTTCGCCGACTAGTTTCTTATGATGGGTTCATTTATAGGGGCTTTTATAAGTACGTATCTCTCTTCAATTGAGGAAAACATCTATCTTCACTCAGCTACTGATTTTAATCTTCTTTTCATCTCCAGTGGTTTTACGTTATGGCGGTGGCAATCATATCTGGGATATTTCGCCTGATAATCATCGTACAGTCTACAAGGTGCGTGGGATGTTCTTTCTATACATGGAGATCAATGGAACAAATTCTGAAAATAGATTGAAAAAGGGAATCTGGTGGATTGCATTAAATTACTACCTTATTCTCGGCACCACGCGATTCTCCGTGCTCGCCTCGTACCTCCGTCTTTTTGGAAGCATCCGTACATTCTCTATCATTGTCATCGTATCGATGGTGTTCAATATTTGCATGACATTATCCTTCATAATTGCCTCCTGTCTATCCTGTAGACCAATTAGACTCGCATGGGATCCATACATTAGTCCAGAAGATCTCAGCAAGTGCTTCGAATGGATAGCGTTTCTCACTGCGTGCGGCATAATAAATATTATTTTTGACTTCTGGGTTTGCTTTTTGCCCATACAACCGTTATGGAGTAAGTTAGCAATTAATCTAATTCCGCGTGTTACAGCATGATGTCTAACAGTCCTCCTATCTGTTCATGTAGAACTCTCGCTCCCACTAGGGCAAAAATTAATAACAGCAGTTTTATTATCTTTGGGTGCTGTGTAAGTTTCGTTCAACTTATAATATTTATAACCAATCTCAATGACTAAGGCTAATACATAATTCTTTGATCGTATATAGGGCCTGTATCGCAAGTATATTACGGTTAAGAGGAATTCGACAAACTTTTCTCGGAAACCCCGATCCCGACGCTTCGTGTATGAGAATACTTTCTGAATTCTTTTCGTGCAGCGACAAAATCACTAATATCCATACTCTAGATCATTCGATCGACTATACCATTTATGTATTTCTCGAAGAAACTTTGGGTGCCATTGCCGCAAGCATTCCACCAATAAAGGCTTTAATCCAGTCGAGATGGCCAGGGTTTTTATCCACTGGCTATGGTGAAGATATGGCTGGAAGGGAAGACGAACAACTGAGAGTGACATCGGAAATGGTTTCGAAAGCGAGCAGCATTGGTACCGGTCCAGCGGCAGATTCATTTGCACAGCTAACGAACGTGTCGAACGAGGCTCCATCAACACGACGGCTTTTGACGCCCGTATGATGTATGGCTGTCCTGTGTTTGGTCAACGGGTAACTGTTTTGCTAATCTTGGGTATCGTTTTTTAAATATCTAGTTTCGTACAGTATATTCTTCGTGCAGTTTAGCGAGGTTTTTTTTTTTTTTTCAAAAAAAAATAAATAACTAAAAATAAAAAAATATAGAACTCATTTGCATGTTTGGGTTTATAAGTCTAGGGGCAATACAATGTGCTCGCATCGTTTTTTTAAAGGTTTAGGGGATCTCGAGAGGGCATTTATTGGATGTGTATATTGCGTAATTGCGTTTTGAGCTAATCTCCTCTATGACTGATCAGCTGAGCAAATGACTTGAAACTTATATAAATAAGCTAACGCCTAGAAAATCTGGCTATCTAAAATTTCCCTGCCCTTCCCCATTATAATTCGTAGGTTTCGCTTGATGGTTACCCCAACCTCTGATTGATCATTGATAACACCACCTCTCGCCTTATTTAAGTACAGTTCATACCCTGGAATGTCTAGGGTTGGTAAGATACTTTCCCTCATAGTATAGAAGTTTGATTCTTAGACACTCACAGCCGTCAATAAATGCGATAACCTGATTGTCAGTCATTCCAGTACCTCTTTTGCTTATCATGTTATGTTCCTGTTGCAAGCGCCAGTCGTAAACATATCCAAGTTCTTGGGCGTCCAGATGCACAAAAGCATCAAATTTGCTACAAATATTAGTTTTGGGGGATTCAAAGTTTAGTAAATCTGGAGATGAACTGCATACTCTGTCAAAGCGTCGTAGGCTTTTAGCTTCTCATTGATCCATAAAACTTCGGTTAGGCCATGTCTGCCTAGGACTCCCTCCCCACTTTCCTTCGATTTCTTCCACATATCCTCCACCTCTTGATCACTGATGGCGCGAAAGCCCACGCACCACCCTTCGAATATCACGACATCAACAAGACCTTTTACTTCTGCCCATTCGCTCTTCGGTACCCTATCCCCTTTACCGCTATTCAAACTCTTATCAAACCATGGAATTAGTGTATCATCTCCACGCAAAAGACTTTCGAAAACCTCCGTCGCTAATTCTATGTCATGAGTCCCCGGCTCTCCTCTATGAGATAGCAGTTTATTTTCAGGATGAGAGAGTCTCAGCTCCTCGAGTTTCGAAAAAGGGTGGTAAATATCGTCTATGCTGAAAACCGCTACTTTATAGTCATAAGGAGCTGAAACGAGAGTCGCAGCTAAGGAAGCAACGAGATGAGTTTTCCCAGAACCTTGAAGACCTGCCAAGCCGAGTATGAACGGCCTTGGTGTTGAGGCCGTGGATTTATGGTGTTGAACCAGAGGCAGGAGGAAGTCGAGGACAACGGAATCTTTACTGATGTTCAAGGATGCCATTGCGAGTTCGGAATTTCGGTGTATATTTCTCCCTTCTCTCAGCAGTTAATGCGGCAAAAGCACTACATGTTCCTGCTTATAGGTCTTAGATGATGCCGACTTCGGGATATTTTTATCCCTCCTTCGTGTTGTGCTATATGTTTGCGTCGGAAGAAATTCATTCTTCCCGAACCGATCTCTGTTGAATCCAGTCGCTCGGCTAAACCCCGGAACGGACCCGAACGCGAACATAAACTCAAGAACCCATTCATGGAGAACAGGTGCCGCAACGTGGTAACCAATTTTGAAATGTGATAATCACGTACATATATATAGCACAATAGATCGAGTCACCTCCCAGCCCTCTGCCAACCGTCAAGGTATCTGTATATTCAGACGCCACGGAGTTTATGCTGTCTGTTATAGCTCAGATATGACAGTCAATTGAATAACTACATGTGTTGCGGTGACGTCGACTTGTGCGACACTACACGAACGTTCACCTCATTTCTCGTCCTATACTCAATATTCCTAGCTCGCTATCTGCACTCGTTTTCTCAGAATCCTCCTTGTTAGAGATTTAATACCGGCATCTGCGCAATTAATCAGAGGACACCTATCATCCGTGGAGGGTATCCAAGGTTGGATTGCTAGGGATAGTCGCGATTTCCTGCCCCTCATATTTGTCAAAGAGTATGGACCGCAATCTAGACGAAGCGGCTGCCCGAAAAGTAGCAATGCATCCCTTGCTATCATCATACATTGGCGGCCACCGCTCAAGTCTTCCTACGCCTTCACTCTGTGTCTCTTTGCCCACTGTTGAACGCAATTGCCATATCTTCCACAGAAGTCTGGAGGGATTGGATATATCGTTCAGAGCGCACGTCAAAACACACAAAACCGAAGAAGTAACAAGGATTGAGTTGGGTTCAAGTTACCATGCGGTCATAACATCGACAATTAGAGAGATACGAGGGTTGAAACCGCTGGTAGATTCTGGAACGGTCACAGACGTATGCTCAGCTCAAAACCTCCCGGTGGTTATTTGAAATAGTTATACAATGGGTACTGACATTTTAATCTTTAGGTCCTCTATGGTCTCCCGCCGGCAGCTTCATATATTGCTACTCTCTCTTCTTTGTCTAGAGACATTCCGAATCTCCGCCTCTTAGTCGATAATACCGCTCAACTCACAAATCTCGCTGCTTTACCACCACTTTCAGGCAAGCCGTGGTCCATATTCATCAAGCTCGATGGTGGCTATCACCGAGCTGGGCTGGAACCTTCGTCCGACTCTCTCTTAGAGCTTCTATCTTCTGCTCTAAAGCTGAAGAACATCGATATATACGGATTTTATGCACATGCTGGTGACTCATACTCTGCGAAGTCTTCTGAAGATTCAATATCCTACTTAAAATTGGAGCTTGAGACGGTCACAGCAGCCGTAAAGGCCTTAAATAAGGCAGCGGAATCTCTCGACATTGCCTCTGAAACTAGTGCAAAACCGCTAGTGTTATCTATCGGGGCGACTCCCACAGCTCACGTTGTCTCAGAGCTGAAATCTCTAGAAAAGATAGCTGGGATCGAGGTTCCATCAAACTGTAGCATAGAGATACACGCAGGAAACTTTCCGTTCAACGATTTACAACAGTTGGCAACGGGTGTCGTCCCCCCACCCGATCCGGCTTTTCCAGGCAACAGCTCTTTAGCTTGCACACTCAATGTTGAGGTCGTATCGATCTACCCATCGCGAAATGAAGCACTCGTAAACGCGGGTGTGCTAGCTGTGGGAAGGGAACCTGGTCAATCTCCTGGCTTTGCAAGAGTGCGTGGCAAAGAAAGATGGATTCTCGGGAAGGTGTCGCAAGAGCACGGGATATTGAAATTGAACAAAGAGGCAAAGGAAGGTGGTGGGGATGAGGATGTTGAGGAAACGTTCACAGTCGGTGAAAAGCTAGTGTTAGACGTCCAGCATGCATGTGTGGCAGCTGCAAGCCATGATTGGTTTTTTGTGCTGGATGAAAAGGAAAACGTAATTGATGTTTGGTACCCATGGAGAGGGTGGATGTAATTTTGGAAGAGTAATCGAAATTCCCACTCTGGTCATCCTCTTTCCCACTCAAGTTGCGGATGAGGACAATGCACATGCGGGACTGTGATTCCTTTGCATAGTAAATTAAATCATCGATCCGTGAGCAGAGTTTGGCACAGAGACAGGATTCGCGGCTTAGTATCATGTCATTCAATATTGAAGGTTCAAGCGTTTAACCAACGGGATAACATCCCGGTAATACCTTACCAGGTAAATCAAAACCAGTATATCAATTTGTCTTCTCTTAACTAGACCCAACCATGTAACCGCCGACTCCTCGTGCTCCTTATATCAGAAAATAATGCTTATGATACGCCCAAAAATGCTCTGGTTCTAGGTTTCCTTGTGTGTGAGCCGTCTCGCTTAGGCCAGAACGTAGAAACCTCCTTTCTCGCTAGTTTCCACCTTAACTTCGACCCAGCCGCCATCTTGGGGCACCTCCACAAATCTCCCATCCACACAGATCCATCGTTTCCATGGCTCTTTGTCCCCGATGCTTTCAATCCTAAACCCTCTACTCTCCTCGTAACCTACAATATCCGTCTTCTCCACATGTGTACCCCCAGCATATGCCCCATTGATTACAGTTTCAATTAGCTCTTGTCCACTGATATCACCGGTGTATAGGGCCCAAACTTGACCATCCTTACTCTTTGGGCTGATCACAAATGTTGGCTCCATCCTGTCGACAAGGGCTAACATGAGGTATGAATGCTTTGTACCCTGTGCAGCTTCAACGCCTTTAATTGTAGCGTTGTAGGGTTGGAACCCATTTCCTGATCCACCCAGAAAAGTGCCTTTCAAGATCTCCTCTGCCACCATTCTAAACTTAGCGATGCCATGTTGGCGATACTCCGGCGTCTCCGCTCCACCGACGATAGATGCGTGGAAGCCGTAGGAAGCAACAACACAGCCTCGGATTGATGACGATTTGTTCAAGGATTCTGAGAGAGGTTCTCCATGCTCTCGACAACCGGGGGAGAAGGTTGCCGTGAATGTGGGGAATACCGTAGGTTTTCCGTGAAGGAGGGATTTTAGAGATAAATGGTGTGCTGACGCGAAGGCATTGGCCGTGCCCAACGGTAAAATACAGAGCGTGGTCTTTTGCGAAGAGGTTGGAAGGGAGTTTATGTACTCTGTCACACCAGTGTCGCCGCTGAGGAGGATTATAAGATTCTCGAGACCGTTTGACGTGATTTGTGCTGTTTTTTCGGCGATGGAAGTGGGACCGCTCGTCGTATGGCTGGTGTGCTGAACTCTAAGGTAGTTTAGTAGAGGGGATAGTAGACCATCATAGTACTGCTGGGCTGATTTCAGACCCGAGTTGGTTGAAATGATGACATGGGTCTGAGATGCGGGGAGTTTAAGGTGGGGTGGAAGATCTGCGGGGTTGATTAAAAGTGGCCAGACGGAATCATCGATTGGAAACTCGAGATTAGAGACTTCGAGAGTTGGAGGTGATGCTGATGAAGCAGCGAAAAGGACATAATTATCTGAATCGCCATCATCGTTTCGTGGTCTGAAGATAGCGAGAGGTGTGGAGGTAGGCTTTTCGCCTGTGGATTCGGCCATTATGATTGTAACCTGTCTTGAGGTCTTGAGGACAAGGTACGTGGTTGACAGCCGGTGATAATGTGGTTTGACTAGTATATTGACTCAGTGACGAACCTCAAGCCCCACAAAGTTCGGTTTCGTTTGGTGTTAAAGGGACCGTGGGTTCTCTCGAATGTTGGTGATTGGTGAGCAGACGCGAAGTGACAGTTGATGTCGTCGACTGGCATATCGATTGGACGCTTTGCGGCAGTTGCCAGTTACACAAATACTCAACACAAAATCGACCACACTTCCCCAGATTGCGTTGGAGGGCCATGCATATCGTTGGTACCCAGAGGCTGCCGAGGCCGCGAGGCTGCTTTCCTACTGAGAGGAAAAATCCTACTTGTGTCATGTTCATTCTGAGTTACACTCGCTACCATCTAGTCCAACTACACGGCATATCAAGAATTTTAATCGCATTCCATTTTTTTAATTTTTGTATCAAACCACCCCATCACGCGTTACTCTGTCCTGTCTCTATCTTTCTTATGACCCATTCCTTGAATTCGTCCTCTGCCTATGCAATGATGAACCTGCAAGGCTTCTACATCATATGGATCTTCTGCTTCACCGTCGGGCCTCTGTTGTTTCTCCCGAAGGGACTTGCGGCGGAAAGACGAACTATATTTGCGATAATTCTCAAAGCTCTACTAACCCTTGCTGCAGCCAATCTGGCTGGTACAGCAGCAGTGAGAACAATTTTATTCTTAGTAAGTCTAAAAAGCTCATACACAAGCTTAACTAGTCTCAAGATAATAATATTTTAGCATCGAATAATATAAATAGCGGCTATCAAACAGCATTTGAAGTATGCTTCCTCGATATATTCAGAACCGGGATCCCGGGAAGCAAGCTCGAACTGGAGCTAACACGAGTATATATGGGTCCTAGAAATGCGCGAGTCTAGCGAATAATGACTACACGAGACTCATCATACCTAAACGATATCTACTCGGGAAAGCTCCTTACGGCGAAGCAATTTGTGATTACTATACCATAAGTCGGGCTGCTCTTACCTTTGACGATACACCATAGAGTTATACTAACCAGTTACTCGATATCTTTGACGCTTCCGGTGTAAAGGCAACTTTTTAATAAGGTATGCATTACCGAAAGTGCTTTTCCTCGCTGATCCATATCCCAAGAACCTTGATAAGAGGTTCAAATTTAGCTCAAGGCCCTATTGATGGATGAAAATTTACTCTGGGCAAATATTATTGGGCAAGTGTGTCGCGGTGGCCTTCAGATGGTTAATCATTCGTAAAAATCATCTTACTATACACTCATTGTTATTTTTAAAAGAAATCTCGCTCACGATATTGCAATACGCCTTAGGTGGAAGCACCCAGATCTTCAACCCCCTCAGAGCCAAATAGACGAGAAGAAATGTATCGTCTTGATCTTGCATTCTCAGAGATACTTGGCTTTATTCCAACATATATGTGCCCACCATAACCTAGCCGCGACATGTCATGTCTTGCCACGATGGAGATACTCAGGTTCTATATCGTTTATTTCGGTCTTGATACAGGAATACAATCAAAGAAAGCGCCTATAATGTAAGAAGAACACTAAAACTCGAAATGATGCTAGAGACTGAAAAATTATCAACTAGCGTTCTGTGTCGCTGCCACGGTCGGCGCGGCGAATAATTGGGAGATGCAGCTTCCACTAGTATAGGACGGTATGAAGCTCTTGCGCCCTCGCTAAAAGCCGTGGTCGTTACCATGTGCCCCTGGATCCCTAGGCCCTTAGTTAATTTATTTTTTGCCAATAAAATAGTCTCTTGAAACGGCGAAACTGCCTATGATTAATTCCAGACTAGAAGCATTGGGTGGAGCAGCAGGTGCTGTCCTGTTGGAAGCAAATTTCATAAATACCTACCCCTAACTGAAATTCTAAACAGAATCGGTAGTTAACTATAAAGCCCTAATGAGAACGAAAAAATTCGCACAGGGGATCGTAGAGAATGCAAAAAGAATGCTTGTGCTTCGCATTGTGTGCAGGTGTGCGATTCGAACGGAGACGCCAGGAATGCCAATAATCATACTTGAACTGATACCAGCTCTTACAGAGGCTAGGATGTCTGAGATTTTGCATAAACATACACGAGCTGGGTAATATAAAGTATTCAATCCCAGCTACCAGTTCATTTTTCTCGAAGTAGCACCATCAGCTCACAACTATTACTGTAACAACACACCCGTTTTAGTCTTCGTTATAAAACTCTCCCTAACCACCATGATACTGAATCGCTGTTGGCTTCAGCTTTGTTTGTTAATAGCTGCACCACTACTATCTTCTGCGTTACCGCGTATCGATGGTCATTACCCTAGCATTAGCCAACGGCAAAAGCGCACCTTAAACTACAAAAGTGCGCCCTCAAGACAAATTTCACACACAGAACGTTCAATTATAGACGCGGGATGTCAGTCGGCTGGTACTTCTACTTCAGCAACTCCGATGAGACGAGATCTTGGTTCCGAGTCGAACTTTGTCCTTGCTATCGATTTTAGCCCATTCAGGCGAACTGGGGAATTGATGCCTGAAGGATATATTCGATTCGATAACGGGCTTCTTACCTACACTACCGAGGCAACAGATGCTGCTGAATTCGCTATACAATCTGGCGAGCTTATTCCCACAAGTCTATCTTCCATTCCCACTACAAGTACTGCGGAAGTATACGTTACACGCCCAGAATTCTCCGTCGGGGTATCGCTCATTCAAGTGGGCACTGCAGGCGAAGCAGACATTTCTACTACATTTTCTTTATTCTTTGATGGAACACAGAGAGTCCTGGTATGGGATACTAGGAGGTTTCCTGTGGGAAGTGCATCTGCTCAATTTTGTGCAGTAGCAGACTCTGTGGATCAGGGTAAAATTCTTGCCTTATGGGATGCCGTTGCACCTGCAGGGTGCACATTGGTAACATTGTATATTCCAAGTAAGTCTTAACCGTAATTATGTATAATTGTATCTCTTTATGAAACATTTTATGGTCGGGTTGTCCAACACCAGCATTAGCGCTAGTGTCAGAGTAGCGAAATTCAACCTCTAATATCGGTTGGTGGATTCGAATGTTAGCACTACATTGAGTAAAATACTATTTACTGATGAGGTGATTTGTCTCAATGGTACTCATGTCCTATTTTCTTTCATCAAATCCCAATTCTGCATAGTTAGTAGGTGCGCCCTCCACTAGAGCAGCTCCTCATTGTTATTAGGGTATTTTCATTTCTGGATGTGAGCTTTATTGCATTTGATTGAATTCCTGTATCAAGCCCTCTCGGTATATTGTAATATGGATACACAATTAACTCATCATGGAGTGATGAGATCTCAGAGCAGAGAATTCGAGAATGTAACAGACTACTGAGACGAGATTTCATGTTGCCAGATGGGGGAAGTCGAAGAGGTTTTGACCCAAAACCAAATGGGGCTACCTCCGTGCGAATAGGATGCTGTACTTTTAAAGAACTTGAAACAACCCTCTTACCCAATTCATAATTATTGTCCTTCCAGCAGCGGACGGAGACAACCACCCGTGTTTAGATTTTCAGTATGGAAGATATACCCTAGGCGAGGCCTCTTAGGTACAAGACCCAAGTGTTCTGCTTGGTAGAGGCTAGGACGAGGCCACACAAGGCTTCAGGGCGGGTTTTAGCATATATTTGGTCTCGAACATATATTCAAACAATCCTAGGCTATAGGTGACCAAACAACAGCGCTTAAACTCTCACAAAATAGACGCTAGACGCAAGTACACCTGGTCTACGGAAATGGTTAGAGACTATGCTAATTACAAGAAGTAGAAGCTTTCAAGTCACATTGTATTATTTATGACCCAGGAGTGAGGTTCTGCCTAGTATATCTAGGTTCATGGTATTCAGCTGTCCAGGCTAAAATGTGCATAGGTAGACCCTATTAAGTAGCCCCGTATACAGGAATTACACTACAATGACCTTGCATACGCTCAGCCTGCTACCAACAGAGCTCCTTTAAAGAGAATAGCATAGCTAAAAGGCTTGTTCTGATAGTGCTACGCTAGGGAGCATATAGACTTCGTGGTACATTAGACGTTTGCAAGGGAACAGGAAAATATATGCTAGTAAAACGATCAGTGACGCAAGATTTTCCTAGCCAGGAAAGCTTATTTATTCCATTATTTTCATTTATGACGAGCTATTTCGCCTTTGGTACAGTTTATTGGGGCGTAGCATTGAATATGATCTAGTGGATAGCCAAATATTCCCATTAGAGAATGCTTCGTCCCGTAACCAGTCCAATCTAGGCACTACCTCGGAAATTTTAGGCTTGATTTGAATTAGCCAGCATTAGCTTACCTAGGGGCCTCATAATGCGGCACTTCGATACGGCGGTGTCCTCAGGTACGGGTTTCTGGCTCGCTTAGTTTCGCATGAGGTCAGGCCGTAACCACATACAACATTATGCCACACAACACGAGGCATACCTCCGTCTCCCCACGGTTCCACCTTCAAACAAGCGTAGAATGTAGAGAATACGGATTATTAAACTGGTGGAAGACTGAAACAGCTATCCGAAATGGTTGTAGCTTAGCTGGGTGTGCTTGTATATATAATGACCAGACTCCTACGGCTTTACGGTATCTTCTTAATATCTATTCCACATCCCGGATATCTCACTTTCCTACAGTAATCTTCAATTCTTTATCACCTCTGGCAGGTTGATTATAGGCTGGTACCTTCTTACGTTCGGTTTATTGCATCCAAAAACTTTTGATTTCACTATCTTTTCCAGCTTCACGGCATATTCCTTTTCTCTATCCTTTAATTTTTCAGGTTTACTTCCCAGAAAAACTACCAAAATGAAGGTTTCTTTCGTTCTCATTGCTGCTGTTCTTGCATTCACCGCCTCTGGTGTCCCTCTTGAGCGTAATTCTCGACGTGCCACCGTCGACGACATGGTTAACTATGACTCGGGTCCAGCAGCTGTTGGAAGTTACGACTACTACGGCGAAGTAGCTGAGCGTGCTGTTGAGACTATTGAGAAAAGACAGGACAGCGCTGGGTTGAAGGACATTGTTGTTCAATACCTACAAAAGAACCAGACTCCCCAGATCATTATTGAATTGATCAAGACTGCTCCTGACGATGTCCTCGCAAAAATCATGAAACTTCCAGCTGATAAGCTCAAGGACGTGGTCGACCAGCTAAAGGCTGGCAAGATTCCTACCATCGAGGGTATCACCCCCAAGCAGATGGTCGTTTCATTCTTGCAAAATGCGGGTCTCCCTGCTGATGTCATGGCAAAGATCCAGGCAACCCCAGACACTCTCTTCGCCGGTATTACGGCACTGCCTTTGAACCAACTTGAGGCTGTCATTGGACAGTTGAAGGCTGGTGTTATTCCAGCTATCCCCGGTATTCCTACCGGAGCCGCGGGAGCTATACCAGCACAGCCAGCTGCAGTTGCACCTGTAGCGGCGGTCCCAGTAGCAGCAGCCCCAGTAGCAGCAGCCCCAGTAGCAGCAGCCCCAGTAGCAGCAGCCCCAGTAGCAGCAGCCCCATTAGCGGCGGCTCCAGTGGCAGCGGCTCCAGTGGCTGCAGCTCCAGTGGCCCCAGCACCGGTAGCACCAGCGCCAGTGGCTGGTACCGCCCAAGAAGATCCATCGGAAGCTCAGTCGGATGACGGTGCCACTCTTACTGCCCGTGCTGCTGCTCCAGCTGGAGTTGCTGCTGGAGCCACGATCCCAGGGTTCCCCGCTTCCGGAGCCGCTCTTAAGGCTGCCCTCCTTGATGATATGAAGCAGCAGGGTGCTCCGGATAAGCTCCAAAAATTTGTCCGGGGTGTCAACGAAACTGTTTTTAACAAGTTCCGTGAGCTCGAGCTCTCTGTTGGTGGGGAGGATGGAAAGCCATTTAACAAGCAGGTTGCCGCTCAACTAGAAAATGCCTATAAAGAACTCTTCAGCGGAAAGACTCCCACTTTTACCACTGCTGTCAAGCAGAATTAGGTCCTTTGTTATGAGAGGTATACAAATGGGAGTACAAACTTACGATAAATGAAATTAATGCCTGTAATATAATTATTCTAAACTTTAACAACAAGTAAACATATCTTCATTTTTACCGAATATATACAATTTGCAATTGGCATTGTACTAAATAAACGTAGATTAATCTATAAAGCATTAAAGTTCAAGTTACCACATCACTAGTTCAAGATTTTTGAACAGGTTCGTGCAAAGACTCCAAAAAGTGCACTAATCGCTTTATAATCTAAAACTAGCAAAATTCAAAAATGTGTAGAATAATTCCACCGATGGGGCCAGTAACCAAGCTTCTGCCTTGACCAATTGACCGTAGACACAATTCGAGGCTCATATGCCCATGTCTTTAACAAACTCTCACTAAAACCATCAGGCTTCGCCACCCCTACCTTCAAATAAGTTTCAACTGCCCGCCTATTTTTATCATCCCAAGCGTTTCCCATCTCCATATTTGTTATATACTCGTATCCATCCAGCAAATCCTTAAAAACTTCTAGGCATTTCAGGCTGCCTGCTTCCGCTGCTTTACAAACGACAATATGTTCATCCCCGCTTGTGAAAGTGACATCATGTTCAAGTAGCCACCTCAAATGCTCCGGCCTTCCCTTGCTTGCCGCATCAAATGCCCCCGTCACAATAGTCCCTCCTATCCAGTCAACTTCCTTGTTGAAGGGCAAACCCTTTTTAAAGAACAACTCCACCATGTCCACCCCTGCATACCTTATCGCCCACTTGAACGACATCTCCAACTCTTCTTCAGCTCCAAAACCTTCAATATCTAGTAGCCACTCCACTAGTTCTACATTCCCACTCTGCGTAGCCTGGCATAGAGGCCTTGAATATCTTAGGCCGTTACCTTTCTCACCTCTTTTTATTTTCTCCAATTTCATATCATCCTTGACCCACTTGGCAATATCCAAATATCCATGCGTGCAGGCTGAAAAAAACACCAATTCCAGCTCTTTGTTCACATCGCGAAAACAGTACGTGGAATGGACCAATAAAAGTTTCAACATCTCCAACTGCCCGGAACTCGTAGACCACCTCGGTGTCTCGTCGAAACTAAATATCCGTTCGTCTTTCGAAAGCTCATAGGCTTCGTCCAGCAAATATTCCATGACACCCATCCGTCCGAATGAGCATGTGTATTTCAGGAAATCCTCTCTAGCTGGCCCGTGGTGTTTTGCAATCGTGGACATGCTATAACACCATAACGCCGTATCTTCCGTGGCGTGTCTGATCGCGATGACGGGAATAGACCCGAATACCGGATTGATGTAATCAAACCCGGCGGTTGAAATTTTGTTTTCGTGCGGCGCCCATCTACTATAATACACGTTCAAACCTTCGGGCCTTCCGTATCCCTTCTCTTTGGCTCTCTTATTGATTCCTTCGAATGTTACTTCGTTTTTCTCGAATTCGTGGGTACATGTGTACATTAGACACAGGTACCAATCTAGAACTTCGTCCGAATAGCCGTCTCTCTCGATCTCTTGGAGACCTTCGCGTAGCTTTTCATGCTTGACATTAACAACTAGCTGGTGTTTTCCTTTCATCCAGTTGAATATAGCCAAGGGAGTGCACTTTAGGACTGCACTGTAGCAGAGATATTCCTGTATTTTGCCAACTGGTAAGCCTGGGTCGCGAGCGTGTATCTTCTCAGTGAGAGTTCGGATGGTGGAAACCAATGACGGTAAACGAGTTGCAGAGTCGGTAACGCGACGAAAGAGCGCTTTGTATGCGAGCCCTTCACTTATATCTTGGCAGCCAAAATCTATGTGCTCGTCGCGGGACGTATCGAGGACGGCATCAAGGGTAATGATATCAAATAGCGCTGCACGGTTTACATTGAATTAGAAAAGCTGGATATTTTGCGTTGTGTTGTTCGCTTAGACTTACTGTTTACCAGCCGAAGCTCGAGGGCAGCATAGAAGCCAGTTGAAAGAACGACCTGATCGACAATGCTCCGGACGATTTCGACGGGAAGGTCGCTGAAACCTGTAGTCGGGTCCGAGAGGGTGAGAGATTCTAGTTTCTCCATGGCGATAGGGCCCTTTACTCGCCGTCTTTGTAGATGAACTGAGCTTGAGGGCTTAAGAAAGTTCGACGCGAGTCTTTATAAAATGCGGCACACATGTCGTACGCCGCCAGTGCCAATGTTGATTGGCGGAGGCAGCAATCCGGCCCGTCGTAATCATTTTGTCAGGCTTCCCAAACGACGCGACGACAAAAATTAAACACAAACTTGTCTATTTTCGCGGAAGCACACATTTTTTATTCGCTTTTGTTGAAGGATTATATTCCAAATTATGATTATTACTTGACGTGCGTACGCCATAGGTCTAAGATGACTGAAATTAAACCTTTCAACATGATGTGTCACATCTAGGTCTAATCATGTGTCATATGATCCTCGAAACCGGCCTTGACACCCTTCTTTCTCTGCCTCTCCTCAAACCTCCCTCTTGCTGCAACAATCCTGTCCACAATAGTTCCAGCATTCACATCCGAAAAATTGTGCCTCTGAACTTGTACAAAAATTCCCATTTCCTTGGCATCAGCATACGGATCCCCCTCGGATGGCATGAATGCGGTAGGGCCATGATATACAGCTTGGACATTTGCACCAATACTAGCTACGGTAGCCAAAAACTCCTTCTTTGGGGAGAATGGCGCGTCGAGGATGATGGCGCTGACGTAACGGCATTGCAGGACGCAGAGCGAACGTTCCAGGGCATTCATTATAGGGTAGTTTAGACCCTTTTGATGGTTTATAGTATAATCGTCATGGATGCCAGCGATAACGTACGGTGGAGGCAGCGATGGGTTCTTTTGCTTCTCGGTTTCGACTACCAGGCGAAGAAACTCAATTTGACCAGAGGAGAATAAATCGAAACCACCGTCAACATAGATTATACGCTGCTCCGGGCTCGGATCGATTCCCTTAACTATTCTTCGGATTGAGCTTTGAGTAGGGGAGTACGTCCACACATTGCTACCTGGTGCGAGACCTGTGCTATCGGAGGCGTACATTTCGAAACGAGCCATATTATCTGCATCCTGTTCTAGATGGGCCGTGATATCTTTAATATAGTGCTGTTTTGTGCAAAGCAGCATACGGCCGACAAGATCAGTTGTTGAAATCCCTGGTGTACGTTTTACAACCTTGAAACGATCTTCAGCTTTGACGAGGCGGTAGCAATCGTTGCCATCAGCGTCCGTGGTAACATCGTCTCCGTGGACGACAAATTGGCATCCAAAATGGTTCAACCAGGGTATTTGAGTAACGTATGGAGCATATGGAACAGAGAGATCGGACCATTTACAGGCGTCGACGGCGGAAACGCTGTATTGAATAGATTAATAGACGGTCCAAAATATGTAATTATAGGGAATGGCAGAATACCGTTCCTGCAGGTTCATGACCGTAGGCCCCTTGTTCGCGGTAATCTCTTCGTCAGAGTGGATCCCTACAACTAGGTATTTTCCTAGTTGCTTGGCCTGGAGCATAGCTCCGGCGTGTCCTATTCAACCAAAAAGTTTAGTTACAGCGGTGACGACAAGAAACATAAAAACTTACCGTGATGGCTAAAATCAAAGCACCCATCAACCCAGATACGGTCATCTGACAGCGGGACGGGCGGAGTGTCGGGCAAGTCTGACATGATGGTTAGTGTTGGTGAAGTTGAAGAAGTTCGGATAGCTTAGATATGTCGGCCTTTGAAATGGTTGGGGAAGTCTAGCAGCTAAAGCTGTCCCTTGCAGCTTGGAAGGTGGAGCTCTAAAATACCCCACAACGCATTGCTTCAACGCCTAGCGCACCCATGCAGGTGGTTAGCTCGAGGAGGGCCACCTGCCACATTTACCGATAACCACAGATGGAAGCTAGTAGAAAAACTCTATTCTTGATAGTTAAAGTGCTAGAGAAGAGGGGCGAACTTTCGGGAGCATGTTTGCTTTATTAAAGCCTCAACAAGACAGACCAAAGCGGCTCACTGCATTCTCTTGAGCTAATTTATAAATTTAGCTTGGTGATCTTTTCTGAAAGCTAAAGTAGCCGTAATGTTGCCTGAAGTCTTTCATTTTTCAAATCTACATAATATATATAGCGCTCCTTATAGTAAAACCTGAGTTGTCTTGCCAGTTGTTATCTGATATTTTTAATTTTAACATGGCATCTAGTCCTCACATCTGACTATTCCTAATAACTGATCTTGCAAGATCGCTTGAAGATTTTAGTTCAAGATGGTGACTGTCGGTCCACCTATCCAACCTGCAACGGGGATTTCTCATAATGACGATATCCTCACCGCCTTGGCTCTCCAACTGGAAGAGCTGGGAATTGAAACCGATTCTCGCAAGGGAAAGGAACGAGAAGGGCAGATTAATGACCGACACTTGGCCCTCGCGGACTTCAAAGATGTTCTCGAAGGCCTTTCTACTTTTCACTCCGATCACCGAATGGCCAAAAGCATCGCAGATGCGGTCCGCCAAGATGCTCCAACCATCGAAAATATTGTAGCAGTCGAAAACACCGCCATGAGAGATCGTAAACAAGTTCTTCGGATGGAAAATGCGGCACCGGAAATTGCTCCTATCCCCGATATTGACGATACCGCGTCCGTATTCACAGACTATGAGCAGTACACTATCCTCCCTTCCCACATTTTAGACTCTCTCTCCGAAGATGAGGAAGAACAGGCGGGGCCCTCCTGTCGGCCACAAGTTAAAGGCGTCGAATACTACACCGGGCCGAGGGTTAAATGTAGTATCTGCGGTGACGACGTTCTCGATGCGTATTCCACCAGTTGCCCTGAAGACCATCTCTACTGTCGAGAGTGTCTTCGGGGGTATATTTCGAAGGCGGTGATGGACGAGTCTATATACCCGCTTCGCTGTTGTAAAACAGAAATTCCCAACGAGGCCATTGAGGCGGTCCTTACCGCGACTGAATACCAGGAATACTGCGATAAGGCAATAGAATACAGAACTCCGGCCAGAGTATACTGTACCAACCAGGGATGTTTAAAATTCATCCCGCCATCAAGAGTATCGGGTAAAGTTGGGGTTTGCGAAGTTTGCGAAACGAGGGTCTGTTCACGTTGCAAGCGGCCTGAACACACTGGTGCCTGTCCTCCAGACCGCGATCACCTCGACCTCCTGAACCTTGCTCAACAAAATGGGTGGAGACAATGTAATAAGTGTCAAAGAATGATAGAGTTGGAACGGGGTTGTTTTCATATGACGTGTGTATTCCCCTCTGTCCACATTAATACCTCTTTTTCGCCTCTCTTTTTCTACTTGAAAATTCCTCGCTAATATTTACGTCGTTTTATAGCTGTGCTTGCAAAGCGGAATTCTGTTACCTGTGCGGCGTCCGCTGGAAGAATTGCAGATGCCCAACATGGGACGAGAATCGATTATACAATGCAGCCGTAGCCCGTGTCGATCGAGACGCAAATGAGGACGAGCAGGTCCCTGTAGCAGTACGAAATCGGCGGATCCAACGCGCCCAGGACGAAATAGAACAGAATCACGACTGTGTACATCCCGGAAAATTCGAGAGAAGAACACAATACAGGAGGAGAGGGTATAAATGTGAGATGTGCGATACGCGGCACTGGAAGTACATACTAGTTTGTCGACGGTGTGGAATAATGGTCTGTGAAGACTGTAGGCGGTCCCGGGTCTAGGCACGTATGGAGACACCTGTTTACGTGTGTGTGCTCTTGCAACAATAATAATTACGCCTCCTATTGCATTCTTATTGTATCTACCAAGTATCCATGTTGTATCTGTCTGTTTGTGATTCAAGTGTGTCCATAGACTAGTCAGTTGTTTTCTAAGTAATCGCGAAATATATCAAACAATTCTTCATGCCTTATAGCCATCCGTTTCCATCTTAAACAAAATATAGCAATCTGGAGGATTGGCCCCAAAGAAGACTGTAACCGAAAATGTGATCATCGAGATATTTTCCTATAACGTTACGAGAGAATCGCGTACGAAGAAGCCGGCCTCCGGCCGGCCACGAATTTTGCGCCAAGAGTTAACAAAGACGCTACAATCAGTAAAACATTTTATAACAAAAGTCGACCACCACCAACAGGCAGTTATATTAAGGTCAAACAAATTATCCAGAACCATAACCATCACTAAAAAAGAAACGCGAGATAAAAGAATAACAAAACAAACAAAAACAGTAGTTATATCAAACTCCTTTAATCTTAAGCAAGACAAAAATTTAAAAGATATTATTTAAAAGGCAGCTAATTAGGCTTTATAACGCGCATAATATTATCACATACAAATAATCATAAGAGTCTAAGAATACAACAGCAGGTTAAAACAAAAAATAAAAGCCAACATATTATTTAAAACTTTACTATATGTAATTTGTAATAAAATCACAATCAAAAACAAAATAATACAGATTTAGATCACAAAAAATTAACAAAAACGGCGGCAATTCGAACCCCGAACAATAAAAATATAGTAGTAGATTACATCGCAAGCGTAACCAAAGCGCCTACGAACACCAATTACCAGAAGCGGGCTAGCGGGACGCACGAGTCTGCTTATATACTAACATATAACATATAACGCTAGCTTTTGTTGTTTTACGCTTTGGGCAGCGTAATCTCCTGATTCGAAACTTGGAGTGGAGAACACGAGAAACCCCATAGTCGATTAAACACAACCCCATCGCCAATCTGCCTTGAAAGACCTTGACTTACAAAGATCAAAGACAGAACTAAATTTATCTGAAGCTATTATATCAACAAGATGATAAGGTTCACGGGAAGAATTTTTCTGGATCAATTTAGTTCACTATAGGTCATCTTTGGAAAACAAAATCTGTTTTTAGTATAGATGAGATATAAAATCGCACCTGGTGATATATAGTCTTTTGATTTGATCAAGTTCGAAAGAAGGGATGATTTTTTTGCACTGGCACAGCCGAAAAATCAACAGAGAAGCGAAAAAAAAAAAGGCCTATACACATATTTATAGAAACAAAACTAAACATGTATACAGTCACCCTCCCAAGATATAAAAAGGTCAAGAAAATTAAAGCGCATACTGCAGCTGCGGTTATCACCAGCCATCCCCAAACTTTCTAGCTCTTACACTATACTTAAAAACAAGCTCTGGCTCTATCATATCTCATCAACAGAAACCGATAGATCTAGACTAATCAGTTAACCCACATGAAGGTGGTAAACTTGGCGGTCTCAGTCTGGTAAACGGTATCGACAACAGTTGTCACCGCATTTCCAGCCTGTGTAACTGTTACAGTTGAAGTGCTGATAATGTAGGTCGTGGTGGCAACATAGACTGTTGGCGCGGTAGAAGTGACAAAGACAGTCGTAGTGGGAGCCTCCGCTTCTTCAGTGACGGTGGCCTTGGTAGGGGAGATGAGGCAAGAGCAGGCGGACGAGACTTTCGAGACTGGATAGCCAAACTTGTTCTCAAGTGGAGCGATTGCGGTCGCGCGCTTGACAACATTATCCTTCTTGACCTTCGCCTTGAATTGGAAGATGGTAGTGGTGGCGGTGACTGTGGTGACTGCGGTCGTCGTGACGGATTTTGTGGCAGTGATGGTTCCAAGGTTCTTGGTGGTGTAAACCGTGGTGACTGAAACGATAGACTTTGTGATAGTGCTATTATGAAAATAATGAAAATTAGCTATTTCATCCGCTAAACAAACCAACCATCCAAATTCTGATCAAAAAATTTAGAGTAAATAATAGTACTTACGTTGTAGGGGCTACAGTAGCCACCACTGAAGTTTTTGTAGGACCCGACGCAGTCTCCGTCGCAGTGATTCCCGTTCCTCCCAACCAGTTGCTACAGAACGCCTTCCCGAGGCCGCCCTGAACACGGAGAAGGCGAAGGAGGTTGTCTGAATTACATGTGGCACGTGTATCCAATTCCGGTGCATTAAACGGGAGAGCCGTAACGATAGAGACCAGCGCAAGGAAGGTGAAAAGAATGGTAGAAACTTTGGAAAACATCTTGACTGGGCTGCTGATTTATATGGCACTACGCTAGGTATATCCGAGTGTATTGAGAGTAAAAATAAATGCAAAAGAATGAGCTCTGAAAGAACGTGGAGAGATAGATGCCAATGCAAAAGGCCTGTAGAGTCTAGATAGACAAGTAAGAAATATACCAGACCAGGCTAGCTAGCTGGGAATATAAAAATGAAGGTATATCTTAAGGAACGAGGAATGCCCACGAGGATTGGCTAAAAAACATCTTTTAATGCGGGGATCATTCTCTTTTATAATCCAGTTCACACCCATGGCGATTGCGGCCGCCTTGCACGATTTGGACATAATTGCATCGCTGATCATGATCAAATAGCTTGACATGGTCCGCACATGGGAGCAGGGTGCCTCAGGAGAACCGCACAAAAAAAAAAACTGGTGTGCCTTTGTGCGCACGGTCAGCAAGATGCGAGTGATGTCCACTGGCAATATCCTGATGTGGAGTATTGGAGAAGGGGCTTGGGTGTTGACAGTTGGAAGTTGAAACACGGCCTACCATTGCAGTGGCGTGCCAAGCGTGATTGAGTCCACGGCTTCGGCTAGGATGGGGCCGGCTTTTGGGCTGGTGCTACGGCGATTGGAACCCATCGCAGCTCAGCTCGCTCGCCTCCTAAACAACCACGCGAGATTTCTCTGCACCCCTTTATCCAAAGTGTGTCTGCCTCCATTCCTGGGGTTCCGAAGCGCGAAAGCTGGCGCGCCGGATTATGAACAGAAGACGGTGATCTTATAGGGGCAGTCAGAGAATGTCGCGTTTCCGTCCGTAGACGTCTGTGCTACTTCGCCATAGCCAGACACTTATCCATTTTACGATATCTTAGTTATCTCCTTCAGAATTAGTTCTCCACTTTTTGACTTACTGCCTACAAAGTGTACGTTCGATGGATGTGGTGGGTTTTATTCAGCTGGAGAAAAGCACAATGGCAAAATCAGCGACCTGTGCACCTCGGTGGATTGAGTTCGTGGATCGATTACCATACTATTTCCCCACTTTCCATTTACAGCCAAAATATATTAATTCTCATTACCAAAAAATGAAAACCTCCTAGTGCTCATCGGGCAACCCTGGTCCGTTAGCACAAAGAAATCCCTGTCTGGAATGATAACGCTTAGGGTTTATAGGAGAGGCAGTGTAATCAATGGATCCGTGACAGGATGACTGAAATCTTAAGGGGCAACTACTTGGTTACTGAATATATTGGTATATCAGCTATACTATGTTCTGGACCGAAATGGTATCTGAAGCCCGGATAACGGCGCACATTCTCGCATGGCTCTCTTTCAGGAGGTCTGGCAGCAGTCCTACCACCTTGCAACGTCCTTACCCGACGACTAGCGATAGGCCTTAACGGAGGGGTTTGTATCAGCCACTTGCGCATGGCTTTTTCTCACGACAAATAGGAACATCCGGAACTTGGACTGTACTCTCGGTAGCAGAACCGTGCCTGAATGGAGGTGGAGCACGGGACTTTTTATTCAAATGCTATCACTATCTGGTTCTATATGCTGAGATTAGATAGGAAAAAAATGTGCGAAACTGGCCGCGTTTCCTCAACATAAACAAAAGAGTCCCACCAACCGCGAACGCCATGAAACAAAAATTACACCTCGTAACGAGGACAAAAAACCCCGCAACAGAAATAAGAGCTAGCAAACGGCCAGCCGACTCATGCTAAACCCAACTATACTGAGAATCGAAATTTAAGCGGCAACAGTATTGAAAGAAATAGAGCGCCAAGGATGAAGCGTAATGAAACAAAACGAAATGAACGAAAACTTGGAGCAACCCACTTCGTTCATGAACACAACTCAACTACTCCTCAAAACTTCTTGTATTTTCTTCACTTGTCCGTCTGTCAACGGCGGAATCTTAACTTTTAACGTCACAAACAAATCGCCCTTCAAGCTTGTCTTGCTATTAGGCATGCCCTCTCCCTTCTTGATCACTACTTGACCGGGTTGTATACCCTTATTTAACTTTATCGGTATTTTCCTCCCATCCAGATGCTCGACCGTTCGGTTCAATCCGCCCAGCGCCTCGTCCAAACTCACATCCAGATCTATCTTGAGATTATCGCCATCTCGAGTAAACCTCGGGTGTTTCGCTTCCTGTATAACGACTTCAACGGTTTGTTTAGTCCCTTCGGCTGTTAACAGCGCGTTTGTGTGTTTTATCTTCGTGCCAGCTTTGTAGCCAGGTTTTATCACGTTGGTAAGGATCAGCGGGTCCGCGCCATTCGGCTGAGTGAATTTTAATTTCTTGGTTGAGCCTTTGTAGAGGTCTTCGAGTGAGCACGTCAGGTTGTGTGTAAAAATCGGCGGTGCGGCCTGCTGCTGCTGCTGCTGGGTTGGCATGGTATGACTTCTGGGTACACCACCAAAACCCCCGGGCATGCCGTGCATACCGTGAAACATATCGTCGTCCATGCCGCCCATGTGCATATCTGTGTCAAACCCTCTCGAGCCACCGCCGAAGAACTGAGAGAAGATGTGCTCCGCCGATGACGGATTAAAACCACCACCGAATGAGCTTCTGCTAGCTCCACCTCCGGGACCGTTAGAAGAGAAGCTGAAGGACTCGAAAGGCATGCCACCAAAACCTCCCATGTTCGGCATTCCTCCGGGAACACCACCACCACCACCACTGTTCGGTGGGGGCATACCACCGCCTTTCAGACCTTCTTCACCGACTTGATCGAAGATGGCACGTTTCTGAGGATCGGAGAGTACTTCGTAGGCTTCACCGATTTCTTTGAATTCGGTTTCAGCAGCCTCCTTGTTATTGCGGTTCCGGTCTGGATGCCTGTGTCGAAATTAAAGTCAGCAGTGTCTCCGCGAGCAATTACTAGCAGAGGTGGAGGGGTAATGAACCTACCATTTTAGGGCGAGCTTCTTGTAGGCTTTCTTGATATCATCGTCCGAAGCATTTCTCTTAACCCCTAGAATAGCATAGTAGTCTTTTCCTGCCATGGTAGAGGATGCAGGATATTTAGAGAACGGTAATGGATTTGGAGGATTTGGTGTTCGCGACTACTGGCTTTGAAAGCTGATCGCTTTTATCGGTGCGACTACCAAAATTTTTGTATAACGGGTGTAGAAGAAGGTTCTTGTAACCGGATGCTACGCTGAGATAATTGATGGTGACTGGGAATGTGACCAGGCTAACCCGTGATCCAGGACTATCGTTGTGTGTACCTGGTGAGATGAGCTATATCATAACTTCGTGGGAGAAGAAAAGTTATTTGGTAAGAATCAAACTGGAAGTCGAAATGGCAGTAAGAAGAAGGGAAAGAGAAGGAAAGAGTGTGGTAGATAAAAGCGAAGAGCGTGTCGGGCTGAGATAGTGTCTCCTACCTTCACGATGGTGATGGAAGGTTCCGGAACCTTCGCTGCAGCGACAGCCGCAACACATTCTCAGTTGCTAGTGACGTCAAGCTAGTTAAAGACCCTGGCTTGACTGACCGCTACCCAGCCTACAAGAGGGTATCAATCCTCGCCAGAGCCCCATGTAATGCCGGCATTGCCGTCCTGGGTTTGTTGGAAGTTGCCTTTGGATTCGTTTAGCAGCTACCGGGATCATTATTTGACTATATAAAATCTTTTCTTTATATCTATTGATTTGGTTAGCGGGATATCGACTATCAACCCAGGTATGACATGTATGTGGTTTCGCAATATAGTAATTAAGGACGAGCAGATGGTGTTAAACATTTTATTGGACTCTTCAGATATTCGATTGTGATTGCATGCACCACTGCATATGAAAATATCGGCTGGCTGGAGGGAGAATGTTTGATTGCTCTATTTCGTAGGCAAAAATTATCTTCTTTATATATATTTCCTAAATTTGAGAACTATATATAATTATTACAGGGACGATGTGTATATGCAACAAGGCTTAACCAATGCATTTTCATTTGCATCCTATAGAGCCAAGTGCAAGATATCTTTTAAACCATTGGTCAAACTCGCTTCTCATAAAACCTGGTACCAGACCAACTTATAACACTAGTATCTAATACAATAAAACCGTCTGAAATATTAAAACCGCAGTTAGTCAACAAAGTTTGTCAAATACCCCGGATTTTCCAAAACTTAAGTCGCTAGCGCTGTGCAATAACTTTTAAAAAACATTCCGCCTGGACTAGCGCTGACTTGTGACCTTGGGCATGTGTAACCCTGCGATAAATGTCATGCCATCGACCTTTTTTACTGCCGATTTGTAAAGTAGCCGTTGATGGCATTATGCCGAATCTGAAGATGGGAACGGACATGGAGTCGGCCGTTTTACGGAATTCGAATATTAAGGGGTAGAGGAGTATCTCGTGTTTTTCAGGAATTTTCCAGTATATTTATACTTCGGTGCTATGTACTTGAGTACTTGAATGCTTACTTTCTTAGTCCTCCCCTGTGGTATCGTCTCCGAGACTAAGTCTGGAACGGAAATATATCGAGCATCTTTGTCCTTTACAAATTTGGGGTTGCAAGCCTTGCTAGCGAACGGATAACCTAGCGCTGCCAGGAATATGCACATTTTTTCTCAAGCATTCCATTGATATTCTTGACGATGAACTATGGAGATTGCGATTGCTGCCATGACACGGAGCTAGTGTGCCATTGCACTAACTTGTGTTCCCAATTTGAAAGTCTCCACCATCGAAAATTCTTGAGAATGTTTCTAAACTAGCAAAGCTCACCTGCCCTGGGTTTAATGAACCAAATAGCAAGTTTAACCGCAGAGGATCACCAGCGCCAACCGGACCTGATGGCTCCTGTGGCTCCGGAGCCTCTCACCCGCCGCGGCCGCCTGTGTCTAATCTCGACGAACTCTTCTGCCTGAGAAGAACCGCAAGGAAGACTCGCGCCCTGCATCGCCAGGGCGAACCCTACCACTTCCTCGTCTTTTCGATTAAGGTAACGAATCCGCAATGTCACCAAACTTATCGCATGCCTACAATCACTGCCACGACCACCACAAACACGACGTCTAGCACAACTTCCGCCGTAAAATTCGCAAAGCCAACCGGTCTCTCATCTTGGACCGGGTGAGTTCGCGGCGGAAAGGTGTCTAATCCTCCTAGCAAGTCATCCTCAAATTTTGCGGGAAAAAAGAAAAATAGAAGGGAAAAAAAGCAATACAAGCTTGAACCGATCACAGAATTAACTAGATTGACTTTCTAGGGGAAATCGTGTGATTCCCTGTTGATATCATAGCGCGCATGCTAGTATACGGGTAAGTATCAGGTAAGTCTATCATCTGTGAGACTATTGCGTTTCGTAACTCCCAGGACTAGGAAGCAGCTTATGATCTATACCAAAATCTGACAGATAGTTTTTCTCACTACCATAATGTCATTCAATGTCAAACGCTCGGCACGGCGTTTTCCTCTATTTATCATCATTTCGTGCGGCAGGCTTTGCAAGGCATCTTGATCTTAGATTTGTTGGTGAAAGATTCTATTTGGAGGAAGAAGTTCTTGTCTTGTATTGATGGAGTTTGGACGTATAAGCATGAGAATTGGAGTTGAATTAATTCAGGAGAAGCAACGACCAACTGCATGAGGTTGGTGTGTTCGGTTGTCTCGCAGGCCAGCCGGTGTTCAGTATTGATGAACAAGGCCAACACAGCAAGTGACATCTGCCAGATATCGTATATAAATAATGTCACGACCTGACAAATAATAATTCTATCAGCGTTAACAAGTTTATGTAAATATTATTTCTGATGCGTACAAGTGGAGTTCAATTCAACTTGCCATAGCCGAACAGGTAGGAGTAACTACCTACCTAGGTACTTAAGTAGGTAGGTAATATAGATTGGGGCAAATTTAAAGAGAAAAGCGTTGCGTTATGCAGTCTAAGTGCTGCATCCAGACTTGATTTCTTCCAAGTTACATTTTCAATTTCAGCGCACAAATCTAAGATTGAAAGTTAACCGTACGGTATCAGGCAGTGAGATCGAACAACTTTTTAAACAAATGGGGGACTGGCCAAATTTCATTATAGTCTTTAAATACACACCCGACCCAGCATACACAACTGTAATATATCTACGGACTAAACTTTCTAATCGCGATCTAACCGAAAACTAATATTCCGAGCGCGATAAATTTGCACATTGTCATCATTGAAAATGCGCTGAACTTCCGCATTTATCCAGGTCGCCTTCTGAGTCTGGCAATAGTAAAGTTCATCGCCGCTTACTGTTAACGTTTGACCGTCGTTCATCTCTCTCGTAAGGCTGTCGGTATACTTGATATATACAATGAATGTTCTGTTTCCATGATAGTCGTTACATTTCCAGTCAGTGGCAACGAAAACCGCATTCTCATAGTCGGCCCCATCGACTTGTGAAATAGAATTGCACAGGAAGACATCCTTCAATTCGACCTTCCACCAATCGGGGTAGGTCATATTTAAATCGACTAGACGATTTGTTAGTTCGTGAATTAGATGTGCGATACTGGGGATTAAGAAATCGAATTTACTGTCTGTCTGAATAGCGAAGGGAACTGGTCTTTTGTTTGAGCCGTAATGCAAACGAGCTGGCGCAGGCGGGCGTGCGTTGCCTGAAGAGCGTAAAATACGTAAATCAGGTATTGGAGGTGCAATTGAACAACAGAAATCTGACGTTTAATTTGTACTTAGGTACTTGAGATATGAGTACCAATTGTGTGTGGTATCTGAGGACAGGTTATTTTGTGAAAATCCTGAAGAAATCTTGAGATTAAATACTTGAGAGTCAAGTCGGACAGAGCTGCAAAGCCGGTGCCATGCTATCGATGTGGGGTATAGAATCGAACTCGGAGCATAGATGCGTAATGAAATGCTCTCAATCCCTTAAACTGCTATATTTTACATAACCATCGTCCCCTCCGTGGCATGATGAGCTGAGAAATGCGTCGTCGATGCGTCTCTCTTCCTGTAACTAATCAGCTAACCTTCTTTGAGACGTTGTGAGCTATATTTTTGGTTCGCTGTCGCAGTCGGCCGTTTCTCTCCCGGTCATCTACCAAGCATGCATATGCAGAGAGGTATTTACGTAACAAAAAGCCCGTCGATAGCTGGGGAATTCTAGAATTCGTCATTCGGCCCAGGTCCGAAGTGTATTTCGAAGGTTACGGCACAAATTTTCCCAGTCACAGCCGTTTAAGCTGCGACCATTGCTCTTCTAAATCTTAGAGGGGTGGAATAAAACTTCTCTGGAACGTAGTTCCAATAGGGAGACGATTGTTTGTTCAGGTTTATGAGACAATTTTTATATTTTTGCGCATCACGTCAAATATACCTTCAACGTCACAGAATATCAATTTTTCTCAGATATTCAACATCCAAATCAACCAGCCTCGAGGCTGGAGTGTTGTGTACAAATGTATACATGTGTTGTGGCAGGGAAATCTCTGCGTAAATCTAATGTTGCCTAGATTCGAGGCTACATAGAATCATGATACACATGAATGACCATGCATCTCCAATCGATCATCATGCATGCTTTAGTACCTGAGCTGAGTCCTTGGATGCTTAATTACTTAGTACTATAGTCCTTCCCAATGTTAGCATCTCTGGGACTAAGTCTAGAGGGAAAACTCGGCTTTAAGCATTCTGACTTTGGGTCTTGTAGACTTTGTTGACACGGTGGGGGCCCACTTATTTATTATCACGCATCGCATTCTTGACGATGGTTCCCTGGAGGCTGCAAATGTAGCTATACCAGGCTCTAAAATATCACAATCAGTGATGGTGTAACTTGGCCATTGGTACAACTTTGGTTAGGAATACAAAAAGGGGTTTGAACAAAAGAAAGGACCTGCATGTTATCACTAAGGATGCAGGACCCAGAAAAACTCTACACTATAAGGGTACGAGGCTGGAAGTTTTGTGTCACCTTTTAGGCAACTCCTCGTTTTCCCAGTGTGCTCAGGGGCATACTTTCTCTATAATCCTGCTCTGACCTACACGCTCAGACACTGTGGGGACACGGCTATGTCTGTAGTTTCGCGACCCTAAGCTCGGTGTCTCACAACTCGATTTCGATCCCGACCGATAGCCTCAGATGTATCGTCAACTCGAGAGTGAGGACTACACCATAGGATGGATATGCGCCCTACCTGTAGAATTTAAAGCAGCGATCTCCGTTCTGGACGAACGCTATGCGCCACTACCGCAAGATGAACTAGACGACAACGCGTACGAGTTTGGCCGGGTCGGCTTATTTAACATCATCATCGCATGTCTTCCGTCTGGTGTTTACGGCGTGACATCTGCAGCGATTGTTGTCGCTGAGATGCGCCGGAGCTTCCCATCTATAAAGGCTGGTCTGATGGTAGGCATTGCTGGTGGAGCGCCAACATTAGATCGCGATATTAGGCTGGGAGATGTAGTTGTTAGCGAGCCAGTACCTGGGTATGGAGGGGTTCTGCAGTATGATTTTGGAAAAACCGTAGGAGAAGGTCGCTTGATACAAACCGGAGTACTCAACAAGCCACCGAAACAGTTCCTTACGACAATCGCCAAGTTGAAGACAGAATCGCCGTTTCAGCAAAGTAACAGAGTCAACCAAGTTATCACCGAGGCTCTGAGGCACGGGACCGCTCCTCAGGAGTTTGCCCGTCCGGATAACAATACCGATCGGCTTTTCCGAGCAGATTATGACCACCCGCCTGAACATGCGACTTGCGATGAATGCGAGGCCGGGAAGCTCAAGGTGGTGGACAGGGCTCCCCGCCCTGATAATTTACTTCGCATCCACTACGGATTGATAGCATCTGGTAACCAAGTTATGAAGCATGGTGCGATTAGAGATCGTTTGGTGAAGGAGCATGGAATGCTGTGCTTCGAAATGGAAGCCGCAGGAATGATGGACGAGTTACCCTCGCTTGTTATTCGAGGTATCTGCGATTACTCTGATAGCCATAAAAGTAAAATGTGGCAGCCTTACGCGGCATTGTCCGCTGCTGCTTTTGCAAAGACGCTCTTGCTCTTGCTGCCACCTAAAGGTTAGTTATAACAACCCAATTCAGCGTACAGATGATTTGTTATACTATTATACATGAGCAAATTTTAAATTTACCAGTGTCCCCCATTTCTTTCCTCCCTCACCACCTTTGCATTTCTTTTTACCCGACTACTGCCGCCTGTTTCGTTGATTTGAATCTCGGACCGTTGCAAAATCTTGACTGACTCTGGTGGACTGCAGCAAACGCTGAGAGAAAACGAGCAGAAAACTCTGTTATTCTCAATCTGCCTATCGCTGAAGGGGCAGCCTTCGGTAGTTATGCGGACCAACACGAGCCTGAGTGCCTGCCGGGGACTCGGGTAGACCTTCTTGACAGCATTGTAGAGTGGGCAGAAGACGAGGAGGCCAAAGGCATATTTTGGCTCGTTGGCAGAGCGGGGACGGGGAAGTCCACTATCTCTCGAACAGTAGCCAGAAAATTGCAGCAAACCAAGCAACTAGCGGCCAGTTTCTTCTTTAAGAGAGGTGAAGCTGATCGTAGTAGCGGCACTCGTCTTTTTACTACAATTGCGAACCAGCTAGCCAACCACCTCCGCCAAACATACATAAAGTCCAGTATCCAAAGAGCAATACGAAACAACCCAGACATTTCTAGAAGCGCGCTGAAAGAACAATTCGAGCAACTAATCTGGAAGCCTCTCTCTGAAATTGAACCTGAGGCCAGTAAGGCAAAATTGATTTTGCTAATCGACGCACTAGACGAGTGCGATGGGAAAGAAGATGTAAAAATTATTATATACCTGCTCGCTCAACTAAAGTACATACATTCCGTGGACATGAGAGTGTTCTTGACTAGTCGACCCGATCTACCAATTCGTCCCACATTCAAGAGATTGCCAGAAGGCACATACAAGGATATTATCTTGCACGAAGTCCCAAAAATTGAGCATGATATATCGCTATTTCTGCATCACGAGCTCGCTAAGATACGGGAAGAGCACGAGCTTCCCGATATACAAGGAGAGAATTCATCACTACAAAGATGGCTTGGCGAGGAGAGGGTCTGGGAGTTGGTTAAGATGGCAGTGCCCCTGTTTATCTACGCTGCAACGCTGTGCCGTTTCATCGGAGATGAAAACTGGGATCCTGAAGAGCGAATTAAGGGTATTCTCGAGTACCAGAGCGATTACCAGTTATCCCAGCTGCAGAAGACCTACCTTCCAATTCTAGGCAAGCTAGAAGCTGGCCAAAACGAGGAAGAAAGTAAGCGATTGGTTGAGGAGTTTCGACAAATAGTCGGGGCTATCGTCAATCTTTATAGCCCACTATCAACCTCATCCCTAGCGCGCTTGTTACGAATCCCGCAGTCTATAATTAAAATTAGGCTGCGGCCGTTACATTCTGTCCTGGATGTACCTGAGGATATTAACGCTCCAGTTAGAACTTTTCATCTATCCTTCCGCGATTTTCTTCTTGACCGCTCTCAATCTCTGCGAGTCAAGAACCCATTCTGGGTAGACGAGACGGAATCACACAGAGTAATTGCTGGCAAATGCGTTGAGCTAATGTCCGATTATACTGGATTAAGAATGGATATCTGCGTGTTAACCTCTTTCGGGACAATGCGATCTGAGATTGATAGAAAAGTGATTGAGGAGAATTTACCACCCGAGCTTCGATACTCTTGTCGTTATTGGGTACATCATCTGAGAAGAGGCGGCCAGTCCTTAGTCGACGATTGTCAGACGCATAATTTCTTGAAAAAGCATATACTACACTGGCTTGAAGCGGCCAGCCTACTGAATATAACGTCAGAAATATTGACCATGGTCAATTGTTTGATATCGATGGTAGATGTAAGTTTTGCTATATTCACCACGAAGGATGAGGAAGAGATTAATGCGAAATTTGCAGGTAGAAAACGGCAGGCTACTATCGACTTTTTTGTACGATATCAAGCGATTTGTTCTTCGAAATCAATATATCATTAGCAAAGCGCCACTGCAAGTATATCGTTCAGCGCTTGTGTTTAGTCCTAAAGGGAGCATCGTCAGATCCATGTTTAAGCTGGAAGAGGAGATTTGGTGCCCATGGGAGAGCTGGTTTTCTCGATTCCAAACTGAGTGGGATGGCTTACTACAGACAATACAAGGCAATACCGATACTGTCCGTAGCGTGGCATTTTCGCATGATAGCAAGACGCTCGCGTCAGCTTCAGATGACGGTACGATCAAGCTCTGGGATATAAACACAGGTGTGGCGCTCAGCACGTTGCAAAAGCATCTGCACTGGATTTATGAAGTAATATTCTTGGATGACGACAAGATACTCGCCTCAGCATCAGAAGATGCCACTATTAGGCTCTGGGATGTAGCTACAGGAGTAACGCTGAATATGCTGCAGGGGCATAAAGGTGGGGTCTACAGCATATCTTTCTCGCCGAAAGATAAGAAAATTGGGTTCTCACCCAGTGGTAGGGTGCTTGCGTCGGGGTCGGAAGATCAAACAATCAAGCTTTGGGATCCGGCCACAGGGGCGATATTAGACACTCTACAAGGGCATACGCATCATATTCAAAGTGTAGCATTTTCGCCTAACGGCGAGATACTTGCATCAAGTTCAGCAGATACCACAATCAGGCTCTGGGACCTAGCAACGAGGAAGGTCCTGAAGACATTGCAAGGGCATGCGGGATATATCTATAGCGTAACATTCTCGCTAAATGGCGATATGCTTGCATCAGCGTCGCATGATCACATCGAGCTCTGGGACCCGGTTACAGGGGAACTGCTAAATAGTCTAGGGGGGCAAACGGACTTGTTCCGTAGTGTAAGATTCTCGCCGAACGGTAACATGCTTGCATCATCTTCAGAAGATACTGCTACAATTAAGCTTTGGGACCCGACAGCAGGGGTACTCTTGAACACGCTGCAAGGGCATTCAGACGCTGTCCTCGGCATAGCATTCTCACCAAACAGCGAGGTTCCCACACTCGCGTCAGCATCGAAAGACAGAACGGTCAGGATTTGGGACCCAACTGTCAGAGCGAAATCAAACACATCACAAGACAATGGACACGTAGGACGCATTAATGGGCTAGTGTTCTCGCCTGATGGTAAGATGCTCGCATCAGTGTCAAACGACAAAACAGTGAAGCTTTGGGATTCAAATACTGGAGCTGTAATACGCACATTATTGGGACATAGCGATCGTATTTATGGGATAGCATTTTCGCCTGACGGTAAAATACTTGCATCATCATCGGATGACAATACAATCAAAATCTGGAATCCAACTACAGGAGCAGAGCTACTCACGCTGCAAGACCACAAGGATTGGGTTCGCAGTGTGGCATTCTCGCCTAATGGCAAGATGATCGCGTCGGGGTCCTGGGATGAAACAATCAAGATATGGGACCCGGCCAGTGGAGTTTTACTACAAAATTTTGTTAGAATCTACCTTTGCGATAGTATCTACTTCTCAGAAGATGGTCAATATATTCGTAGTGATCGGGAATCATTTTTGATTGAAGCAGCTAGAAATTTCTTGGCTCCTGATGATACCCACCGAGAAAAAGAGGAGTATAAACGTATCTTCATCGGTGAGGAGTGGTTGATCAGGGGTAGAGAAAGGCTCCTATGGCTCCCCCCTGATTACAGGCCAACCTGTCAAACTGTCAATAAAGATACTATCGGTCTGGGTCATGCTTCCGGTGGCGTCTCAATCGTCACTTTCAAGTAAAACTCTGACCTTCCTGATTAGCAATTCTTTTTCTTTATTTCTTTCTATCATTCAGCTCTTAGAACACTAGAAAACTCTTGAGAAGGCCTCCTAACTAATGCATGGGATTTTAGCATATGGATTTTTAATACTATATTTCCTAGTTTAGCGATATAAGCTGCGTGATTTGAGGTATAAACTGCTCTCGGGATTTCTTAAGGGTTTCTTAAAATTAAAAAAGGTTCCTCAGATGCTGCTGCCTAGGAGAGCCGGTATACATACAAGACAATCCGAGAAACCAGAGCACCAGTACGGACTGGAGACGAATTGGCAATTCGGTATCAAAGGAAGCTCTTATAATGTGTACATATATATAACACTAACTCAACCCCGTTAATAATTCGTAAAATAAAGGTTCGTCGGGCACCAGTTCTCTATGCTTGCTAGAAGACACTAGATAATATTAGGCAACTTCCCAAAATTCAATTGAACCGAAATTCTTGCGAGTTCCTTAATCAATTTTGACGGAAGCCGGTGAGGTTTTGCCGTCTATTTTAATTCGGTAATTCTAAATTAGCTAGACTGGGGGCGGAGCAGGGCAGCCTGGTATGATTCTAAGCCGAATTATATTTCATGAATAAATCTTAACATTAGAAGAATCATACAATTATATCCACAGGAAAAAACACGCCGCTCTTTCGAAGAAGAAGAAGAAGAAGAAGAAGAAGAATCATACCACCCCAGAACAATTCGTTGTCCATGTGCCTTATTCCAGCTATGTCTACCAAGGAGATGCAAAATCGGAGCCCCCAAACGCAACCTTTACACACACAAACAAAGACTAAATACTAGTGATTTTTTTGAGAACCCACAACCAGACATTAACGCATTACATGATTTCTCGACATTCTATTAAAATCTTTACTCATACTCCTTTCTTATAGCTCCTGGCGGAGGCGGAATATACGGTTGCTCGGTGACTGGCATTTCTGCCCTGCTAATCGGATCGGCCTGGACTTCATGCGAAGGTGTAGGAACGACTTCTTGGACACCAACACTTAAATTAGGAGCTGTGGATGTTTCACCGGTTTTGATTTCCTTCTCATCGTACGCTCCAACAGGTGGTGGGATTGGTTGAGGTGCGTATATTATTTCTTGCTGTTGGGCGTATGGCGGTTGAGTTGGTGCATAGTATGCTTGCTGTTCTGGTGGAGATTGATAGTACTGTGGTTGCTGGTGATCTGGGGCCATAGGTGGGACGGGCATCGAGTCTGAAGCGGCTTGGGCTTCCTTATTCTTCTTCTTCTTGCGACCGAATAGAGCACCGCCGATACCAGCGAAACCTGCTGCGATAGATGTACCGATAGTTTGTCCGACTGATAATCCGCCACCCGTACCACCAACTGCGGTTGCACCAGTTGCTACACCTCCAGTGGCCGTTATACCGGTAGCTAAGCCCCCGGTGGCAGTTGCTGGTACCGCACCTGCGCCTAAGCCTCCTGACACGGCGCCTGGGGCGATTGCACTGGCACCACCTGCACCAATACCCGGAGCTAGACCGCCAGCACCACCGGCACCGATACCAGCTGCACCTGGAGCCATAGCACCAGTTGAACCAATTCCTGTGCCTGCGGCAGAAATGCCACCACCTGCAGCTGTACCTGCTGGGGCGGTTGTGAGTGCACTTTCGGCGCCGGGGACATATGGTACCGGAGGTGGAGCGCCAGCAGCTGAGGCAGCAGTAGCAGCAGCGGTTGGATCAGCAGGAGGGATAGCGCCCGAGAATGCAGCAGAAGTGCCAGCGTCGGTTGGTGGTGGAATAGCAGCTGATGATAATCCTTGTGTCGCTGTTGCGCCGTGTGCTGCTCCGTGGGCCGCGTGTCCGGCACCATGAGTGGCCACACTGGCTGCCTTGCCTTCGATACCGGTAGGGACGTAGCCTGTTGCTGCTGCCGCTGCTTTACCTTCGACACCAGTGGGGACGTACATTGCACCTGATGCACCGGCGGCACCGCTGCCTCCACCACCACCTGCAGCACCGCTGGAAGCCCCGAGACCCAGCGCTGCACCAGTTTTGGCTCCTAATGCTGTCTTTGTGATTGCCAAAAATCCAAGGGTACCTAAAGCGGCTACTCCGAGTACAGCGCCGAAAGTGCCTCCAACGACCGGTCCTGCAGCACTCTTATGCGCACCCTCACGTCTACATGCAGAGTTGCAACCGTCGCCATCGCGAGTATTTCCATCATCACACTCCTCACCAGGGTCCAGCCTGCCGTTACCGCAGCCGATCGGACTAGCACCTCTGACGAGGATATATGGGATACCGCTCGTACCGTCGCTAAAGGTTCTTGAGCCTTCACCGGGTACACCTTGCGCAATAGCAAGAGGGACGAAACTTTCAGATCCAGTGGAGGGGAAGGTAACAAAGGCTTCATGCACTGAACAGGACCAATTGCTCAATACCTGATCAGTGATCCCGTCGAGAACTGCATTTCGGGCTACAATGTGCACTTCGTCGTAACAGCCTTCGGATTCGACGACACTGAGATCGCCACGGACCTCGAAACTGCCAAAGATGTCAAGAATTGGGACTGATGTTTTGTTAACACCACCATAGTATTTTGAAAGAGAGAAATAAAGACCAGTGCCCTTTCCTGAAGCGGCGAAAGCAATTCCGTTGGACATGAGGGATCGAGCGTTGTAGTAGTGGTTGGAAGTGTCCGTTCCTATCAGATATGGTGTTAGCGCCTGGTCCCAAAAATGAAACAAGACATGGGTGTTGTTGTTATTCCTTACCTATAAGGATAACGTTACCCTCGACGGCGGCGCCCCAAGTTTGCCGGTTTGAAAAAATGGGTTCTAGATAGTCAGGATCCGTCTCGATAGGGTCGCCGATGATGATAGCTCTGTATTTCTTGAAATCGTTCGTGGACATGGAGGACCATTCATCCTCGTCGGCAATCTTGTAGGTCCATGTGTAATTGTAAAGGGACGAGGATGCGACCTGGTCCTCGTAACCCGCAAAGTTATAATGGAAGAGCAAGTCCTCAGCGGCAGCGAGGCCGGCGAGGAAGAAGAGGGATCCGATTCTCATGTTGGTTTTGGCTCAGGAGCACCAGATGCAACTCGATCAGGGCCCTCGATATCGAAGAATTCCAAGCAACAGCCAAGAGCCGTTTAGATCGAGAGCGAGAATGTCGCAGGTCGGAGGGAAACACGGTGAAAACGATCACGGCATATCGGCACAGGAGGGGGAGAAAGGACTATAAGTACTTTCCGCCCGAAAGGTTCTTGATCCTTCAGTTCTTCTTCGCCAAATCCCTCGTCGTGGGATTTTCAGCGCCGCCTCCACATTCGTCCAAAGAACTCTTTGTTCTTGGGCTTTTTCCTAGCCCGTGTTTCCAATCTTTCAGCCTCTGCGATTGTTTGGTACCTAACCGGAAATCCTCTTGAAAAAGCTCCGCCCTGGCTCCTCGGCGGCCATTATTGTTCGAGTCTAGCCGCAGGCAACCCACAGGCTGCGAGTTATTGGCTGGAAGACTGATTTTGGCGGCCTTGCTGCAGACCCTGAAATCAAGTAGCCAGACAGGCACATGGGCCCCAGGTGGTGCTGGTAGCACAGGCAGTTAAGCGGAGACTGGCCCCTGTCGATGGTGATTCTGGGCCTTCAGCCGGACGCGTGTTGCCACCTTAGTATCTTTGTGGAGTTGATAGCACCATCTTCGATGCGATACCGCTTCACGGGCATCGCCACTCTGTCGCCAACTTGGCGGAGAAGACTTCATCGATGAGTCGGAACAACGAGATGGTTGACAAATATCGAATGCGAGACTCCTGTGCTGCAACACACGTGAACGGAACCGAGAAATTGGCGTTTCAGTGACACCAATGGGCAACTGGGAATCTGAAGCTAAGAAAAATAATCTAAAGATATCGTGGTGCAGCTGTTCCGATGACTAATGCTGTGACGGGTATGCAAGTGTTCCACCATCCGACTTCAGTCACTTTCTTCCGGTTGTCGGGACACATCGACAACAGCCAGCTCAAGGCTCGCGCATTTGATGACACCCTTTCAATCCCTTCAACTCTTCGATCCCGTGCAGTACCTTTAAGATTCAAGCTTCCTCGTCTAGTTCAGCTGGACGAAAGCAAGGGATTGGTTGGGTATCAGGCTTGGTATGTGCGTGGCTGATCCTAGCCTTGTCCAGAAATTCGTCGAGTGCATGAGGTCTGGCCGGTAAGTGCCGTTACAAACCGGTACCTGGTCAGAGTTAGATTGCGAAGAGGCTCTGGTGCAGATATCATTGTCCGCACTTTCGACTTAAGTATTTAAATTTGCATTCCAAGAAATTATTAAAGCCAATCGACGAGGAAAACCGATATGCATGTCTCACTGATAACAAGCGCAAACACCTGATGTTTAGAGCCGAAAATAAAACAAGTAGAGATCTTAAGAATTAGTTCTTTTGGTGGAAATACAAGGTCCCAAGTTGTGGTCGTCATAAAGAGCCGCTTGGCACCATATTTGCAACATTTCCTTCCGCCCTTCCCTGCATTGTAGTAGACTCATAAAAGTAAGAAAAAATGGAGATGGTGGTATCTAGAAGTGTCCCGTAACAGCCCGGTCCACATACAACTCTTCCAAATACTTCTCCTCCTCAGCCGTCAGTTCCTTCCCGTTAGCCTCCAAAGCCTCGTCCATTCTTGCGATACTGCTGAATCCGATAATAGGAGCAGAAACCCGCTTATTGATCCATGCCAGCGCAACGTGGCTCATCTTCCACCCTTTCTTATCCGCGGTCTCCTTGACTCTTCTCACAATTTCCTTGTCGGATTCTTCCTGCCCGATCCTATGGAATGGAAGAAAATTTAGTTTGATCTCTTGGGCCGATCGGTTGGTCTTGCCAAAATCTTCGGGGTCGCGAGCCAAGTGTCCACGGGCAAGGGGTGCCCAGGGAATGATACCAACACCAGTATCATTGCAGAAGCGGTTCTATATCAATTAGCCTTTCTGACCTTGGCATATATCACAGTAGGAATATTTTACTCACCATTTCTCTCTCCTCTTCTCTGTATAGTAAATTGTATTGATTTTGCATACTGATAAACTTGGTCCACCCGTTCTTCTCTGCGACAAACTGCATTCTAGCAAACTGCGTCGCCCACATGCTACTCGCGCCGATATACCGCACTTTCCCGCTCTGAATCACATCGTGCAGCGCCTTCATGGTCTCTTCTATCGGAGTAGCGGGATCGAAACGATGGATTTGCAATAGATCAATGTAGTCTGTATCCAACCTCTTTAAAGAAGCATCCACCTGGTTGAAAATGGCCTGCCTCGACAATCCACCATGGTTGACATAGTCCTTACAGTTCTCAATTTCCTTCTGGTAGAAATACGAATGACTGCCTGCGCCCTCGAGCACGTAACCCCAACATTTTGTCAATATGACGAGCTTGCTTCGCGGGATTCCATACTTTTTAATAGCCTTGCCGATAATGATCTCCGAGTCGCCGTTGGAGTAGCTGTTGGCCATATCCCAGGTGTTGACGCCCTTATCGTAGGCTGCTTTGAGGAGTGGGAGAGCGGTTTCTTCTTCGATGACCCAGTTGGACCACCCGAGGTTTCCGATGCTCATAGCACCGAGGATCGGAACACTAACGCGCAACCCAGACTGGCCGACGTTTTTGTAGTGAGCCTTAGTACCTTCCACTTGAGCCTTGAGGTAGGCAGGCATAGGTGGGTATCCGCTCATTTTTTCGATGATGGAGTTGGCCAATTCTTATCTATATTAATAGCAAGATATAAAGGCAACCGAGGGATTTAATAGTGAAAGATAGTATATAAGGAACAATGTTGGTGGTAGATGGTGCTGGTTCTAGGTTCTCCTAAATTTGAGGCTTAAAGCTTGCGTGTCCGAATGAATGAAGACACCAAAACCACCTAAGTACTTATCCAAGCTGTCTTTATACTTTTTCTCTCACCATGATAACTTCTTCGGCCGATATGACGAAGCATACTTGAATTCAACCACATGTTGAAGCCTATCATTTTACCACGCCGATGATTCATTTTTTGGCTACGATGTAAGCCAAATCACATTCTCGAAATCGGGCAATGGCACCACCCATCGCAAAGGAGTTAGATTAGCGGAGATATCTATGCCCCGTAATGACCGAGGAAAAAAGCTAAACCCTATGGCGTAAAGCTTTTCGAGATTTGGGTTTAAAAAGTCGATCACACGAGTTGTAGTTTAACGGCTCGCTTGCATCCCTGCAACACAATATCACTGGCTTACATCCTTGTCAATAATTGCCTATAAGACGTCCCGGCTATGACCCAACGAACAAAAAGAGTTCAAACACCGCGAGAAACGACTCGGATAAGCCATTTCTCTAACTGTAATGTAGTAGCAGATTTAGGACTAAAGGTATCCAGGTTTTAAGGGGCGCCTTTATACACTGCTAGATTAATCAATCAGGAGAAATTGCGAAAAGCAGCTAGCTAAGAAGTTTCGAGGAAATGTTGAAGGCTATATGTCACGATGTAATGTGTTGTCCTTGGAGTGTGTCTGCGGAGGCGGTCATGTCGTGTAGATAAAAGATCTTAGACAAAACATCAACCAATATAATAAATTTTCCAGCAGTTAAGCACTAACACTATACAATTTGTTTCTAGTCCATACCTGGTAGCGTTATGTAATATAATTGACTCTAATATACATGAAGAAGAAGGAGAGAACCATCCATAGTGCTATCCGGCGCGGCAGAGTGTAATTGATGCCGTAGCAGGCATCAGTCTACTAAATTTAGTTAGGCATAAAAATTCATAAACTGAATTCCGCAACTAACACTTCCGGCGCGCACCTTCAATCACGATACAAATACGCCCATTCTCTCCGTTTACTGTGCCTCACACACGCTTCTGTGCGCTTACCAATCTTATATGCCTTATGAACGGATGAGAATTTTCCAAATCCTGCATCCAATGGCTATGCCTGCTGTTATGTGGCCTATACCTTACACGATCTGCATCCAATAAAGTAAATGCTTTTTTATTCCGCGGCTTTCTGTAACCTGTGCCTCACACACGCTTCTATGCTCCTACCAATCTTATATGACTTGTGAACGAATGAAAGTTTTTTAAATCCTACATCCAATAGGGTGTATGCTTTATCCCGCAGCCTTCTGTAACCTGTGCCTCACGCGCGCTTCTGTGCTCTGCCGCCACATCAGCCAGAGCCAGCGCAGCTGATAGCATAAATTAAGAAAATGCCTAAATCACCTTCTACGCAGTGAGTGTGCCTAAAATGCTGCCATAAATGTTCATTCCAATCTTTCTTTCCTAAACCTAGTGGTTAATGAGATTTAAATATTAGAGAATAGAGCGGTTATATACTCTCCCAATCACTTTTTGCTGCTCACAGTCAGTGGGTGATTGTATTACAGATCTCCAATTGCTAGCGCAATGTTTGTCAATGCATTTCGGCATCTCAATCGCTTAGTCACTCTCTCACCATGTACCCCCGGTTCGTATCTCCCATTGCTAGGCTCTTGCAGCATCCGTGCCTCTTTCATAAACCTCGATGCTCGGAGCATGATTATAGCTAACATACAAGGATGCTTACCCCTACCTGGAATAAACAAAGTTACAGAACAAGATCCCTTTGCGCTCCACTGTTATCCTAAAAAACAAAGCGCTAACACAATCAAATGAGAATTGGAGTGGCTGCGTGGACGCTCAGAAAAGCGACTAGCCTTCTATAAATATGACACGTATTCCCCCTTCTGAAGAGGTGTAACTGACAACAAAAAAAATCCTTCTAGATATAGCAAGATAAGTTAGGATATCTGAATATAACTCGGTTTGCTACTACCCTTTTTTCTCCAAATCTTTTGAGCTCTATCCTAATAGTTTGTGCACATAAAAAGCATTTAGCAACTGAAGCTAGGAGTGACGAACACATAAAACTCCAAAACTATTACCCTTTTCCAAACGTCCCACATTCTCTACTATGGGGAAAGATTACTATCAGATCCTCGGAGTTAAGAAAAACGGCACAGAGGATGATATCAAGAAAGCTTACAAGAAGCTCGCCCTAAAACTGTAGGCTCATTACCCCTACTTCTGCTAGTAATTGCTCGCAGAAATATTACTAACTTAATTTTAACGTAGGCACCCAGACCAAAACCACAATAACAAGGATTTTAAAGAAATCGGTGAAGCCTACGAAGTACTCTCCGATCCTCAGAAACGTGCCATATACGATCAATTCGGTGAAGAAGGTCTAAACTAGGGCATAACTTTGCACCTATGTCGGATGTATTCAAGCGGTTCCATGGAATATACCCGTAGACAGCAGAAGCGTAGGAATTAACTGAAAGTTTAAGCGATTCCGACTGGTAATAAGGGGCTACTTGTATTTTTCTGTTTGTATATTAGAAGTAATACAAGTTACATAATTACCTAACCGAAGTTCAGCTGCGCAGAGAGTGCTGTAACGCAGCATGGTGGAGTCTGGTTTACGAGATCATCGAACATTAAAGTAACATAACATAAAATGTGTTGTTTGGCCAAGACATGACTTTTTGTTCAGTTGTACTAGATTCTCCAGGGAAGACCTTTCCTTGAGACTAGGGCTTCTAGTCGGGACGTGTAGAGCTTCTAATTTGCGAGACAGAGCTGGAGGTTCTTCCTTTGAGGCGCGGGCGCCGGGCTGCGCAGCAACCTTGCAAGTGCAATTACACGGAAAAAGACATGTGTTGTCACGTCAACTATATAAAAGCTAAATAATGTTGATGGAAATCGAATCGGCGGAGAGATGTATTGATAGATAATCAACCAGAAGTTCAGACACTAAAGATATTGCACCTTTTAAGAAAGTTAAAATTAAATTTACACCATATAATCTAACTATATACAATGCCTATTTTGGTACAGTCTATTTGCCTCGAACGCCCGGTTTCGAGGCTAGACTAGTGTAAGCTCAAGATCAGACCGCAGCTGTCATCTTGCACCCACGGTAGCCGATATCAGGAGGCTCTTACCTATAGGCATTCAGCTATCTGGCTCATTCCTTTCGACTCTGAGACTCATCGAAGGCATATAGTCTCTTCTCTTCTTGATCAAACTAATTATTTATTCAGATCTCGTAGCCAGAATGAAGCTAGCATTCTTCGTTCTCTCCCGGTTGTTAGCTTGCGTCTTTGGTAGCGAAGCTCATATGGTTAATAAAAATATCGAATCAGCAGCAACCTCTACTGAGTCTTGTGCATCTTGCTCTAGTGGCAACCTCTCGAGGACCAGTATATTCGCTACATTTACAATAGTCCAATTCGCTTTCATGACGCAGCCCCATGGTTCCTTGGTCTACCCTGTCCGCCGGACATGGTTTTGGCGTGTGAACCCTGTACTTTGCTTATACGAAACTTTTATAATTATCTACTACCTTTTGTTCCGCCCTCGACAAGAACTCTCCAAACACTCTCCCGGCAATAGACAAACGACATTGAGCCAGGCAGCGATAGCTATGCGATATGTTCGCAGCCTACCCCTTAACAATCCAAAAACAAAGCAAAAATCACCAACAGCTCAGGGTCTAGGTGTTTCACGCTGGTTTGAACACGCTTACAGCATCGAACGATCCGCGCTCGCCCGATTCAAGATTACACGGGACGATGGAATTCCAGATCTCATGCCATATCTAGTTGGCAGCAAAGACAAAGCCAGAGACAAAATTCAAGCACTTGGTGCGATAGCAATTGCGTTGGTATTTGTTAAAGCCCTCACTATCCGAGGCGCACCACTTATCACATGCATCTCGCTCATTTATATTTCAAACTGGTTCGCGGTACTCTTCCTCCTCTTGCAAAGACGCCCCTCAAAACCAGGCTCTCGGGTTAGCTCTAAAGAGCAGGCTGGGACCTGCGAAACCGAAAGCTTCATTCTAGGCAATTCTCCAATGGTGAGCGCAGACGAAAACACTCTAGTATTCATGTACGCCAAACGGATAGTTGACGATTCGCGAGGGCTCCGGTTGACAATGGGTTTCGATTACACAGTTCATTTCATTTGGGTGTATATACTAGTACACTACATTTCCAACACCTTAACTCCGAAATCTGAATACGACGGGAAGAATGATTCTTATTGGGACGCTTTCCGTCTATGGCCATACCTTATTTGGGTCATTCATCTGGTTTTATTGCAGCCCCTGGAATTCATAAAGAGGTTTAAGGGATGCTCTTTAAGGACTACGGTATTCACACCCAAGGTTGCGTCAACTAGCATCGGTAGAACCATCCTACTTTGGAATCTAATTGGGCTATTGGGACAGATCCCTAAACCACTGCGGGCCATATGGAAGTCTGTAGTTATGCCCTGGGGGCCGAATGGATTGTTTAAATCTCAATCTGGATCTGCGTTCTCTTTTGCGGATGGGATTCCAATTTCAACGGGTAAATTTCTAATTTTATCTCTGGTGTCGACTGTGTTATTTTTACCGTGGCTTGCGGTATTCTATATTGCAACTTTGTTTGCATACTTGGTTGGGCTAGCGTCGTTTGAGCTCAATCCGTGGTGGACGGACGCACTCCATCTGTTTATGGTAAATCTGCTGTTATTGCTGTATCTAATAAGGTGGGATGGGGAAGGTACTCATAAATCGGACTGGCTCAATTGGCTATAGTGTGGTTTACCCTGGTACGGAATACTCTGAAAGTGGTACAAATATCTCAGAAAGGTTTATTCAGTATGGTTATTATCACCAAAAATCAAAGCTGTAATGTAAGATTCCACTTATGAAAATAAATTAAGCAGTGCGACTGTTTGGATTGTGTGCTGGTTCTGTGGATCGATTCAGCCACACTTATTTTCCACTAAAAAGCATCCACTGTATACTTCAACATCTAGACATATAATGATCTTGGGCCTACTGTTTGTAGCGAAATCGCGTAGATTAAGACAGAAATTTAAATATTTGACGATGTTATATTACATGGCATCCTTTGTATGTTATAAGTTTTCGTGTAGGGTCAAAGCCAACCAAGCAGCTAGAATCCTCCAAATTTTCACACCGACAACCTTAAACAGACACACTTGTCCACTAGCTAAGCAGTTGATACTAGCTGTGTCGCCGTTTCGGTTTCAGGGTCTATCTTCTCCACAATTGCAGCGGTTCCATAGGCACAGCATTGCGCGAACCCACCTACCTCCCCAGACTCGAAACGGAGACAGATAATAGCGTTACCGCCCCGCGAAGTAGTTTCTTCAACGACACGACCAATGGCATCATTACGAGCAGAATATAACTAAATCCAATAGTATAAAGTTATTAAACGTGAAACCTTAGGGTAGTTTGGATTTCAGGTAGGTAGGATATCATCTTACCATCGAGGTAAACCACGTTAATTCGCCGCCGATGACACTTTTGGCAACCATACCCAACGCGGCAGCCCAATTTCGTGATCGTACTGTGAGTCCGTATACGGCGCCGAGGACTCTTACAACTTTGTACCCGGGGATTTCAAACATGGTTGTGGTGATGACACCATTGGTTTCGGTAAAGCAGTGCAGGTCAGACAGCTCGGGTGGGATGTTTGCAACTTCTGCCTTCTTGTGCGAGTGCTTGCTGGACATTGTGGGTTTGAGCTAAAGATTTTTTTTATATAAGTGGATATAAGTGAATATTGGATGTTTGAAGCTGAAGCTTGTATGCGGATGGTAGATAGATATATTGATATTTTAGATCGCTTACTAACATAATCTACAAGATGGCCGAACCGTCACCAATTTATAGAAATTCTCTCTTATACATATTGTGAGAATATCAATATCTTCAACCTTCTGGATCGCCCTGCGGCTTTTTTCTTCCTTGTGCATCTAATTATTGTTACGCACAGAAATTGAATTTCCAGTCTTATGACGTAAATTGTAGTTATCGCTGGAGCGCTCGAGCTCTAACACGGCTTGGTAACGTTAGCCTCGAAACAGTGCCGGGGGAAAAGCGGATGTCGGCAAGCATTAAAAGCATATCGATTGCGTTCTTGCGACTCAGCCGCTGAGTTGTGAGGTTAGAAGTTCAGAACCCGGGCCGATGTTTAACGTTATGCTGTTGCTGCGACAATATCAGGGCGTCCGCACAAGTTAGTTGGGCATGGCGCAGCGCGCAATTTTTGCCCAATACATTAGCGGCTAGCTCGAAGGGTCTCGGAAGCAGGGCCCCACCCGTTTTTGCCCCTCAAACCTGGGCTTGGTGGTGGCTCAACCTGAACTGCGGTGCACATACCTAGGTGTCGTGTGACAGTAGTGCGGAAATCAAAACCACTGTCGATATACTCACGATCGCGTCCCTTGCAAGTGGGCGCAATACATGTGAAGTATTGGAGTTCGGTCTCCTAACTAAGCTATGGAAAACAGTCAAAAGAAAGCCGCAACTTAGATGACTTGCTGGCATTCGATACTCCTGGTTCAACTGATCCAATCAGCTGAAGGTTCATAGTTCGAGATTGTATGCTGAGGCACATCCCGATTTTTAGTGCAACCTCAGATACAACGAAACTATGAAGAACCTCCCTGCCAAGAGGTGTATAGAATGCATATACATGGTAAATTGGGTTATATTAAATATTAAATATTAATGTAATGCCAGAACTGTAACCGCAGAGTAACAAAAGACTTTCTCAAAAGACAAAGCAGAGGGAGAGATGCCAACTAGACTCCCTCCTGTATTGTCATCCCATCCCATGAGATCTAATATTCCACTCCATAGGCATCCCATAGTAAACCCGGATTCAAGTTAAGCTCCTCAACCCAATCCCTACACCAGCCTTCGATCCGCTGTGTCACGTCCCCTAACAATCGCTCATACACCCCACTCTCGAACCCTACATCCTCACCAACAGCAGGACTCTCAGTGCCTCCGAACGGTGTCGCATGCTGTCCTGGACTCGATGTATCCGGTGGCGTCTGTGCTCCTGAAACGCCATTGATAAAAAACAATCCGCAGTGGGCGCCCACCTCGTCCACATTTTCCATTTTGACTTTCACCCAGCAGGAGTCCGGCTCCCGCGGGATAATGCAGAACGTCTTCTCTTTCTTTCGGGTTTCAGTGTACTCCACCTTTTGCTGTTCGCTAGGAGTTAGTATTGGTGGCGGTGTCGATTGAAGCGACGATTCCGTCACAGATACATTCTGATCCTTCGATTCCTCTGTCGATTGCGGCGTGTTACCTCCAAGGGCATATTCTGGCGGCGGTGTTCCACTACCCCCCTCCGAAGTCACGACCAAGGATGCGGGAACCGGAACTACAGAATCAGGCAATGATATCGATGGTATCGGTGTAATCGCCTCACCAATACCCTCTCCGTTGGGCGTGTCCGCCGTTGATGCCCCTGCCTCCCCTTCCATCCCTCTACTCTGTTTCTGATCCTCGCTCTTCTCCTTCTTCGGCCTCCCCGTACTAACTGTATAATAATTCAAAAACCTAACACGTGGAACAAAAACCCCATGCTCCCTACCACTCTCTCCGAACAACAAAAGTCTCCTATCATCTATGTCAGGTCTATCAAGCGCCTTGATCTGCTCATACCGACGCTTCATGACTCCAAAGTCCAACAGAGCGCCAGAAAACTCCAAATGGCCGTTTACATACGCCAACGCCGCCTTTCTAACCCCACCCTGGTGTTTCTTGAAAAAGTCCATCCCGGACTGCCATACCGATTTCTTCGGTTTTGCCACAGGAGGAGTAAATGCCGCAAATATACTGCTTGCCACGCTGCTCGCCACGCTACTGGCAGTGTAGTTCGTATACCCGCTATTCTGGCTATACATACTCCCCATATCGTCCCTTTCATAACTGAGTCGTGGACTACCGTAGATGTTTCCGGGTATATCTGGATCGGCGGGTGGGTTTTCACCCGGTTTGAAAAGGGATGCTAGGCCGGATTTTACAACGCCCGGGTGGATGCCTATGAAGGGTGTATCGAAGGATATTGTACCGAGTAGTCTATGGCGTCCTGGCGGGAAGGGTTGTAGTAAGGCGACATCGGCAGCGAGGAGGCCACCCATGCTGTGGCCTATGAGGATGGTATCCGTGGTTGGAGATTCAAATTGGGAGAGCCTATGTTTCCAAAAAAGAACGAGTAAATATATGGGCTTTGAGGCTGAAGAAGAATAGAATAAAGGGAAGATAGAAATACCATCTGCTAAAGTTTTCGACAGCGAGGGAAATTTTATCCCTCGTTTTGAACTTCGGGTAGACCTTTGTATGGACTACATGGGTTTCTTGGACCAGTATCGTAAGCAGCTCGTGGAAATGCGCTGGGAAGCTTCGAAAACTGGTTTCGTCGCCAACAAATCCATGGATGAAGACACAGAGTAGCGTGCGCTGGGAAGATTGTCCGGATTGTATCGCCTCAATGGCGGATGGTGCGGGTAGTAGCGATGCGGTAGATGAGGTGCGGTTATCGGATGGTGATTGGTACGGGTGCAGGTCTGGATTGGTAGTATTTGGAACGGAGTCCGAAGCCGGGGAAAGATGCGTCCAGCGACGGTGGATGTTTGCCATCTCGAGCGAGGTTGACGTTGAAAGAAAGAAGGCGGTTTAGATTTGTAAAAGCGTTGGGAGAGAGTCGTTGAAGGTATTGAGCGAATGCGGGGCCGGTTACACAGGCTAATTGATTTAATATCTCAAAGAACGACGGTGAAAGTATGCGAATGGTCTGATTGTGATGATATGGTTCTGAACTTCCATTTCCAACGTCAATGCGACAAGAGCCCTTCTTATATTCTGAGCTGCTCTGGTCATTCAGAACTGATATACAAATCGGGATCCATCTATACGTTGTACGGTAGGTCTTTTCGCCATCTCAAGTTGCATTGGAATTTCCAGGCTGCCAAGCAGAGGTGACGAAAGCCCATTCAGCCCCCTGCTTCACTTTCACCAGACATCAATGCCATCCTTGCTTGTCTGCACTGTCGCAAATCAAAACCGTCTGCAGCAATTTGGCCAAGAAACCGGCACGGGCCTTGTTCGTGCCAGTGTTGGCTTCACTTCAGTTTTCTAAAAGGCGCCATGTTACCACCTTGCGCGCCGGGCAAGCGAGGTCAACTGTCGACATTGTCACAATGGCTTCACAATGGCTGTGTATACAAGATTCCTGATCATCGAGGAAGCCGGTCCGGTCTCCGACGCGCGAAAGTAAGCTGGTTCATTTTATTTTTTCTTCTATTTCACTTCTGTTTAAAATGATTGCCAAATGCCTGGACCCGAGACTACGAGTGAAGATGTGTTTTGTGTTCTTCAGGCGTCTGATCGCAAAACGCAAGCCGGACTTAAACAAGTTCGCTTGACGATCTCTGGCCTAGTGATAATTGGATGATAGCTCACGGCTAACCGATGCGATACCGCGTGTATTGACTTGGATGATTATTCTATTCAGCGGGAAAGGAGGCGCTAAAGGCGATGAGATGGGAAAGACAAATTCCCTGCTGAAACACCACAGGGCAGTGCAGACATGTTCTAGCTGACAGAATATCAAACGCACAGTGCTGACAATCCAAGAGGAATACAGCATTGAGAGGAGGAAAAGGAAACCAGAACCGATGAAATGAATATCCAGATACTGAAACCGAGCATGGCAAGAAAAGGAATTAGAAACTCAAAGATTCTGCGAATCGAGAATTTATGCCACTCTCACCCAGTCTGAAAGAGTTGCGTACGTAACATTGTGATTGAGAGTAGAACAGGAGGAAGGAGGATGCAGAACCCATTACGAATCGCTGTGGAAGTAAATCTGAAGAGTTGGCGATCAGGGAAGAGTATCATGCCGACGCGTGTGATTGTGAATGCGAGTTTTAAGAGTGTGATGTAGGATCCTGCTGAAATCGACTGGAAACACGAAAGAACAAAAGCAATGCACCCCGAAGCTTATATACCGATTTCCGCCATTTAAACAATAAATGCATGGAATAAAAAAAAACATTGCAAAAACATTGCAACCCGCCCCGGAAACACATACGCAAGCTAGCTTGCTGTAAAAATTCGCCACTTTCCCATTTTGTTTTGCGCCTGTAGATCGTAAGAATCAATGGATATTAATCTTCAACCTCCACAATTCTCTCTTTAATATCTCTCTTTTCTCCGTCTCTGGGCATCATTACCTGCGTCCTCAATTGCTCCTTTGCGACCATCACATCATCCTCCCACTCCGCATAATCTAGATTGCCTCTCTTCATGAACAAGCTATCTGAATAGAAGCTGAAATTGTCAAGACCGCGAACTTTGCGCATCTCCTCCAACATGCAGAGCCTCCAAACTCTCGTCGATCTGATACTGATATTGTCGCCGTAGGCGTAGAATCTCAGATCTTTCAGCCCCGGCATATCTTCGCTAATGATCCGCCAGACTTCCTTCCACGTCTTATTATCATAGGGCGGGTATAGCGGGATCTTTCGCGATTTTTTGCGTTCGGCGACGAATTGTTCAAAGTGGGTGACGTTGTGTGAGAGTTGCAGATGTTTGATCAATTGGAAGTGGCGCGGGGAGATGGAGTTTCGGAGGTGTAGTAGCATGTCGAGCGTGTTTATGCAAAACATGTTGCTAGAGTATAGGTAGTCGGAAGCTTCGAGGTAGACTTGACGGCATGTGAAAACCAAGCCGCCGCTGTACGAAGCGTATAGAGCAAGACGACCAATTCGGTCCGGGTCCTCGTATGTGGTCGGGCGACTGTAAGTGGGCGGGAGGCAGAGGCGGTTGTAGTCGGCCTGGACTTCAGGTTTGCAAGACCATAAACGGCTGTCGGCGCACGGATTGAATCCCACATTACAACGGACATGACTGAGAGACTTTTTGGTATTGATGAGGTGAAACGTGTTCCCACCTAGGGCGTACTTGTAGATGAGGTTTCGAATTTCACCGGGGAGCTGAAGGAGTTTGGACGCGAGTTGGGGTTCCGGGGGTCCGATCTTCTTGCCATCATTCGACGATTTTTTCGAGATGAGGGGGAAATTGATCTTTGGCTTCTTGGGTTCCGGAGGAGCGAGTGATTTCCGGATCTTGTACTTCTTTCGCTCCGCGTAGAGTTTCTTCTGGACTTTGGTCTCGTCTCTTGCAATCTCCCAAAGCGCTTCGCCCGAGATCCAGACAAGACCAAAGGGGACGAAGATGCAGAACCCGATCGCGTTGATGACCTTCCGCGTCCGTGTTCGCCTGACCATGTTGAAGGGGGTTCCTGGATTGGAACCTAGTTCTTCAGGGCAATGTCCCTCTTTCGGTTAAGCTCCTGAGTGCGATCTCTGGAAACCTTAGTGATGGTCGAATACGGACGGAAGCAGCCCGAAAAAAAAAATCAAAACGGTACGTCGACGAAAGGAAAGCTAGCGACTCGTGGGGAAGAGTTCCGAGGATGGCATCCGGCCGAGAAGGAGCGGAAAAAATACAAGACGAAAAATAAAAATGAAAGGCGGTTCTTATATATAAAGAGAGGGGAACGGGTGTTCAAAAGGTCTAGTGGGGCGTCGTTGACTGTTAAATATCGCGGGAACAAGGGATTCCTACTTTTTGCTTGGGGCTCTTTATCCCTGTCAGCCTGGCTGAGAGCCAGGTTCCTTTGGGTCTGGATTGCTGTCTTCTTGGTTCCAGCCCACCAGCCCGCCTCGGTGGAATGTAGCAAACTGCCTTTAAGGATCTTCGGTTGTTTTGGATGAATTTAGCGAGAGAAAAGAGGGAGTCGGGCAAGTTTTGGATATCTTCGTGAAAGAATCCTGTGATAGCGGGATGAGATGCGATGGGTGCTAGCTTGCAACGGACGCCCGGGGTATGGGTGGCGAGGAGGCGACAATCGAAACTGGACGAGCATTCGAAGAGGGTGGTGTTAAGGAAATGCGATATATAGACGAGCAATGCAATGCGAGCACCAGCAAGTAGGATGGAGTGACGGTACCAAGGTATCGAATGGAAACGACGAGGTGGTTTGGCCAAATCGGCCTTGGGAAGAGGCGATGGAGATAGACAGATATGACGAAATGAAAGTGTGGCCGGTGGGAGGTTGATGGAGAGGCGAAGGAGGAGGAGAAGGAAGGAAAGAAGCAGCAGCAGCAGACGAAGAAGAAGAAGAAGAAGAAGCGGTTGGAGGGCAAAGCGGTTGAAAGGCACAGACTACGCCGCGCTGATCGGAAGGTTTGGGAGCGTCCCCTGAACTAAGTGGTTTATACGTTCTCTCTCATATACCCGCTAGCTAACTAGACAGAGGAGGCTCGAGACTATTTCGTGTTAGACAGAGAAATGGATTGTCTCGCCATTCGTGGTAAGCGTGCTTCGACGGCGACGGTGAGGTTTCAGGCGATATCACGCACCCAGGAATCTGCTCTTGGCCGGTCTGGGCGGCGGGATGATGAAAGCCTCCTCTCCGCCGTTCGTATAATCCCGCTCAGTAATACAGGATAATACAAGACAGCAATACGTCCAATACGTCCGATACGATATCCAAGACCTGGCTATTCGGCCGTATTGAAACCTCGTAAAAACCTGTTATTCGGTTTATTCGGGGCTCAACACTTTGACGAATGAATCCGCTCCGTAGACTTGCTGCCACGTTTTTTGCCATCCGGACCAATCGACGAATCCCGCCAGCAGATCAGCCTCGAACTTCTTCTTCCACCTCGAAGCTGCTCGCTCTCCCCAAATGGCATTTTCCGCCCGCGCCTCCATACCTCGATTAGGTGGGAGTGTGCACTTTCCCTGGTCTGCTTCTCAGTCTCGCCTTCCGACTTCGTTGCCGTCGTCGCTCGGAGCAAAAGCGCACCCCATTGTTGTGTCCCAACTGCATCTCCGGCTCGCAACCTTACTGTAGAACGCGAAAGCCTAGCAGCGAGACTAGCCGGCCTTGCAAACAACGGTTTAACCTTTCCATTCTCGGCATCGGCCTGTCACCAGTCGCAAGTACTCCCAGTCATCCGATATCCACCTGTTTCGAGAAAGTCTTCTAAATCTCGCCAAGAAACATGTTACCGGATGCTCTAAAGGCATCCGAATTTAGCCAGCCTCAGCGTTGACGCTTTGACGGTCCCTCCCCCATTAGGATCCATATCGACGCTGTTTCGATAGACTGAGAATCACTTTTGAAATAGTATTCTGGGTCGATGTATGTCCGTTATAGCCCACCGGTTATATTTAACAGTCCCTAAAATGCTTCAGGGTGGCACACAAAAGCAGAGCACTTGTAGTGTCGCAATATTTTCAGAACGATCGATCAGCCAGAATTCTGTATTTGAACCGTGTTCCCCGTCGCTTGACTAATCATTCCTCTTCAGCGTCTGGACGAAGACACCCTCATCGAAGGGCTGGCAAGGCTTTATCATTTTTAGCTTATCTTATTGGTCAACCGAGTTGAGGCCATCGCAAGGTTGGCACTACATCAGATGGCAAAACCGTACATGTGATGGCGGGACAGATGTTATCGGTTGCATCTAATATCAGTGTATCTTCTCAAAACCCGAACTGGTCACGCCTCTGTTATCACCAAGATAAACAGACATTCATAATATTTTTTTGCTCGCTTTGCAAATTTGCATTTAAAATGGTGCTATAGCTCCGTTACGTGAGGCGTCTTGCCTCGAAAATGCCGCCTTTGGAGACGGCTGACGATGGAGACAAAGAAGAAGCAAACGGTTATTCCAGCATCGTCGCTTCAAACTTCAAGTACACTGAGGTTATATGTTCATTACCTTTTTCTACTGCTGGCTGGCTACCAAGCTGCAGTGGAGAAACTAGTACAGTTGAACAAGGACTGTACGGCATCCAGATGAGTTTCATTGACCACCTCCTGGTTTAAAAATAAACGGCTTCCAAAAACCAAGTGGTTGCATATGCTGTAGCCAAACATATTTGTGGGACCTTAAAGTCGCTTAGAGTTGCTGCTACAGTCGGCAGCGCGCGGGCTAGCAAGGCCTGTCAAGTTAGCGAAGTGCCCAAATCTGACAATGCCCAGATATACTTGTGCATTGTACTGCCAATATATTATATCTTCACTTGATTAATATTATACTGATGGCCTGATGGTATCGCCCCTCTCCCTAAAGCGATAAACTGTCGCGGCCTGGATAAATTTCGGGGTAACCGACGGATTACTCAAAAGCTCTCACCTTCCTTCTGTCGAGCTGGTACTCTCATATTATATCTGCGCTTGGCTTCCTGCAGAATATTTTCGCGATGATCATCGTATTTAGCCTTTTGATAGCTTTGATGACCTCGAATTCGAACTTGCAATCTAAGTCTTCTGGTTTCAGAGAACACTGCCTTCCGCCGAAAGCGCACATTGTGCGGTCTCTCCTTATATAAAACGGTCGCATGAATCTCGGAATTCCCCAGCGTCGCAAATGTGGAACCACTTTAACGATGTTGCGAACGGCCGACCCACTATCGCACCCACAAACAGAGATAGTTGACAGAGTCTCAGGCACGCGTGGCTCGTTCCTTGCTGACAGAACCCATCGTGCTGCACTATAATGAGGTGCTAGAGCTCCTCAAGATCCCGTTTACTAGGCTTCAAGCGCTATCGATCGATCCATCACCCTCCCCTGCAGCAAAAAATTTAGTTGCTGCTAAGTGTAGACTATTTTCTGCAGCTTATGCATGCCGCAGTGAGATCTCACAGCTCCCAGTCCAGAAGCGGCATGGTAGGCTCCAAGTCCCACTGATTATTCAACAGCCGCACCAAATTAACTCTGACCACACGTACAACACACTTCCGCTTACGGCATTACACCTGCCCTTCAACCGTCCTCCCTCACAGAATTTGTGGCCAGTGCGCCGAAGAGATGGCATGGAGATGGAGCCGTGTGTATCTACCGATATCTCGGAACTAGTCTGTCCTACCCTCTCGTTTTGGAATATGCAGGAACCAGGCGAAGGCTTCTATTTCCGCGTGGGAGATGCATACATCCCTGGTCATTATCCACGAGCTCTATCCATCTCCTACTACCAGTCTCGCAGTTTCAGTGCCGAGGGCTTAGGTTCGAAATCCTGAAACTCGGGATAGCCAATGTGCTACCTTCTATATCGATTGTATTAGACAGAGAAAGCACTGTGTACCCGGAAAAATGGAACCAGACGACGCATCGTCAGCACGACCCCCTAGTACTCCGCTAATGAGACGGGATGAGTGGCGAAGACCTATGCAAAGGCTTTTGCCCCACCTTCTCTACCCTATTTTCGCGGATCTTCGTGACTGAAGACCTGGTAGCGTCTGTCAAGTTGTCGATTGGCGTATCTTGGCGGCATCAGCGGAGCCATGGCACCTTGAGCAGACCCTGAATCTGGGAATTTAAATAGAACACTGCCGGGGCGATCATGTCTAATTCTTTTTTGTTCCCAGCAGTCATTTTCTCTCGCTCTTTCATTTTTCATATAGCTATCCTTCTTCCTTCCATCGTTTCCGCATTTCATTTATTCGCACTCTCAATCGTTTTAATTCAACCTACCTCCTTCAATATTCTTTGATAGATATTGGGGAGAGTATAATTCGTCACTTTCAGTTCACTTTATGCCTTATCGTAGGCTTTAATTATTCCTAGGAAACACAATCAGTTCTACCTTAAGCGCATTACCAGCGTCATTCTGGAATATGCATTTATCAACTTTGTTCCCAGTTCTCTGCCTTGCTACCTCTGTTGCTTCTCTGACGGCTCCAGCACCAAATGCCGAGAGCGAAGTTAACACTGGCGCGGGCGCCGCAGCACCCGGAGAGGTTATCAGAAAACAGCAAGTGAAGCGCTCTCCAATCGACCTGGCCGAGGCTTTAAGCCATATTCGAGGCCCCTCTCTAATCATCCCAAGTCATGGCCAAGACCCCAGCACTAATCCGCCAAACCCTGAAAATCCCACCTGGATGGGTGACGGCGAAAATAGTGGCCAGGGCATGACACCTTCGGAGGAGAATGGATGGCTGAATCCTGCCTACGTGGTACCCGAAGCGGAACTGGAACCGCAAGCTACCATTGAAAACCCACAGCTAACTTCCGTAAGCGGTATTGACGTTAAGAAAGACGACCCGGCTTTGAATGCTGCAGCTGGAGGAACCACCGTGAAACGTCAGGATGGCTTCAAAAAAGTCTATCGCCGATCTGACCCCAGCGCCTACGGGTCAAAAGTTGATCCAGTCCCAATTATGCAAAGCCCTCCAAGTAACCCACCAGAGGATGCGACTCAACTCTTCGAAGATCTGTACAATGTTCTCATCGGCATGCCACATAGGCCAGCCAAGCGTCCGGCTGACAACAAAACGATTCCTGGGTCAGTTGAAGCTCGGAGTCCAACTGTAGATCCCGAGACTGTACGAAAGCACTTTGAGCGTCAAGTTAGCAGCTTGTGGGCTGCAATTGGTGGCTCGGATACCGATGGCAGGTTGATTGGTCACGGACCACCTCAAAATCGAAAGGAACGTCGTGATCAGATCGCTTCTGCCCTTGAAAAGGCTGAAATCACCCAACGGGATCTTGACGAGGTCGATGAGATTATCGATGCTCTGGGAAAACGTGAACCATCTCCCATCGCCTCTGGTGACTCTGAAGCTCTCCAGCGTCGTGCTACCTATTACTATCCCGCTATAAACAGAGTATTCAGACTTCTAGCTATTCCGCCAGGTGTCGACGAGGTTTCCAAGAATATCCTTATCGCTCTATTCGGTCTCAAATTGGAAAAGAAACGTGAGCTCGAAGCCCTCGAAGCATTAACGGAAGAAATTACAGAAGCAGCCGTCAATTCAGTAAACCCAGAACGCCGCGATGCTGAAGACTCCATGCCGGCAACAGATCTTAAGAAACGCGGGCTCGCCGAATTGGTGGATGATACAATGAATAAACTCCGCGAGCCAGACTTCAAACGTTCGAAGCGAGGTATTCCCAGTACTTCAGAGAACGTTATTGACGACAACTCCAACTCATTTGAAATCGGAAATGGACCAGATGAGAACCTTGTCAATGTTGTGAATGCCATCTCTCACTCAGGGGCAAAACCAGGACGTCATAACCCAACAAGGTTCATCATTTCGACCAAAAACAAGGCTTACAACTATCTTTTAACCAAACTCTATCGCTCTAGTCCCTTGAATCAGGATGTTATCCAGATTGAAGTTGAGCCAATGGCAACTCCTAAACCACGGTTCCATCTATTCTCATGGCTCCAGAACTTGGGCAGGACAATCAAATCCAAGGGATGTCACAAGAAACGCAGTCTAGAAAGCACGGAAAACGTCAAGCGCAGCGAGTCCCAGCCACTCAATTGGGATGTCGAAAGTCTCCACAATTCTATCGGGGTTGTTAGGAGTATTGCCGATGACACAAAGGAGACCACGTCGAAGCGCGGTATCGCAGCTGCCCTTCTTTCCGAGCTCGCCAATATCAAGAACACCGTCGCTCCTGAAGGTCAAGACGTCTCTCGGCCATCCTTCCAAGATAACGGGCCTCCGGTCAATCACCCTTACCGATCTCTAAAAGTTGCAAAGGCAAAACGCGATGTGTGGAATGGGCCAAGCGGGGTTGCGGAAAGTCTAATAAATCGAGTGCACGATTTTAGGCTCCAGCCTGGCCCTTTTGAGGTGAAAAAACGCGACTTTTTCCCTGATATGCTACGTCCTTGGTGGTCAGATAAATATAGCGCTTTGAGACCGGTTGATCCTAACAGTTTGCCACAAGGCGGTGATACTGTTTCTAGTGGCAATCCTGCTCCTAGTGGCTCTGATAGCTCCAGCAACAAGAAGCTTAAGCGACAGGACTATGGACTTCCTTCTGCGGAAAGGACATGGTTTAAATGGTGGCCATTTGGTGATAATGGCATTTGGGGTACTTCTCACAACTGTCTCCGCTTGCGTCTTGCGGATGTTTCCTGCAGTGTTACTCTTAAGCGGTCAGTGACTGCTACTGCTTGGGCTGAAGGAAAAGTTCGAGGTATGGATCGCAGAAATCTGTTTGGGGATTCCGAGAATACTATCCATAAAATGGATGGTGTAGCTGAGGAGAGAAGCGCGAGCAAGAAGAAAGAAAAGAAAGAGAAAAAAGAGAAAAAAGAAAAGAAAGAGAAGAAAGAGAAGAAAGAGAAGAAAGAGAAGAAAGAGAAGAAAGAGAAGAAAGAGAAGAAGAAGAGTGACAAGGAAAATAAGACGGATAATCAGAGCGCAACCGCGGGTGTTGCGGACCCTCAGTTGGGAGGTATTCTTAACATGCGACTTGGCATTTAATATTTTCTAGTGAAAAACCCCTTCGACAGGTTGCATTAATTAACTGGTGATCGCTTTTATTTGGCTCTTGGAGTACTGGGGTTGCATGCATATATATAATTTCAGTGTGTGGTTGTAATTTTTGCAGTTCAGTTCCTTTCAATGTTTCTATTCTTATGAATCTCCTCTGCAAATGTGGTTTCTTGCTATCTGTTCCTTTCTAATTCGTGAGCATTTATGACTTGGATTTTAAACAGTGTCCCTTTAAAATTTGAAACAATCGTATTTGTTATTACAGTTTAACACTACAAGTGTTAGAAATCGAGTGCAATGGAGGATGATCAGAAAATATAATGGCTGATATTTACATACATACATGGTGATGTGGCCCGTGCTGCACAGTTGGGCCTCCTGATGCCGTGAGTCCGAGGTGCAGAACATGCAAGCTTTTCAAACTCAAAAATATTTTGCCCCAAACGACAGAAAACTATTAAACCAGGTAAGCGCCGTTGTTGAGAGCAGTCAATATCGTTCCTCGAATTTCGATATCTGTGGCAGAGAGATCTCGAGAAGTGGGTCGCGAACCGCTTTGTGTGATTACTGATCACTAATCCCCACTAACCTCTGTTGCACAACTCAAAGGAACCATAACACGGACGTGGGAATTTGCTTCCGGACAGGGTTATGGAGACCTTTCTCCAATGGCGCTGGTCTCCTGCGCAATGCAAGATGATGATAAGTTACAGGTTTTGTTTGCTACTGGTTGCATGGCAGATAGTGCCATATATTGCAAAATAAACCACTGAGGCTGGCGATCTGGATGAATTTGTCTAGCGGTAGGTGGCTGTCAAGGCTTCCGGGTCTGTGCAGCCATGTATGCCCTACAAAATGTGTCAGATATCTCGTTCTATAGATATATCAAGTGCATTTACATTATGACTGCAGCAATTGTTGGGTTTGAAAGTTACTGTCTCTATTACGCAATTGCCATGGGATTGGGATCAATATTGTGAGCGTACGAACCGGGTCTAGTGTTTACGCGTCGGACTTGAACTAGCGAACTCACGGCGCCAATTTCTAGTATATAATGTGTTAAGATGGTCGCCTGAAGGTTGTAAGCTTGACATCCCCCAAACTTGGGTTTAGGGGCAATCGGTTATGTCCGCAGATCGCTTAGACAGCTGTTTCGTGCTCGCTTCCAGATGTATGATCAGTCACCATTGTTACGGAACGGCACGCGGATAACGCAACCATGGGCGATTCTTGCAAGTGCCAGGGTGGGTACCCCCATATTTCAGTAGGAAAGTCCGAGCATCGGCACGGATAAATCTATCTGCATAGAGTGACTTGTTTCTAATTGGATAGTGTATCATGATGTTTCGGGTGCTAGGGGTATATCTCAGAGTTCGTTAGTTTTCACAAAACTGTATTTTCCAAGTGTCAATTGATAACTAAGGAGCATGCATGTGCATGAACCTTATCAAATATACACCCTGGTTCATGGGCTTTAATGCATGCGGATCCTTTAATGCAGCACGATAGCCTTTGAAGCTGTGGTAATAGGGAATCGATATTGCATCAAAAACCACAGGCACCGAGATCAAACGAAACGGTTATTATCTTCAGTTATCGCCTTTGTCATTGCATGTGATGAATATACACGATAGTCTAATCATACATTTTTTCTATTAACCGCGCTATGAACGGTAACTGAGCTCTCTCCTGTGCTGCATGCTCGTAAACCTCGATATGATTCCTTGATATAGGAATACTAAGTCATAGATTGAATGAGATGGTAGGTTGCCCACGCTCACACACACCAACAAACGCAATGGAGAGGACAGATGGAACGAAAATATGCACAACGGAGACTTTTCCAAGTTTTAAACCATTCCGACAGGTAAATGTCAGAGCTCTGGCTATCTATAACTGAACAGTATTTGTAAGCCATGACAATGGAATTCTTAAGATCTTGTCTATAAATACCGGATACCCTCCCCTCTTCCCATCGACTACTCTCTTCGTCAGTAACACTTCATCAATACAAAACCTCTACCACTCTCTCGAAAGCATAAAGCAATCACTATTCTGAAGTTTAATCAAAAATCTCTACTATGAACACTCTATTCATATTCTCGCTCTTCTTTTTCAGTGCCTTAACTGGGGCCGCTCCAGCAGACTGGAAGCGTACTGCAAACCCAGAAGCTCAGGGTGGCGGACGAGACTGGAAGAGGGAGGCTACCCCGATATGGTCTCCTGGGTGGAAGAGGGAACCAAAGCCAAAAGCTGAACCAGAGCCACAAGGACCTGGAGCATGGCCTCCTGCATTGAAGAGGGAGGCTGCTCCCGCTCCACCCTGGAAACGGTCAGGTGAGATCGATTTCATTCCAACAGTGGAGAATTTTGCGAAGCGAGACAAGTGATTAATTGAAAATCGACGACTGGGATAGACTGACTCGGCTCCTGGCTCGAGATATGGCGAATTGGGGTTTGTGGTTGGATTTATAAAGTGCGATTTGGATTGGACGATTGTGGATTTGGGATTTACGTGCCGCTGGCCGTAAAGTTGGGACGGGGGCTTGTTTAGTATGGTGGTTTTCTTGGAATATAGGATGATTCATGCGCATATATTACGATTTCAGTCCTACACGATACTAGAATTATCAAGTACATCGCGAAATTGGTAGATCATATGTTATCTTGAAACTAATCCGAATAATAAGATAATTGTTTTACTTTGAAAGCTAGAGCTTAAGACTTGTTGATATCTGACACATCGTGCTTGATAGTTCTATCATAAACCTGAAGCTGAACACGGAGGCTGTTAGAAAATCTACGCAATAGATTCGAAACCTGAAGGCTGTTCGTGAAGCAAAATGTCAAAGAAGAAGAAAGAAGAAAGAAAAAGAACGAATTGTCCTTTCTATATTAGCTACATAATATTGAAACCTATAAACCCTGATCGATCAATGTAATTTGTTGGGGTTTATACTAGTCTACTATCATAAAAGATGGCTAAGAGTAGGATGTTAAGTTGCTTGCGAGAAATGATAAGAAGAGTGAATTACGATTGCAATCTAGCTCTATATAATCTTTCAACCCTTTACGCTTCACATTTTATTTCTATATTTTAAATTTTGCTAGGTAATCAAAGACTCACTACAAAAGCCTCCTGATTTAAACCAATGTTTTTAATATTTACCTCGAATTGACAAGAGGAATTCCACTTTGTCCCGAAATCATAACTCAGGGCCCTCGATCTATAGACATGAGGCTCCTAATGAATCATTAGCTCACTTTCTGTTATAGGTATTAGTGGACAGAGCGATTCTTGGTTAGTATCGACATTCTATTAAAATCAACCGCGCATCGAACTTCTTCGGCGGGGCCTTAATTGCACTACGACTTCTTGAAGAAACGTAGAAGTTACTGTTACGAAGTTCGATTTTGAAAGCTTTATTGAACAGAGAGAATTTGACGAGTCGGAAAGCCTATGCAGCGCTAGGGTAGTTTTTAGCTGATTTTCAAATTCTGCTACTAATATAATAAAAGATTCGACATGTTAGCTTGAGGCCCTATCGATAGTGGCATCTTACTTTCGAATAGGTTGCTTGCTAATTATACACCTTATAAATTCCGTCTTACTGTTCTAATACTTGTCAAAGTATTGTGCTTAAACAATGAATTATCTAAAAGTTTGTCGGGTCGTAATAGCAACGGTATACCGGTATTCGATGTATGTATCTTTCTCTGAAAGAGAGAGGTTGGGCTGCAACGGTCAGATATTCTTTGGAGTCTACTTTTAAGGTAGCACAGCTATTTAAAACGTCGATACCTCATCTAGAAAACGAAAAATAATATTTTCCATCTTAACAATTCCTTCGAACCATACTCCATCCATATTTTCTTTCGCGCCATCCGCAACGGCTACCATCTTCAAGACAATACCCACCGCGCACAATTAAACAAATACAACAATGCGAACATACGAGAAGATTACAGTTCGTCTGCCCGGGCCTCCGCCTCTTCTTCAAGAGCAGAGTGACGTCCTTCCACCTGCACTCGGAAAGTTGGCACCTCTCCATTCGGAGAGTTCTGATTCCACAGCCTCTTTCACTATGTCTACCGGTTGTGATAACGGCGGCAGCCTTCAAACTGACGACACCGCAATGTCTTTACCAAGCCAAAATGCAGAGGCATCATTGGCTGGTTCGGATTCAAAATATTGGAGTAACCACTTCCGGAGCGAATGCGGTCGACGCAACATTCATTGTCAGATCAAAGTATCTAAGAGGCGGCATAAGTTCCGCGCCACCGCTTATGTGTGGTGCATGAGCATCCGAGGAGCCAAGTACTACGCAGATGGCTCTTCCAATAAACGAGAGAAAGCGATCGAAATCGCCGCAAGGCGAATGTTGGAGAAATTTGAAGAGATTTCCCCCGAAAGAAGACATTGACGAAGGAACTAGTTTTAGTGAGGGACGGGAGGAGGGAAGGGATTAATTTCTGTATTTAGAACGAAAGATAATGAAATTACTGACTACATAGTCATCATTGAGTCCGCTATCATGTCTCATATGGAAAGGAACTTGTGTCTTTTGTATAACTAGCTGCAGCAACTCGAACATAACGGACCAGCTGAGTCTGAGCCTACAAAGCTTATTATCTTAATGATACGAAGGACTTTTTAGGGGCTGTTCGCGATGATGTACCTAGCGATAAACTTATAGACAAGATCTTAGCTCCGGGTAAGGAATCTCGGCCTTGCAGGCTTCGAAGGATAGCATCTGGTTAATATTGCAAAGTTGCAACGTTGTCGATTGTATTGCATTGCATAATGACAAACTGCTAAGTTTTCATGACTAGGGATGAGTCGAAAAGGCTTACAGGATTGCCACGGGGCTCGAACTCCCTATCTACTGAGACAGAAAAATCGTAAAAAAAAAGGGGGCCCAAGCCGGCTCCAGCGTTGGCGTATAGCGGAAACATGCGCCGCTTTAAGGCGAATACCAATACGGACCTGGTGGCAAGACGGAAATTTTCCCATCTCTTGAGCCTTACCGACTTGAGTTAATTCCTACCTGCTACTCCTAGTATTTATACCAATGAAAGACAGATGTAGGCGAGTAGGCTGTTGTTTCTCCATATGCAACTCTATACCTCATTGTTCTCATAATAGATATCGATACCATCTCACGATGGGCACTCTTTCGCGAAGACACTTGCATCCTCTAACCGCCTTTAACAAAAAAGAGAAAAGTTTATCTTCCTTATTAGATTGGTTCTCATGGTTATAGGATATCAATTTAAAACGCATCGCACCATCAAATACAGCATTGTATTGTTCACCGGCACCACAGAGTCAGGCGTCCACCGTTGCAAAATACCACATAAATATGGAGGACAAACTTTCAGTATGTGTTGCAATGTTGATTGCAAATGCAAACGTGTACAAAGAGACTACCACCGAGAATACAATTTATCTTCTCCAAAAAGCTGGTACTTATTTCAAAATATTCTTAGGATCCTGCCTGTGGGTGCCAAATATGGTAAATCAGAATAGCGATTCTCGAAAACATCACTATTCTCGTAACATCCGAACCAATCATGCAGCTAGCAAACTCTCGCTCGAGGCTCATAATCTCACTAAAGAGGTCTAGAGGCACCTCAGCCTATAAACTTACAATACAAATACATATAAATTACCAAGGATCTGTACATGCATACATAGCTGGAGTTCTTTTAGGTGTGCATTCGCAAGCCAAAGACATGCATGAGGATTTTCGCTTGGCGTTAGCTGTTTGGCCCGCCCTGCACAACAGCCGCACAAAACGGCAAAACTGGCCAATTAGAACCTGCTAAATAAATATATATCACCGCGACATATAGAAGCCACAACGAACGATTTTGCACACGCCAGAACATCCGCCAGGTTATGGTCACAGAAAACAAATGATAATTGGTTCACGAATAAAGGAGACTTTGGATGTAATTATGCAGAGTTTTGGACAAGTAAGACACAGGATGCCGCTAGGATGCCGTTTTATCTTGCGTGATTTTTACAGGTGTCAACGGAAATGGATGGAACTCCATATTTAAGAGCCTTCCCCGCGGCCAGGAGCAGATGGGATTTCTCTTCTGCTAGCTTGCATACTAAATCATATATTTATTTGCGATACCACAACGTCTAGCATTGAATTATGGAAGAGAAGCGAGATTCAAATATCCATTCCGCTCCCAGCGGGATGGCCGTGGAGTCAAACTCAGACGCCACAACCACGCGTACCGAGTCAAAATCAGTTGCCAACCTCACGAATCGGATCGGATTACTCTCAGCGTTTCTCTTCTTCGCAAGTACAATTTTTGCGATTTCTTGCATGGGATGGTTCGCATTTCTTTGGTGGGGAACAATTGAAAATTCGCTCTGGCACCGCATTGTTCTTAACAACTGGCTGGTCCGAGCTATTTCACTCCCATCTTCATTGTTTCGCATTGCCATAGCTGTCCAAGCGGCTTCTTGCCTCTCTATGCTGGCAGCACTTGCGTTAGAAAAAACCTATGTTCCACTACCTAGTGTAAGTGAATAATCCTCGAATGAGTTTGAAATCTTATTCAAAATACATCTTTACTAACCTTGTTTGGATCATTGCTAGCTTGCTGCGATTTCGATGATGCGCGCCACAGCTCCCGGCTTAACGGATACTCTATTGAAACTTATTTGGCCGCTTATCGGAACAGCGCCTGGCCTTCGAAACCTCAGAACGTTATCAGTTGTCAGCCTTGCGGCACTTATAACTCTAACCTCTCTGGTTCTTGGGTTTGCTTCTACTATATTGTTGTCGGATGTGATTGTGCAGCCGATACCGACAAAGAATCAAGAAATCAGCGTACCAGTTGATTTCTTATGGGATACATCATTCAGCCCCCAATACGGTTTTCCTGTCATGTTCGGCGGCATCGTTCCATACTATTATTGGCAAACCAATCAACCGACCCTGTTTCCCACATTTGCTGAATATTCGGAGAGCCCTCTAGTTGCACCAGGGATCTCTGATACGGGAGTCAAAATTCGCGCTTTTCTTCCGTTCATCGAGTCGCTAGATAGGATCAGTTTAAAAAACTACCAGGGAAAAGCGGTTGTTTGGGACTCAAGAATAATATGTCAGAAACCTCAGATCTCGAATTACCAAGTTCGTGTCCCGATTACTGGTGTTTTTGAGCTTAGTGGAAATGTTCTGAAGACGTTTGCAAATGATGTATTCGAGGAGGCAGATTCTGGAAGTGCAAAGTTCACCTGCCGTTTCCGAGGAGACACTACCGCCATTGGAATCTGCCAGCTCCAAGGACCGAAATACTATGAGACCGACATCCCTTATAGTGGGGGTTTGAAAAGTGAGTTTGGAACACCCGGTCACAGCATACGAGGAGGAAGGGGGTACTTGTTACTTGCCAATCCATCCGCGGTGAACCTGGATACGTATCTTAGCGAAAATCAAGAGTGGGCAGTTGTAGGTAAAGTTACAGCCCAGGGCGATACTGGTGGTACCGTCGTGGGTAGTCTTTGCTATGCTGCAATGGACGCCGTTGATCGAGAAGTTGAAATCTCTGGCGCCAAACCTAAAACAGAGCCACGGTTCGCTGGTTACAACACCTCGAGGCCACAGGCAAGTATCGCTGGAGGTGACGCCCTACCTGCATTTACGTTTGATGATATCATAACACGGTTAATACCAGGAGACGAAACCCCGGAAGCTCGCGGAATTTTCAACTTGGGTAAACCTGCAGCCGGTTGGGCTCAGGATGTTTCTGATAGCCTGAGGTCAGATGGCCCTTGGTTTCTGACCAAAACAGGAGGTATCACGGTCAGATCTGAGAATTTCCTTATAACTGCTCTTAGCCTTGATGGCAATAGAAAGCCCAACGGTGAACCCTGGACAGGGGAGGGTAACGGCGCAATCTATTTTTCTGATTATTGGATCAACTCGCAAGCAGTCCCGGTCCCAAATATCGTCGTGGGCAAATCTTGGATTGGAGACCTCTATACTGCAGTTCGAACACATCCCAACGGAAACACAGCACTAGCTCTGCAAGCGATTTTCACGGGTATGGCTAGCAATGCATATTATGACTACTTCCAAAAATTCAATCGATTCGAGAGCGCAACAATTGTCAACTTCAAAAATGTGTCTTCTGCCGGGGGTCCCTATGGAACACGGAGAGGGAGTGAATTTGTAGATGAACAACAGGGTCTCCTCACCGACCACGTCAAAAACGGTGTCCCCGTCGGGTATACCATCGTTGCTGTTTTTTTGGGTCTCCAGATTGTTTTTGCCACGATAATCCTAATTAGATTCCTTCTGGAGACTACTGTGACTCGTATCGGTGATCCGTGGCAAGCTCTTGCGCAGGTGGCTCTGGATGAACATGATAGCGGGATCAGCACGATCTTTGCTCTTAGCAGAAAAGTCAACGTTCATAGGAGCGACGTGGCGAAGGAACTGGAAAGCGAAGAAAAGAGTCATATTCGTGTGGGCTTGGAGCAAACAGGCGATACTGTCAAACTAGTAATGAAAGACCAACCTGGTGCTGTTTAATACGGAGATATAGGATATAGGCTGGCTGGGGATACGCTAAAGTCATCCTCTTTACTGTATTAATGCAATGAATTTATGAAGTTTTTACTCAAAGATATACGTTATTTAGTTAATATAAGATATCCTATTAGACTCGAATGTGGTATGTTCCTTCTAAATTTCTCTTATCTCGTTATTAATCGTAATTTCTCAATATAAGTTTCTCTCTGAAAAAAAATCCTAAGCGGCGAGATAGCTCCAGAGTTTCCACTCTTAGAAGCGTGTGTTGGGGAACTAAGGGTCTATTATGATGTTATGTAAGCTAAAGCATGCATCGGCCTCATCTAATCATAAAATGGGGGCATATTTATGCAGCCCAGACTGCCACGCGTTTTCTCTATTGTCAAACATTTCCTATGAATATGTAGCTATAGCTCTTGGTCAAGATACCTTTATTCCTTCAAATATACGGAGAAAGCCGACCTCGAAAATGATCGCGAAATCCTAGACTGTATTCCGTTCCCTAACCTTAGTATCGCCACAATCGACTCAGCAATCCCAATAACATGTACATGCCGTATACCTATTGCATTATGTAACATATACTAAATAGGTAGCTCCGCTTATATAAGAACTTCTGTGTAACAAATAATTTTCCGAAGTGGCATCTCGCGGCAATCAACAACGCACAATATCCAACGTTATTACACCATCCCATCAAACCGCCGGCTGGGCCGATTAGTAAACCACAATCCCTCCATCTGTCGAATACGAATCCGGCAGAGATGCATACTAAACCTCAAAGACCCCCGTCGCCCTCCCTCTTTTCGACCTATGGGAGCTCTGTCATTTGAAATAAAACAGGGTCTCCGAGGCAAAGTGGGGCTAGCGCATCGGTTGTAGCTTGGCCCCACCAAGCTCCCATGCTAGATGATAAGCATGGAAAAGGTTACTCGAAAGTCCAACATATCCTGAAACAATGTAGAATAACTATGGCGACAGAACAGAGGATTTCCCCGCAATCAGGCAGCTCCGAAGGTCAGCATTTAGTTCTTATGGTGTACCGGATGTCCGGATACGATAGGGTACACGGCTTCACGAAAGGGGGGTAAATCGAGGAAAGATTGGCTATAAAAACAGAGTTAGAACTCCTGTTGAGGTCCAAATATTCTCCAAGACAGCGTCAGCACCATCTATATCCCAATATACTTGTTGAGCTTTTCGTACTCGCTACTCCATTGATCAAGATGCCTCTCTCCACCAACGAGCAAACCAATGCTACCGCCGAGGCCCTTGTGTCCGGTCTTAAAGGCGCCTTTGGCGATTTCCCAGGCATTAGACCCGGTAAATAAGCCATAACTCACCATCTTGCTTCACAACCCCTTGTATATACTGACATTGATATTTTCTAGCTCACGCAAAAGGCACTCTCGTAAACGGGACGTTCACCCCGACCCCCATCGCCGGTGAACTTAGTAGAGCCCAACACTTCACCGCACCTTCTACCCCGCTTACTCTCCGTTTTTCAAATTCTACTGGTATCCCCGTCATCCCAGACCAGAATGAGAACGCTACTCCTCGTGGGCTCGGTATCCGCTTCAATCTCGGAAACCGCAAGCACACAGATATCATCGCCCATTCCACGCCATTCTTCCCTGTCAAGACCGGCGAGGACTTTCTCGCCTTCCTCGGTGCCCTGGGTGCTGGTGGCGACACGCTAAACGGGTTCCTTGGTAGCCATCCGGAGACACTTGCGTTCATCCAGGCGCCTAAACCCACGGCTGCAAGCTTCACCCAGCTCAGTTACTTTGCGGTGAACGCTTTCAAACTCGTGTCGTCCGATGAGAAGGTAACGACGGTTAGATACAGAGTAATTCCCACCATCGATCCTGTTTGGCCAAGTGCCGAGGAGCTGGATGTCAAGAGCCCAAACTTTCTATTCGAGGAATTATCGGAGAGGCTGGCTGCTGGGACTGTTGACTTGAAGCTCCAGGCTCAGATTGGCGAGGAAGGAGATGTGACGAACGATGCTACAGTCCATTGGCCGGATGACAGGAAAGTAGTGGACTTGGGAACCATAACACTGGAGAGTGTTGTGGAGAAGGAGAAGAACGACGCGGATCAGAAGTATATCATCTACGATCCGGTTCCAAGAGTAGACGGTGTTGAGTCTTCTGATGACCCGTTGCTTGATATGAGAGCTGCCATTTATCTTATTAGCGGCAGGCAGAGGAGAAAGGCTGAGTTGGAGTAATACTGCAGCACGACTATAAGAATGGAACCGGGGATATTTATCTTGATTATTTTTTACGATTGGCTTATCTTACGTTCCCACGTGTCTCCTAGCTGAATAAATGAATGAATGATATATAATATTTTCTTAAAATACAAACGAGTGTTGGGTTTAAGCTAATAACCACACGAGGAATACTTGTAAAGCAGTGAAATAATATTGAGACCTATGGATTGAAAGGATTACGTGAATGATCCGGCGTTGTATTCTATTGGCGTCCAGTTTAGATAAAATTGACGAACTCCAACTCGATATTAAGATCCTCGGTCATGAGAATGACTTCCCGAAGAATTTACAAAGCTGGGTTATTTAGAGTTGAACCGCTCAGAGCTGCTCATCTCACCGCTATACTCTTTTGCTGCCGCCATTCTAGTCGCATAACTGGCTTCAAAGCAAATACCGGGGTGAAGAACATTGAGCACCAAACAAGCCAAAACAACCATTCTAGAATTAAAACAACGATCAGTTTTGTGGCTTCACAAGCAGCGAGATTTATAGTTTAGACTAGTTCGAATAGTTGAACTTACAATCCTTCCAAGACCAAGAAGTATGTCTCATTAACCATCAGTCCGCCACCCCATCCATCAGCCATCTCTGCAACACGGTAAATGCAGCGGATATAGATCAAGATGGTGGCCGCACCCAATCCGACAAGGAAAGCCTTGAATCGCCTGCTCTCCCTCAATCCCTTTTGGCTCTCATCGAAGCTGTCTCGTCGCTGGTAGGCACGCCAGGCAAACTCTGCGCACAGAGCCATGAACATGGTCATGGTGAATACCTGCCACGCCAAGCCAGCGATAGTAATGTGAGAACCAATATTGGTGGTCGCTTCGTCATCTGAAGTGGACGCGATAGCACCGCCGACGGATTGCATGACAAGGGAAAAAAGATCGCAAGTGATAAAGATGTAGGTGTACCACCGTGGTGGGACGCGGGAGATATCGGTACCGAAGGCGACGACACTATTCAGAAGTCGAAACGTTAATTTTGCTTGTCGGTATATGAAGAATGAACGGCCTTGAAGGAGGTTAACAGACATTCTGGCAAGACAAAGATAGATACCGGCGGCGTAGCAGGCCGGTGCGAGTGTCAAACAGCAGATTTGTATCATGAAGGCTTGACCTCCGAGTCCTGTGAAAGGATCGCTGGTTGCGCCAATGCGACCGATGTACCCAACGACCTCGACTATCTCAAGATACTTTTGTTAGACCACTCTCTTAAGATCTTCTTCATTCACACTGATCAATGATATCCATGGTTTTATAAGGTAGTGAAAGAAACTTACGCAATCCACCCAGTGTCGTGGCTACGAAAAACCCCCAAGTCTTCTTCCAAATCCCGACCACAATGAAACCGATAGTTGAGATGGTAAAAAGCGCGAGAAGAACAGCATTGAATCCCAGCTTAGGCTTGTACCCAAACATGCTATCCGAGACCGGACAGGTGTCATAGGTACAATAAGTTGTGACATTGGTACTAGTCGATGTATCGTTCATTTTGGAGGATTTGGGTAAAGAGAAACCCGAAAGGTGGAAAGAGAAGAACAAACAAAACAATAAGTAATAGGCAACAGAATAAAAAAAAGGGACCACAATGGCAATGAATATTAAGGTGTGAGAAGAAAGAATATACTATCTGAAAGAGAGTGTGTTCTCTGATCTGCTCAATTAGACTGATAGAAAGGCGAAAATTCCCTTTCTTTTATACGTAGGTTCATATACCTTTTTCATACAGGACAAATTATGGCTAATTGGCCAGGTGGATCTGTGTCATGGAACTTGAGGCTTCACTATTCGCAAACCGACCGAGATACCAGAGATTCCGAACGTAGTAGATCGTCAATCAAAGGCAACAAAGTCGCAATTCTAACAACCTGGTTTCCAATATCGTACAAGCCTTCGAGACTTGCGTAACTCGATCCACAGATGTTCTCTCAAACAATTCTTTTCTCAACAGTATCAATTGGCCTCTTCTAGAAAAAATCTCCTTGAATCTCTCCGCTTGGACTTTTGATAGTTAACCAGAGATACTCAATTTCGCCAGGGTTGGGACGCTTAAATCTTGGCACCGGAAGGCATTTTCACTTTAATGTTACATAATAATATTGTGCGACCTGCGCATAGCCAATTTTGATACTGGCCGGTCCTATTGAGCCTGCGGTTGGCGGTTGACGACAGAAAAAATAAGCAAATGGTTAGGGGCGTTGGTTGGGGAATGGTCCTGGGCTTCTGCCCTGTGAAATTACTGGGCGGAACATATGCAGGAGGACAGCCTTCATAAAGGCGTCGTCAGCTTCCAGTTTGCAACTTTCTAGTGTTGATGCGGTAAGTTTCAAGGACAGATTCTGACTAATCGCAGATAAGTGATTCGAGAAAAAACCAAGGTCCGGATAAGGCCGCCGTTTCTAGCACTTGCGATATTCTTTCTACTCGTCTCCAGCGACAGGTGGATCTAGTCTACGGGGTAATGGGTAGCTTAAAATAACACGAAAGTTTGTGTTGCTGAGTAACTTTCGAGCTCTTCGAGGCCTTAACATCACAGATATTGCATTGGACCTCCTCCACGCCCCAGTGCAATGGCCATGCTAAGTAGATTATCCGAAGCTGTCCCGTAAATTCAACTTCACAGTATCTACTGTTCGCTAGTCCCTGATATCATTCTAAATATAAAAACCTGAAGAAACCAGGACACATGATGCATGAGAACATGAAACCTGATTTCGTGGCCTATATTTCAACACATTTCTTCCGCTCTCGTGATACTCCCTACGGCGGCATGCAGAGCCACTAAACAGAATCAAGCCCAGGTCCCGGCCATACAACTCCATTTATGTACGTTCCAGTAAGAAAACCTTCCTCATCATACGCCTGGGCCGACTTCCGATCATTGAAGGGGAATTGTTACTAATGACGGCTGCTGAGCCTCTTTATCGACGAGTTCGTGCTTCCACTCCTTGCGCTTCTAACGTTATGACTTTCGCTTGTGGTTGTCCACGTAATCCTCCCCCCCAGAATTGCCATTATGAACGAAATTAAGATCACAAAGTCGACTTTCAGGAACGGCCATTTAAACGGTAATGATACTGAGTTTCGTCAGATTCTACCAATGAGATTCTCCATTGCTATCTAATCTTCAGTCGGTGTATCAATATTCCGAACTGCAAAAATATCTACAAAATGTAACAGCTGAGAGAAAGGCAGCATGCCAGCGAACTACCGTGCTTACTTGGGCTCTACCTTCCTCCTAACCCTAACCTTGAGCCCACCTTCCATAGGTAATGTCAAACTGTTCCGACTTCTCCTTCGTCCTATTTTCTCTACCTCTTCAAACTCCCAATTTCTTAATGTCTCGCTCAACACCCAAACACCCATCACCTCTGCCATTCGCTTGCCAAGACAGCTTCTCGCACCCCCATTGAACACTGGGTACTCTGCTGCACTCTTAACTTTTAATTTTGTCTCTTTGAAACCATCGGTGATGTCTATCGTCTCAATCCATCTATCAGGCCTAAACTCGTACGCATCTTCCCCCCATATCTTCTTTGATCGCCCATAAGCATAGGGACACCACACTAGCACACTATCGTGGGGTAAGACCGTGCCATCTGGCAGCACCATTCCAGACGGATTCAGTGTTTGCTTCAATTCAAACGGGACAGGCGGGTATAGTCTCAGTGTCTCGAGGAACACAGCATGGCTTCTTGGCGTGAGAGCGGTACTCAGGGTGGCGTATGTATGTACGGCGCCGTCAGAGGACGGCAGCTCATCCGTGATATAGCTCGCAAGCTGCGGCTGTTCGAGGATGAGATGCAACATCCAGGTCATGGAGTTCGAGGTGGTATCCCGACCTGCGGAGAGGAAGTTTATAGCGGAATCAGCAACGACGTGGTGTTCAGGAACCGCGTCAAGGAGCATGTTTACTAGATCACCGCTGTCGTCCCATGACAAACTTATGGCTTCTTCGGTGCTCGATGGGTCGTTTTCAGCCTTTTCGCGGCGACAAACGGCAAGTCGAACGATTTCGTTTCCGAACGATTTGACGATTGATACGGCTTTTCGGAACTTGTGGCCGAAGAGGTAATAGTTTAGCTTCCACACAGGGTTTTGGAAACGCAGCGCGGTGAGGTCGGAAGCATAGTCGAATGCAGCGGAGAAAGGATGAGAGTTTGATAGATCCATCTACATTTCGAGGTCAGCATAGTGTCAAGAGATTCATAATTGGCCTGCTTTGCGTACGCCAAAGGCTACTCGTCCCATAACACGAGTGGTAAACTCCAGATACAAATCCTCCATATCAACAACTGCTCCTGTTTCCGCGGCTGCATCGAGCTCTTCTCTCGCTCTCTCCCAGAACTTTGGAAATACTTCATCGACGAGGACTTGCAGATGCGAACCAGCAAAAAACTTATTCCCCGCTTTCCGCTGGGTCTTCCATAGTTGTCCAGATGCGTTGATAATTCCGTGTCCTGGATAAAGCAAGCTGTCAGTCTGGAGCTTCTTTATTAACCCGTCTTGAATGTGATATCGCAGGCAATGGAACGGTTGGGCAAACACTTCGGAACGAAAGAACTCATACTACCGAATAGATGCCAGCTCCTCTCCTCAAAAAATGGTCCCTTTCCGAACCCTTCGCTTCCTTCCTTCTTCATTACAAACTCCAGCACCTCCGGACTACTGACCACGATCCCGGGCGGTAGCGTAGGCACGCTAATCTCGTAAGTTTCGAAACCGAAGACATCGTTGTGGATTTCGCTGAACCAGTCGAACAGAGACTGCCGATCCAGAAGAAGGAATTTGAGCCCGTTCCCAAGTACCGGAAGGGTACCAGGTGGTTTCCTAAAGACGATGCACAAGTTAGCATTGATACCATACAATGGGTTTAGAAAATGTGTTGGGATGGTATCTTTACCTCAGCGCCTTGCCATCTCGGGTGATGCGATGCCGCCATCGATAGACCAATTGCTTGACGGCGCAGGAAAGCCCTATCGAGACTAGGACGTATACCGCAAGCATTGCATCTCGCGCGTGCAATCGAACCTGTCAGTTCCAAGTCGCAATTGAAACTCCCAGTTCTTTTAGTATGGCGATGCTCCTGTTAAAATTGTCAGCTACTTTTGGGTTTTTGGCTTTTTTGTTGAGAATATTTTCTTAGCGCGGGGGACGACAGTGAGGTATAAAAGCTATTGAGTTCATGCGCGTGCGACGAAATTCAACTTTTAAGTTATTTTAAGTTTGCTGCCGCTGCACAGAAAATTGGAGAACGTCATCACTTGGGTGCAAAGCCTGTATGGACTGATAATTGTCGGCTGCAACTAGCTGACATGTCTTCGGGTGCCGATCCAGGCCAGGCACTAAAGTGCTCTTCTCGGTTGCCGGATAGCTAGTAACTAGGGTTTCTCTCTCAGGGCGCCGATATCATGGGAACACTTTCACATGTGAGAGTCAACGGCGCCCGAATTAACGAAGTTTTCCCTCAGAACTCCGTTGCATCGTGTATCTTATCGAGTTAGCTCGGATATCTTCAGGGCTTTTATCGATTACTCTTCGCAAGCCTCCACCCTTCAGTTCCGAGTTCTGTTGGATTTTAACAGTTATTTGCGTTGGCTAAGTTGACTTTGTGATGCAGCAAAATGCAAGCAATACGAAGTCTATATCGTATTGCTTCACCGTATATCTGATTATATCACTATTTCAAAATAACTTCAATTATGGGTCTATACATATCTCTCACTCTCACTTGGTGGCGACACTCCACTCCCCCAAAACACCGGCTTTGCCACTGCTGCCCTCCCGTTTCCTCTTCTCCTCAAGCTGTTTAACTCTCTTCACAAGTATTCCGACGCCAACAGGTCCCAATACAGTGCATATAGCAGCTGCCCATATCACAATCAAGTAAATTCTATCCTCCCCTGCATCTTCATGTGGTGTTTCCGTACCATGGCCAGACGCGAATATCCCGTTCGCAGAGGCTATTGATGCGATCAGAAACGCAATTTCCCCACGGGCAACCATAGCTAGACCCAGAATGAGAGATGGATAGATTGAAAGTGGCGGTTTTGGAGGATTTTCCGAAGACGCTAGAGAAGCATCTTCGATAGGGCGGCTAGGCTCACCGTCCAGCTCTTCTGATTTCTGGGTGTCCAAGTTTTGAGCTCTTGATGTAGATGGCTCTGAAGGTGGAATAGGCGCGATCTCATTGCTATATTGTTCTATCTGCTCAGCATCCTCGATGACATACGCCATAGCAGAAGGCGAGGGCGGTGGCGTAGGTAAAACCTCCTTGTAGTCATTTTCCCCTTCCCGCCTTTCCTCTTTGCATGTTATGTTACTTGGTTTTCCCCCCTTCTTTGGCAATTTCCTGCGTGGATATGACTTCGCGGCTTTGAAAGGTACATCCGAAAGTAAAATCCATATTCCAGTGATCAACTTCCCAACAAACATGAGAACGGAGTAGACCATTCCTCTCCAGACTATGTTCCCATTAAACATCCGTTTTACTGGCACGCTGAAGCCAATTGAAGCCTGTTATTTGGTATCCGTCAGTATAAGCTCTGTGATAAGTCCGAGAACCAAACTTACGAAGAAAAATGGAATTAAAACGCTCTGGACTATGGGTAAGTAGAATTTCTCATAGATTTTTACCCCAGCGATATTATCTCCTTCTACCAAAGCATCGCGACTCTCATCCCACCAAGTAACCAAAGCACCAGCGATAAACGCTCCGAAGAGCACAGACGCTCCAGAGTACCCTGCTACTGCTACACATGCCACCAACACTCCCGTGTGAATCCCCCAGATCACATTTTCTCCATGAAACCTCCCAAGTACCTTCCTAGCCCCTATTACCCTCTTACCAACCCATCCAACCGCTACAACCGCAGCCACAATCCCAAAACTAGCTCCTACGGGTCTTGCGATCCCTCCAGCAGTGATCTTTCCACCACCTCCTAATCCTGACACGACCTGTACCATCACAAGTCCTACAACATCATCCATCATAGCAGCTGAAGTAAGCACCACACCCAACCGAGTGCCTTTGAACCCTGCCGTCTCCAGAATCGTAAACGTTGTCCCGAGCGACGTGGCAGATAATGCCGCCCCGGAAGCGAAACATTGCAGTAAAGTCGCATTCGCTAGAGGCTTCAATAGGAACGACAGGGCGATGGGCACGATGATACCCGTGAGTGCTACCGTTATGGATAAAGGTAAATTTTGGAGCAGCGGCTTTAGAGAAGTGCTTAGCCCGCCATGGTAAACGAGGAGGATGAGACCCAAGTACCCCAGTTGGACGGTAGCGTATTGAATATCAATAGATAGCCATGAGAATAGGGGAGGCCCAAAGATTATGCCTATGAGGATCTAATGTTTTAGTTTAACTCGAGCTGTTATTGGGAGATGTGTTGAGGCGTTGGAAAGCAATTTTGGAACTTACTTGTCCGATGAGGCCGCAGAAGAAGAGGGAATTTAGTACCCAATTAGCAAGGTTGAGGAGGAGGAGGAAAGAGGATACTATTAGGAGATCTGTTGGTGAGGGCTCGTGGTAGGGGAGAGAAGACGACATGGTGTAACTATAACCTCTGCTGGATACTTTCCAGCTAAACATTGCCCTCTATGTTTGCTGATGGTTATTGTTTGTATGATGGAGATCAAAAAATATGCAGAAGCAAGCTGGAGCAATATATACGAAAACGCCCTTTTCAAGGCCAAGACTAGAATTGGCGATGATTCAGTTTCGAGATCTGACAGATGACGTCGACTAACACCCGAACGATGAAACTATATGTTCTCAAGCGTCAAATAATAACTCCGCCCAATGCTCCTCTTAATAGTATATTATATGTACCATCTCGCAATATCAAAACACTACGTTAAAACTTCAGGACGCAGTATCAATGCCATCAACTGACTCCAACACCATGGCCCTTCCACTTCCTCCGTCGTAGTCGTAACACTGTTAAAGTACTCCCAGCCCATAATCCCTCCAAATCTCCCCTGATAACGATCCATCAGTTCCGACAGCGCATCGCAGAGCACATCATCCGGCACCCATCCCGCCCCGTTCGCAGGATTCGTGACAACTCCAACAACAATCTTCTTCGGATCCCACCCGCAACTCAGAACCTTCTCGTAGTCCTGCGTGTCCTGCATATTCCCCCACCCGCAGTAGAATTGCGTGTTATACCAGGAGATATATTTCCCAAACGCCTTTTCCAGATCAAAGTATGAAAACCCGGAAAGATGCGGTCGGAATAACTGTAATCCAGTCGCAACGGGTGCCAGCGTAATTATAAACTCCTGTCCAAAATCACACTTCAACCGGTCAATTAGTCTGATGATTCCTGGAAGAGACATCGGTTCCTCCACGTCTAGATCGAGTCCGTCCAGACCAGCATACTCAATCATCTCCTTCAGCGGGCCATAGTATGTTTCGAACCTATCGATGGGACCATCGAGACGGGCGTAGGATCCCTTCGCGGCACCACCGAGCATTCCCAGGACTTTTATACCGGCCGATTGCAACTGTTTACACTCTTTCCATAGGATGAGATGTTTTTCGGCGTTGTAAGGGTCATCGTTGAGAGTAATGTCTGTCGGGGACGAGTTGAGGTGAATCGCAGCGATTATAACGTGAGTAACGCCGCATTCTGTAGCTAGGAGGGGCAAGATGGAGACGTAGGTGTTATCACGGTAGTGGGTTTGGTGGTAGCAGACAATGCGGGTTTGATGAGGGGGTTCTGATGCGGAGGAGGGGTCGGCGGGGAGGACTGGTGGCATGGTTCTTTCTTGGGGGTGGGGTGGAACTCAGAGTGCTAGACGAAAGACGTGTTTTACTGTTCGGCAACGCCAAAACCTTTAAGTTCTTTTTGGTATGTTCGTGCATGGCAATGCGGTGCATATGCATACATGTTCACGATACCCTCACGACACCTCGCACCTAAAGTTAACCCTACCCGGTTGGAATTCGCATCGGGGAACGTAATTGGAAAGGTAGTAATTGGCGATGGACTCAAGGTCGCGACCAGTCGTCAGGCTCTCAGCGGCAATTCACAATGCCTTAAAGGGTCGCCGGTTCGCCAGTGATTTCAAGTCCCTGCAACAGGAAAAACGAGGAAAACAGATAAAGCCTTCACCTTCACCAAGGACAAAATTGGCAAAGAGAGAAAAGTTGGAAAATAAAGTGAATCAGTTAGGCCATGCATCTCTACTCAATCAGCGTTTGCGTCGGTCTTTCCTATACGGTATGCACGTATACTGCGGATATTTGTAACCTAAATACTCTCCATAGATTCGCTAACGATAATGTCCACGAAGTTCCCGCGGACAAACAACGGTTCATTGACAAAGCTTTAAAGTCCTCAGCAGACTGCATCGTCTTAGATTTGGAAGACGGTGTGGCGGAATCACAAAGAGACATAGCTCGTCAAAACATTTCGCATTTGATGCACAGACTCCACACTGAAGGTTACCGACCCGGCGAGAATAAAGGCGCTGAGCTGTGTGTTCGTGTGAATAACGAAGGCTGGAGGAAATCAAGTCTGTGGGAAACAGATAACAAAAAACCTCGCGCACCGTCTGAAACCCTTGACAAGGATCTGGAACTATTTGTCCGTCTTCCCAATTAAATATGTATCATCTTTTTTTCGGCCAGAGTAGAACATACGCTGACTGTGACGTGCTAACGACAACTAGGCTACTCCAGGGAGCTTCAAGCTAACTCTTGTAATACCAAAAGCTGGTGGCCCAGAAATTCTAAAGAGCTTGAGCTCAATCATCATCAACAAAAGACTAAAACATGTTAGTTACCAAGAAGCAGTGGCGGATCGGGTAACCATGATACCAACCATTGAGACAGCCTATGCTGTGATGAATCTTGAGAAATATCTATCGTTCGGGGCATGGGTCTCCGGATTTGTGGTATGTCACTTCCCCCTAACCTCGTGAACTTCGTCTCTAAAATTAATCGCGAGCTGCGATCTAGTTTGCATCAGAAGATTTCTGCGCGAGCATGGGGATGCCAAGGATGGATAATAAACTCAACATGCTGTATGCAAGATCTAAGGTTGTTACTGTGTGTAAAACACTTGGGGTTACTCCGATCGATATAGTTCGTGCTACGTTCCAAAATTCTATCCGGTAGAGATAAAATTCCGGATGTACTAATTACCCTTATCTGCTCCATAAAGGTCTGTCAAGATTATAAACGACCAGATATCCTTCTGGAAGAATGTAACGATGGTGTTTACCATGGCTTTGAGGGAAAGGTAATATACCTATATCATTTTTTTCTTTTTCAAATTTTCATATCACATAATATATGACACGGCTAACTGAAAAAACAAGCAAACCATCCACCCGGACCAAATTGAGCTAATTAATAAAGCATTCGCGCCACGGCCACCGGATGTTCAATGGGCAAGAGAGCTTCTCGGTATGGTAGCGGAAAATCCAGACCAAGGTGCATTTGAGTTCAGGGGGAAGATGGTAGATAGACCAGTGTTTAGGAGGGCAGAGAACCTGCTTGCGTTACACGAAATTATTGAAGCGCACGAGGAGAACAGGTTCCAGCCAGATGTGAAGCCTGAAGGCGAGCAAGTGGTGGATAATGCCCAAGCGCCTGAGGAAGGGACTGGAGTCGCAACGGCGCCGTAATAAGAGCCTCTTAAATCTAATGGTGCAACTATAGATTCAGCAGTATGCATATATTAGCTGTATTTCGTAACGAAGCTCCGAGATTAAAAGCTTTTGGTCACATCGAGTATCTTGGTACTTTAATCTAAGATTTTATATCTTGAGTAATTAAAATATCATTATAATTAGCATGTAGATATATGTAACAGTCTCTGGAATTTCTCGAACGATATTATTCAAAAGATATGAAAAGAAAAGGCAGATTGATCCTCGAGACCAGCTATACACCAGACCCAGGACGGTTAATCAATATTGTGATTTGATCATATTAATTAATCATGCCACTATTTTATAACTATTGTTAGTTTATATTTGCTTCTTAATTACAACTACTATTTATGCGTACTCAAAATGCTCAGGTAGATATGTATATATGCACCTAATCGGATTTCAGATCTCTCAGCTTTCTACAGCATTGAAATGCTTTTGCCCAGTCTCGGGATAGCAATCATTTGGTGTGAGCAAACCAAATGCCCAAGCTCAACTGCTCTTCACTGCTATATGCTAACTGGTTCCAGAAGGACATAGCAGCAATTAGGCACATGCAGTCTCCATACGATTCTCCACAGCCTTGCGGGTGTACGTCATGTGTCTTCCTCCACATGGGTTCCCTTTCGATATCGGTAATCGATAAACCGGGCCTATCAGTCCGAACCTCGCAACGCACAAAATTCCACATTTTGGATATTCCGCTTTCGACGGAACCGGATTAATTACGGGATCGTATATATTGGGAGATATTTCCGGCCTCGTATTGGATATATTCTCTTGGCTCGTGAAGCTTACAATATCATCTGTCTAAAACAGCTACACTTTACTCGCTCCCCATTCTAACTCTCGCTCACATAACATATATATCACCCTCACTATCTTTATATTCCAAGCATCTGCTTTCCAGGCTGTCCAAGCTCGAATCAAAGGAAATCTCCAAGTTGTGACAATAGCACGTCAGAATTTCAGACAGACTTTGCACAGGATGCGCCATGCATTCAAAGAAATCTCCGACGCGATCAAACAGCGCACAAACCAAGGCCACCAGCAACAAGCCGGAGCAGGAGGTCCCCCTCCTCCTATCCCTCCTCGCCCTAATCAAGCCGTTCTTTCCGTGAAAACAGACGATTCCTTGCTCACTACTCCCTTAGAGCGGGATATTCTCGCGTACCGGTATCACCATGGAACGAATATTGGCGCCATATTCGTTGCCGAAAAGTGGCTGTTTGGCAACCTATTCGCCGACGGCGCTGCTGGAGACAGTGAGCTCGATGCTGTCAAATCGTATGCCTCCCCGTATAGCTCTACCAAGATATGTATTTAACAGAGGTATCTTCAACTAGACAAGTAAACCTACATGGCATCGACGCCACCCGCCGGCTTTTCGAGTCATTCTGGTCCACTATCATGACATCCAACGATTGGAACTTTCTCGCCCAAACCGGCAACGTGACCACCATCCGCCTCCCGATCGGATACTTCACCCTAGGCCCCTCTTTCTGTCGCGGCACGCCCTTCGAACCGTACTCTGCAGTCTACGTCAACGCATGGACGCACATCAAGCAATTTATCGTCACCGCGGCAAGTCTAGGTATCGGCACACTCATCGATCTACATGCCCTTCCTGGCGGAGCAAACGGCGACAGTCATTCCGGTACATCCTCGCACAAGGCCGAATTATGGGGTAACGCACAAAACCTAGCTCTGTCGGTCGAATGTGTCAAGTTTATCGCGCAGGAGACGAAGGATATCCCCTTTGTAGTGGGGATACAGATCGTTAATGAGGCGATATATAACGCTCCGGGAATATACCAGTTCTACGATCAAGTTATCGATCAAGTCGGGAGAATCAACAAGTATGCAAATGTTTACATCTCGGACGGGTGGGATTTTGGTACTGCATTAAAATATTCAGTCGATAAGAACGGGCAGCTAAGGAATGGTGGATGTCCGGTCATTGTCGATACGCACAAGTATTATTGTTTCTCGGACGACGATAAAAAATTGAATCCGTGGCAGATTATCGATAAAGTTGCTCTCAGCGAGGTCGCTGGAGTGGGTGGGCAAGGGGCTGGAGCTATTGTAGGAGAGTATAGCTGCGTGATGGATGGAAAGAGCTGGGGAGCTGTCCAAGGTGATCAAAGGAAGCAGTTGGCTACCAGTTTTGGAGCAAAGCAGACCCAAACATGGCAGGCAAATGCGGGCGGAAGCTTTTTTTGGACGTATAAAATGGTGAGTACCTGCATATCTTCCCGAAGGTGACCTCGGGTGGTGTGTGCAGTTGTGTGGCTATGGGCAGACTATAGGGCTGAATCATGGGGCCTGGAGACGACGCTTGCTACGAAGCTATTAATTTCAAACGGGAATTTAAGGCAGTGCTGACGTAAACTCTTTCCGATACAGACTTGGATGCCCGGTGGCGAATGGGGATTCAGTGAACAGACTGCCAACGGTGCACTTCCCGCGCCGGCATTTGCAACTGCAGGTCCCGATGTCGTCTCACGGCTCAACGCGAATGCTCAAAGTTGCCGCAACAATCTCAAACAAACATCTTTCCAACAACATGTCAACTACTGGAATTCAACTGCCCCCGGCCAATATTTTGAACACTGGAGATTCCAAGACGGATGGGACTTGGGGTACAATGACGCGACAATATTCTTCCAATACAGAGCCAACCACCAAGGAGGGGTGAAGCGACTGGGGGCGGACAGGATTGGGATGTTTGATCTGTGGGTTCAGAAGCGGCAGCTTGAATATGAGGCTTTGCAGGAGAGGCAGAATGCAAGTGTTGATAAGGCGTTCTTCTGGGAGTTCACGCATGGAGTTAGACAAGGCATCAGGGACTTTGAAAAGGCCGTTCAGACCGGGTGCTAGCTTCTCGGAGAATAGTCGCGCCCGAGACTAGATTTTGGAGAGTGGGTAGGCGTCTCTTTCGGGGAATAATATATGTCTACTATGCATGGGTGGGTGTACGAATGCCGCGGAGAGTGACGTTGGAGGCTGCGTACACATTACCTTACGTTTAAACGAGATGATTAAGGCCGGGCAGACCGCGAACCAATACCACCATACAACTCGCTAAATTTGAAACTATTGGTTATTATTCAGCATTTGCTGGTGATCTTCTCGCGTGAGATTACATTTACATCGACTGTAGCCTGGATTGCTGTTCCAAGAATATATATATATACACCGATCGTTCCGCACGATTCTTCGACCCGATCTCTGGCAGTAAACTGACATCCAAAACCAGTGAAGATTGTTCCCGACCAAGCCGCTTGGCCCTGCACCGACTTAACCGATGAGCCCCACTTGCCCTTTATCAGAACTAAAAGTGAAGCAAAAAAGGGACCTTGAATGCAGGCAGAATCCGAATACGAGCGAAATTGGCAATTGTTCGACTCCAAACATCCCCCCAACTTTAATCTCTCCAAACCACATCACCGCCAAACCACCAAAGAATATATCCGGCCCCCCGTTTTCGCCCATCTCGGTTTAAAAATCGCACAAAAGGGCTACTCGAGCTAACTAATTCAGTCTTGCATTTGGCCTGTCACCGCTGCTCGCTTTGCGTCAGTATCAGCATACCGGTACCGCAATTGACAGGGAGTGCGCTAAGACGCAGCCATTCACCTTCTCGATAGATCTATAATTCCAGCCCAAAGTTCCCCACCCAGGAAAGCAGGTAGAGGGCAGGCCATGGATGAAGTGGACCTGGATTTCACAATACCCAGCGATACCTTCGAATTTTTGCTTCAAGTGCAAGCCCTCGAAGGTGCCGTTTCTTCCGGTGGTCTCTCTCCGGCCGGTGACTTTCAGTCCAGCGCTGTATCATACTCTGGCGGTTCTGGCTCGGAGTTGGACATCGAGCTAGTGGGCTCGCCCGGCAGCGGCGCAACTGGGAAAAATAGTCACCCGAGAGGCAAGGATGCAGCGATTAAACAGGCGCATCGGCGCACGCATAGGAAGAGTCGGAATGGATGTGGCATGTGTAAGACCCGCAAGGTGAAGGTATGCCTCTGATTACCTATACAGTAACTCCATACACCCTAGCCAATTATTAGACATATATCAATACCGCATGCATATGCTAGATGATTAAGCGTTTGCTAATCATGGCCTGTTTTAAAATTCTTATCAGTGCGACGAAGGCAAACCTCGCTGCGGCAACTGTATGGACCGCAACGACAAATGCGCCTACCCAAGCCCTTCTCAGTTCCGACAGCATAAGCCCGTCACTTTTCGCACTTCTGGCAGCCGCTCATTGTCAGATCCAGGTACCCCACCGGACGTTTACGACGATGGCGAGTTTGATGAGGTAATCCCCCGTGTGGTGCCCGAGTTCAGCAAGCGCGCCATCAACTTTGATACGTCCCCACAATTCGCCCTCGTGCCAGGACGCCCCGGTAGGCCTACAAATGACGCCAAACTCTTCCACCACTGGGTCACGGTTACATGTAGTAGGGTACGGTTTCCAAATAATTCCTCCACGGCGGAATTAATGCGTGAAGTCATCCCGCAACTCGCCGTATCACATCCATTTCTTCAAGATGCGCTCCTGGCCTGTGCCTCCGTGCATATGCTGGATCGAACCGTTGCAGAACCCCAGAGCCTTCTTGGCTCCGCATCCCAGAAGTACTTTAATAAAGCTCTACGAGGCTTCCAGCAGGTTCTTGCGGCGCCAGAAAAACCCAAAGATCGCATAGAGGCGATGTTTGTCGCTTCGATGATGATTGCACTCTGGAACGGCATGAACGCTTTCCATCACTCCAACAAGGACGACTTTTACGATGAATTTGTCAGATTTTTTCACATGTCGCAAGGGCCGAAGACCATCGGAGTCAATTTTTGGGAATGTCTCGAAGGCACACGGTCTAGGCGGTTGATTGAAGCCAAGGAAGGCGCTACAGTACTCGATGATGAGCTTCCGGAGTTTTTGAGAAACGAGAGGTTAATGCTCATTGCCAGCAAGGTGAAGGATGGCCTCGAAGAGGAAGTGGAAGATCCAACGACACGAGAAGTATACCGGACCACCATGGGACTAATAGAATGGGTTCACGCTGCCCTGTTAATCCCCACACATACGGTCAGCGAGCTGGCTGGGCGGGTCAACATGTTCCCGACGATGTGCCCTGGGGCATTTGTGGCGCTGCTAGCGGAGAGGGATGAAAGGGCTATCGCTATTGCAGCGCATTACATGGCTACAGCGTGTAAAGTGGACAACTACAGCTGGTTTTTGGCAGGAGGTAAAATGAAGCGATACATTCGGGTGCTATGCAGTATGGTGAAGAGGAAGGAATGGGTAGTGTGGCCGCTGATTACTATCGGGGATAGTTGGACGAGTGTATTGCTACAGGTGGACGGGAAGAAGGATGAGGAGATTCATAATCTCGCGGCACAAATCTTGGGAACAGCACCGTATGAATGGTAGTAAAACTTGGCGTTTCCAGGTTTCAAAGTCAATAGCGGGATGGATTTCTGATACCCTTGGCTGGCTGCTTCCTGCTTTAATTTCTGTATCTCTTTTGAGCATTTGCTTTGATATTTGGCGTACTAAGCTTGCTGTTTGGTTATACGGGAGACGGTTGTTTTTCAATATCCTTCATAGGTACATTTTCAGAATTCATATCCAATTTTAATGTCATTTGATAACGACATGTCTACAGCTTTATAATAAGGAATGCTACGCCGATTTATGATTTGCATACGAATGTCAGACTCAACCGTTCTTATAAATATACTTTGAAACGCCAGAGATTAAGCTTTTCTACTATTATCACCGAAACCCTTGAAATTAATACTTGTAACATCGAGACGCTATGGTAGCAGGCTTCACAGCATAGTAATATACAAGGATAAGAAACAAACTTCATGTGTTCGAATTTCAAACTAAAATAATCCCACTCCCGCGATATAAAATATCAACAAAAGAATCTGACCTGTAGATCGTAATTTCGAAGCCTCACATTCCCTTCGTTAATACCGGCCCTATTACCGCGCTGTTCAATGCGCCATGCATGGCATTTGCTCTCTAGTTTCCCATAATTCCCTTTTTGGCACGATGCTTCTTATGGCTTTCCTTGGAGCCGCTTCACCTTCTGCAAAGGCACTTCTTTCGGTGTTTTGTGCCATCGGAGTTATAGCGACTGTCGAATAGTCAAAATTAAACATATTTAGTTTAGACAAGCCTAAAGACATTATTGTGGATACCTGATGCTCGTATTTATATGTTTCTATCCACAAAGCCGACTCGTTTATAATTAGTATGAGATTTAGAAAAAAAAACCTGGGTTCATGTTGTTAATATATGGCGGTTTCTCTCTCTATTTCCCTTCGTCGTAACAATTTCAAAGGTAAAAACTTATGGAGGGGAAAGTATAGTATGTTTTTCTTCTTAAATTATACAAATTAGAGGCGTTCCAAAACACCAGAAAAGAATGCCCATATCTCTATTTTTCTCGATAAACCTGTAGACTTTATCTGCTCAGTCGTTATGCAAACGATGATTATTTCTTGAAGAGCGGGGATCAAAGGAGGTATTGAACCATCTATCACTGCTTTTTTCCGTATTAAGAGAACTTATAAGTACTCTCTGGAAATATTGTATGATAAAATGATTACCTAGCACGGTTACGTGCCCGGGGCTTTAATATTGGTAAACTACTTGAGTACCTAACCGAACCGAAACCCAGAAGTATGCTAATTAACAATCTTGAACACTTGAAACCCGAAAATTATACGCCGGTGATAGAAAGAATAAATGAAACTCGTCAAAAGTCGTTGCTAAAACCCCATCTTTCCGTTTTACAAAAATTAACATCCTCCACCTCCACCACCACCGCCATCGCCACCACCACCACCAAAGCCGCCGCCGCCTCCACCATCTCCCCATCCACCGCCATCACCGCCACTCCAGGAGTCAAAGAACCCGCCTACGACATCTGCACTATGGCCGTGCTTTCTCTTATTTCGCTTCTTGTATGCCTTCTGGGCAGCATATTTTTCGTGCCGTGCCCCGCTTGCTGTGCTACCGCTACCAGAGTAACGGGCGTTGGGCTGGGAGGAGTAGTTCTTAGAGGAACCAAAGCACATTCCGTTGATTGTCTTGCGTTACAAAACGCGGAGGAGTTAAGATCTCGAGCTTGTGAGTTTTTATCGTAGATTAAAAGAGTTCGATTTTGACAGCGTGTTTTATAGTTGCGTTTCTTGTAGGATTTCAGCGTGTTCAGTAACTCTTGTTAGAAAATAACAAAAAGATACTTCCTTGATATCTTTGTCGTATGGTTGGTCGTTATCTTAGGAGATGTTATGAAACGAAGAGGTAGTTCAAGTCTCCCTTCCCTCATTTATAGACAAATATTCCCAACTAACAAGCTCATACGAGGGTGGGAGTTTAATTCCATCGTCCAACAAGACGAGGCTGTGAGAGAAGCACAAAAGGCGGCAAACTGTCAATAATAACTTGTTAACGCATAAAAGACTTGGATGGAGCACACAACATGATGAAATGATCACCCGGCACTGCTAGGCGGCCGGTATAGCCAAGACCATAGTTTGTGGGGATGTTGTTACCATATGCTAGCAAAACTACCGAAATCTGTATTTTTATCCGTACCAGGTTTAAATGACGAGGCTCACATAAGCACCTAACGTTAGTCGGCTTGAAGGCTTGATGTCCAGTTGGTAAGCTCCCCTCTAGTGGGAACGCAACCTGTCCGTCGGAAAAAGAAAGACCAGGGTTTCTAGAACTAATGAATCTATATGTTTGGCGACGATCTGGTAGCTCTTCTCAGATTGTTGCAGTGCCGCAGCAAGGCGTATTTGACGTTTTGCGCCAAACAGCCAATCTGATGTTCCGTCCCTACAGGGGATGACGTAAAACCAACCCCTTGGCGGTAGGACTTCGTTGTGTCGCTCACCAGGCCATGCTGCACCCATCGCACCACCCATTACTTGATGGCGATAGCCAAGAAAACGGACTTGGAGGCCTAAACCGATAAGAAGAATCAGATTGTCAATGTAAAATAGCGCCTTCTATCAAGCACATATTGAAGATGTGGATGGGCGGACCATTGCGACTTTCTCCGCGATTCTATATTGCTCAGGCATAGAGCGCTCGTGCATGCGCAAGTGCCTCTTAGAATTTGAGCCTAAACTAGCTTAGACCCTTGAACTTAATCGTATCTGAAGATAGAGTCGCTGACTGTAAATAGTTGAGCCGGGATTTCGGATTCTAATAGTATTGCTTATTCGTGCTAATGCAGAAGCCAGGTAGAAAGAATTTCGATTGCTTAGACTAGATACGCCTCCGACTCTTACTTTACGCCAGTACAGTGTAAGGTGTGTGTACATACAATATCTTAATACTCCAGAATGATAACTGAATGTCTCTTGCGAACCACAACACATGTCGCATTCACTTTTTAATTCTAGGCAGCGACGCAGCAGCCTCTGTGGAACACTGGGTGGATGGTTCACAGCATCTAATCCTTCAGTGCAGTGGGGATTATGCTGGCTCAGCTGTCTACTAACGCGCGGATGCCTTTTAATTCTCCCGGACTACAAGGTATCCTTTCTGAACTTGCATCGAAAACTCAGTTTTTATCGTGTTATTTGCATGGCCTTCTAAACAGTGTAGAAGTTGACTGCTCATATGATCATGTGGTGTCCCTCATCAACTGCGCAGAGGCTAGAACCTCACCTTTCTCACCACCACCCAACAGAAATCTCTCTTATTCTAAGATTGATATTGGAAATTAGTTACCAACAAGCGCAATTATACTTTTCTCTCTGGTCTCTTGGACCCTAAGAAACATGTGCAGTTAATGAGGTGAATTCCACACCCACTTGCATGGGTTGACTAAATATTTAAGATATTTAAGTAGAAGCTCGGACAAGATGGAGATTTGGTGGACTACATGGTTTATTATTATTATAAGGCTTAGATTTCCTAGCTAGACAGGGTCCCAAAGACACAGCTTTTAACCGAAAACTTAGTCTCGCCAAGTTTACGCTGGGAGTTAGAACGGCTGGAACGGACTTAGACCTGACCATGCATGCCAGAGTACATGCTGGACATCCGCCCGCTGCTACCGCGGATAGTATAGCCGAGCAATATCGATGATTAACGGGATCTTGGGGTCTTAGCATGCAGAAACTTTCGGGTATTTATGTTCGTCTATTATCTAAATCCATCCTATGGAAAAATAATTTTATGATATCTCTCACAACAATATATCCACATACTTTCTTAGCCTCGGATCCGAGTAATATACATACCTAGCCTCTACAAGCATCGGAATAGACGCGATTGGACCTATGGATTCGATCAAGGGTGATACTGTATTTATTGCAGCATTACCGTTCAAAAGAACATTTGATTAGAACTTGATTCACTAACCTATTTACCTTGAAATAAAGTCCTTAAAGTCTTGTTTGAAATATAAAGAACTCATAATATGGGTGGCAGAGCTACTTGTCTGATGCCTTAAGGATAGTCGTCATTTTGAAAAATAAAAAAACATATATGAAAATATATTTATAGTTATAACTGATGTCAGAAATAGTATGTATATAGATTGGAATACAATGGTGTATCGACATGATTAAATTAGATTAGCGCTCCTATCTAAACCGAGACTTTTGGCTGTTTTAATTCCAGAATGATTTCAGCAACATACGACAAGCTACTCATGCACGCTCGTTGATGTCCCCTCCCGGGTTTTCAGGACAACTGATCAACCCAAAAAGGGATATTCAGTTTACATCATGTTTCCAAAAACCCATCCACCGACAGCCAAGCCGATGGCACCGACAGCTGCCATTCTTGTGGGAGCGGCAGCGTTGGGGCTCTTAGTCGACGAGCCGCCGGGTCCCTGACTGCCACCGCCGCTATTCTGGCCGCCACCGACAGGTTGTGTCGCAACAGATGTTGTGACCTGTGTAATAGTGGATCCACCGCTGGTAAAGACTGAAGTGGCGACAGATGTTATAAGGGTGACTGGGACAGAGGTTTGGCCAGCCCCCGCGCCAGTGAGAGAAGCAAGCTCCTGGCCAAGGGAAGATGTGAGGGCTCCGAAAGTGGTGCCATATGACGAGGTGCCACCAGACAGGACAGCAGCAAGTTCCGATTGAACGGACGAGATAGCAGCGGAGTCAACTAACGCCAGTCAGTACATGATATCAATTTTTACCCACTATTTATTAGTTTGGAGATTGGGGTTTACATACCTGGAGCACTGGGACCGCCAGTAGGAACGCTGGTCGGTACGCTGGTAGGCGCACTGAGACCAGTAACGGAGCCAGTATCAAGGCCTGTGCCAATGCTGGTTCCAGGAATGCTGGTTCCAGGAAGACCGGTTTCCGTGCCGCTATTAATCGGAACGGATCCAATCTCGCCTGTGCTAACAGCTCCACCACTGGGAGCGCCAGTAGGAATGCCGGTAGGGACACTAGTTCCAACGCTGGTAGGAGCTGAAGATTGAGCAGCCACAAGGGCGAAGAAAACACTAATGGCGTAGACAGACTTCATTTTGATCGTATAAAGTTGTATTAATACGGAGACTTCGCAAAGCAAGCTTTTATTATTAAAAGAAATTGAGAGAAATATACAGCAACGATTACAGCGAACGCGTTGACTGTGTCGTATAATGCTCGGTAGAGATCAAAATCCGTGATTAAATCAGGTATTCAGGAAGAGCAGGTGCTTCGAGGTATTTATACCGGGCCCTATCTCTAAATCTCTCCGTGAATTGCAACATTAGTTCCGCGAAACAAGCAAGCTAAAAGATTTCTTTTTGCTCTACCTGGCAACATGGAGAGGTTGGGTTGATTCACGAGATAGCACAGTATTCTCAGCTATATTGTGAAGGGATTGTCGGTGTTGGTGTGGGAATATCTCCGTAAGCCTTTGTACCATCCCAACATGCCCGGTTTCAAAGTAGGTTAGATGCTCGTCTCTAAATACTTAAAGTAGGCGGGATTGTAATAGAGACAGTATAGTTAATGGTGTGCCCGCCAGGCAGAATGCAGGGGAATGCTGTAGGTTAGTGTCAGTGGGTCCACAGAGAGTGGCGGATGTATATTTCGAGAACCAGAGATCCCAACTAGGTCAGGAACATCCATAACCCAGCGCAATCCCAACAACCGATTGAAACAAATTGCTAAAAACGCGTGTAGGCAAGATAACATTTACTCGGCGTAAATGCAGCTCACTGCAAGTTGAGCCGTACCTCAGCGGGGAGTCGGGTCATGGGTCTGAGCTATACTAGAAGCGGCCCATTTAAACATTGCAAGAAACCTGGGCAGAGGGCGCCCTAACACGTTGGCTTATGATTCTCCCCCATGCAACGATGCTATAAACATCGATTGAATCGGGTACCTGTGAGGCCATGTTTTTTTTCAAATACAACTGGTCTGTCATTATTCAGCGCCATGGGCTGGTGCCGGATTCGATATATGGTGCACCAGTAATGTCTAAACCAACACATGTACACATCCTGCACCCACAGTCCTAGGTTGTTACACACGCTCCCAAAACAAAATGATGTCTGAGAAAACTTCCACGGAAACAATAGGCAAGTGCAAACTGGGTTTCAAAATAGGTTTAAACTTTGAAATTAATGGTGCGAGAACCCGTTGAAGCTTATCAAGAGAAATTATTAAGAGCTAGTTTACTCTCTAACCATATAATATAAGCCATTCTCTTATAACTTCAGAGCTATAGTCCCTACCCGACTACACATGCGCATGGTAGTCCCGGAAATCTCTATGTCCTTACTACATACGTACATACCCAAGTGCTTCGTAATTTTTAAGCTTCTAAAGCCATATAAACCCGTAATCTAAGAATAAACTTTGATCCTGGGCCAGTATCGATATCCGATATCCTAGATGATGTTAGCACGATTGACATGTTGTCCCATTCGAATAATAGCAATTCGACAGCATACATCAAGACTTAGCTTAGACTAGCCTCAGAGGAAATAGGTGTTGAGCCCCAAACATCCAGCTAGAGAAACCCAATCTTCGCTACTCTTCTTCCTTTTTAAATTGATAGAGCGGACACCCTATTCTTTTAGCCATCTATAGCAATTTAAATGTTTCCCACAGCGAATTATAAATTCATCCAACGCGAATATCAAAGCACTCTGCTATCGCGGATTACTCTAGATTGGCATGGGATAACGAATCACTAGTGCACTTGGAGTTTTTGTTGTCGTATACGCGTAAACATTGGATTCGCAGGATCTTATCGGCATGCCGTGATACAGCCTGAGGAAGCAAGATATTCTAACCAAAGTATCCATGCGTCTTTATCGGCTCTAACAGCCCGAAGACCTCATGTGGCTTGCGCATTAGGCTAGCCTTGGCCTCAATCAAGCCGAACACATGCACTGGACTGGCACAGCATTCGCTAGATCCATTGGCGCCGTCGCCTGAGCAGTGATAGGAGAAGCTACCAAAAAAAAAGAAAGTACTAGCTTTGCGATGGAGAAATCGCTCTATGAAGAATAGGTTTCATTCCGAAAGTAGCGGTTTCTTACCCCTCTTTTCGTTCCTGATTGCATGATCGATGCTGTATCTTTCGCCGACTCTCCGATTTAGTTTACCACACAAGCAAAGCGATTCTCATTTATACAATTCGAGTCGGTGACACGGCTAATAGTAGTTCCTACTCCACCTCCAAGCACTACTAGCACTCTAGGACAGTTCCCCCTATTTCCAAAAATAAGGAACCGATCCTCCAAATCCAACTTAAGTTTCTGTTAGATCCAACAAGAAAACTTTCGTGGCTATTTGTTGTTCCAATAGTAATATCATATTCAAATACCGCTGCTCTGGTAACATAGTACCGGTTACGCCGCTGCCATTCGCCATGTCTTCAACCGCCACCCCAACCGCGACAGGTACTCAACCAGCCCATCTCCGACCCAAACTGTCGGAACTCGCAGCAGCTATTTCCGCAAACGCAAAAATAGTCGAGGACTTTATCGAATCTCAGAATCTGCCATATCCTTCGTTCGCGGCAGACGGTCCATCTAATTTTCCGATTCCGCAGACGCCGGAGACCGAGGACGTTCACAAGGCGCGCCAAGAGCTTTTGACCGCGTCAAAGCAGATTTACGATCTGACGACGGGACCTAATGAATTTTTGAGATGGTTGGTTTGGAACGTATGTTTTCCCTTCAACTCTGAATTATCGAACATCCATTGCGAAAAAAAAAACATTCTATGCAACCCAGTTCCCTAACATTTATTATATGTAGTACAACGATGTTTCCACCCTCCATGTCCTCACCAGCTTTGAAATTCCCCAAAAGGTACCCGCGGAAGGTGACATTTCCTATGCAGACCTCGGGAAGCTATGTAATATCCCCGAACTCAAGATCCGCCAGATCCTTCGGCTGGCGATGGTGAACCGTATCTTTTACGAACCAAGACACAATTACGTCGCCCACACTGCCGCTTCACGATTACTGGTTGACGACCCATTGATGCGTAACTGGGTTAGCTACAACACAGACGATCTCGCTCCCGCATCTCTCAAGCTTGTGGACGCATTGAAGCAATGGCCTGAAAGCGGAGAAATTGGAGACACGGCCTTCGCGCTTGCGAACGAGGGAGAGTCTCTCTTCCAGTTTTTGCTTGCGAGGCCCGATAGGGCGAAAAGATTTGGAACGGCAATGTCAGCGTTTAGCACGGGACAGGGCTACGCGGTTGAGCATTTGGTTAAAGGGTACGATTGGGCCGGCAAGTTGCCCAAGGAAGCTACTGTTGTGGATGTTGGCGGTGCAACTGGCTTTGTCTGTGTTGAGCTCGCGAAGGCGTTCCCAGATTTCAAGTTTGTTGTTGAGGATAAGGTCAAGGCACAGCTCGAACTGGGAGAATCTACGCTAGATGCAGCACTGAAGCCACGGTTCTCGTATGTTGTTCACGACTTTTTCACTGAACAACCTGTGAAGGGAGCAGATGCGTACTTGGTTCGTTGGTGTATGCACAATTGGTCGGATAAATACGCATCGCGCATCATCAAGAGTTTGGTACCAGGTTTGAGGAACGGTTCCAAGGTTATTATCAATGAGCTAGCCTTGCCAGAGCCAGGTGTTTCGAATCCTTGGGATGAAAGGAGAGTTAGGTAAGTTTCACATATATAAACCACCCTTCTATTTTGAGCCCCATATGGGCTAACTAATAAATGATTAGAACTCTGGATGTGGTGATGTTGATGGTTTTGAACGCCCTTGAGCGAGAAGAAGCAGACTGGAAGAGACTCTTTGCAGAAGCGGACCCAAGGTTCCGGTTTGATGGAGTGAAGCAACCATCAGGCTGTCTCATGAACATTGTCGAAGCGACATTTGTGGACGAGTAGTCGACTTGTATCCCATAAGCTGGCAGACTGGTTTGCGAGACGAGTTTTGGGATCTGAAATGCCCGTTATATCCAGATATGCTTATATACATACTCTGCTCAGTTTGTTATATCTTGTTCTGTTGAAATGCCTGTATGCAAGTTCTCGGCAAAAGGTGGATATTTGAAGACTCCAGATCATCTCGCGCGTCATTTTTTTATTTTTTTTTAGCTAATAGAATTAAATTCCCTTCGATACCTGCTACCTGCTAAATCAAGTTTCTATTGCACTAGAAACAGATGCCTGACCTCTCCTTTGATGTGGGAGCTTGGTTTTCTCAACCATGGGCCGGTCGGTCAAGAACTCTAAGCGAATAATTATATAAATGCAGCCTCAACCGATAAAAAGCGAGCCTCGATATCGCCGTCGGCCAGCCACAGTCGCAAAAGAATACATGTGTCGACTATAATTTTAAAAGATTGTGCAATCTTTCCTCGCTGGAGACCTTGGCGCGGGATGCCGGGTGGGTCGTGGGGAACCGGCAGAGTGCAGGCTCGACGCTCTTTGGTTGTTGGCCGACCCACCTACGCCACCAAAATCCTCTGCCCGCTCGATGCCGATAAAACTTTGCTCTTGTGCAGAAACCGGATAAAGGGATTTCTGGACAATAATGGATTAAAACCATGGACGAGTCTAGTAGAGGGAGACTATAGACACACTACTGGCTTTCTAGGCTTTGCTTTGAAGGTTTCGAGGCTAGCAAATTTCTTTTTTCTTCATTTCGGATGGCAAGCTTGCAAGCTTGGCCTAGCTTAGGGCAATAATATCCTGGCTGAAAAACGGCATCGACTTGGGCACCTGGGCTCTGTTGTTTGATCGATCGAAGCCCGGACCTCCTTTCGGCCCAACCCTTCCTCTCATATTCTCACCTTACCTCTTTCAACTTTTGCCGCTAAGAGTGATTTGGTGAGGGGAATCCACACAATCGTATTGTAGTCCACCAGAAGCACGTCCGCAAACCGCTTGCAACGAACAGAGCGGACCCTATCAGCTCGTATGGTCTTAGACTGTCAGATTACTCGCAGCAGCATTTCACCCGACATTTAGCTTTTTATTTTTGCGAATGAGCGAAGGGGCGGACATAGTAAGACGGGCTTAATTGCGTATTTCCCACGCGAGCGCTTCGAAAAGGGAAGGGGGCTTTCCCACGTTTGGATCCGGTCTTTAAGGTCCTTCTTCACAGCGATCGGCTTCTCGAATCCCCGTTTTTACTTTCACGAATAACCCGGCCGGCCCTTGTATTCCATCGCAAATATCATCCATTTGTAAGAAACCGACCTTTTTTTCGATTCCGACGTATATACATATCCTCAAATACAATACCGTCCGACTTGCGCTTTCCTTTCTTCGAATGTCGTCGCCGCCGGGGAAGAAGGGGTCCCCAACACGGGGTTCGCCTCCATACGAAGGTGAAGGACCTGCGGGGACAACAGGAGCCGACTACGGTGAACAGCACATTTTGGCGATTGAATCGGGGGACTCTACTGAAGACGACTTTTGGGACTCTGACGCTGGAAGGTAAACTAAAAAAAAAGCATTGCTTTAAAAATCCCCGCCATGAAGACTCCACGATCTATATCGTGGTTTTTGTCTCATTTTTTTTTTTTTTTTTAAACTCTGCATGCAAGTGCAAATAAAATGCCTTCATTATACATGCAGTTTCGAATCACATAACAGCCATGGGTTTTCCAAATTTTTGCTAACAGCCGTATTATCCGGCACTGGGAAATAGCTTAATGACCGATACCACATCTCTAAGGGAGCAGATATACGCACAAATGTAAGTTGTTCTGGGGATTTCGATACCTTTCGGGGTTTGTTTCTGTCGCCTTTGCGACTGGTATTGTGAATGGCTCTGGCTAACTGTGGTGTGACGAGCCCTGCAGAGTAGAGAACGGACGAAGATACACTGTAGGTTCCACAACGTCAGACCGCGGTCGACTTTGCCAGCATTATCGACAGTGAGCCCAACTAACTGGAGAGCACAGGCCAATGCGGTTGGTCAGTCAGACTACCAATTCCCTGTCGATGGTAAGTAAGCCTGATCGATCTGTTGTTCTTGATGTTTGTGTATTCCTGGTCCTAGCTTGGGCATTCTGCATGGGGATCGCTGCGTGTGCGTCGGGGCTAACTGGGTATCTCACGCCTTAGAAATCGAACAGGACCGATTAGATTTAATGCACCATGTCTTCAAGCTGTTATTAAATGGTATGTTGAAACTTCTTTTGTGGACCCTCTCTCTCCTCCGGCCTCATCGATGAAGAGCAGCATGTTAACCTAACCGTGGCATGCTCCAGGTGATCTATACATTTCGCCGATTGGCGACAACCCGCAACGCATTCTAGACATTGGCACCGGTACTGGTATTTGGGCTATCGAAATCGCAGAGTTAGTTGTCTTCAAATTGCTTCTTATCCCTTATCTTGTGCTCACGCGTCACCATGCAGCATCTTCCCTTCGGCCTCTGTTGTCGGTACCGATATCGCCCCGATACAACCGTCTTGGGTCCCACCAAACCTCGAATTCCAAATCGACGACTGCGAATCCGAATGGACTTTTGGCAAAGATGTATTTGATTTTATTCACATACGGTACCTACGTGGCGCCATCTCCGACTGGCCGAGATTGTACCAGCAAGCCTACGATGCACTAAAACCGGGCGGATACTTTGAATTTCAAGATCCCGACCTCGTCTTCCTTACGGACGACAACTCGGAACCCGCCGATGCAGCCCTACCCGTTTACATTGAGAACTTCCACAAAGCGTGCAAAATGAGAGGGAAACACACACTTGGTCAGCCGCAGACGGTTGCAGATCACCTACGGAGAATAGGATACGAAGATGTCCAGGTTGTCGTTAGAAAGTGCCCTCAGAACCCTTGGCCGAAAGATCAGCACATGAGAACCTTAGGCCGCTACAGTTTGCTAAATCTATTGGACGGATTGGAAGGGTTCGCGATGAAGCTATTCACAGGAACGCTAAACTGGACCAAAGAGGAGGTTGATATATTTGTACTGAAACTGAAGCAGGAGTGCCTCAACAAAAAGTACCACATGTACTTCAACTAGTAAGTGCATGTTGTCTTGCCTTCATAGCTAACTAGTTTATGGATGGTTACTAACTTGATTTAGTTTCTTTATTTCTGGCCGAAAACCAGTTGACGCAGTATAACACAATTCCCCACTCATATCCCATGCGAATATGCCATCACATACCCTAAGGCCACGGCCTTCACCTCTTGAATTATTACCATCGTCAATCTTTACTTTCATTTTTCTTACCGACTATACGACAGCAAATACAGTATTCTCGGCCAGTCTCGAGCCAAGCACAATACCTTTCTTTTTTCTGTCTTTCCTTTTTTATTTTTTTTTTACTGGGAGGGCAATCAAAAATCGATATTAAAATTTCGGGTCTTTCTTTATTTACCAATTAGATACGGTCTTACTCAAGTTTAACATGGTGTACAAAGTTTGATTTTGTATTTTCATATACCATACCACTCTTGTATTGCAAGTTACTAGCCTACCTAAGCGTTTTCTTTCTTTCTTGGAATATGGGTGAATTGCGTTTGCTTTATTGCTTGTAGGGTGTTTATTTTCACGTATTCTAGTTGTTTTCTTTTACGAAGACCCATCGGTAACTAACATTGCAATCCATCATATTCTGGACCGAATTTTTTTTTCTTCGGCCTTCAAATTTACTTGATAATCCACCGGAGTTTCTCTGAAAAGGGTTTCTAATGTTTCTCGCGATCATATTATTCATTCTTTGAGTATATCTATCGTATTATGGCTTTGTGGAGAACAGAGGCTTACACAGAATAAAATGGAATAGCCGCAGCCTTTTAGGTATGTACATATATGAGGTAAAAGATTTTTGATCTCTGGGTTCATTTAAAATTTTGTTACTACATACGATATTTAGAATCAATACCCATATTTTATAAACCATTCCGTCGCACCTCTTACATCTAGCCACCACTGATATATACAACCAATATTGCACAATACCTGAAGAACAAATAAACAGAGAGTATGTTAGTAAAGCTTCACATTAGAACAAATATAACGGTTGGCAGGGTGTTTTACGTACGCGGCAGTCGCGAGAAATATCTCGCCCTTAGACAACTTTGCCATCAGGAAAATGGATATGGCGAATAGAAACGTAAACACCCACACGAGCCCTAATCGTAGCCCCTTCTTTTCAATGAAGAAAAGTGTAGTCATGGAGCCCACGAGAACTATGATTGCAAGGAGAGTACAAATGATGGTAACAAAGAGATCGATCGCGGTTTCAGAGTAGTATAACACATTGTCGGAATTTGGGATATGCGCCGGTTGCGGTTCTGACTGGAGTGGTTAATGATTCAAGTTGATCTTTTAGAAAAAAAATATGGGCGGATTGAAACTCACTCTTGAAGAATCTTCCAAGGTTGTTCTGAGCGAAAATTGAGAGTGGGTCGTCACATTTGGGCGGCTTGAGAGCCACTAGATCTGGCTCGTACATTTTATCATACGCCTGCTCGGATATATCTGTGATTGGCGGATCTCCTTGGTTCGCTCGCCAGTTTCGAATTGAGGTTAACACTCGGTCTGACGGTTCTGAGCAGTTCAAAAGATCCTTGTAGTAGTACAGTGCTTCATCTACGGTTTTTTATACTTTCGTCAGTCGCCCCTGTATTAATGAGGACTACACCGTAGAAAAAACCTACTGTAGTCTTTGGTAAGATATCTTATGTCCTGTATCAAGCTTCGCCTCTTCTCAGTATGTCGGTTTGACCGTTCCCATAGCTCCTTGAAATGACGAAGATGCTTCGCATCCGACTCGTCTAGAAGTCTATCTTCTTCATCCAGCTTGTCAAGTTCGGATTCCATATACATCAATTCCGCCTGGTAGTATAAGAAATTACGAGCATTGAGACGGTCGAAGCGACGATACACCGAAAGCTCCGCATCAGTGGACATAATAGCCGCCGTAGAAGGATACCCGGGCGCAAAAGTGATATTCTTCACCGGTGCGTCCTTCTCCGGATCGCGAGACTTGGAGTATTCATATAACTGCTTGTCGGGGCCTGAGGCATTGGGATCGCGACTTATCGAGATGGATTCAGGCACGGGCATCTGCAACGGTATACGGATCATACGATTCGATGTAGGAATCAGCTCATCTTCTCGAATATCTTCCACAAGGTTTGAATCCATATTTGATCCCGATGGTGGCTCCTGGTCATTTACTTTCTCTTGGAGATCTTTCGCATCAATGTCCGCTTGGGCGAGGTACGGTCTTCGCCCGGGTTTCAAGACTGCGACAAGAGATTCGTTGTCTGGGGGGCTTGGGCTGCTGATTTCGATCACTCGGGTGCGAAGTACTGTCCCATCGGAGTTTATAATAGCCAGATCCCTTTCTCTCCGACCGGGAGTGTCAAAGGGATTAACAGGAAGGTTTGGTCTTCCATTGCTAATCTCACCTTGTTCGTTAGCGTTAGCAACATTTAGAGTCTGTACTTCAGTGGTAGTGTTAGACATATTTTATATCGTGTTGTGTTGGTGTTCGGTTAGTACGGAAACGGTGAAGCTTGGAAGAGCAGAACAATCAAATTCAAAATGGAACTCGCGTTCGGAGAATTAGTGCGACTTTATCTATTGTCGGAGACTTGATAAATCGATCGGACCGGCCCCATTCCCTGATTTTCTCGTCCCAGAATTGTGCGACTCTTCGTTAATTTCACACACGTGTATCCGCATATGCACAAGCAGTGCTGCGTCGCCTGCACAAGTATAATTCGGGAAGCGATATGATATGATCAACGACCTAGAAAAACAAGGCATCTCGACGAGATTGGAAAGTGTCTGGCGGGTGAGTGTTGCCCGGGCCAATGATATGAGTTATCAGTTCAAGCACAGTGCATAGGATTTTCGTAGTTGTTTGTGATTGTGGGCGCTGCATGGCTCCACCTTTCCGCTCTAGACTTCACAGGATTGTCTCAAGATTGGGTAACCGAAGGAAGGGAGGTTGGGTTTTAGTTGCAACTATTATTCAGTCAAAATGTGACATGACGACAAAAGATTACCCTGTTGTTGCGTATCACTTTCGACAAGTTATCAAAAGCAACAATTACCCTTTTGGGAAGAGTTATCTTGGCCAACTCGCTATGAGTTAAAAAGTATCATTTCAAACAAGAAAAACGGCAGCCATATTTTGGCTTTGGCGAGTTTAAGGGAGCAAGGATATAAGAGGGCTTTCGTAAAAAGCATCAAAAGTTTGATATCTGCAACTAAGGATATGTACAATCTAGAATTTACAAGTTTGCTTTATGTACACAAAGACTCGAATCCAGTCAATTGGTCCCCAATCCCACAAGTCCACAAGTCCTTCTCACAAAGGAGCCGAAAGCTTGTCGGGCCTAATAAGAAAATACAAGAAGGGAAGAAAAACACCGTTAATCCACTTTATTACACTTCTCCGTGACGTCCATCTGTTTTCGAAAGCTTTACAGCTCCGATATTTACAAGAAGGATTCGAGGATTGGGACGTAAGTGTCAACGGCAGGACCGTTTGGTGGCTCGATGGACTGGAAGTAGTCGGATGGCCACCATGGACCGGCAGCCCACCAAGTAGCACCGATCCAGGCATCGCTAGACTTAAGAGCGCAGAGGAGACCCTGGACGGCGGCGGCGCACTGGTCGTTGGCACCGGCACCGTATTCACCGAGGAAGCACTTGACGCCATTGTCCTCGCACCATTGGGTGGCAGAGGCAACTCTCTCGGCACCGACGGTGTCAGAAACACACTGGTCGCTGGTACCAGACCCATCAGAATCGAGGTATTGATGCATCTCTGAAATAAACGTTAGCTATGTTTCCCACAGTTACATTATCGCTCCGGAATTTTCTTACCGTAGGCGTAGTTGCCAGCGGGATCAGTGAGGTACTTGAGCATGTCATTGTTGTCGACCCAAGTCCAGGCACCGCTCCACGAGTTACCTTCGACGAGAATCAAGTTGGTGAATCCGTTGGAACGAATTGCAGAGAGACCAGCCTGGTTGAGCTGGAATACCAGACCGTCTGGAAACTTTCTGTTAGCATTTCGATTGTATTTTATAGCGTGGCGAAGTCACTTACTGTCCATATCATGGTACTCGTTCATAAGATCCCAGATAACGTTCTCGTTGAAGTTAGTCCAGGAAGAAAGAGCCTTCCAGAAGTTACCGAAACCTTCAACATCAGTGAGAATGTCACCGTTGTATCGGCCAAAGTTGTGAACATCAATGACTAGGTAATTATTAGCACAGTTCCCAGTTTAGCTGCATGCCGTTGGAGAACTTACTAGCTTTGCCACCAGACGCGGTGATGTAGCTGATGATCTGGTAAAGACCAGAGAGGTATCCCTGATCGTAGGTGGATGGGTCCTTGAGGTCTCCGCTTGGTGGGGCAGCACTGTATTCGAAAATAAAATATCAGTAAGTGTCCTAATATCCTATGGGGCCGAGTATATCAAGAAGATGCATACCGTTCGAGCAAGATTGGGATACGGATGGCGTTGAAACCCTTGTCAAGGAAGTATTGAACGCTATCGAAAGTGGGCCAGGTGAAGTCCTTGCCGAGAGTTCCGGGAATAGCAGTTCCGAACTCAGCACCAGCCTATTCATCAAAGTCGTTAGCAATTATTTTCAAGTAATTATTGAAAATTCTAAGTTTATTATTTACCTCGTTAACACCGAAAAGATCGAACGACCTGGTAGCATCGCAGGAGGTTGGTTGGGGACCATCAGTGGTGGTACAGCTACCACCATCTTCGGTAACGGTCTCGGTGACGGTCTCAGTTTGAGTATCGTAAACAGTGGTGTAAGACCAGTTGGTGCTGATGCTCGTGGTTGTGACCGTTCTCGTGACAGTAGCAGTGACAGTGACGGTACCGCCACCGGGGTTGCTATTACCTCCTGGCAAACATTGAGAGTAGTAGGGGTTGGAGCTAAGAAGAGCCAATTCGTTAGAATACCTTAATGATTATTATTAAGTTTACACGAGCCACTTACTAGGTACAAGTCCAGCCGGAAGGGCAAGATGTTTGACCGTTGTAGTTCCTATAACCTTACGTTAGTATATTTTGTCCAAATACATTCTGAATCAAAACTATGGCAATGATTGAATCCGATAATGTACGTACACACCACCGCACTGTCCATATTGTGCTGCTTGGGCGGCAACTCGCTGGGTAAGACCAGCGAGCGCCACGAGAATGACGAGATCAGATTTCATTTTCGTAGAAGCCTTAGATGGTAGAATGAGTCCAGTGTCGGAGTCCACAAATCAACGGAGATGCTTGAGGATGAAGAAGGAAGACAAAACCTGGGAACGAGATGACCTCTTTATATACACCACGATACCTTTGGACAAGGGCTGCATTGTGAATCCATAGATATGAAGATTGAAAGTCCATCTTTTTCCTGGATTACACGTCGCGACGGTTTGACAATCCGGAAAATGGCAGAAGTGCCGGATCACCGTGCCTGCACTGCGGAAGGAAGACATAAGGGATCTCTCGATTTGGAAGCTTAACACGGCTTCACTGCGATATTTGCATCCGTGAAATTTCCCTGTAGCCAAGGGGTGAAATGAACACCCCACCAGCCGCCACGCTGGAGAACATGGCTTCCAAGATACCATGCGGGAATTTAGGGACGACGCAATGCCAAGTCGTGAGGGAGTTGGGCGGAATATCTTTCGCTCATGCTATAGGGACTCGATGGTGACATTGATATAACCGCTGTAGTTAAGCCTATGGGCAAATATTTAGTGCATTGGCGGGTCTCAATCCCTTCGAAAGACCGATTTGCTTTGTTAGCCTGCTATCTTTCGCTTACCCAGATAGGTTTAAACTGTGCCAGCCTCCTCAAACCGCCTGAGCGAAGAGGTTAATTCGCCTCGCGACGTTGGTGTTCCACTTGTTCGCTAGCAGACGATGATGAAGGGGTTAGCGGATCATCGGGCAGATCGATAGGGATCAGATTAAAGCTTAGATTCGTAGACATCGGAGGGGGTCAAGGTTAGCCCCGTAAATTTCATTAGTCTAGCCTTCTCGAAGCAAGGAAATGCCGATGCCTGTCAGGTAGACCTTTCCTTTTACATACTCTGGGTAATTTTGGACACCGATTGTATATGCATATGGCTAGTACTCTCTTCACAAATGGCTAGTAGGGTCCGGTGGCTGGTTACTGCAGTGACCCCACCATTCTATCACGCTATTATTATTATCTATATATAAAATATATTGACAAATGTTGTTTCAAATGTTTCAAGAAAAATTATTGAAGGGGACAAACATTCTATCAGCAGACCAGCAATTCCCATTGGCCATTTACCCCGGAAAAAGCAGCGGAAGAGGCTTTTGCAGACTATTGACCATTGTAAATAATATAACTTCAACCACATGACAGGTCACCTGCGTCAGAGCGCCTTACATTTTAAAAGCCACCTCCGGCGGCGACAGGTTGCTAATCCGATCCCAGTTCTGTGATGATCCTGCTTAGGATTAGCCTACACTGAGCGTCGGGACCGGAACATTTCTGGACAGGGATACATGTACTCGCCACAGACGAAATAGAATAGAGTACACTGACATGACGCTAGGGCCCTTCATCTACCTGCAGCAGTCGTATCAACCCGATGATTTGCGCTACGCGATTTATCAGCCGGTGCAGACAAACGGCTAGGTTGGAATAGTGCAAGATTCCCGCAGCTCAATCAGTTTTATTTTGCAACACCACGAACTATAAATCCCTCTTGGTCGATAATAATGTCCTTCAACGTTTCTCCGAACAAAAATACCAAGGTTTGCATGAACATGAATGTCAGGGCTCACAAACAATCTCAGTGATTCCATTTTTGGCTGAATACAACGTGATGTATGCCCCGCTTTCAACTGCCAAATGGTCGTACGGAAAACAGTCGTGAAAACGCTGACGGCCGGTAAACAAGCGGCCGTCTAAAGCCGGCTTGGACAGCCACCAGCGACGGAAATGCGTATGAATTTGTGGGGAAACCCAGCGATTTAGCCAGTGAGCAGGAAAATAAAACTCTCCTATCAATTTTAAAAAGGATCAGGCAAATAGGTCTTTCCCCACCCGTCATGTTTTTAAACAAAGGCAGCAGCGGAGAAGAGGAGAATATAAGCGAAAAAAAAAAGGGTTATAAAAAAAGCCTGTTGCAACGTTGGCGGGCAAGCGGACTCTCTTTACTGTCCTATGTCGGCTATTTTCTGCTTCCCTGTAACCACTGCACCTTGAACCCTGAAACACAGGCATCCCCCTGCACCTTTATAAATGGTTTCTTCAACTTCTAGACGAAAGGTCTCTGCGGACGGCGGAAGCAGGTACCGTCTATACGAGAATTTTTTAGGGTAGAAAGAATAAAACACCGGAGAGTGAACCCGTACGAGCCAATTCGCTCGCAATAATCCATAAATTTTTACTTTGGAAAAATGTCTTCGCTGGCGAAAATACGAGGATTTCTCGAGAATCGCCTATTTTGGTGTCACCGCCTTCTAATTCCTAATAGTGCCACGATCAAGTCCTAAATCCAAGGTGAGATTTAAGGTGTTAACCCCCACCATCAGCGATACAATCTCAACCGTAGCACAAATTCATAAACTATTGTACTTTGGATTTCAAGAATGTTCATTTAGACATTTTACATCCAACTAATCAATATATTCCAAACGTATATATCTACAGTGGACACACCACGTGTAGCGAAAACTTATAAAATCCCAACCGGAGGCAATGGGTGCGATGTAATCCCAACTACCCGTCTGTCGGCCGCGCGAAAAAAAATAAAAACGTGGAGGAATGTCCGGACGATCATCCTGACTCGGGGTTTTCTGTCCAGGTGAAAAAGGAGAAATGGTGCTTCGTTTTTTAAGAAGTGTTGTTTTCTGTACATAAAGGCTAAATTGGGTTTTCCGGCGTGGGTATAACCATAGTGATATTATTGCAGTCCGTGAGATTTTCAGGCATGCTTCTGACATGTCATTCTGTGCCATGCATGAGCCATATATGCAATATGATAGTTTAGTATACCCGTATGACATAGAAGGCGGTGGCGTTGTCGTAATAAATTGGCGCAATGGATGGTAAATACCCAATATTGCAATGGCTGCTATATGTACACAGATTCATGACGGTCTGATATTTGAGGAAGCCGACTTCCGGGTTCCCATCTTCGCACACCCTCTCCCATCAAAAAGTCGCTAAATCTGAAACTGATCTGGGCATACACTTTGGTCCTTCACTTTGCTGTGTGGCAAGTTGGGGCAAATTACTTCCTCTGAGCTCAGTGGCACCTGCAATTGTCTTGCGCCGTCTGAGTTTGTAGCAGAGAATTTCTTGACCGGGACTCCATTGATAGCCTGGAAGTCACTCTGGAGTTGGGCATACGTGCTTTTAACATCCCGTTCGTAACTTTTAACAGTTCGGTCAGCTAAGGAAGAGGAGGCGCCGTCGATATCGTAGCGATACCCTTGGTGAGATTTGCCATTGATCCAGCTAGTCTTGTTGCTCCCTGAAGCGGCGGAAAAATAGGCGGATGAATCATGAACAAATCTATCATCATGAAATTTCCACAATCCAAGCTCATTATCAGAGAATAAATTTAAGAAGAAGGGCGAGTTTCCAGTGAGAAGCGGTGCCTCTAACCCTTTGTTGGTGTAGCTGCTGTTTACTTGGCCGTATATGAAGAAGCTTTTGTCCTCATATGGTATGTACGAGCTATTTATCTGAGCAGCAAACCCTAGGTTCCGAAGAAGGCTGGTTTGAACGGAAAATACAGGAGAAGTTTCGTGATAGCCAGAGACTCTCACAGCGTCGTCAGCATACGTACTAGTTTGAAGGCTTTGGTTGTTGCCGTTTGCAAATGTCGTGCACTCAATACTATACCTCTGGGACCTCTCCCAGCCAAGTTGCCCCTGGTCAAAGTCTCGTTTTATCAATATTCTGCGCGTTACCGAGGTTCTGAAGGTGACAGCCTTCTCCTCGCCCACACCATCAACTTGGTGAGAGAAATTAATCTCTGGAGGCGCGATTTGTAGTGAGTATTCTGAACGAGCGATTTGCGAGGCGTGAGGGTCAGTCCAGAAGAGCGCTCTTCCACTGACATACCAGTTTTGGCCAATACCGCCACCAATTTCTAAGGTTTGTCCAGAATTCACCATTCCTTCCACGCGTAACTCAATAGCAGCGTTAGATTTTCCTGCAACCCAAGGAGTTATGTCGACGTTAGCCTCCCAAAGATCGTACGCGTACGGGCACACTATCGGCTTCCACAATCCCGGATTTATTCCACCAGTGTATATAGTCGGTATTGGCATGATAACGTCTACCAACTCCCCATCGACGAACACCTGTACCTCTCGGTAGCTTGAATGGCCAAATAAAGTGGTATTTGGAAATGAGTTGACAAGGTTATCGGGTACATTTTGATACCAGAACTCTTCGTCTGCATTGCCACTAGCAATGACACTCAGAACAGCTTTTTTGACATTCTGCGGAATAGTTACTTTGGCCTCGGCAAGATCATTCGGGAGAATAAAATGACTTGGCTGCCCGCTAGACCCTTGCATTTTCGAGATGGGAAGAACAACATCCGCTGATGTTTGCTGTTTCGGCAAGTCGAGCTTGAAGTAATGCGCCGACAAGGTTATGGTAAATGTTCCAGTAAGAACATCGGTGACGGTATTCCCCAGATCAAATATCAAAGTCCCATCCTTTCTCAGCAAAGCATTGAAATGGGTCAGGTCTTTAGTATACGTAAAGTAGATGCCGTTGGCGGTTGGTTCAGCCGTGCTAGTCCTCCATAGCTCGGTGTCATTGAAGAACAGGAACGCCAAACGATCGTACTGTCTGCCCTTGCTAGTAGCATGAAGATGGAAATATACAGTGTTCCATTCACAAGAATCCGGTGGCGGAGCATACTGAGCAACCGCAGGTTGTCCCCATGAGTTAGCGAATTCGTGCTCAAAAAGTGTTGAGGAGCATGCTTCACCACTGAAATCATCATGCGGACTGTTTGTGTTCGTCAGAGGGACTAGCAGGGGCTTATAAACTTGGAAGATTTCGGTGGTGCCATCCTCCACGGTCGGTAATACCGCGTGCTGTTGTGGATAAACATCTTGGGCCGCCAGAGAAGGAATAGGAGTGGTCGCTAGAAACCATATGGCAGCTTTTATACAAAACCGTCATACAATTAGCATTGGGGCGCATCTAAAAGCGAGAAGTCTGTGATAATTTCATCCAATGTTGGATCCAACGCGTCGTCGTCGAACACGAACTAAGAGAAACGTACCTTTACACCAATAGCCCAGGTATTCCTGCCTCCGAGCTGAAATTAAGAAACCCATCTTTAGAAGAGCACAAGTGATGAGGGTTGGAGATTGGGATCAATCAAAAACCAATTCCTCCACCGACCACTGTTTATAACGCTTTTTGTGCAGTCAAGTTATCAAAGACCTACCACAACAGGTCTAGCGAGAATACCTCTGATAGCCTAGCAGCTGCCATTATCCGAACACAACCTCCTCCTCGATTCGTGAGACAAGCGGTATTGCAGCGAAGGTCTGACAGGTGGGGGCTTTCGGCGTGATAAGTTTGTTGATTGAGGGGCAATCGATGCAATTTCTGGCATCACCCCTTCCATCCTCAATTCAAATTTCCGGGTTGGTGTTTCATCAGATCCAGCCGATATCCAACAGATCCAACACAGATATTTTCCACTTGTTTTCGAATTCCTTTATGCAAACAACCACGACACGAAAACTCATAGAGACTAGTACGCGGAAATGAGTATCTCTAAGTCACTCACGAAAGGTAGAAATATATGAGCTAAATTAAAACTTACCTGCATGAGATCCCCCGTGAGTTTCAAAGATTTGATTGGCTGAACGGTGTTGCGAGCATCGATGGTACATTTTAAGCTCAAGATTGTAAGAGAGTCAGACGAAAAAATTAGTAAAATACTATTGATTAGATTCTGCATTTAATTAATTCTATCGTCAACCTATTTTTGTTTCCAAAATGCATGAAACAGTCAGCTTACAAATGTAACTCAGGCGCATTGTACAAAAGTTTCGTATAATATGATTATTGTAGATCGGATTCTAATTGATCCATAATAATAGAGAAATATCCGCACAGACGGCTTTCTAGAAATAGCGTTCCTATTAGAAACCATGGCAGCTGTGATTCTTATCCGTTCAAGTACTAGGAACCATCTCTCATCTTCCTCCTAGGTATCACCTCTCCAGCCAAATCTCTTTCAACCATCACAATTATTACAATCAGCATTCCCAACACCAGTCCCGAAAAGGTGGCCTCAGGAGCAAACTCATCACAAAACCAAGCCACATATTTCCATATTCCTCGCGTTTCGTTCGAAGAAATTCGGCTCAAAGATATGCCCGGTGACTGGAAAGCGGTGATCAGACAATATACCAAGAGGACAAATCCTACCAGTGTAACTCCCAATGCTGCACTGAATAACGCTGATCTTTTTTTACCATTAACCTGCAAGCCCCAGATGAATAAAATCATCCATAGTATGAAAGTTGTCATCGATATAGCCATCGAGAAGCCACGTATACGTGCCTTCCTTGATAATTCCGACCAGTGCTTTATTATGCCAACTGGGATGAACGTCAGTACGATCAGACGATATTATTTTAGCAACGGGTAGATGTGCCTAACAAATGCAATATAGGAATCCCAATACCTACTCATTTCGGTAATAGATGTCGCTAGAGAGATCCAAAGACATCTAACCGTCACCCAAAGTACATTGAGTATACATTTCGCAGCGGCCCAGAAATGGTTATTTACGTGGCCAGGGTGAGCATTTGAGACACTAGCCGCTTCGGTGGACATCGATTGACGGGTCGAAGCATGGAGTCTGATAATAGAATCCGCCTGGCTCACGGGGGTGTCGCCAGTTTTGAAGCCGGGTGGAGAATCGTGATGTGCTGGCAAATGCAGGGTGATATGGCGAGCAACAAATACTTCGGGTCACGAGCTAGCACTGAATGCTCAGTCCCAGAAGTGATAATTCAATGATATAACCCTTAGCTGGATCCCGGGTGACGTTTCGCCATTTTAACATCTTTTCCTTTTCATATCGATCTCCATTTGCTCTAAAATAAGCTTATTCTGGCAATTCGACCTCACTCGGGCTCTTTGTTGCATTCTGCTCCCTCCTTTTACAGTTTCGTGTTGTCGACATTATGCGTTTCACAAAGACCTCGCCGGAAAATAAGCGACTCAGACAATCGAGCTTGGATAAAAACATGGTACTCAAAAGAAATCACTAGCAGCCATGTGTGTACCATGGTAGCAATGCCAATAATATACAAAACTAACTTTACCTCCGACCGCCGCCAATAGCAGGACCCCCATCCAATACCACACATGTGCTATTTTGTCATCTTCAAGTTCGCTTCCTGCGGTGGATATCAAAATGGCCACGGCAAGGGATTCCCTCCGAAGCGATGCATCGATCCTCTCTGCAGTCCAAAACTTCATGAAGTCCCCGGATTCTGCCCAGAATGCATCGATATATCCATGCGAGATGATTACAGCAATGTAGCTGAAGCAAAGTCGCGAAAGCGAAAGTCGAAGAAGACAAAGACGAAAACGGAAACGAAATCCACAATACAAACCACCAAACATCTAGATCCAGCAACCCAATATGATGCAAGTACTAAGAAAGGGGTACGATTCGGTAATAGGGATGATCAAAAGGTAGAGATGATCGAAATCACACAAACATGCACACGGCGAAGTGCAGAATCGGGCTCAAATTCTGCAGGCTATGGCGGTTATAACAGGCCTGAGCAGGTATACAGACCTATTGGTTTGTGTGGCGGATATGCATATGACGGTCATGGATCTGCTGCGGCCAGTATTATCCCCGATAGCGAGTTGTCAGAGGATGAGGAGGAGTCGCCACCGGTGCATCGAAAGAGTTTAAGAAGCCGTTTCCGTTGGCTAGTTTCAATATTCAAGAGGAAAAATAATTGAACAAGCTTTTGCATCCCTTACTTGGGGCGAATAACCTTCTGTCTTGTTTGATCTATGCCCGTGCGTTTATCTCACCACTCCATGCGTAAGTTGCCTGCCCAGCATGTACGTGTACGTATGAAGATATGTTCACCTTTACTAACTTGTGAAACACAGTTCAACTAAATTACCTATCTTGGGGATGTTTTAGATATCCCCAAAAAAACACCCCCGTGCGATGCGCACTAATTTGCGAGTATAAATATTGTTACAGATGTCTTAAGTTTGTAATTTGTATATCAGCTACTGATACCCTCGAGCTCGAGCCGCTTCTCGAAGAAATTTCTACTTCTTTGTATTTATTTCCTATATCTTGGCCATTCACTTAAATGTACATTACAATACTCAGTCTCTGCCTTTTTCCACGTGGTTTTTGAAGGCAAGAGTCCCTTAGATCGATTTCGAAACCGATATTCCACAATAGTAGCTCAACTTTCTCGAAATGTGTGGCCCGAAGCATTACATCTATACCTGTGGCTTCAAGGAAGTCGGTCCGCCAGATTCCTACACAGAGTGCAAATACAAATTTTGCCGAGACAAATCAAAGTTACAGCCTTTTCATATCCAGGGCGCCTGTGGTACGTGTTCAAAATGCAGATTAAGACAAGTAGTAGAGCGGCTAGAAGAAAGAGGAGAGGGATTCGGTGCGAAAAAAGGTTACGGAGGTTATGAGCGAACGAAGTAAACAAGCCGTGGTCCGAATTCAACCGAGCACGCCAGAAAACCTATGAATATCCCGAATCCATGAGCAAAAGTATGTATGTACAATTATTTCTTTGTTTAATGACCATGGGGCAGCAATTTGGGAAGCAATTTCCAAGTTTCACAGCCAAGTGACACAGACCGGCTTATTAGGAATTGCGATACTGATATTGTTGGGTCCCGTACTAACGAACTCGCCCGTGATTGGATCTACGCGATAGATAACAACAGAGTCGCTGTCTTGCAAAGCTACGGCGGCGAAGTATCCGGATGGGTGAATAGAGAAATGGCGAGGCGTGAGCCCACCAGCCGAAAGTAGTTTCACAAATCTCAGCTTTCCTTGGCTAGCATCGATCTCAAAAAGTGCAATCGAGTCGGAAGGTCCGAATGGTGTGTTTTTGAATGAAGTATCATATCGGTTAGACACATAGAGGAACCTCTTGTCCTTCTAAATGAATCGTTAGCCAAGAATGATCCCTGAGGTATAGGTCATTCCCAACGGACTTACGGATATAGCAATCTCAGCGACGGTCGGAGGAAAGGGGGTGTTGAAATGTCGCGAATCTTCAGCGACCAGCGATCCTCCACGTTCAGGTAGAGTACTTTCTTCTTGGAGTTTGATGAATTCCAGAGTACCATTTTGTAAAGGAGACACCACATATACTATCACTGTGTTGCGAAGCTCGTTCGCAAGATAAAATAAAGTTGTTGGCTGTGAATAGTGGTCTGAAGACCCGATCTCTAGAAACTGCCCATGTCGCGGCCCGGAACCTGGTTCCACGGGGATAGTGTACCACTCTTCAATCTGATTACCATTGATAGAGTACAAGCGCAAAAGGTCGGCACCAAGATCCGGAGCAACCAGATACTTGCCGGTAGGGTCTATCACAACCTCGTGGGGATGCGAGGCTTCTTGCCGTTCCCTGTTTGGTCCTGGTTGCGAAAGAGAGTATGTAAAGCTATCGCGAACTTGAGAGAGGTCGCCAGCTCTATTAGTTTCGAAAGTTTGAACCGAGTGTCCAGTGCTATCAGAATTGTCAAATAAGTATAAGCTAAGCCACACCGCAGTAGTAAGGTATTCGGTACTAACTATGCAGCAGCGGCAAGCAAGTCGCCAGAAATTGCAATGCTAACTGTTCCATTAATCCCGTTGGATCTCGCTAGTTTAGTCAAGCACCCGGAATCCCTATCCAGCTTAAACGACACAATTCCTCCAGGGCTACCCTCATCCGTTGAATATATGATATCTTCTTCTCGAGGATGAATTGTTTGCCACGAGGGCTGGAAGTTTTCTTCGTGATAGTTGGAAACTTTGGTGACCTTCTCAAGGAACGGGTTGTATTTGAGAATCGTAATATCTCCACCATACGAGCCGACCGAGAGGAAGAGTTCTTCGTTTTTGAGATATTCAGACGCAACTTGAGAAGGGGTGGGCTTAATTCCGTGGCCTTGTAGAGCGAGAGCTCGGACGGCAAGCCGTCGTAGGAAGTCGAAGCCGAACATGCTGGTCTAGACGTGTACTTTATGAGGCGAGGGCTGGTGCGATGGTGATACTGACGGTGAAGGTGTTGTTGCCATTGATGACGAAGTTCTGGGAGGAGCGTCGTCTTCGACGTCCGTCAGTAATGCACTTCCGATTTCTCTTCTCATGACGGGATGCTCTTTCATTCCTACCTTCTCTGTCGAGGCATGCGATATATATCGCCCTGTCCATCGCTTTGTTGTTTTGACATGCCGGCCGGCTAATTAGGCATATTCACGACGCGACATTTCGGCTCCAGCATCCATCCCTGCCTATGAAATACCGAAAGGGCAAAATAACATCGTTTTAGTCTGCTCCTTCGCATTACAATGGACGGTATATCTTTAGGCTTGTCGAATTTAGAAACTCGATACCTTAAATCGGCTGTTGGTATCTCCGAGAGTCAGAAAGTAAAAAGCTGAGATGCCACGACGCGTTGTTCTAATGGGGCAGACTCAAGCTATCATCACTTGTTCAAATACCAATTTGAAGAAAGTTATTTCTATTGTAATCATTATCTAGGTCAACATGACCTTGCACGCGCTATTGCTACGCCAAGTTGCGAATTCTAACGCCCCGGAACCCCTGGTTCAGCAGATAGATGCCTCGCTATGTATGTACATACGTAAATAATAATTATAACACCCCAAAATTAAAATAATGGCCAAACGCCTCACGATGTTAAAGATTTTGCTCACCACCCCCTGTATTCACCGTAGAAGTCAAAGGAATATCAGATTGCGACAACTCAGTGCCCGTACAAGCTGACCCGCCTGCTGAGCTACTAGGCCATGGTCGTAATTCGAGTTCTGAGGATTTGGAACTAGGGAGTTCAATAATGGCTCTACCTTCAGGCTCATCGGTTCTTTTTAGACTACCTGTCCTGTACTTGTTGGTGTCAACAACCATCAGATGCGGCGCAGGCCCTATACGATTACTTTTATCCTCCCGCGAGCTTCTCCAGCCATTTGTGATCCGGCGGAGGCTTCCAATAGCCTCGGAGAATTTCCGAAATAGCGGTTTTAGGGCTAATGTACATAACAAGAGTGACACGATGTTAGCTATCTTGCAGTTCAATAAAATCTAATAAAAACTGCAGAGTGATATCAACGGAGATGAATGGGCTTACCTGGAGCAGCTGCCCCAATGAGACCAAAGCCACACTCCGCATAACTCAGGGTTGTGATTTTTATAGCTTGGGTATAAAAGTATGCATTGTTAGTTGCCTTCATTAATACTACAATTCGCGCACAACTAGAGCCAAACTTCTAATTAGCTTATCGAGTATATTACAAGGAAGGTACAAACTTCCGTATTGAGAATTGCTCAGTGAGCCATACCTGGCAGCTGTTGCAATTAAACCCAGCATTAAGATGCTCGCTAAACCAACTTTATACTTCAAGGGTCGCCGTATTTTTGCAATTAACGGAATTGGCAGGACGGCGATAATAACATCCGATAATATATGTAAGGCGCTTGTGGCTAATGGTAGGTTTGCGTGTCAGTAACGCCAACTCTATAATGAATAGTCTTCAATAGCAGAAAACGGAATCAATAGCAGCTCGTACCGACCAAAAAGGCGGACCTGTGGACACACACTGGACCCCTATAAACACCAGTGTGTTCACCGATCGTCCATATACTGCTTATGGGTAAACACCTGCAAGCTTGCACGATAGTAGACGGAATAAATATCAATGTAACCAGAATAACTGTCATCCATGTAAGGCTACGAAGCCGACCGCCGCCAGATGTGTAGCGAAGTTGAGTTTCACGTCGGCCTAGATATTTTTTAGATGTTTGGTCCCAAGTTAGTCTAATCTCTCGACTATTACATATAGCATATATTGCGCGCGAGAAGTCTTTATGCATTTGCTATCTAGCTTTCGTCCAAATAGACAATCAAACTTACAAATCCTGAGATATAAGCACAGAATCGAGAGTTTCGTTAAGTATACGCAGAGAAAATATGCAATCATTAATGCATATTCATACTTTTGCTAGATAGCTCAACAAAGAAGAATTAGCTTGACTCTCAAAACATAACTAAGATATTTTTAGATATGCGAGACAGTTACACCTAAAGGGCTGCTAATAGAAGTGGTCTCAAACCTTTTGGTTAACTTGCGCCGTTGTCAACATATTTTTTGTTCGAGACTCTTCAATCTTTAAACATACTGGTGCATACCCTACCTGGATACCCGTGTACGAAATAAAGAAAATCTTTTTTGATTGAGTAGCAAGTTAATTTCCTTCCTTCTTTCTTTCTTACGAGCTTCTAAAGTAGACGACGGAGATCCAATGTCGTACCCACGCAATACTTAGAACCCAATCGTCCGATTCAAGATTCCCAACATAGAACTTCTTTGTGAGAAGTCTAGCGAAGACGAATATAGCTAGGTTATTTAGACCGTGTTAACTTTGAGTAGGCCAAATTCACATAATGGGGCTTCATGCCACAGTCTTGAACCCAGGATCCTACCGCCAGGACAATTACCGTCGAGTTGAATCTGAAAACACTGAGAACGATGCACTGGCAGAATATCGAAAAACTTACTAGTGAGTATCCCGAGCGCCAAAGTCGAACCAATAAGTATTCGAAGATCGTTTTGATCGATTCTGGGGAAAGCGGCATCGTCAAGCGGTAACATATCTCCCTAAAAGCCTACACCTGTGCTATCTACAGGGAATGGGTTGGTAGAGGTTCATGTCAGACGTAAATTGGATGAATAGAAAGTGTTTAGATCCGAGAATGATTTTCGGTGCAGCTATATTGCAGTTGACGGAGGTTGGAGGAATTTAAAGCATTGATACAGCCGCACAATGGGGATTAGGCCTATTAAAAGTTTAGTTTGGTTTTTTGTTTGTGCTTTTGGTGTGACCCCCTGTTGGGAGTCCGTTCGTTTATGCCTAGCGTTTCGGGTGTTATTTCAAGATATTGTGGGGAACGGTCGGACCTGAGTTAGTCAGTCGTTCGTGAAACCGTGAGAACAAACGTTCTATCACCAGGGCACCCTAGTCTAAGAAAAAATTACATTCCTGATGCCTAAATCTAGAAAACTTCGCACGATCTATAGCTAGTGACGTGTGATAATCACTCCCAAGGCGCTGTAACGTGCACGCGTGGAGTCGAGTCGGTACAGCGACACATACCATGGTACCAACTGTCCAGGCTGCCGAGTTGCAGATCTCTTAGCAATAGGGATCTATGTTATCTCTCACAATAAAGCTCTTCGACTTCAGTCTTACTTTGTCTAAAAAGAGGACATGTCTTGGACACGGACGTGAAAGTGCACAGTCACCGGGGAAGCGGGATTTAAAGGAACCTCTGTATCTACTGGTTGGTATGCTAGCGAGGATTTAAGCTTACTAAGCGAGCGAGACAAATTTCGCCAAATATTACAAACTTTCTCTCCCCTCGCGATTTATTTCTCCTCCAAGCAAATAATGGCATTAGGCTAAGGGTTATTTTATCCGAGCTGCTTAGATGTATATTAGAAATTCACATACAATTTCGCAATTCTCTACACCCTTTTCTTTTGTACATAGTCTAAGAATGCCTCGACGTCTTTGAAGATTGAGTTTCCAATTACTCGTCGCTGGAGCGCCATTGGAAGATTACCTGATGCGTCTGCGGATATTGAGAAAAATATAAGTCTGTACTCAGTATATAATTGAAGCATCAGAGGAGATACTTACCGCTAGCTGTTGCCATGCTCCAGATAGCATTTGGTTTTCCGCTTTGACTTTCGTCATAAGCAACCCGTTCGACTGAAACATATTGTCCTACCGTGGTTTTTGGACCAATGACCGAAACCGTCTCTCCATTTTCAGTGTTTGTTCCCTTTGCATCAGCCGTGACCCCAATAGGAAGACTGATAACCATGAATTCCTTTGCGGTAGTTGCTGAGACCAATACCAGCAAAATGGGGAAAACGCGGGCAGTCAGCGGCCATGGCAGATGATGGTGGATCGCATATGCTAAGTATATGTAAATACAAATTAGCCGTCTCCTTTTTATCTCTGGAACCGAATCGCGTGGTTTATGGTTCACCTGCAACCTGCACCACTTCCCAACCAGGGATAGAAACATCGCTTGAATCCCATTCTAAATTTATCTTGTCAACTCGGCTAACGGACGGACCATACTCCCTTTCGTTTTCAGAGTGTCCGTGAAACAAGAGGTTTGTAAAATCATCCCAACTGAGAATGTCACTCCCCACATCGTGAATACTGCGTCTAGCAAACCAGTATTCGGTTCCTTCGCTGATGGCCTTATTCCTGGAAGTCACTTCAACCTCTCCATACTTGTTAGACTTTTTAAAGTGGAAGGACCATGGATCTTTTGGAGGCGAAACCAGGGTGTTGATAAGAGTGTGAGCCTCGGTAACCACGTCGGTAAGGTATGTATTCAGTTCGATGCCAGATCTGGGGATCGAGTCTACGGGGACTGGAACCGACTTGATGTAGCTGGAAGCCATAATTTCGGATTCGTATACTGGGCTTGGGGAATTGAGTTGTAGAAACTATGAAGCCGTGATGTTAGGGGTAAATGCTGGGCGGGGTACCACATGGCCACAGGTTTTGCATTGTCGGGCGGTGCAGAATCGCGAAATTCGGCCTTTGGCTACCGAGATTGAACATCATCCGGCAGCAGTCTCCGGATTGGCAGTCACCAGGATGCAGAAAAGAGTGTTGGACGCCTTGCAGCTGCAGTCCTACATGGACATGTCAAAGTGCAAAGCTTGATTTAAGCCGAATCACCGATATAGTTTGAGGCACCTCGCTCTTGCACCTAAATGCGCTTGCATTTTGGTCCAGTTCTTCATTTGCCAACCCCCCACTTAGCCTCAGCCGCAGCCATGCCATGCAGTGCAGTGCACTGTTCAATTATTTCGATGACAAGTCCCGACACTGCGACGAAAAGAGCCAAGCCCCTAATTTCGCGATAGTTGAATAAAACGAGCGCGAGCACGTAGGCGGATGATGGCATCTTTGGTTTCACCGTCTGATTTCGAACGTAAAAGACAGTCAAAACTGTTGGCCTAAACTAGCCTTTAATACTCTAGCTTGAGGAAGTTTCAAATTCGATTAACTATCCTTGAATATTGATTGGTTCGGAGATTCACGCGAGAGAAATGAATTTTTTGTCAAAACACCACAAACTCTCTTGAATCTTCCCGACTGAACATGCAACCAAATGGTACGTAAATGAAAATCCCTATCTGAAAAGACAGCCAGCTGGCATCGTCCTATCTTGAGTGGCACACTTGCACAGGGGGTTCATGATGTCTGCATATGCACAACTGGGATGCCCTTCCACAAAAACAGATCTCGGCGCGTCGCCAATACCACCGCTTGCGTAAATCTAGCTAGATTGTACCATCAATCCCGATAGATCAACAGCTCTCACAGCCAATTCCCGATCTCTAGTTCTCAAATTGCTTTCTCGAAGATCTAGATTAGCCATTTCGAGTCAATGTGGCGCGAATCGGTCCATGCGCATATGCGATCGAGCTATAGAGGCCGAAAACTAGAATCCTCTTTCATTTGAATGCCAATGAACCAGAAATCGCGAGCGATTCTTATGTGGTTGCGATACGTTTCCCCCCACCCAGACAAACTTTCAATTGGGCTAAGGGATAACCATGTAATCTGCAGGATGCCGCTGAACCGTATGTGCCAGGCGAAAGTCTATGTGACCCCGACCCAAAATACAAAATGCAAAAAAAAGAGAATGCAACCATGATAGCGGTAAATAAAGTCGGTACTTAAGGGGATGATCCCCATCTAGGTTCTGCACAAAACTAGGGAGTGTATTTCCTTGTCTATTATTTTTCCCTATTAGCACGAGACGCTCGGTATCGCGATCCGATTACAACATCTCAACACGCATCTCCTTTTTTGCAACATGAGATTGACACGGAGCACCTTTCTCAGGGCGATTCTGCTCTTGCCGGCTGCGGTTTTGGCCGAAGACTCTTTCTGCGACAAATACACAAAGGAGCTCTTCACAGACAACACTGGCAGCAATCAGTACCAGTTTATGGTCAAATTGGTCAATACAGCGTTCATTGGGAATTATACTGGCCCAAGCAAAGTAAAGGTCAACGGTATCCTAGTACCCGGAACCTTCAATGGACAGGATGTCTCCCTTCTACCATTTTTCAATGGTGGATTGAACAGCACTAACAGAGGGGTCTGGCCTTCAATTGTCAATTTCATCGACGATGGCGGCGTTCTCGCATTAACGCAGAATAAACCAGCTTCGGGAGCAACGTCGAACCAATAGTAAGCGCAATCCAACCAGAGTGTAGCGGGCGTGAACTGTATTAGGTTTCATTGAACTGATTATATGGTCGTGTGCAGCAAGCTTTTCACTCACCTCTATCAGTTCTTTGGAGGTCTACTAAAATGCTCGTTGTACGGACAAGATGGGTTCCCGACGTATCAGGGCATCTCGAAAATGTATGAAGTTCATAAATACATGGGTATTGGTCCTGTGCAACTAGGATATTTTATCCAGGAGCTGGGCCTTGCAGCTGCCTCTTTCGGCGTCGACCCGGACGACATTCTCGCGGTCACTTCAACATTAAACAGTACATTCGGCCAGAGATGTGCGCCCATGACAGTCGTACTACCGAACGCTGAACCCGAGTTTCAAGCGATCTGCCTAAACACCCCGTGTCCGGTTGCCCAAAACCCCGTCTGCGACGGTTATAATCACATTGGCGGATTCGCGTACGACCCGGATACTGTGCCTCAGACAGCTGGCCCACAGGCTACCGACGTCGTAGCCCAATTGAGTTCGATTCTAAGTGGAGGAAGCGACCGAGTTATGACAACTAAAGGAATATCAATCACGACTGATATCGATGGAAGCCAGACAGTAATCTCAACTTACACGGTGGTCCCCGCCGGCCCAGCTCCCGTATCCTTCACTACAAAAATTGTCTCTGTGTCTACCACTTTCGACGGAATTGCGACTGTTGTGACCGAGCAAACCCTCCTTCCAGTCGGCGGCGGCTTTGTAACCACTGGCACTGAAGTGCTTACGATCAGCGACGATATTACTTCGGTTGAATACACCTCGACGATTCCGTCATCGGTTATCGACTTTGCGACAACAGTTATCAGCACCGGCGGATCGGTGATAACGACAACGTACCCCACTACCATTCCGAATCCCGCCCTACATTCGAGCAATAGCGCAAGCGTGGAAACAACCTTTGTATCGACTTTTACTTCGAACGGTATATTATATACCACAGTAGTTACCACCGAGGCAGCCCGGAGTGCAAAAACGAGTTCCACGCGATCGCCGAATGCGGCACCTATTCAAACTGCTGGTCCTTTACTTGCAGTCGTTGTAGGAGCAGGGTTGGTTGGTCAAATGTTTTAGCGCCCTTTTTTTCTTTCTCCCTTATATTTCACTTTTACACACCCTTTTTTGTAATGATAATAGCGTGTTCTCACGAGTTTATGACCTATAGGATCTTATTGATCAAGAAATAATGTAATTACAGGAAACGGAAAGAGTGGTTTTGCCAGTCTCAGAAAGCATAACGCGTTAATAATATATGATTTCATGGATATGTTGTGTATTGGTAAAGAGCGGCTGTACGCTGAATTCGAAGCGCATTATTGCTTAAGATTGGGTATACATTAAGAAAAATTATTGGTGAAACGGGAAGAAACTCAAGCCGGTGCCGCTCGTTGAATTCTATAAATCTCCCCTGTGGAGTCTGAGGTCATGTACAAGAAGCCATCCCAGCTAATTGCCAGACTCGTCGGTCTGAAGCACTGACCCGGGCACTTAGTAATGTCCGAATTCCACATTATCGGTGCAAACCCAGTGGTGGAAGAGCTACTGGCAACAGGCTCGTGGGTTGTTCTATTGAAAGGGATGGTAACTAGTTGGTAACCCTGTTGGATTTTATTATTTTAGTATTGAAATTATACATAACACACTGGACCCTAGAGGTATACTCACAATCGGGGGACTCCGATTCCATGATCCGTGAAGTGTTACCAAGGCATTGCCACCGCCGTCAAATACGATATCCAGAGGCGCTGCGTGTGCCGGAAAAGCGAGTCTTGGGGCCTGATATTCTGTCTTACATGTCGAATCGGTAAAGTCGGTGGTTGGATTCAGCGCAAACTGTTCGCCTGTAACCATATCTCCGGCATCGGGAATAGTAGAAGGTTCCCAGGCTGTAAAGCAAGAAGGATAGCCATAGTTTCCCCGGGTAGTATTGGTGTCACGAACTGAGCCGTGATAGTTGAGTTCTTCCGCTGGGTTATTCGTATGGATATCGACGGTATCCCTGTAAAATCACGTAGGTTGAAATTAGTCTCTCATGATATTCACATCTATGCTCTGATATATAACTTACCGGGCAAGATTGTCGGCTGAATTTTCTACACTCCACAGTCCACCGCCTGCATCATCTCGGATTCCGACACTATTTCTAAGACCCCACCCAAAGTTGACGCCGGCTTCTTTAAATACAACAGGATTCCTCAGGAGGGATTTCCATTGAAATCCTCGGATCTGTGACCTCCCAGATGAATAGTCGACTGTGCCTTCGTCGAGGTTGGCGTTTGATCCAACACTTATAAGAAGTAGGTTCGGGTTCGCGGCGGGAATAAGGAGGCTTCGAGTTACGTGATCTGAGTGTGACATTCCTGTCACCAGAGTTTTCTTCTCGGATGTCCTTCCTGTAAGAAGGTTGTATGCTATATATTGGAAGGAGTTCAATATTTTAGTCTTATAAATCATTTAACGTTAGTCTATGGTGCGGGAAGCACATACTCCATGCGTAGGCGGCATCTTGACTTGACGCAAACAAGGTTCTACCATCTGCGCTCATTGTAAGACCATGATTGAGCTATTAGATGAGCATGCAGTTTATTATATTAGCCATCTCATTTCAGGACCTTCCGGCGCGAGAGGATTGTAATTGCCTTACTGTAGTGTCTGCCACGATAGTGACATTATTAACTAGCAACCCGCATGTATAATCAACCCGGAACTGCTTGATCCCGACACCTCGGTCAACAACCAGGAGGCGCCCCAGTTTATCAAATATTATCTGGCGAGGGTTATTAAGTCCTACTGCAACTAGTTTCGCCTGGTATCCAGCCGCGAGCTGGGGGGCTGGAAGGGTGTTGTTGAGGACCTGACACCGGCGCGGTCTGCCACTACCACCACCACCAAAAAGTCCTCTGAAGATGTCTATGATATTGATTGGGCGTGAGAGGCCAAGATTAAATAAAGATGCCCAGAGAAGAAGAAAGATTTGGAACTTCATGGTGGGGCGTGTCTATCAAATTATGTTGTTTCAGTGATAGAATTAAATAGTGCTCCTAGCTATGGTGGCAATTGGACCGTGGGAACATGTGAAGACTGCAATACACCCCTATTGCTCAAGATAAAGGGTGGGTATCTTGTAACTCTTCTACCAGGGTCCGAGTAGCTACTTATATACCGCGAGGTCGTCAAGGTCCACGATTTTACGCCGTCTGATGCTGGACACAGCCGTATTCTGTCATTTGAATAGTTGGAACTCGCAGGCTAATATTCAAATACCCAAACCAAGATTTGTCGTCATTTACGCGAGCCGTCGTCGATCTACCTCAACACATCTTGAAGTAGGATAGAGCTTGCATAAGCCAAGGATATTTTCGAAAACTGCACGTGAGGTCCACGTTGAACGGAGATTTTATCTCATATATACACTTTATGTGGTAAACGATTCTATACTAGGGCGTTAATATAACGCCTGGGCCGACGGGGACAACGGTAAGTGATGTCAATGGCTTTTTATCGATAGGCTGTTTTCAGCACTTGAGGCAAACTCAGCGTTCGATTTCATGACTAAGGTTTGGAGCAAGGTAAGAAACAAGGAAATCAAGGGTTCAGTAGGCTTGGGTCTGTGGGTTTTCTAGATGTCTCGATGGGGTCTAATAGGAAGTTATATCCTAAAAGCCTTGTTCGGCCATGTTTGCATGTGGAGACAGAGACGTTAATAAAGCTGCTCTGGTGTATAGATGCAGCGTGTAAATTCTGTAAACACCAGCTGTTGAAGCCATACCTTCTTTGCCCTGGCCGGACAATCTGGATTTGAGAGACATTCACAGCTAATTTCAGTATTTCACGAACAATGTAAGGCTGCCGTGCATAAATACCGCAGCCGTTCCGATAGGGCTGAAGTGTGTTGGGGGATGTTGTGATCGGGCCTGGCACCATTCATCACTAATTATCACGACCATGGCGACTGTCTAGTATCCACGCAGGGTTTACCGTGGAGACATGGAGACATGTCTCTCCAAGGCGGACTCGGACGCGGGCAGGTACAAGGTCTTCAATGTTTTTAGCCAATAAGAATGAGATTACACTATTGGCTATCGATACCTTTGTCGTTATATTCTAGACCTCATCTTGTTAGGTCGATCCGAGTCCTGCAACTCATAGGTACTCCCTCTAGAAAAATATCAACAGAAGGTGGAAATTTCAAGCTTTGTTGTTTATTCTTAGAATGGACAGGAAAGGCCGAGGTGGTTCGGCTTCCAATGGTAATTCCCAATCTTGTAACGGGTTACATTGCATGGAGATAGCCCCTTTGGTGACACGAGAAGCTTCATAGACGCAATATATGCAAGGCAAAGCTTGTTTGGCATGGAAATATGTAGTATTAGTATTCCGGTAGTTGCCGAGAACTGTTTTGACAAATATCGGTCTGACGCAGAGCTGTCCATTAATGCAGCCACATTATCTGGGGTGTACAGTCAGCTGTCTGCATTCCCGCCTTGTGGTGAAGTCACAGAGACGCTATTGAGCATCTCTGAACATGAACATGAACCCGCCAGCCGAAGCTGAAGAAAAACTTTAATCAACACCAAATTAATAGCCGTTGAGAATTGGAGCTCTCCAACCTGAATGGCAGGGTAAATTTGTTTTGAAGCAGCACTATCTCTAATTGCCATCGTCTTGGCTAAGTCTGGACTTTAAACTTTATAGCCCAGGAGACAAGGGTTGACCAAGGCGAAAAGACTTGGGCTCCTGCTTGGGTCGCCAAAGTGGCATGGAACATTAAAATCTAGCGAATCACCAACAGCGCTGTGTACAAAAAGTGCGCCAGTGCGGCTGAGGAATGCAATGTTGTGCAAAACCAAAGGACGCAACCGCTTGAAAGGGGCTGCCCATCGCGTGGACGGGCTGTTTTCGTGTCCTGAATAAAAGATGGCTGAGGTCCAAACAGAAAAAATATTTTTGCTATCATTCACGAAGTTCGGAATCCGGAATACATTAGAGACAGCATATAACGTTGAAAGCAGAATCAATAAAAGTGGGTATTTCTCCATTCTCCTTCTACGAAGACCATTGCATTGCATTTCCCGCCCTGGCCTGGTCGATATAATATCGCCAAGAATATATACCCCCCCCAAACCATTCGCTGATACCGCGGCATTTCAGATCGGAAATCGGAACAATGAGATTGTCAATAGCACTCCTGGCAGCACGATTGCTGGTACCTGCAACAGCGCAGACCGATGGCTTGTCGAGCAGTTTCACCGATACGGGAGACAACGGTCTCAGCACTACCACGAGCGCTCCGGAGACCACCGTGACGGTTGGCCCAGAAGTCTGCTCAAGTGCCAATTTCGATCACTGCTACAACGTCATTGCTGTTCTGACCCCAACGGTCTATGTCATCCTGACTGTGACCGACAGTGCTGATGCTGGTGACCTGGAACCAATCACATCTGGCGATCCTCTCCTCACTGAGTCGGGCAATATTGCAAGTGCGACTGATGCTATAGTTGAACCACCAACTACGGCTATTGTCAACGTCTATTACAGTGAATCCACGGGGACTGCATGTTTCCCTGCCACCCTGACGTCGACTCTCACCAACCCTGCGGAGACAACATGTACATTTGTACAAGCCACGGGTCCAGCCATGACCAATCCTGCAGAAGTTACAAAGACGCGAGTATTCATCAAAGCACGAGAAGATGATAGCCAAAACAAGGGAACCGACGGTGCCACTACCACAGCACCACCTGCTGTAAATACTGATACCAATATGGCTATCAACGATCCAACCGTTGCGCCAACGACAGCAGACGGCGCGGCTACACAGGCCGGTGCAACCGAGACTGCTCCTCCTACAGATGGCTCTCCTCAAGCCACTGGAAACCCAACCGGTACGAACCTCCCAGCTTCCTCTGAAGCCATCCCTGAAGCCACATCTCAGGCGACTGAGACCACCATTGGTACGGTACCAACTACCATTGCTGGAGACAGTGCTGCTCCTACTACTCCTACTACTCCTACCACGATTAGCAGTAGCAGTAGCAGTAGCAGTAACGGTGATACCAGTATAAACCTCGAAACAACTTCCTCTGACTCTATTCTCCCTCCTACAGATTCCTCGGGTACCACATCTACAGGTTCCACATCCACACCCACAGATTCTACCTCTACTCCAAACGATTCTAACAGCACGCCGGTGGACTCCCTGACCACTCGATCAACGAGTGGTCAGCAGTCCTCGAGAGGCACAACCACAGGAGCAGGTATAGACGCACAAGGAAAGCCGATTGTCACCACTTCCTTTACAACAATTGCAGAAGTTAGCAATGGAAGCACCAAGTTTGTTACAAGTGCGGTAGCTACTATGACTAGGCAGAGCTCGCCTACAGCTACGACTGCCACTGGCGGCTCTGGTGCTGGCTCCAACCGCCTTATCAATGCTGAGGTATTGTTGGGTGCAATAGGTTTGGCGGCCGTTTTCGGTCTATAAGATTTTAGTAATCGTCAAGGCTCTTTTTCTTCTCGCTTTTCTATACTTTCATCTCTCTATAAAGTGGCGTTTTACCTACATATACGCATATCTCTATCTTTTTTTTTTATCCGTTGCATTAATAATTCTTTTATTCGTCGAATTATGTCAGGCTAATCATACTATACACATACAAGCGGGGCCACCTCACTATATATAGGCTTATATCTGTTTTACGTTTTGTTTTCTCTCACGACTTTCCTTTTCTATTTACTTTACGAGAAGATAACCACATGAATCAAATTAGGCAGGTGCGCTCAGCTAACGAGGTCACGTATCACATTCATTTATTGTTTTTGTTTTTTAACTGCACTGTTTTATCATTATGATATCAGTCCCTGCATGTTCATCCCGCATTCGAAGCGTGTCTGTCTTTAACGAGAAACCATTTATCCGGAGTTGCATAATTTTTTATATATTTTTGTTTTTCGCGAATACATTCTTTTTCTCTCGTCTGAATTGTGGAGAACATCATTTCTCAAAAAAGTGCGATGCGCGGATACCGGATATTATAGTGGGGAATGAAATCGACAGAAGAACGCACACCATGCATGCACCTGCACAATCGTTTCGAATCGATCTAAAATTAAACCCCACAACACCAGAAAATCAAGAGTCTCAAATGTCTCAGACGCTTTCTCAATGTCTCTCCCTGTCGGCGAATTGTGGGGCCTTTTTTTGGTGCTCAACTGGGCATGCAAGGAACCGCGTTGGAAAAACCAGGGAATTCTAGTTGAGGAAGCTGCTGAATAGCCATGTCATAAGTTGTAGTTGGAATTCGTCCTCTAATGCTACATACACTGGCACTCTGCGGGTGCCCGAAACGTTCAAACGCAAACATGATTACCTGAATACATGACGATCCCAACTTTCGTTGTTGTAACGTCGTCTGCAGACAGAACAGGGTATATTTTAAATAAAAGAAAAAGAACGAAGAACCTGAATAATAGCTTCGCAGAATGCGGCTAGTGAATACACATAAGATACATATACCTTGTAAAAACTCCTTAAAAAATGCAAATATGAACCCGGAGTTAAAGCGATAACATTGTAGGTTGGTGAGCGAACAAGTGTCGTGAAGCTTGAATTTATGAGGGACCGTCGTAAAAACAAAAAAAAAAGACAAAAAACAAAACAGAGAAACAAGCAGCTCTTGGTTAGAAATATACCGGAGTAGCCATAGCTTGTACTCTTGCAGGAACAATGATGCCTTCGTCGCCTCTTTCTTTTAACCTTACTATTCGCTGGCCTCCCGGTTTTGTGGTGTGGCACATGGCGAACGCTCCTGGTGAAGGGCTGGTCTCTGTGTAACATGTTGCGCCTGTTGGGCAGTTTGTGGGCCCCGTCCAGCATTTCCCACCGCACTGCATTCCGATTTTTGCGGTTGCAGACGGGGGCGGCAACGAGACTTTGAATTCATATCTACAAGTATTGGGGCAGGCAGTGCCTTTGAATGCTGGGTCGGAGGTACCCACACAAAGGGAATACCCCGATGATTGGCAAGCGCAGGCTTGGTATTGTGGGCAGTTTGTCTTTGTGGTAATCCAAGCTGTTTAGGGGATGTTAGTAATGCGTAGGAGTGGAGAGGTTTTCTTTTTCCCCTCGAGATGGCTTGGTCAAAACACTTACTGGTTGTGTCGCTGGGTCGCTGTGTTCCACCACATTGACCTGACGGGTCAGCGCCGTATTCGAGCGTGGAACTTAACCACCATCGGGTTACGTTTGGTTGAGCAGATGGACCATTGTATTGTGTGCATTGAGTATTTTGAGCGACGGTTGTCGGAAGACATCTGCTGGTGCCAGTTGCTTGACAGACGCATAGGTGATCGGTTGGGCAGAGATTGGATGCAGTAGAAGCGGGATCGCATCGGCCAAAGGGAGTCGCCATGTATGTCTCGAGTTCCACCAGAGCATATGTTAAATCCTGGCCGTCCTTGCACTCGCAGTCTGTCATTTGTCTCTTGTTCAACGGGTTGAAGGGGTCGTCGTATATTCCCATAGCTTCCATATCTCTCTTGTTGATACCGAAGAACCAACCAGGATACTGACCGAGAAGGCGGAACCAAGCATGAGCGGTAGAGAAGTAGGAGAGGAAAACGGTAAGGAAGAATATGCCTCCGCTGGGTGATGCTTGACGAGAGTGGAACCGCATGTTGACAGCTCGAAATTAGCTCGCGATGGAAACTTCCCAAATGTCAAAATTCGAACGGCTGACTTTTGTTCTGGCAGTGGAGTACGATTCCTTATTATTATAAAACCTTTACCACCTGCTAGAAAATGATCATCGTCAAGCAAGGTAAAAAGGAAGGAAATAAAGTCGTCACTGGGTTCCTTCCTGGGACATTACGCTCTTATATTGTGGGTATATCCAGCTGCAATCTAAAACTAATCTGTCGTATCGTAATTTTACTGTTACGTCGCCGTGTGCAGGCTACAATTACGATTATCCCAGTCAAATATGAGACAGCGCAGTGGCCTGGATTTCGACCAATGTTCCGAGTGCTTGAAGATCACGATGGGGCACGACGGGGTATGGATGAGCTTAGGCGGCTGGAAATAGAAGACGTATGAGAAAACTGCAAGTTCTCCCGTGCAGGCCGGTCGTGTGCGACGCCATTGCAACGGCCAAGAGGGAAGGTAACCATGAATGCTAATAATGCTTTCCTATCGAGAGCTTCGAATACCTGCGACTTTGGCTATTTCGCTCGCATGGTCCTGTAGAGAACTGGTCCACATACCTGAAGCATGGCTGGTGGACCGATAGTCATCAAACGAGCGTTGGATTTCTGAATCAAGAAAAGCAGCCGTCGAGGAACGGAGTCCAAGCGAGAGGGCAAATACTCACGAGTCGCAAGGCTCTGGAGCCGAATGGGATCCGACAGGTCCCTGGAAGTATGCAGGCGTACATACACACGTACAAAAGAGAGGAAGGCTGTACATGAGCGGTGTGGGCACGTTTCCAAGGCAGAGCCAAGAGCTTGCTTTTTCGCCGGCTGCCTTCATGCGCACCCGTTCGAGTAAACTCAAACTTACATCCCGATCGGTATTCCAGGGTGGTGCACATGCGAAACAACATCTTAGGAGCTATGGCCTCGTAGATTATTAGCAATGTTGGGAAGTCAAATTGTGAAGGTGTTGTCGCGTTCGCCGGTATGTTTGGCCTGTTGTCGCCAGGAGTGTCCCTATAAGATAGCCGACTATATCACTTTCAAACCAACTGCGAGGAACACTCGCTTGGGCATACCCGAACAAGGAAATCCCACTACAAACCTGGCATCTCCGCCCCGCTTTGGGTGGTGGATCATCAGCTATTTACGGGCCCCATTGGTCGCAGAATTCCTCCATCTACACGCCGAATTGGTAAACTGTCCGCGGATGGGCGGGCTGCTTTGGCGGGAGGGCAAGGGTGCCGGTGGTGCACACATGTATCACTGACATGCATCAGAAGTCACACTTCAAACATGGACGCCTCGCGACCTCCACTCATATTACAGCTACCTACGACATGGCGCTTTCTCTCTTAACGTCGGAGGCTGGAGTACATAAAAATAAAATAACACAAAAAAAATTAGAAGAAACAACATTATCAATATCGACGCCAAATATTTTTACCCTAGTCGCAAAAAGCACTCGACGGCGATTCCTGCTCTGTCTTGAACTCAGCTTCCTACCCTGTTCCAAGAAATATTCGAAATCACGTCTTATCAGTTTCTCATCCTCCTAGCTTGTCTCTGATATATCTCGTGCCTGAACAATTCTTATACGATATTTTATTATTTCGACCTAGATGAAGGCATGATCGCTCGCCTTCCTTGATTCATCCGCGGCAGGAACTCCGGCTTATCTCAAACCGTCCTTCAAATACCCCTCTTCCTCCTCCTCGTCCTCATTCTGATTCGTATCAGCTCTATCTATCAAACCTTTGGGCGACGGATAATATCGAAACTTCTCCCCTTCCACGGTACCTTGCAGCTGCAAAGCTACTGTGAACCCTCTATTTCTCTCTCTCTCAAAATCACGATGGAAGGTCTAAATCTAAACCCATCCCCAGAAGAAATTAGGGAAGCTCAGGCGGATCCCCTGTTCACAGATGATCTGTTCCGATCACTTGGTACGGTTCTTTGGATAGGCTCTACCTCACCCAAACTTTCCAATGTTACTGGCATCCAAGCCATCGAGGCCTATGCTTCGTATGCTATGGCTGTCAATGGGAGTATAACAGCAGAAGGGCTGAACGAATACTTTGGCGTAACACCTGACAATACAGAGAGGCTGTTCAGAGAGTTTGGAGGACCCGAGAATCTGGCATCAGCTGTCTTCAATATCGCAGTTGGAATTCAGCCTTACATGCCACACCCCGAGAACAGAGAGGTCGTCATCCCTCTGTTCATTGCTTTTACTGTCATGACGAGCCTCATTATGAGTCTGCGATTATGGTCGAGATACAAAGTCGCCGGTGGCATCCAGCCTTTTGATTGGCTCGCCGTCGCGGGTTTCGTAAGTTTCCAATTGCTTCTCGCGACTGACTTCGATTGTCAATTGCAATCGTGTTTGTGTCAGTATAGGAGAGGTGTTCTGATCTAACATATTTTCATCAGGCTGGTACCATAGCATGGGGTGGACTGGCAGTTTATCATGACCAGAGAAGTAAGTCCGGTTCCCGAACAAACTCGCTCTATATTTTTAAGTTTTTTTGTCTAATACCCTCTTGCGAACATTATAGACACCAAGTACCAAGCGTTCTATGATAAGACCTGGGACGATTTGACGGCTAGCACTGAGGTAGGTCGAATTCTTTGCTGTATGTTTCGGCGATACGTACTAAATGAAACAAAGGCATATTTTGTTCTCTCCGTGATTTACCCCTGGGTTATGATGCTCATCAAATTCTCCCTCCTTTTGTTCTACTACCGAATGACAAACTGGAACTACATTCGTTGGTCTGTTTACGCCACCGCTTTCATAGTTGCGGCAAACACTATTGCGTCTTTTTTCGTCTGGATTTTCGAATGCCCGCACGTTAAATACTGGGAACACCCCTTTGAACAATGCAGGATCAATCAAAGAACGGCACAGATGGTTATTGGCGCCATCTATATTGCAACAGATGTCATCATTTGGGTCCTACCCATGCCTTTGGTCTTCCAGTTACAGCTATACCCAAGAGAGAGAATTCTGGCAATTGTCACCTTCTCTTTAGGTGCCGTGTAAGTTTAGAGCTTGCTTGATAGGGGAGCGGGATGTGTAACTGTGAGATGCTAATTTGTTCTCTAGTGCTTGTGTCGCAAGTTGTTTCCGTCTCGAAGCTATCTCGAAAAACTCGAACTGGAGCACTCAAAGCACCTCTACCTTGCTCATTGATGCCTGGACAATGTAAGGAACCACACCATACGATGCTAAAGAATAGGATTTAAAGATGACTGATGCCCTATTAGTACTGAGCTCAATCTCGCCCTCATTTGCGCGTCCGCACCCGCTGTTAGAGCTCTGGCCATCCACTATGCTCCTAAAATTCTCCACAACCTTGGAAGCGCCTCATTCTCTGGAAGTTTCAAGTCTGTTGTCAAGAAGGGAAGCATTGGAAGCGACGAGTCCACTCCTTCCTCGAAAAATCGCGTCAATGTCACAGATGATCTCGAGAAATAGTCAGATTTGACATTCTCGCGTGGACTTTATCAGCTAATAACTAGGCTTTGCTACGTTCTAATGCTCATAATGACTTTCCTTTTTTTTTGCATTGTTATTTTTTCGTGTTCACCACGCTCCTTTATTTGTATACCAGGCGTACATTCTTTTTTTAAGGGGTTTTATTACTGGGCCAGGTGTTCTACTTCACAAGTCGGCCGTCAACATTACGGATTGGCATAACTAATGGGCAATTTGGGTAATGGAAGGGTTGAAAACCACTCTGTTCAGCTTACTGCTGGCATCATATCTGTCATATTTGATAGTCTATTTTCTAATTCAGAAATCTTACGGGATAACCAATTTCGAACTTTTCTCCTGGAAATTTGTGAAAAATGCAACCAGATACCCTTTTTAGCTTGGGTGGACCTACTGTATGCAAGATGCCGTAGCGAAAATGACAAGTTGTAACGTACTTTAGCCGATGGCACAACAAATTTGTTAGAATCTAGATCTGGACTTGACAGCAAGACCAAAACTCAACATAACTTTTTTCCTTCATAAATTAAATACTAATTTGGCTTCATTTCAATTAGTCAATCTTGTAAGAACTTTATTCAGATGACGAACTTGGCCTCGAAGGCCGATATTCGCTTTCGGTCCAGTTTATTATAATTGTGTTGTGCTGTCCCCACAACCCGAAAATGCACCTAGTTCCGAGGCTCCCGAAAATGCAGGGCGGAGAAAGGATGCAGGTTACACTTGGACTAGAAAATAATGCTCCTCTGTAAAGTTGTTGATTGCTTCTACGGAAGTACCTGCCTACATTGGTGTCACTGATGTCATACTCTCTCGAATCCTCGCAGTTTTACAGTTTTATAAGATTTACTAGGCCAAACGTTCATTGATTTTACGGCTGACATGGCTGTGAATTTCCGAAATTCCGTTGTAAGATAGATAATCATTCTGGAGGGAGTATCGAATTACTTTCTTTAGCTTGGAGTTTATGCTCTGAAGCATTTAGCTTAGTGACGATACATGTTAGTGGCTTTTTGAACTACGCGTGCTGCCTTCAGCCGGGGCGCGTGTTGTCTGCAGTTTTACAAAATACAACAGACAAGTTTGCGTTGCGAGGCAGCAGTTTTCTGCCACGGCAATCACAAAACTCCATCGCGGCGCGTTCGGATGACGCGAGTCGGCATGCAAGGGCAAGGAACCGAGGCACAACTCCCCAGACAGACAAACGGATCTCACGGATAAGCTGATCTCAATTCGCCAGAAATCGCTCCATGGTATCGGAATGATCTTTATCTTAGAGCAGGAGTTCGAATTCGCGGTACAAGCAAATACAAAAATACAAGCCTTTTGATAAACCTCCATAACGCAGAACCGCAGAATCAAGATAACTTAGACATATATCGATATCGCAACCATGTCATCACCAACAGCTTTTCAAACACCTCCTCCTGAGACCAAATACACCCTTGTAACCTTCCCAACACCTCACATCGTCCTCGTCACAATCAATCGCCCTGACCAGCGTAACTCCCTCCCCTTTGCCGCGCAATGGGAGCTTCACCGTATTTGGACTTGGTATGATTTCGAGCCATCCCTTCGCTGTGCTATCATCACAGGCGCAGGTCCGAAGGCCTTCTGTGCCGGACAGGACTTGATAGAACTCGGTTCTCTCTCGGAAGAAGATTACAAGGAACGACCGTGGGAGTTTAGACATCCACCATCACGGTTTGGCGGTGTTAGCGGCAGAATTGGGAAGAAGCCTATTATTGCTGCTGTAAACGGTTTCGCCTTTGGAGGTGGCTTTGAGATTGTTCTCAACTGGTATGTCTTCATGTCTTAGCGTTTTGCTATACTGGATTAGATGACTGAGATAATTCTGTATTCTCTCTAGTGATATGACGGTGGCTTCGCCATCGGCTACTTTCTCTCTTCCGGAAGCCCTCCGTGGAATTTACGCAGCAGCTGGTGGTCTTCCTCGTCTAGTCAAAATCGTGGGCCTTCCAGTTGCTACTGAGATTGCTCTTACTGGCAGAATACTGTCCGCTAAGGAGGCCCTGGATTACAAACTAATCAACAAGATCGCATCATCGCCGAATACGCTAATAGAGGAAGCGATAGCTCTGGCTAAGAAGATTGAAGATCTGTCACCTGACGCAGTCATCGTTACGAGAGCTGGACTAAGGGAAACATGGAAGACTGGTGACGTGGAGGCGGCTACAAAGGCTATTGATGACCTGTATAATCAGAAACTGATGGAAGGAGAGAATCGAGTCGAGGGTCTGACAGCATTCATGCAGAAGAGGAAGCCGGTTTGGAGGCCTTCGAAGCTGTAGTAGGGTCTCAGAGATTACGGTGATGATGTCGGCAATGCCAACCGGTCTATACGAGAGTTTTGGTATTTTAGTCCCAGTCATTAGGATTTGAGCGATAGTATGTGTGATGCCAAAAAATCTAAAGACAACAAAGTTCAGCTCTAGGACCAAGAATCCTGTTTATGTGATTCATATTGGTCATTACCCAAGAAACAAGTAAAATTGAAAGGCTCTAGATCTCAAATCCTACTCAAGGAGGCAAAATCGGATATGCCGACATGCGAAGCAGCCGAAATAGACATGGCCAAGTAAACGCGTGATCCTTGGTGCTCTGATATTTTTTGAAACGCTGCGTAATTCGGGATTCGTATGTACCCGAGTCTACTAGCTTAGCGTAATCGTCATGTCTAAAATAACTTTATAGTATAACCAACTGATTATTTTAAGTATTACCTGCCATGCCATTTAGGCAACAAGCAAAGATTAATCCAGCACCCTAAAGTAAGGAGGCGTAACCGGCATTTACACATAGACTTGTCCCATTTCCAGGCAACTTCTTAGCTACACGTTCGGTATTATCCCAACCCCGAGCTTATACAAGTGATTGGTCTAGTTCCATATATCTCTGGATCGCCGATATCTCGGTTGGTTTGTAATGAATCGATAACGTGAGCCATCAATGATAATTATCAATTACATTGAATGAGTCCAAAGCCGCCACAACTATACCCTCATCTCGTGTTAGTCACTTGATTAAAAGAAATAAAGAGGCTGCTTTTTTTGTTGCTCTAAGCTCCCGTCTTGGCACGGATTGTATCACAAGAAAGTAGGGAACCCCTCACAGTTTGAGCCAGAAGGCGCGTGTCAACAGCGGGCGAATTCTAGTGCCCGCTAGTTGCGTGCTGAGTTAAATCTCAGCTAAAGACAGCACGATAGTGGAGTTTCCGAATGTTCGAAATCGTGGAATGCAAAAGGCCAAAAGATTAGTTAGGGGAGGGCCATGAAGGGCGTTGGGAATCTTGAACAGGATACTCTATGCGCGAGACAGGACCTGTTAGCGTGTGTCGATATGTTACCGTCTGATATAGATCGATCGAAGAACGAGAGATCTCGAGACATCTTTAACGGAGCGCATGGTAATCGGCGCGAGCTCTTTGACTCATAGGAAACGGAAGACCTGCATATGATCAAAGCAGTAAATCTTTTTTTTTTTTTTTTTTTTTTTTTTCGAGCAAAGTGGAATTGATATCTTTCGACAGTATAACCTGGGTTTTTTTTCTCTACTACCCGAAATTATGAGAAAAAAGAGATGGCTGTACTTTGTGGATGTGCGCACGTTTCAGAACAAACCCGTTTGAAGGCGCCACTCGTCTCCCGTTCGGCCTGCAGGACACCAATTAGCAACACTTAGTGGACGAGTCTGATCTGTAAATGGTGCGTACCCCGTGTTAATATTTAGAGTCGACTTGTATTGTTTGGGATCCACTCGTAGTACATGCAGATGTACCCACTGTCTCTACAATCGTGCCGAAATGTACAGATTGCAGGGACGGGCTCAGCACTGAAGGTGGACTCTTTTTTCTCAGCTTTTCGGTCGCCGGAGCTGCATGACCAGCTGATTACTACCTCAGCCCTCCTTACATCTCCGTTCGGAAACGGAGTCTCAGCAAACCCTGATGTTAACATGACATTATTCCTTCTAACTAGGTCCGAACAATGGAGGCAGGCTTCTCAGGATTAATTCAGTTCTAGGGTTTTCTTGTCATTCCTAGCGTTTAATCAATTATTAGTACGTCGATTTCATTGTTTATATCTGCCAGTTAATTGTTAGATATCAGTTTCTACGTGGAAACCAGAACAACAGAGAGGAATCTTGCACAGGAGCTGGAATTTGAGTATATCACTCTAAATTTTGTTGGCAACAGCTTCGTTCACTGACTAGCACTTTATACACTTCATCTTCGACGCGCGGTTCTAGCGTGTTGCACAATCCAAGATTGCAACAAATCTGTCGATGCACTAACTGGGGACCCTTGGCCTCTTTATATTTATTAACCTTAATTTGGTGGTCTGTTGAGTTTTGTGAATAATCAAGTAAATAATATACATAGTCTCCGCTGCCTATCGCCAGCTTATGTGGATCTAAGCTACAGCGAACGCTTTTAATTTCATTGTAATGTACGATGTATATGAAGCTTAAGTACCTGATCGATCGAGGCCAGATTAATTGGGAGCAAGAGCTGTGCAGTCTGGATGGTAACACTATACACTATATTTCTAGCGAGATGCCGGATTGCATTTTACTGTTTACCTTCACTGGACAAGTCGGATAAAGGTCCTCCTGAATGAAATCAGAAAACGTATTGTTAGGTTGCTTCCACCAGCATTGCATACTGTAACTATCGAATCGTGCATTCGTCGCTATACTATTCATTTTCTCTAACCTCTATCCAAACTCGTCAGTTCAACAACACAGCGCAATTGGAAAATTGGAATCGAAAAAAGGTGGGCATAATGCACAATGCAATGCAAATGCGGGGCTAAACTATGGCAGGGGTGTCGCGAAGGTACACTAGCGGCTGAGGAACGCCATATGCATAGACATCCCCTCATCTGAGCTGACGGATCATAATCTGATCGATATTAACGATTACGAGTAACGTCCAAAGTTGATCCTCCATAGCCATGGTATCTTGACAGAATACGCATATTCAATGATTCGCTAAGAGCTTAAACGTATGAGAGCTACGATTTATTAATCTTGCTAAAATTGACGCATGCGAGCCGCGGGTGGCTTTGTGATCTACCTCTTTCGATTTGACTAGAAATACTCACAAACAGCCTGATTTGTACTTATCACTGGGGTGGGACTTTGTAGGGAGATTGGATTAATGGTATAAATTCGAACATCCGAAAATTTTCTTGTGTTAACCACGAAAGCTTAGAGCCAAAGCCTAGATATACCGCCTAGGGATCGAATTTTTCGGGAAGCTGCAATGGAGACTGGAATTCCGTTCAACGTTGATCCTGAGATGCTGGAGATTGTTGGCCAACTCGATGATGACGACCTGACAGATTTTATGGCTTCCCAGGCGGATACAAGCAGCGAGGAACAAAGTGAGCTATATTTGTATCTGTGCTATACGGTCTTCCAAAGAAAAAAATCGAAGGATCATTTAAAGTTGGCGGTTGAGATGGCGGAAGGCCTTGTTGCTGTCGCAAGTGACGGCACGGAAAGAACTCGGAGAATGAAAATCTTCAACATATTATCCATGGAACAACTACAGATCGAGAATGGTTCAAGATTAAGACCTAATCCCCTAGGTGCTTATGGGTCTCAGAATACGGCCACGCTTAGTGGTAGCCAATATAAGACGTTCTGGGCAAGATGGCGGCAAACTAGAAATACCGAAGACCTTAATAGGGCCTTAGACGCAGCCGATGAGGCTCTTCGAACCGTCCGCCTGACTGACTCACAAAAGACCGAAATTCAAAGGGACCATGCGACTTTACTTCTTCAGAGGTATCACGTAACTGGCCGTCTAAGCGACCTATCTCAATCAATCGCATCCAGCGAGAAGCTCGTCGAGGCGACTTACATTGGCCACCCTGGACGATCAAACTCCATAGCAACGCTTGTCCAGGTCTTAAACCTGAGGTTTAAAAAGACACGAAATGTAACAGATAGCGATAGAGCAGTCCAGCTAGCTCAATCGGAACTGGATGCTAGTGGCCTCAACGAGGAGACTCGGTACCCTTTCTGGGGCCGCTTGGCATTCATTTTGATCGAACGGTTCCAGGTTACAATGGCGTTTACGGACATGAAGCGCGTGATAAAGTTTCTGAAGACAACTTTTGATGCCTATCCTCCTGGCCACCCGCGACAAGACGAATGTCTTGATCTTCTCATAGGGGTGACGGGGTACACGGTGCAGGGTAACACTGTCAACAACTGGGATGATGTTACCGAGCTCTCCGAGATACTTCTACAAATTTGCCCGATCGTCTCCGAAACTAAGGCGGGAAATTTGATAAATGGGATCGGAATGTTCCTTGGTTCGTGGCTCAATTTAGCGGCTGCGGGCCGTCAAAACATCGATGACGTGGTCAAGCTGTCCGAAAGAGTTTTGAGCATGGCATCGCCGGCCCAATGGCCAAGCCATGTAACGGATGCTCTCTCAACCAGTCTTGAGGATAGATTCAGTAAATACAGAAAACGGGAAGACTTAGATAGGGGCCTAGAAGTCACAGAGTTAGGCATACAACTTGTACCTTCCAAAGATCCACTCTGGGGCCACCTTGTGACTCGCTGGTGGAAATGGATGGAGCATCTGTTTGATGAAACCCGATTGATAGAGGATCTCGATAAGGCCGGAGCACTTCTTGAGGAGCTTCTCTTACGATCGGATGTGAAAGCAAGCTTTGAGAAATCGGCGATTGTGAGTTTTTGTTTGGCTGGGTACCTCCACGCTCGATTTCAGGTTACCGGGGAAATCGCAGGCCTACGACGTGGAGTCAAATTAATGGAGACAGCAATAGAGAGAGTACCTCATGGCGACTCTCTGCTACCGACATTCCTCGCTGAGTTTGGTCACATGCTCGGTATCCTCGTGAAGCATGAGGAGACCAATGATCAGAAAGATTTTGATAGGGTGATTGAAATCTTGAGACGAAGTATAGATAGCGCGGCTCGCGATTCTACTGCAGATTTTCGGCATCAACAGATCCTGCCTGAGTCATTACACCAACTCGCACGGTGGCTAGGTGCTCGATTTCGGCTGACGGGAGCTATAGAAGATATCAATGAGGCCATCACAATGGAAAAGAGGTCTGTTGTGCTGAAAGCAGCGTATCCCGACTTGGTTCGTCGGGCGATATCTTTAAACAACCTCTCGGAACTGCTTAATATACGCTTTTACCACACTAAACAAATCCGCGATCTGGAAGAGAGCATCCAAGTTCTGAATTCTGCCTCCTCATTAAGCCCTTTGCCTGGGATGATGAAGTCTACCATTCAACTCAGTCTTACTAAAGTTTACCTTGTCCGTCACGACCTTACAGGGAACATTAACGACCAAGATACTGTCCTTCGGATACTCACAGAAATCATGGAAAATCCATCTACTTCGCCTATTGAGCTAGCTCATGCGCTCTCAGGATACGGCACACAACTAGGGACAAGATTTGAGGTTACGGGAAACCTAGAAGACCTGGAAACGTCCATTAAGACCTTCGAGAGGCTGTTGGAACTGGAGCCTGATAGCTTTCATACTAACAGCAATCTAGCCGTTACATATTGGCATCGCTTCAAAGCGTTCAACGAAGAGAAAGACCTTGTGAAATCTCAGACTTATACTCAAGTTGCTTTGAACTGCCAAGTCGATCCCAAAGATCGCTTGATTGTAACTAAGAAATTAGCCCGCCAGCTAGTCCAGGATTCCAACTGGAAAGAGCTAAGCCGCTGGCTCGATAAACTAATCTATATACTCCCAACACTGACCCCTCGGTCATTGAACAATACAGACAAACAGCAGCAGCTCGCTAACTTTTTCGGAGTGCCTTCGGATGCTGCAGCTGTCGCTTTGGCTGCTGGTAGAGAACCATCCGACGCTTTGAGGCTTCTAGAGCTAGGACGTGGTATTATCTCGGGCCTCATGTTCGAGATGCGTACTGACATAACAGAGCTTGAAGCTAAACATCCTGATCTGGCTCGGGAACTCATCTATCTACGAGAGGTCTTGGAGCCGGCTCCTGAGAATCCTCTTGAGGATACTCTTGGGGTTACAGAGTCCATTAAGGATTCAATTCTCCGCGAATCGCGCAAGACTCATCGCAAAAACGCAGAAATACGCCTCAATAACCTTCTAGAAATTATCCGAAACCAATCTGGGTTTGAGAACTTCCAAGCAGCCCTTTCCGACAACCAGCTCAAGCTCGCCGCAAAATCTAGTCCTATTGTAGTAGTTAATGTCAGCGAATATCGATGCGATGCCTTCATAATAGAACACGATCGCATTCGGCTTTTAAATCTACCAAAGCTACATATAAAGGAAATAGAAGAGTGGGCGGTACTCTTGAAAGGTAACTCTAAAGAGACAGAAATATGGGATGTTTTGGAATGGCTATGGGATGCTGTCGTGCAGCCAGTACTAGCTGCATTAAGCATAAATGCCGAGCCTGTAACAGAGGACTGGCCTCATATTTGGTGGATCCCCACCGGCGCACTCAGCAAACTTCCACTCCATGCCGCAGGGAAACACACTGAAGAGTCCGGTGAAACTGCCCTTGACAGAGTTGTTTCGTCATATGCGTTGTCCATAAAAGCCTTACTCTATGGGCGTCAGCGGAAAGGCAACTTGCCGACGATGGAAGGAACCCGGAAGGCCGAAGAAACAGCCAACAGTACTGTTGACAACAGTGGGCCTAATGAAATCAACACTCCTGAAATTGCACTCGTAGTCTCAATGGAGAAGACACCAGATCATTCAAGCCTTGGGTTTGTCAAAGAAGAGGTAGACGAGATAGAGAAGTTACTCCCAACGATGAAGCTGCGACCAGTCAAGATTCAGCAAAGAAGGGATGATGTGCTATCGCATCTCCACAAATGCAAAATATTCCATTTTGCAGGTCACGGTAGTTTCAATAGAGCCGATCCATCGAAGAGTTGCCTATTACTTGAGGATTGGAAAACCTCACCCCTCACTGTTGGGAAACTCTGGGAGCAAAAAATCCAGAACAATCCACCATTCCTTGCATATCTCTCCGCTTGCTCCACTGGTTCGAATGAAGAGACAAGATATAGTGATGAGGGTATTAACCTTATTGGTGCTTACCAGTTGGCTGGTTTTCGCCACGTTATTGGTACACTTTGGGAAGTAGATGATCAATATTGCGTCAAGACTGCCAAGAAGTTTTACAAGAAAGTTGGAGAGAAGGGACTGACTGACTCTGCAGTCCCTTTTGCGCTTCATCAGGCGATGAGGAAGTTACGGGACAAGAGTATCGAGAGTAGTGGGTGGCTACGGAGTGGCCCAAGGGATCAACAGCAGCCAGGCGAAGGTAGAGGGCCCCGTGAAGTCAGAAATGTAAAGGTTGTGACCGCTGGGAAGCCTAATTTCTACTGGATTCCGTACGTACACTTCGGTGTGTAGCTATTGCTAAAATATCTGAAATTCAACTACTAAAGGACTTCTATGTGCTTGTAACATCTGATATTTCTTGTATTTATAATGTTTTTTGATCTGACCCAGTTCGTGGGGTAAGGAGCCGCTTAAGGTGGTACTAGTTATTATACTATATACTATTTTATAGGCCGCACGATTGCATCAAATAATAGATTTACTAGTCTAGTATTGTGCCGTAAAATATCGTTAATACAATATGTAGGGCCGGTGGGTTGTTTTAACTTGCAATATTTAGTAGCCACTCTCATTCCGAAAATTGCATTAACTGCCAGAGGGACAGAAATATATCAGGTCTTGACAAGGCTGGTGGATAGGACTGACGCATTTTAACAATACAATTATTAAGTCTCTCTAGCTCTAACTGACAGTGTGCTACTAGAAAACTATCAAATCGGAATTTTGAGGACGAAACCAAAGCTTCTCGCCTTCATGGTAGAGCCTATAATTGGCGTAACCGAACCATGGGGCTTATCTGTAGTCTGCAGTTCTAGCTCGGCAGTGAGTCCGGTTAAGGATCAATGCGATACAACACAGCGTAATATTTATGCAAAGGAATGCAAAAAATGCCGTGTATTTTGTCTTCTCTCAAGTGCGAGAGTATTCATATCAAGGCTGTGAGGCAATTGGTAACCCCGGGCAGAAGCATTTCATATTAGAGAGATGAATGAGCTGGTAATCTGTAAATACTGCCCTCGTCTAGATGCTGCAATCCTCCATGCAACCAGATCTCACTAAGTGGGTGGGTGACCAAGCACTAACCGCCTGGGTTGATACGGGAGATAAACTCACACATATGCACAAAGAGAGTCAATTAACTTAATTTCGGTATCATTATTCGTGTTATCATTATATGCAAGTAATTTCAAGTGGAAAAAGGTATCTTATATATATATTTTGGTACCAATAGTAGATGATTAGTACGAGAGTTTCGATATGCATCGAAGTCGGCGTGGCGTGGGAAAGGGAAAGAATTGAAGATAATGACCCAGTGGAAAAATCCAAGGCTACAACCTAAACACAAAAGCAATGTGTAAGGGAGCCGACAGCTGAAAAAACAAAGACAAGATTTTGCCAAAACTGGCGCCATAGTGAAAACCCCCAAAATTAAAAAGGTAGCATTTACAATGACTATGAAACTTATGCAAATTCTTTTAGATAAACTGAAGACAACTTAGTGAGATACGCCACCAATCCTATGACGAGGTGGCACCTTCTCGGCGGGATCTTCCAAAACCTCGTCGTCGGCACTAGAGAGTTCCTCGTCGTAGTCGAGTTCCACCTCGTCGAGCAGCTTGGGGTTGAGAGAGAAGGATCCTCTTGGAATGAAAGTGGCAAGGAACATGATTCCGGAGAGAATGCTGAAATGTACACCCGCAATGTAAAAGATACCTGATTGGATTTGCTCGTCGTTCGCGCTGCTGACTTGATCGATGTATTTCCCGACAAGAGGAGAAATTATGGCGTAGATCACGATGTAGCTGGAGTATAGGAAACCCATGACTGCACCTAAGGGCGAGATCGAGTTTTCTTGGGCTTCAAGACGGGCCAAGGATGCCTGGATATAAGCTGCTAGGGAGACATCACCAGCCGCCCAACCGAACGAGATTGGAATAAAAGTGGCAGCCGCGATCCAAGCTTGTGTGACTGAACCGCTTGGTGGGTGCCAGAAAGGAAGATACCAAACGATGAGGAGCAAGATCGCATCACATCGGAGCCATGGGATAGGGGTGTGTACGAGGTTGGTAAATAGGAAAACGAAGAGAGCACCCATCAATTCACCAAAGTTGGAACCGGCAACAATGATCTGAGCCCAGGCGGATTGACCGAAATAACGTTTAGCGACATAGGAACCAATGTTGTTTTCAAGGAAACGGTGACCGAACAAGGCGAATGTGTAACCTGGGAGCAACCAAACGAATCGGCGGGAAGAGAAAACGATTGTACAACCCTTGACAGCTGACATGACAAAGAGAACACAGCCATCGGCAACCTGAAGGAGATAATTCTTCTCTGTGCCAACCTCAACCTGGTATGAGTGTGGGAGGCGAATCATAAACCAGGCGCCCGCAGCGCAAAGATAGAGAAACGGAGTGATAATGAACGATTGGTTATTACCGCACGCAGGGATAAGGGCAAGAGCAGTCGCCAGAGCACCGGTTGTACCAGTGACTATGTTAGGATATATTATTAGCGCTGAAGTCTACTTCAGGGTCCGATCAGAAAGAGTATTATTCAGACATACCTTCGTAGAAAATATGGACAAGAGAATCCATTCGCTTCAATTTTTGCATGTTTCCGCCAACGATATCTCGAGGAATGACCCGTCTGATCAATTCAACCATACCGTAAGAGATACCGGACAAACAATAGATCGGGATCATGGCATCGGTGTTATAATCGCCATAGTAGGCAAAGTTGTCTTTGCCATACTTGCCATCCCAACCTTTTGGCTTCAGGTAGCCACCGGTAGCACGGTCGATAATGAGGAGAAGCGATGCGAAAACAGCGAATACAATAATGGCGATTGCAAGCACGGTCCTTGTTTTGAATCTCTTGATAAGAGGGGCAATGAGAATGGATCCCAAGCATTGAAATGCCTGATTCAGACCCTGTAGAAGTCCAACTCTCTCAAAGGTCCTCTTTTGGTATCCGCCAATTTTAGCGTCGTAGTCGTATCTGTTAGTTGCGAGCGCGATTACCGAACCATTGTATGCCTCTAGACCGAATTTGTATAACATAATCCCTGCGATATAGAATGCGATGTTGCGCTTCTCTTCGGCGGTGAAGAAGCGCCAGCTGTCGAGTACGCTCCATTTTGCCTTTCCTTCCGACATTTTTGGTAAAGATAAAATTGTTGAAACGCCTCGAGTTGGACAAACTCGACGCACAAGGGAAAGGATATCAATGAGCGGATCAAAGTCCGAGTATATCTAGGGAGCTATCGGGATCTCCTGTTAAAATTTCGTGGTCGTATACTCAATAGCGATGGGGAATCAGCTCGCTGAGGAAGAGAGAACTGCTATTATATATGATATGAACATTCCAGGCACCGGCTTCTTGGCTGATGGTCGGAACCCCCAACTCCCCCAAGGACCCTAGTTTTGTCCTATCGCGACATTTCTTCACCCACACGTGTAACCCTTAGAGTCAGAGGCCAAGAAGATATGTGGTCTGGGCATTAGGAATCAAGAATAATGTACTGCTCACGCCAAAGGCTGTGAAAAAGAAGAAAATCCCTGTTCAATCGAAGTCCTCAGTTTCCGAGGGAAACGCAAAAAGTTTGGCTGCAGCCAGGTCAAGGATCGGTGCGACCAAAAAAGAAAATAGGCAGAGGAGAGAGGCGACCAGAAACAGGCAGTCAGCGGTAACTGCAGTCAAGGCAGAACGATTTGGGAAGGGACAGTTGAAAGGACCCCTGCGTTAAGCCTCAGCGGGTGCGAGAGGAATCAATGGCTAGCTACTAGTTTTAATCGCCTTATTAGAGAATCTGCGCAAGCACAAGAGTCCTGAGTATGTCGCGGGATCATAGGAGGCCCGAATAAGGTGCGTTCTGGGAACAGGTGTATGCTTCTATTTAATATGTTTGGGGCGTTTGCTTGGCTGTCGTTGAAATAGCCAATCAAACTGCTTCGTTTTACAACGTGCTGCGGGAAAGGCTTCCAGCTGGACCCAAACTTTGGCACAAAGTCCCAAACAAGCTATCCGCTTGTCCCACAATTGCTCAAGCGACATTTGATAAAATATCAGGCGTGCCGTGATATGTGCTGATACCAGCGAGAAACCCCCGCATATTGTTCCCTCTTCCGAGCATTTTTCTCACCAATCAATATATTCGCAAAAAAGCTCAAGCCTCGAAATAATGCAATTATACTGATACATTCAGCTTTCTGCAATTATCTAATTAGCACAATATCCAGAAAGCAAGTTGGTTCGTGCATTATCCGACAATAAAGAGATGTTTTTTTCACAAAATGATAAGCCAGCACCCGTCGGAAATTTTGAAATGCTGCGTTGCAGTCCTCACGAGACATGAATATTTCTTTCGACGCACACACGCGATAGCGCTGCTAATTGGGCTTGACTGTTCCTAGCTGTTCGGTCCGCCCTGTTTCTTTATTTACGCCGGGTATATTCAAAAACTGCCAAAAACAAAAATTCCGAGTTGCAGCTCGCTTGTCTCCTGTTGGAGGGTGGATATGATATAATAACCGTGCAATGCCTCGCTGCCTTCCATTCGGGTGCCTACCGGTATACCAAGGGCAACTGCAGATACCATGCATCAAAATATATGCGATTAATTCTACCTCGCTACGTAAGAAATAACAAGATTTCAAACTGAAAAATATTCTAGCCTAAATACCTACTCCTCTAACTAAAGCGGTAGACGGTTTTCGAAGTGAAAGAGTCATCAGGTTGTGATGTAGCAAGCGCTATGGCTAAATTCGCGAGCGGTGTGAGTTTCTGCTACGATATTTCGGGCCCTAAGAAAGTTGAGGTTGTGAGCAACTTATCTTAGTTTCATGAATGGTTATCCCAACTTCGCACGTGGTTGCACGCTCCAAAATATTCCGTAATTCCACTTCGAAGTATATGGCCCCAACTTCGAATTCCAATACCGGGTACGGACTGTTTCTCTCTTTTGTTTCTCTCGCTGTCCCGCCTGTCTGGCGATAGTAAGTTCCGACCATGTCAAGCCAGGGCTTGAAAGGCAGCAGCTTTGTTGATCTCCTTGGATCACTCGCGGCCGTTTAAATAGTCTTTTTTGAACACCATTGGACCACTCTACCTCGGCTCCCTGCCCCTCGCTTGTTGTTTGAATCCGGTCCTATCAAATTCAGTCAATAATCGAGACCGAACCATGGTCTTGGCACCACTGGCGGGATGTACGTCTTTGCCATGTTCCCTGTAAGAAAAAGATTCGATAACCTTAACAAGTTCCGATATCTTGGACAGCTATATAGTGAAAAGGGTTGCCTAATAAAACGGGAGCCGGTTTGGGTTTTGAGATTCATGGATAGGGGGCGGGGCCCCTAAAGCCTGATCTTGAGAACTGGCCCTGCATGAGAAACAAAAAATGTCTTGATGTTGATGGTCTTGAGGACCCCGGTCAAGGTATGATACCGAATCAGGTTAGACCATATTCTGTTGTCGAATCAAATGCGACAGCAAAGACACGGTCCGCACCAGGGTTCCAATCTATACTTCTGTCACGACATTGCATCGCCGAATATATATTGTGAACAAGATTGGCTCCGCTTAGGCCAGTATTAAGCACAACGAACCTAACATTGCACGTACTAGATTGTTTTAGTGGAAAACCCTTTTTTTTTTTTGTCTGTAGATATTGTCTGGTTTTTAAGAATAATATAGAGAATTATTTCTGGTTTCTGAATCTATAATAGCTTGGGTACATTCTTTTTATATAATGTTTATATGAGCTTTGATCGCATCCATGTAAAATACTAGCAAAAGTAGCTTAGTACTATAGTATAACAGCGCTCCTTTTCACAATGCCAATCGTTATTTTTAGAATAGTTAACTTCATTCAGGATAACACTCTTGAGAAATGGCTTCTTTAAGGTTTCCAACACCCTCAAACTGAGTATATTTCTAGTTAAACACTGAATATCCAAAGCTATTTTCAATGGAGTGTTCTAGATAAAGATAGAAGCGCAAGGAGTTTCGATTAGATACTCTGTCTCAAACTACAGCTGTTGCAATATAGCTCAGCAGCACGTGCCAGTATTATGAACAATGAATAAAGTCTGCATTCTGGTTGGTTAATATATAACTTGACGTAAAGGGTCCAAATAAAGGTTTGTCCTCCAATAATAGTTTCTTGTTTTGCTTATAGCTGTATAGCTAACGAGCAACCAATTTCGACATTCATAACCTTGAATATATTGAATCCAATCTAGGTGCGTAAGAATAAGTTAGATATCTTGCCTACATGATCATTAATTTCTTAAATTAATCAGAAAAAATGAAACCACCAGAAAAAAGTCCAAAAAAAAGATGTCTATAAGAGTACGAGACAAAAGAATATTCAAACTGCGATAATCAGGATTCCCGTATCCTCACGGACTACAGTACTAATTGATCGATAAGAGGCTTGTGTAAGGCAGAGCGGACGGGATACCCAATGTTCCTCTTTCAGTGATCGTAGCTGACAGTTTCCTACCAAATTCTGGTTAAGTTTAAAATTTTTTACTCTAACTAGTCCCCAGAATCTGAACTGAAAATTTTATCCTAGCGAAATATGGTCTAACCTAACCCGATTAGGTAGTTTGTTTAAAAAAAAATCTACTGCAACACAGAATTTGCCTTGGTAAATACCCAAAGCAATAGAGTTTTGAGGTCAGCACCATTTAGTTAGCGTGCATTACATAAAGTAAGTGAGCAGCAATTGAACCTTGGGAGGGTTTTTTGAAGCCTGTATGTCATCTTGGGGCTCAGTGCGAAAACTCAACAGCTTTTTCTCGACGGAAGGTTGTGAATATGGTTATCTAGCGAAACGAAGCTCCTAGGCTTTCACTTCGAACATGCGAGCTTTGGATCTTCGAACTTCGCAAGCGCCACGTTTCCTACAAATACACGCGGTTAGTGCCACGGCGCTCAGTTGACTAGCCCCACAACAACGGTATACCACAGGGCTCACAGGACCATCTCTCAAATATAGATATATAAGAGAGTGCACCTGCCTATAAATTATATTCCTCCATTGAAACAGTTGCTCAGTCTTGTAACTTGACGAATAGTTGCTAAACTCCGTCATATTTTCCCTCTGCAATACCAACGTTTCTGTTTAGCACTGTGGATGACAGTAGTCGAGTCTCCAGACAAAAGGTCTAGTTTGGCCTTTATATACGCTCATTCAAAGACATCAAGAATATCAGCTACACGATAGTGTGCTATTTAGTATATATATTGCCTAGCGGCGCATTTCTATAGCCAAAGGTCTGCAAATAGGCTCCTAAATACATTGCGGTGGAAGTCTAAGATATAAAGCAGCAATAATGATATTACGCACGCCCGACTTTAAATGATAGAATCTAAGTCCTTTTTAGTTAGGTCGTAAACATTAGGGTGTCGGATCAGACTTACGTCGTTCTTTCCAGGCTCTATTATATCGTCCTCAGACACTTTGATACCACCAGCAGTTTCTGCATAAGCAATCGGCGCATCCCCCATGATCTTCTTTGCGACATCACCCACTGTGGATCCTCTAGAATTCGTTGTCAGCCTTCAGATATAGAAATTTTGAATTCTAAAAAAACTGACTTATTCATTAGGATGCAATCCCTAAAAACTTCGTCCCCATCCGCACTTCCAAAGGTATGAATATTTCGTACTGGCCACACAGGTGTCAAGCCTAGGACTTCCGCAGCTCGCTTTAGTACATTTACTACCCCAGTACTACCGTGCCTATATAGAACCAAGTCTTTTAGGTTCTCAACCCGATTGCTTAATTTTTCGTCCATCTCTTTGAGCCCGCCGCCTTCGGAGTCACCATCCTCTATTAGGTCTTGGCGCGTATCAATGAATTCCGCTCCAGGCGTATACTTGACGTATTTCTGCTTGGCGAGACGGCGGAGAAATATCTCAGATATAGCAGAAGTAAGAACTATCGGGGCATTAGGGTATTTCTTCGCAATTTTCGCGATGTTCTAAAGTGTCACGATGCATCGCATCAGAGTAAAATTTGCGAATCGCGACGCAACACAGTTCTTACCTTATCGGCATCTGCATGATCAATTTTGTTCAATGCTAGCACTGTTGGGAACTTTTCGTCAATAAATGCGTTAACGAGCGATAGCACTGTCTCTGCATCCCATGTCTCCAATGGCGTTTTTAAAGATATCCGATCGAGAGTTCGTTGGACAATTGACGCATTACTGCTATAACCGGACAATTGGTTCTGAAGTGATGCAACCGCCGTTGATTCTATAAACCAGCAAGCTCTTAGTACATGAAATGCAGGTCAGAATGCTAGAAAATTGTACTAGTTGCAATATGGCGACGTTTTACGCCCTCCCTATATCTCACTTAGCCTAATGCATACTTCAGGTGGAAGCTTTAGCACTTCATAACCTACCATTTCTCCATTAGGTTCCCATATATCCACCGCACTATTTCCTCTATTGCAGCTATCAGATGCCATTCGGATATCTAGGAGTCTGTCCGGAATGATACCTCTCAGCCATATAATATCGTAACTGGGATCATATCCTCTTGTGTTCTTTCCTTCAGCATCCGTGGTTCCACTGGCGTCTACTACATGGACCAAACAGTCCGCATGTCGTAGGTCGTCTAGAAATTTGTTTCTGCGTTACACCCCACTCTCGTCCTTGTCAGTCACTCCGTATCAGAATGGATACCGAAGAGTGCCACTGAACATACCCTAAACCTCTGCCCTGGTGTGCACCTGGGACCAAACCAGCGACGTCAAGCAGCTCTATCGGCACTGAACGCTTGCCATCTACACACCAGCCGTAGTTAGGCTTACAATGTTCCGAAAGATCATGACGGGCGCAAGCGCAGTCGATTTGAAGGTATCCAATTGCACCTATACCCCCAATTGCCTCGCTGCGTCAGCGTAACCGTAATGTATTGGAAAACCAACTGCGACCTTGTGACGCAGCTTACGTTGTGGGTCGATTGTCGTAAAGCTGTTAGTTACTCGACGTTAGCGGTTCGCCGCTGTAGTTAACGTGGGAGAGAACTGCGATCGTACGGATAATTCCCTAGGACACTTTAATCAGTCCACAGTCCTTTCTTTGCGACACAGGACACTGGTCTTAGAAAGGTATAGTCGTACCGACTTTACTTGACGCGTCGGTCAGCGAATTTAGCGTCGAGGATTTGCCGGAGGACGGTTTCCCTACGAGCGCAATCAATGGATCTCGTGGCATAGTGGCGATTTAATAGCAGTAGTATTCGTTCGGGTTCCAGAGAATAGTGATGCTTGAGGATGACGCATGGCTGGAGGGACTTGTTCCGAAGAATGCGCACATATGATTCAACATTGGCATGCCCCACCATCCCACTAACAACACATTCCAGGCACAATATACTAGCTAGGAACATGTGCTACATGCGGGTGTAACCACCTCCTCACCTAGCTAAAGGGCTTTCTACTTAAAAGGCTTCTTCTCACCATTAGGCCAATTGAATTTTGTTGTCCTCTTTGAGTCCTCAGACCCCAGTTCCTAATTATCCGAAGCCAAGTCTGCGTAGACATGGCTGCTCCAAAACTCCTCATAGATACTCACGTCCATCTCTGGCGTGCTTGTGACATCAACAATCTCGCCTGGCAGTCCCCAGAAAATCCTCTCTACGGAGTCTACGACCTTGAAAGATATGAGGCATCAGTTTCACCTGCCCCTCCTTCTTACTCCGGCCTCGTGTTTGTCGAAACCGACAGGAAATACACTGACCCAAAGGATGAATCAGAAGATCTAACTGCTTGGAAAGATGCCCTTGAAGAGTACCGATATCTCCTTCAGCTCTCCAAGAATGACACTCGGGGGAAAATACTTATCAGAGGAATCGTTCCATTTGCACCTATACATCTGGGCCGTAAGGTCATGGAACGATATAAAAAACGACTAGAAGAGGTCGACGCAGAAGTTTACGGTAACGAAAAGCATTCGCTATTGGTCGGGTACCGGTATCTTGTGCAAGATAAACCACAGGGAACAGCTCTTGCTCCGGCCTTTATCGAAGGATTGGAATACTTAAGAGACACAGGGATGGCGTTTGATCTGGGGATTGACGTTAATAGAATCGGGTTCAGCCAATTCGAAGAGGTATTGTATGCTGTGAAGCAGGTTGAAGGGCTAAAAGTGATCTTTAACCACCTCACGAAACCACCATTAGGAAGAGAGCCAGAAAACGGTGGCTTGAAAAAGTGGGAGGAATTTATGGCCGAGATGGCAAAATACGACGTGGTTATCAAGCTATCTGGCGGATTTTCCGAACTACCTCCAGGACTGGCGCAGGAAAATAGTGAGCTACCAGTGAACAAAATCGTAGACATGGTACTAGATTACGCGAGACCAGTTCTCAAAATTTTCGGATTGAAGCGCGTCATCTGGGGCAGCGACTGGCCTGTTTGCGGCATCGGATATGAGAAGATTATGGGTGATCAAAAGGGTGCCTGGCACGCTTGGCTGAAAATAAGCACTTTGGTTGTAAGTCGCCTTATGGAAGAAGGAGAGATTAAAGGCGATCCTGAGGACTGGGAAGGGATATGGGGTCAAAATGCTGCCAAAGCATATAATCTACCAGGTTTCTAAATTTGAAGATGCATATATTCAACGCAGAAGCGAATATAATTTTTTTTCTAGGGTATCATACAAAGCGTAAATTCAGAGGCAAAAGCAATAAAACGAGTGACGTGATTATATAGAACGAGTGAACGGATTTTGACAATCATTAAGCGTCACGTCCTTCCCTTCAAAAAGCACGACCATACCAGCGTGGCGAGTTGAGATTTCGCAAGTCCAATGCAATTGGGATGGCACCACTCATGGTACTCACGGCACTAAATCGTGGAAAGTCTTCTTCTTTCTGCTTAGGAGCATCCTCATTAGCTTCTAGAATGGGGCTCTGCAGCAGAGTCAACCGAGCTCTGGTTCTAGTCGAGCTTGGCATCGGAAAGTTGGGGATCTTCATTCCAAGATCGATAGACTTTGCCGTCTGCTTCTCTATTTTTTCTTGTCTCGCATACTCCTCGACCTTCTCCGCGATGACACGCTCAAAGCTCTCCGAACTAGAGGTTTGAGAGTTTGATTCAAGATTGCTGAGTCTATCGAAAGAGTTATCAGAGTGGGTGTAAGTAAGACCACTGTTACGGCTCCAGCGTTTCTGCTGACGGATCTCGCGTCCGTGCTGCCCAGCCCACGCCACCAGGATCATCATAAAGTAGACTTGGAGGCCGTTCATCAAACCCCATGTAACCTGTAGTCTTTCAAAGCTAGCCGCGGTTTGCAGGCATAGATCGACCCATGGTTGTGGTGCAGGGAGAGTTTCGCCATCCCAGAAGATTAACGTCGAGACACACATCTCCTGGTTTTTGGTACCAGACTGAAATCCGAAGAAGAACCAGAGCGCAGATGCGGTACCGTACAATACTGTCAAAAGAATTGCTACTAGTCGAAGGACGCGAAGGGCTGTCGGTGAGCAAGAAAAGCGGCCCCAAAGGATAGAAAATCCGCAGTAGGCAACTCCAATGAAAAATATACCCCAAGCGAACAGAATATAAGTCATAACAGCCCAAATTCTTCCATAACCTATTCTTCCAGCTAAAAACCAAATATACGTTAGCACAAAACAATTATAACCGATTCCTTGTGAACGGAATCAAAAACTTACACAGGATGATTTGTAATCCTCCCCAAACTGCCATAATGGCTTCGCAGAACGAAAGAATGACAATGAACTTCGCCCATGAGTCCAGTGGGATTCCCAATCTAACAGCTCTGCGCCACCATGATTCCTTCACCTCAACTACCGACGAAGTCTCGCTATTGGGCGGCGATGGGAGCTGTTTGTTAAATTCGGCAAGATTCGAAAGAGTTAAAGGTCGAAGACTTTGCATGGAAACAGTTTTTGAGTCCTGTGCTACCGATATTCTGTGAAAGTTTGTCGGTGCACCAATGTCCCTGGTCGAAACAATCCGGCCATGTTGAGTTGAGCCGACAGATGAGCTGCGGTTGATTTCTACGGCTGTCGGTCGTCGGATCGAGTCTATGATAGAGTTGAATACGCTCATTGATTCGGGTGTCCTTAGTTTCCCTTTCCTTCCTTAGATACCAGATCCCAAAATTGTATCCTCGCCAGCAGGATCTGCCTCCAAGTCGAAAATGATAAATAAAATAAATAAGAAGATAATAATTTAAGAATTAAAAAGATAAAAGAAAAAAAGAAGTGAGAACACAATAATTTGAACCTGTCAAATCTAACGCTCTACCCTTCAAAGTCAAAAGAATGACATAAAATAAACAGCCTCTATCAAAGAAGCCTTGTTGGTTGAAGAGAACGAGAAAAAAAAGTCGTGAGAACAGAATCCGCCAGGGAACCTGGAGAGAAAAGCGGGTGCTGGGCAATAAAAGGGAAAAGAAGGACGGACCACGCTTTTACGCTAGCACATTTGTGCGTTTATCGGGTGGGAGAGCCTCAAAAAGCATCAACCTCCTTCATGCTTCTAAGTTTCTTCAGTAGTCAGATAACATGTGGCATAGCTCGACACACCTTGGCTCGGAGCTTTATCGATCCTAGCTTGGTGCGAAAGTCGAAACATCAAGTGTGAGAACGAATGTTCGTTCAACCCCGCACAAGAAGGGGGCCCTCGTAACGCTAAAATGTGGAGGGTAAGGCTCCAAAGCCCAGCACGTTGGGTACAGATTGACTGACAGCTAGGGAGAAAAGTTGTTTCGAGGTTTCCTCCTGAGCGAATCGCCGTGCCTTGGGTCGGTTATGCACCTCCCATCGAACCCTCAATTCTTGGACCAGCGGTTGTGGTGGCCCCTCGGGTATCAAGTTAAGAGGCTGAGCTAGGTTCAGAGGTTTTGAAACATGGTGATGCAACTGCTGGTGTTTCCGTTTCGCAACTATTCGTCGGACATTTTCGAATGCGGAAATTTAGGCGAAGCAATGATGCTTGCCAAGATCCAACGCAATCCCTCGTCTCCAGTGCTCCGATTACGGGCGCGGCAGTCGATAGATCTCTCGAGATATTGACAATTAGCCTAAAAGCCGGTATCTCTGACAGTCTGAACATTTGTATCTATGGTCGCAAATCTATAACTTTTTCCAATAAGTATCTCCTTATGTTTTCGCCGATCCATTATATTTGATTATATAATTTGTCGACATTTATGAATAAGACCAGGTGAGGGATGTCGGGAACTGGATCTAAACAAAACCATGAACAGAAGAACGAGTAAGCAAACAATCATATAAGTATTAATAGAAACTCTTAGAAACATAGAGTTGTTACTTATACGCTACGTTAAACTGTCGTATTCTACCACGCTTATATCCACCGCTAAACACCGGAACCTCAGACCTTTGGCGCCAAAATGTCTTGCATCTCCTACTTGCGTCAGATCGAGTCCAAGGCAGCGAATATACGACCTGTAGTAAGTTAAATTAATTTTGCGACATGCGGCCAAAGAGAAAATATTGTTGCTTCATGAAGAACATAACCAACGGAAAGCCTAGACGGCGTCTATGCATACAATAATCCCTAAACTAGCGTAGCAGTATACTAGTCTTACAACCTACGGACAAATTTTCTTTCAGAAAATTTGCTTAGGGTCAAGTAATAGCCCAATACATGTTTTATAGAGCTTGACACACGAGTCATGGCCTTCCAAGCTACTGACGTTACATATCTAATCTACACCCACGACCCGTCCTGCCACCGCAGTATTGGCGCATCAGTATAAAATGAGAGTGGCATGATGTACCTACTGATCCGCTGCAGTGGCAGTGGCTATCCTTTTTTACCCATCTCGGGTGAACAATGGGCAACAGCCGACACAAAAGCGTCTGATTTTATGATACATCGGAGCAACAATGCAGACACGAACGGATTATAGGAATAAACTGTGGCAGTTTTATCAGCGCAAAGAAGAGACCCTTGTATAATACCTGTGCAGCATACGTATGTTACGGTTTTGCATGTAACCATTTCATTCTCCATCTTTTTCCCTCTTTCCATGAATTCAAATGCGATTTTTTTTTAATCAAATAAATTTGGGGTTAAGTTAAACTAGAGAAGCCACACAAGAGATTTTACTATGGCCTTACTGTCTCCTATTCAAAGATAGCTGGGCAGGGTGTGTGTGTAACAAGCAAGAGGCGCATTTCGCGCGCTGACATCCTTTAAAAATGGAAATTATTTGGCATGCCTGTTACGGGTCAAATCCAGGTGTCATTGTGGAAAAGCTTTCTGAATGTAGAGGAGTGAGGAAAGAAGATATTACAGACCGGGAATATCATACTCGATATCGAAAGTACAGCCGGTCAGCTAGGCGGATATCTCAAATTAATCGAGTCACGGTGAAGGATAAAACCTTTAACGTAATTTGTATTCAACTTCCTCCCCTTGCAGATAACGTGGTAGGTGCCCGAGCTCATTGTGCGGTACCCTGGCGCCCAACAGTACCCTAGCATCATAAAATCTTTTTATCTGCGGCGTAACGTTAACTAGGATTTTTAATTCCCTAGAGCAGTATGAATAATGGGAGTACCATAGCCTATTCCTTCGGGCTGAAGTCTTCATCTTTACTTGCTGCATCTCTTTCTCAAATCACCTTATCAAAATTTTCCATCTCAAGGGCAAATTTGTCATAAGGAAGGGTTTTTTTTCTTCTATGCCGCGGCAGAATATAAAAACTTAATCAGGATCGAAACTTCGCGAATACGGAAGGGCATATACCCGTGCCCCCCTGATGCGACTTGGTATATCCATGAGCACAATTTAAACTCAGAGTAGTCCCGTCGTGCCGGAGTAATATATCCCGACATATAGATACTTTGGCGAGAAGTACCGAGTTTTTTTGCATGCACCTTGCGCATTTTTGCATGCATAAGCATGGCTGGGAAATAAACTAGGAACTGTCGTCAAGGTTTCATTTGTGACCGGCTTCTCGATCTCTATTTGTTAGCCGGATACCTCATAAAGTTTGCGGGACGATAACCGTAAGCATTATGCATTGGCGGGCCAAGATCTTGGGTAGTATTTCCTCTGATAATTCGAACTCAGAATCAGTTAGGTAACATTTTCACATGTCGGCGTTTTGGAATATAAACCATCACATCTCCGAAAAGGTTCGAACGTTACGGCTGATAAAGGATCATGCTTCGTCAGCCCTATTACCCGCGTGAACTTCTAAGTTTGGTTGTACAAAACAATTTCGTAGGATAATATATGCTGCTTCGCCATGCGCCAAACTCCCAAAATTTGACAGAATAGCAGCTGGGAGGGACCTTAAGCTCCTACCAATCATGTCTACAGGCAATACCCGCTGAATCAAAAGAATTTTCTCTGAACGTGCAGCTCCATCTCGATCCCTGGATTGAAAATTTGCAAGGATGTTCTCAACACCTTGATAGTGCATGCTACCAAATAACAATTTCCCCTGGTTGCCGGATATGACCCGACCCCGCCAAGTCACTATCACAAAGTCGGTATTGCCGTTTTCAGCTTCTTCGGCGAAGTCCCGTTCTTTCTTTGGTAGTTCTAAGCAGCGAAGGGGGTTTTTTGCATAAGCTGACATCAGAATTCGAAAGCTGGCGGACGTCGACGAAGGACCATCTTTGCTCTGGAAGGGTTTCAGATCATATGCATGTCTAAGAAAACACCCGAAACATCCAAATTTTTTTGCATCTTGGCGTTACTAGGTACCATGTGTTACTGCGCTATTATTTTCCGCGCTTTTCTATTGCTCTTGTTTAATTTTATCTCCAGAAAGGAAGACTTTTTCACTCGATGGACTAAGTGCAAGTTTAACCCATATATCCCTGCACCTAGTCGAACGAGAGCTAGAAAAAAAACCTTGGGAAAAACTCAATGTTTAAATTTCTGCAAGTAAATCGAGGGCGTCCAACCAAGAAGAGACGCGGCTTCGGGGAAGTAGATTGATGTCGGCCAAGATCTGGGGTACGTGTGCGTGCGGAACGCAATCCTAGCAATAGTTGGATCCCACAACGAAAATCAAAACAGAAGGGATTTGTGTCGAACGACTCAGTCTAGGGAGACCACGATCCTGGGAGATTCTTCGATCGATTTTTTGGGTTCCGTTCAAATTATTGGTCTGGAAGTCTGGCCAGAATTAGGGTGCAATAAGACAGTTATCTTGGCAGAGGAGTAAGAATGCAGCACAGTTATCAGGAGCTGTGAGGGGCAAGATAGCAATTTAACAGACCTCTCTGCCAATGCAACGCAACCTCTTAACGTTATAGAACCGACGGTGTTCGGTCCGTCGGTTGCACAGGGCATCATAAGTAGTGTACGATGATCCAGCTGAGGATTATTTCGCCTGATTAAGGGACGGAAGAGGCGTACAGCAACAAATAGCCTGGTTGCTTAGCACACCCCTGGGTTCTTATCTCAGCGCAAGCAAGTAGTAATTGGTTCCCATCCCCAGTTCGCTCAAATTTTTTTCTCCTTTGATGACGGTAGAGCTGAAAAGTTACAGGATTCTTATCCCAAGGTCGCATAAGCATACTGCTTTGTGTTGGTTGGGTCCAGGCTATAGCTAGCTAGATGACCACGGTCTTCTGCCCAGAAGCTAAAATGCTTGCTGTCCACGAATTAGCTTCTGATATTCCTCGTCTAACGGCATCATCAGGCTAATTAGACGAAATTATCGTGTAGGGTTCACCTTGAACCAAGCATCAAAAATAGCAAGATGCAACTTTGTAAACCTTCACGTTAGTGGTCTAGCAAATTTATGCCCGAACGAGAGGGAGAGAGCCTCCTTTCAGCTTCTGATCTGCGAAGCTAGAGCTAACAAAGGACGGCACTTCTTCTGCGCCCCTCGTAGGGTAGTATTCTCCTGACTTGGCAGACGGTATATATTGGACGATCCCTTCTCTCTCGGATCAGAGTTTCCACTGGCTCCGGATCTCCAAAGGACAAGAACCGCTTGAGAACAGACAAGGACAATATCAATCATATATTTTATATATAAATCCGATTATAAGACTCCGCTAATCCGGACACTAAACTTTCGCTGTCAAATCACGGAATCGCACAGCGTTATCAGCATCCATTGACCTACTATCGATATATCAGTATCAATTACCTCAAACTTATCAACAATATGAAGGGCGCTCTCTTAGCTGTTTATTTTGCGGCCTTGGCTGCTGCTGCACCGCAAAATCTCTATGTCACCAGGATAACCAAGATTGTAAAGCCTGTAAGTCTGCGATTCAAATATAAATCCTCCTACAACATAATAGCTGCAATGTGAGCCCCGCTAACCAAGAATGTTGTATAGACGACAAGAACCACTACATCCGTAAAAGCAACCACAACCTGCACCCGTACTCTTTGCATCGACTATGTCAACTCCTGTGGCCTAATGTACGGCGGCTGCTTCCCAGCCTGCCCTGGTCTACCAACTCCAACATATACCGCTCCCCCATGCCCCACTACTACCACCACTACCACCAAGAAGCCTTGCACAACCATCTGCGTTGACGCCGTCAATGAGTGTGGCATTAAGTACGGTGGCTGCTACTGCTCCGGAAGCCCCTTCCCATATACCAAACCGCCATGCCCAACCACGGCCAAACCTACCACAACCAAACCAACCACAACTGCCACACCTGGTCCCAAGAAGTGTGGTGGTCTCGCTGGCTTTCAATGCGACAAGGGACAAATCTGCATTGACGACCCAAAGAGCCCTTGCGGTATCGCCGTCGACTGTCTCGGTATCTGCGTTGTCGAAGAGTTCTGTGGCGGGTTCGCAAACTTCCAGTGCAAGAATAAAGGCGATGTCTGCATCGATGACCCGAGAGATGACTGCAGCGTTAAGACCGGTGGCGCTGATTGTGGTGGTCTTTGCGTTCCTGGAGCTTGGACAGTTTAAGCTTTAGCTTTATTACTCTCCATTTTTCCCACATGTATTCATTGAGGAGGGTCTATGTCGTTTAATTTCCTTACATGTCAGATTATTGACTTTATGATTACATTCCTTCTTGTATATGATTAGCTTTAATGATACGGTTTGTTGCTTCTCTGCGGTGTTCTTCTCAGGTACCTTTATTTATATGTATAATTATACCTCACGCTAGCAAACAATGGCCACACACGTTTCCAAAGATAATTTCCCTAAATTTCTGAAAGCGGACAATTTCAGATGCGGCGGTGACTTTATGGCGGTCTAAATAAGGAAAGAAGAATAATATAATGATTATAGAGTGTGTTGTGCTGGGAATCCAGAATTCGAAACTGCAAAGATGAATTTATGAAGTTGCTTGGAATATACGTTGAGACCTAGACGGTTTAGTACCCCTCACTAGTAGTCTTAGTAAAGCTTCGATTGATCTAACAAGCCCATGGCTAAAAGTTTCCGTGGTTGATGAGGCTGTCACCGACATGGTTGTTCCGGAATCCTTGAGCACGCTCACGCGACACCCCGAACAGATGGTCGGGGTTTTATAATCCCGAATAAAAGTCAACGAACTTATGACACATGGATTGATACATTTTAAGCAGCTGCTATATAGGGCATAGGCACCTCCCATGAAAGAGGGGTTTATTAGAAAGAAAGTTTTTGATGTGGTTCCTAGCAACAGTAGCTTACAAGTGCGAGGCAGCATCATCTTATCCATATATCTTCAAATATTTTCGGCAGCGAATTTCGAATATTTAAAATTCGTGTTGTGACTAAATCTTGATGTCTTCCGAAACCCCTGATATTCTGAGTACCGTAACTGCTTAAAAACCCTGGAATTTAAGGCCAAGAGAAAGGAGTTTACAGGTATGACGTTTGGTCATGTTTCACTTCTATGTTTTGATAAGAATTTCTCGGTTTCTGCATCATTTGTGAATTGTAAGAGCTCGGTTGAAATGGATTCTTTGATCAGAGCAAGAGAAGTCCTCCAAAGGCAAAACCCCAGGTTTTACAAGGGTTCAAATAGACAGTGCAGAGAATGCTTGTCCTATATCGCATCTCGCTACCTGCCGAGGGTATCACGCGAGCTGTCTATTTCTTCCCTGCAGAGCAGGTGGTTCTGCAAGCAAGCTCCTCGTGAACCCACTATACGGCCGTTTTGGGCAGGTGCGAAGTTTTGTTGTATCGATAGCGGGAAACAAGGATGGCTTGCATCCTTGCGTCAACTCTAAAAAGCCAACAGCCCCGCTTGGAGGCGTCATGGAACCGAAGCGAGATCAAAGGTGGGATAGCTGCCTTGTCAAAAAGCTGGGGAATGCTTTGCTTAAGCTTCAGAAGGGATCTTGCTGGAAAATTTTGGCATGTCTCGTCCATTTATTAGTTTGGTTTTCGAGGAAGGACATTAGAAACTATAGAATTTAGATGTCGTAGGCTAGCCATAGCCAAAACTGTAGTACTCCACCTAAGCTAGCCTGATGATTAACGAGGCAGGTTCCTCCTCGTGGTGTTATCGGCAGTGTTAGCATGTTTGTACGATGTCGAACACAAAAGTTGTATGATCCCACAACATCGTGTAACAGTCACTTCCAACAAATGGAGTGCGGGAAGTGAATCCCGCAGACTCGCAATTTTGTCGGTCGATTCACACATGTCAAAGATATATGCCTATAGCCTAGGCACAGGAAACTTCTGAGACCGACTGCAGTTGAGTGATGTAATGTCTGTACGATGCGGTTTGTTCTTCGTTGTTTGTTGGACGAACCCCAGATCCGATTCATGACAGGATTGGCGCCCCACCCATGGTGCAGCCTGCTGGCCACTGGCGACACAACCAATCAACTAGACGACGCAAGTATTCGGAACAGGCTGGGAGCAACGGGCAACCTAGTCACGGGCTATCGATATGCCTGGGCTCCAGCAGCAGGTGGGAGTTTGGACCGAAGCGACTGGGTGCTCGACTGCTTGTCCGTTCAAAATGGTGGGTCCCTAAAATTGGCGGAGATTTGATCCAAGGCTCGCAAGCAAGTTTCGTCGGCAGCTTTAAAACCCATCGCCATTACCACCTTCTGTATATTCTTATTGGGTAACAGAAAACAACGGTATCCCCGACCCTGGCTTCGCCGTCCCTAGGCGGAGAGCGCAGATCGCTCGAGTTAGTTATGTGAGGGGTTCTTTGCTTTGCATTCCATGGATCCAGCGCTGGCGCCGGTTTTTATATAAGTTGGGGATTCAATCGCTGGCCGGATAATGTTAACGCTCCACTTTCTCTTTTCAGAAACCCTCTGTCGACCCGGCTGTCCAGAAGCTTTGAACTCTTCCAATAGTCCAGTGGCTTTCTTTCAGCTCGCGGTTCGCAAAGATGAAGAGTTCCGCTTCATTTAGTCTGAGGACTGTGGTATCCGGATGCTTGGTCCTGGTGGGTACGCTGCTTCTGTGGCACCTCTCCCACTTCGACCAACGCATTTTCAGGCCGGATGTTTTGAACTTCAAAACTCCGGAGCCGCCTGTTAGCCCAATCCTTCAAAATATTTTTCAGACCGTTCAGGAGACTCAAAATGAAAAACGACAGGTTTCCGGACAAAAGTATATTCTTGGTGTTGGAAAGGCCGACATTACTGGGTATGTTTTTCCAATTGATTCTCTTTCTAGCTTTATCATCGAAACCTGCTTAGTTAACCTGGTTCTTATTCTTCTTTTTTTATACAGGCCCGTTGTCGAAATCAACTTTATGGGCTATGCGAATGGTAGCCAGCTCGGAACTGGTCTTCGACAAAGACTTTACTCTCGAGCATTCATCGTTGGAAGTGTAGATAATCCTGCCGACCGATTCGTCTACTTAGTTCTCGACACCGCCTGTGGCGATACCGCTATTCGATATGGAGTCTTGAATGGTCTGGCTTCTCTTGGTGGCGACTATGCCCTATACAAGCAGGCCAATGTCGCTCTCACCGGCACGCACTCTCACTCTGGTCCAGGAGCATTCATGAACTATCTTCTCCCACAAATTACCAGCAAGGGCTTCGACAAGCAAAGTTACCAAGCAATCGTCGACGGCACAATTCTATCCATCAAACGAGCTCATGAATCACTTGCCGAAGGTTATCTAACGGCTGGGGCTACAGAGCTTCAGAATGCAGCCATAAACAGGAGTCCATTTGCATACCTCGCAAACTCTGCACAAGAGCGAACCAAATACGATGCCGACGTCGACAGGACCCTCTCGATGCTTCGATTCACGCGAGCATCCGACAACAAGCACATCGGCGTTCTGACGTGGTATTCTGTCCACGGAACGTCAATGCTGGGGAACAACACAATCGTATCTGGCGATAACAAGGGTGTCGCTGCCTACCTCTTCGAGACAAACGTCAAGGGCAGCGACACCAGTTCGTCAGATTTCGTCGCAGGGTTCTCTCAAGCTAGTGTTGGTGATACCACACCAAATACGGAGGGTGCGTACTGCGAGGACCCCGATCATAAGGGTCAGCTGTGCACCTTTGAAAAAAGCACCTGTGGGGGTAAAAGTCAGCCATGTCACGGTCGTGGACCTCTCTTCAGAATAAAGGATAACGGTGCCTCAAGCTGCTACGAGATTGGAAGACGACAGGCGCAGGGTGCACTTGATTTGTACAACTCTCTTGATGCATCTGGGACCGTGATCACAGGAAACTCAGTCAAGTCCTTCCATACCTTTGTCGATCTTTCAAAGTATTCGTTCACCCTCCCCAACGGGACAGCCGCAAGAACATGCCCCGCAGCTTTAGGCTACTCTTTTGCAGCCGGAACTACAGATGGACCGGGAGCTTTCGATTTTACTCAAAGCGACTCCGGAGCACCTGATGCCAATCCTATGTGGAAAGTCGTGTCTAGCCTACTGAAGGCTCCTGGCCCGGAGCAAAAGGCATGCCAGTGGCCTAAACCGATTCTTCTGGACGTCGGCGAAATCCATTTCCCTTACGACTGGACACCCAATATTGTCGATATCCAGCTACTACGTGTCGGCCAGTTCATAGCCATCGTATCTCCAGGCGAGGCCACGACAATGAGTGGTCGAAGATGGAAGGAAGCAGTAGCCAAAGGATCTAGCAGCATCGTACCCAGTGGTACCAACCCAATCGTCGTACTCGGCGGGCCAGCAAACTCCTACACTCACTATATCGCCACAGAAGAAGAATACGGCATCCAGAGATACGAAGGAGCATCAACGCTCTATGGCCCCCACACTCTGAACGCATACATTTCGCTATCCCTAAAATACCTCCCGTACCTCTCCTCAACAAATACCCAGGCCGTAGATGCAGGCCCGTCCCCACCAGATAACTCTGACAACAGCCTCAGCTTTATCACCGGAGTGGTATACGACAACCCACCGATATTCAAGGCCTTTGGCCAAATCACCTCTGACGCAGCAGCATCCTACCGCATCGGCGAAACAGCGCAAGCCATCTTCATCGGTGCCAATCCACGCAATAATCTCCGTTTGGAAGGTACCTATGCTGCCGTTGAATTCCAAAACCCAGACGGCAGCTGGACGCAGGTGCGCAGCGATGAAGATTGGGATTTGATCTATAACTGGAGACGGGACGACGGTTTCTGGGGCACTAGTAGTGTGATTATCCAGTGGGCCATAGGCACCGGTCCGAAGAGCGTTCCACCTGGGAAATACAGGCTCAAATATTACGGAGATTCGAAGACGCCAGTTACAGGATCGATCAAAGCCTTCACGGGGACGAGCAGAGTGTTCGACATCTTCCCTGTCAGCACGAGGAGGCTTCCGAGGATGGGAATGTATTAATTCGCTACATGAATGTGTGTAACATCCCCCTAAAGGATATCTTAGCAGGAATGACTCTGAGCTTATGCACGAGTTTATGTTGTAATGCCCTTTTTGATATCAGTAGTATATATGTAGTCTTAAATTTTTGTGTTACTTGTTTCCCTTACAAAGTTTTTTTCTTTTCCTCTTTCATGCATTATATCCAGGCGCGAGAACCGGGCGGTATATACCTATATTTGATACCAGATGGAATGTTCATATTTGTTTTGTGATGTATTGTACATATGTATTGATACCTGTCTAATTGTATTTTTTCTGCGTCTTGCGAGTCTTGTCAACATGATTTTAGCTAGCTATAATCTCGAATTATAGTATAAATAATCGTACACAGGTTTGTGTTCTAAACCCTCATCGCTAAATAGTCACGCAGATGCTTTAGAAAACCCATAGATCCAGAGTCTTCACGTTAAACAGGGTGGTTTATATTTTCTATACTTTAAGAGACGACTGATAACGCTGAAAATATTAAACTTTTAAGATACACCGGCTTCCAAAAACTTACTGTCGTAACAAAAAAAGTGCGAAGAGTTTCTAATTATATATTAGTACTCTATAATGCGATGAAAGATAAAGATGAAAGTTTAAAAAACGGTGTATAGGGAAAGTTTGAAAAACAAAGGGGGTATCTCGAAACGTCTACACATCAAGCCATCCTCCCTTTTTAGCAATGCCTTCGATAAGGGTTATCGTCCGGCCACAACTCCCTAATCTCCTTTTTGGTGAACAAGCCATAATCCACAGCGGTTCCCTTCGGCCCCAATCCGACCAACCTCCTTGGCTTCAGATCAACCGGAATCGGCATCTTATAGCCCACTTCCCCTTTCAAACCTTCCACTTTACTCACCAACTTCCCCATCAACTTGGCAAGCCAGGCGTCGTCTACCACACCCGTGAAAGTTCTCTTCATCGTCTTGCTGATTTTAATTCCCACTCTCGACAATGACCTTGATTTTATAGGCGTCGATACATCGCCGTCCTCATCCTCCAATCCAGAATCTTTGCCTTCAACAGCTTTCTCAATCTCGATCAACTTGCTCGCTTTCAACAGAGCAGTCGCAAAATGCAAGATTGTAGAATTGAACTGTGCCGGTAGGCTTGCCAATACTGTTGCGATGACCATCACCTCGTCTTTCCCCTCATCCTGCACAATGCCTGCCGCAGCTTTTCTCCCATCAAAATCATCACTAAGCACAGCATCCTCCAACCGATCATCCTCATCAAAATGCACCGTTACGTCCTCTGTAACCTTCTCCAGCCCTTGTGCACCTAATGCTTTGGTCGCCGGTGGGGGTGGAAACAAATATTCGTGATGCGGGAACAGCATACTCGGCACCTCGACCACTGCCGAAACACCACCGATTCTCGCAACTTCGCTGATTCCTTTATCCTCCTCCTGTTTTATCCCTACTTTATCCTTAATCGTAACGCTCACCCCAGATTTTCCAGAGGTATTTGAAGCGTTACTCGCCGCGGAATCCACGCTAACGGCATCGTCTTCGTCCAATAATGGGTCAGAAATCTCTGGCGCAACAAGCACTTTGAACACTTGCAAGGTCGACGTCTTGATCGATGCTAGGATATCGTAGCTAACGGTGCTAGGTACCTGTGCTACGCCATTAATCTTGCTAATCTGGCAGACGAAATTTCCAGTCTCGAGCCATGTCTGGACTCTCGAGGCTAGCCTTGAAATCTCCTTGTTTTCATCCTTATAGTGCTTAAACACTGCCTTTTCGAGCATCCCGGAAGCGAAGAGACCAGTAATGTTACCGATCACTCCGTTGCACTTAACAGGGTGGAGATGTGCGATCACATTGATCATGGTCCGCTGCACTATCGGGAATCTGTTGTTGAATTCATGGATCCAGGGTGGTGTGCGCGCTCTTAGGTGAGAGACGGCGATGGACCAGGTTGGCGGGTGGTTTATCGATGCAGCGGTTTGGAGGGCAGATGCAATCATTGCTTTCTTTTCTTTGACAGTGAACCGCGAGTACTTTTCACCGGCGAGAGCGAGGAGGCGTTTTCGAGCTATGTGGATTGCGGTGTTATCATGGATGTGTTTTAGGCGTTCGTTGTATGAGCGCATCGCGGAATCTTCATCTTCGTCCTCGTTGGGGAATTGTGTATCTGTGACGTCTTTAACTTGTTCGATGGCATCACCCAGACTCTTTGGACGGAGTTGCTCCGGCCGCCGGCTTTCAAGCATCGTATCAACGGTGTTTGATCGTCTCATGGCGAAAGTACTACCGGGACCAGTATCCATTTCTGTCTTGAGGGTGACGTACACGTCTCCGATTTCCACGCAACGACCGAGTCTCGCTATGGCCTTTTCGGCTCGGAGGCAGACTTCGAGGCCGTCATCGATCTTGAGAGCGACTTCGATGCCGTGCGCTTCGATGGTTAGCGTGCTGAGTGTAAAGGTAGCGCCTTCGATGACCATCATGCCGTTCGCTCGAACGTCAATATCCAGTGCCGGCAAGTCAAAGCATGCGATTTTGTCTTGAAAATAATGCATGTCTCTTCCCATGCTTCGGAGCGACCTTCGAACGGCGCCTTGCAAGACTGTAAAGTTTGCAATCGCTAGAAGTATTACGAAAGGCCATGTTAATATTAAAAGAGTATAATAGGCGAGCCATGAGGTTGAAATTAAGAGGTGAAATAACAGGATGCCAACAATATGAGGTAATCGATGCGTCGGGTGAGTATTTGGTAGTTCTGAGTTGTAGGCACCAAGGAGTATCAGGAAGCACAGAAGTGGAATGCCAGATAGCCACCACCATGATGCCCATTCCGGGAAGGCGAAAAAAGTGTATAACGAGAACGTGAGGAAGAAGTAGGGTGTCGATAACCCAAAAAACGCCTCGATGGGATCAGTTTTCCGTTTCCCTTCAGGGAAAATATTCGAGGATGACATTGTCGGTGTTGGTGATTCCCTTGAACTCTGTGTTTTGTCGACAAGTACGGTCTTTGTGTGGGATAAAAGGTCCTCGAAGTTTGATGAACCCAGGTCAGTGGTGCCGCTAGGGCTCGGGAAACGAGCTGCAGCTTTACCCATGTTGAAGAGAGCTGGAAGCGACCGGTTAAAGCGATACTCAAATTTCGTCGTAGATGAACCCGAAAGCTAGTTGTTTAGTTGTGCGGACAGAGCATGGTTCTTTTAATATTCCCCTTGTGTGTAATTCTGCGCGATGGGGAGATGAAGAGTAAAGAGAACTGGATTTTTATTGTAGGATTTCCTGGAAGCAATCGCGCATGAGCAAAGAAGAAATCTTCGATACCCTCTTTCCCATCCCGAGGAAACAACCGATCATGGGGTGTGTACCTCTTTGACTGCCTTGGTACATGCAAGAGCGAGCGAGGAAGTCGTCCTATTGGCTTGGCTGCAAAATGCTGCTGCGAAAGTTCGATGTTGGGAACAGCCATGACGTCAGGTTTGTGCGATTGGGCAGGGCCATGCTCAACACAGCAAAACCAGCCATGGCCATCGAATCGTTTATTATCAGCCTGGGGCAGGGTGCGATTGCCGCAGAAAATCATCAGCATGACCGCCTATCTATGGGCAGTGCGGGGGCAGCCATCTCTCGATTCAGCTCCATTGCCACCTGCCCAAGGATTCTTTTCGGGCGTTTCCTGCGGGTAACATCTTCATCTGAACGGGTTTGCTGCTCTTGCACCCGGCAGTTCTCAAATTTTGCGACTATCTGCAATTATCTGCAACTAGCTCCCATAAACATAAATTCCAAAATAATAATAATAATAAAAGTTATATACTCCGAGAGCCTGGCGGTCTGTTTTTTACGGTTTGGATTATAGCTTTGCCGAATCGACTTTCTTTGTTGCCACAGAGCCTTTCTTCACCAAGTCCATTCTCCATCCACTTTCCTCCCAAGCTGTCACCAGTTCGTTCCATTCCTTCTGACACCCAATCTCCTGAATCCATTTATCGACCTCAGTTCTTTGTCCCATCTGATACTTCGAGTCCAGGATTCTTTGTAGCATCCATATACAGTGCGTGGTTACCATCTTCTTCTCCTCCACCGACTTCTCATCCTTCCCATGCACCGTAAACATGAACGTATATTCTGGTTTCAACCCCCTTGGGACAACTACCTCACTTTTTCCCTCTTGCTGATTCAGAAACTCTAATACAACCGCGACACTAGGTCCAAGAACTGTAACGTAGTCCCTTAGCAATAACTTGGCAATTACCGTAGATGTTTCAGGCACAGTATCGGAATCTTCCACATCTTCACCTCCTCTGTTTTTCCCCATGGTGGTTTCACATGAAACCAAAGTATCTTCCTTGACTTCTATCTTTACGAGATTTTTGCTACCCCACCGGACAGAAATGCCTGACACCCTTTGAACGTAGGCGTGGACAACAGGATATTGGCTGACGACCCATTGGTAAGGTACCGGATCCCTCAGCAACCCCGCTGCCAGGTGGCCGTAGAGTGAAAAGTCTGCCTTGGTGGCTTGATTTCCAAGGATAAATTGATATATCTCCAAATGCTGCGTTAGTAGGCCGAGGAATTCTATTAGTTGCTCGTTGAACAATGGTGTAGTCCTTTCGGTTAGCCCGAGGACCGAAGTTCTGCCACCAACGATTTTCAGGACTCGAGCGCCAGTTTTACGGGTGTCTTCGAGTTTTCGACTGCCGTCTCCAAATGTGTACTCTAGGTACTGTTGCTGCGAGGCGTGTCCCCACCTAAAGTTCTGTTTAGCCATTCAATCCCTTGTCGAATCTAAATATGTTATTTAGGAACAATGTTACCTCCAATGTAGAACGTGCAGAAAGAAGAAATCATCAAACAGGAGTTCGAGTAGCATCTCAGCAAATCCTCTCTTCTTTCCTACAACGGTTGGTAGTCCGTGTGTCCTTTCGAGGTGCTCCATGATGAGTTTGCTATCTTGGATTACTCGGTACTTCTTTGTCTCCTTTGAGACGACCATGAGATTGGGGATGAGCCCATACGGGGCATTAGGCAAGACAATGGTCTTGAAGATCTTGACGTCGTCCGATGCAACATCTTGGAACGGGATGTCATGGTGGCGCAGGAAAGCACGAACTCTGTAGATACACACAGTTAGAATATCTTTCGTAATAACAAAGTGAAGGTATTGTACTTTTGGGTAAACATGGACTGATCGGCTCCGATTAGGAGGTACTGAGAGTTGGTCGCATCCAAAGACATTTTAACTATTGACTAGATATGCTAATGAACAGTAGCGTACTTGACATGAACTCAAGGTGTTGCTATCAATCAAGATTGTAGGTAATGTCGGTCCCCAGAGCGCTCGAAATTTCGTAAGCAAGTTAAAAATGAGCGGTATGCATATGGTGTGAAACAAAATGGGTTTAAAGAGGCTTTTATAGTGTCATCATACCATCGATATGGTTTCGATTCTGGTCTGTAGGCCGGCGACACTAATCCCCCGTCTTCTCCCAGGAGATTGAGAGATCTGAAGATGCAGCAACCCTGTCGAACATGATCTAGCCAAGTTTGCGGGGAGCCGAGGTAAATAATTAGATGCTTAGCCTTTCGGCTGGAATGTTGCACCGCGAGTCGCCTTCCTTAACGTTAAGACGGACGCGTTGGAATGCCGCAGAAAACGTGGTTGCGCGTGATATCGTTGACTAGACTGCATGCAAACCTGGTTTTCCACGTTGGAGCGCTCGTACCGTTACGCCTGAATCATGGTCTCGACTTGTTTTTATTATCGGATGGTGTGGTAAACGTTTGGATCTGAACTTGGCTTTCCGCTTGCAAAGGGAACTTCCGGGCCCGGAATATTCTGCGCGTTCCCTTGTTAGCAATTGCGCAAGAAACAGCCAAGGTAGAGTGCACTTTTGGTCCAAGGGTTCTGGTGAGTTAACATGTCTCGCGATCTCGTATCGGGTTCAATCGACCAATCTTCCGAGCATGATATCGAGATATAGATATTCAAACACCAGGGGAGGAGGAGTATTGTGTGTGTAACGTTAGCGCGGTTTTTTACCAGGAATATCGATACGCGAGGCTGATATAATTCAATTGATGTCAGGTAAGGATATAATTTTTCTTTTGCAATTTTTAATTTTTTTAAAAAAAATATATATAAAAAAAAAATTCATCGTGGCCTGATATCAGCGGCCGTAGAATAGATAGTGCCTTGTCTCTTGAATTTACCACTGCCTCGCGGTTTGTTAAGCATATGGCCATTGTACAGAGGTCATAGATCTCGGTCTCAAGTTCAAGATCGAGAGCGAGGGTGCTGAAATCTTGTAAATGGCTACTAATCTAATCACTGAAGCATTAAATCACACACCTGAAAACAGGTATCAAGACTATGCTAGAGCTCTATACTATCCGAAGCGTATATTCTTCTCTCTTAATCGAAAGGTCCAAGACTCATAACTTTTAGTCTGTATCGGCTAGCGGGTGCCACGATCGTGATGTATGTACACAACACAATTAAGGTTATTACATCGACGATCTGTGATACCGATATTTTGACGTCAGACAGAGGCAATATGTCACCAAATGCCTCACACAGCCAATATAAATACCGTATCTTACTTCAAGGTCCAAATCTTAACTCAATCCCTCGAAAACACAAACACCTGATACCAAAATTACTCAATCATAAGATATCTAATTTTAGTAGACACGTATATATATACACACATACCACAAGAATGGCCTCCTCCTCGCAGAATCAACCAACTTCCTCTGTTATTGGTGGGGCTTCCCAATCAGCTGGTGCGGCAAGCTCTGACAAACCTTCGCGCGGTGATTGGATGCGTACTAGTCAAGGCGGACCAGCAGATTTACCAGGTGCCTTTCATCCAAGCACCGGGAGGGACAAAAGCATTGTATGTATACTATCTGCAAACACACTATAGCCCCATAAATCCTATATGCAATCCGGGCTTTGTGGAATACGAGCATAAGCTCGGCGACAAGTTCATACATACTAACAAGGTGTATTTATGCAGGTCGACCATGCTTCCAAAGTCTACGAAGAATTAAAAACGCAGTCGTCCTCAGCATTCAAATCTGCATCTGACACGATCGGCAAAACAGACGTTGGAGGCAATCACCTATTCGAGAAGGCTGGGGGAACAGAAAGAGAAGGTGCTGCTTTGGGCGGTGTGCTGGACAAGTATGCCAACGAAATCGCACCGGGCGAGAACTCCTCGTAGGCCATAGGCGAAGATTCATATCTGGTATTTAATCTAAAGATGGCGCTTTTTGAATTTCGAGTTTCATCTGACGGGCCGAAATTGTCGCTTTCAAAACGGCGTTAATGTGGAATGCATGCTTGGATTTACTTATTTCGGCATTCCATCGCCTGCAAGTTCGCTAAAAAAAAAAAAAAAGAGTCGGTTCATATTTGCTTTCCTATAGATAACATGAGCTTGTAGGCGATATGAAACCCCTCTAACTACATATCTTCTTACCGTCGTCGGCGTAGCTCAAGGCCGCCGTGGCAACTTAAATTTTGTGGATCCGTCTATCCTTATCTCTACCCGTCGGCGTTACGAGCCGCGCCATGACATTGACCCTCTTAGGATCCTCCACGCTCCCTTTACTTCATCCAGCTTAGATTAATATTACTCTAGATAATTTTTTGGGCGTACTCCATAATAAGTGTTGGACGTGGGGTTCCCGTTCCGCGTGGGGTTCTCAACGTGGATTCCACAAGCAGCTCAACCTCTGACACAGAAACGAGACCGTGCATTCTGGTGGCGGAAAAAGAGTTTTAATCTAAACCTGGCGGTAATGGTGCATTGGTGGAATCGAAAGAAAAAAAAATCACGGCATTGGGTGCCGCAGCGCCTCCTAATTATAAAGATCTTCATGTTCGTGTTTCTTACGGGATTCACCCAGCCCGCGAACCTTATCCACAGATTTAAGAGATCGCCGTAGTGTTTCTAGCAGGATGAGTTACTGTATAATTTTCGTCGAAGTTCAGAGCAGGTTTAAGGGGCAAGTTGAATATATATAAAAAATAATGGGGGAGTGTTAAATTTTTTTTATTTTTTTTTATTATAAATTATTAGCCGTCGATTCCCTCATAGCCGCGTATTGCCCGTCACTCTAGCTGTTGGCGTCGGCCAAAATGTGCCCACCACTCACAGTTGGCGCTGAGTGCGAAAAAAAATAATCAGTTCGCAGAATCTTTATCGACTGAGTGAAAGCGGTTGAAATTTGCAATTTTATCGAGCCAAGAATGCAGTCCGTGGGATGGAAAATTCAAAAAGGCTTCCTTTTTGCATTGGCAGGAAAACTGAGAGGAACAAAATTTTGTTGCAATAGCATGCGGCAATATAGTTGACACGAGGGCCGATAGGTGGCTGCATGCTAAGAGTTTGACAGACGAATCAGCTTGTAGAGGTGACCGAGGACAGGAATGCAGAGGTTCCGAAGGCCTCCGGCCGTTACATCCGTTACCAAACTTCCTCGCCCGGGCCACTCCTGTGATCAAGCATTTAATCCGTACCCAAAACCTGCAGGTTCATTCGGTTCCGGCTCTTCAGAACGAAATAAACCTGCAGGAACCCACCTACGCACACTCTCATTTTACCCTCTGCACTGTTATCTTGGACGCAGTGTACGAATACGGCACAGAGACGACTTTCCGTCGACTACGAGACGGCAGGATAATTGCATGATAGGCTGGTGTGGAGAGCAGATTTTCCAGCACTGAGTCGTACTGGTTCCTGCATGTGGTCAAGGCCACCCTCGTTAAATTGTACCAATGACAGAATTTGCGGCATCGGGACGGCTGACAGCGAAGGTGGCAGACATCATAAAAGCCCCCAAGGACATACAGCCGACGCCTTGCTGTTCTGGTAAGCTTTGCTGACATTGCATTATAGGGTTGTCTAAGCTGGGAAGGAAGTGATCGAGTGCCAACTAGGGCATATCTTTTGGTCAAGGGAAGAGCAAGGCTAACCCTCATCGACCTAAAAAGGTGAAGCTTTAGTTCCTTCGTGCCTAAATAAGTAGTACATTGATGTCATCAAGAAGACCATATTTGGTTGATGCCCCACTGAAAACAAAGGAGAGGAGCTGTAAGTTGTGATTCTATTACATGGCCAAGAACTTCATTCTGTGATCTTAAGGATATCCAAGAGGTATCCGCTGGGAAACCCCCGAACAAAACATAATAACAATGTGTAGTAGAAGTGTGAATTAATTCTGCCAGTCTGATCAGTATCGCTGCGGATATTTGTTCCCTGATCCTAGTTGAAACTATCGATGCATTGGCCACCTGGTCATTATGCAAAGCGAGATTGAAGACCATTTATTTCAAAGAGAGAAAAAAAAAAGGATGCCGACAGTTGCGCCTAATTTGCAACGCCTCCTTAACGCCTTCACGGTAAAGGGTGGCTAACAGAAATATTTTCTTCCTTTCGAGTTTGCGCTTTTCATTTCGGCTCAAAGATACCCGGTTTGAAATCTGACTGGTGGCCAGCGAAGCGAGTGGCTTCTCGAACATTTTTTACTGGCAACCCTGTTCTATGTCGAAGCTTGTCTGTAGATGGATAGTAGATGCAGGAAAAGGCAGCTCATAGTTTTGCCGGGCTATAGATCCATATTGCAAATTGTGCGTTGCCGGGTGCATTTCATAAGAAAAATACCTCAACGTCAGTCTTGTAACTCGTTCCCCCAACGCCCTGGCCATTTGATCGAAATAAATTAGAATTAGAAAATTGACTGGGCTCAAATCATAGTCTATTCAATGTAACTCGAAAATTCGGAACATTGCCAAAAACAACCAGGGTTAAACGATCTATCAATGCAAATCATGACCCGTATACAGAAGGCTAGTATAGCTAGCGGACTATAGTACTCTGAAAGAGTTGGTCCGCTAACGATAGGAGAGAATGCTATTGCATCTGGCTAAGGTTATAGTACCCTGTTACCGACCGTTACACTTGATTTGTTCCCTCAACGGCGTACAACAGGGATGGGTTACAAAATATAATCAACATTCGACAATCTTTCCCATTTCAAACGGGCAAGGAGAAGATTTCCAATTCGCAGAACTCTAGGCTTCCCGACTACTATACGATCGGAGGTCTTTCAAGGGAACGATAATCGCTATTATGGGTCGGGAGTTTATAACATGGGTTCTGGAACTAATATATTATTGCAGGCCAGAGCCTGTGAAAAGCTTAAGTTCTCTGTTATCACCGCAGGGTGTTGTGTCATGAGCTATAGGGTTTTAGAAGCATTAAATTCGGCTGAAAAATCAATGACTCAAGAATCTTGAGTTACCGAGCTTGTATCGATTTTGTGATTTCATTATAGAGGCTGTGCTTCGGGATGGAGAAAGCAACAGAATGGTTTCGGAATCACCAATAATATGAATAAATTCATCCTCGGGAATCAGATTGCCATGCATAAACACAGCATGTGTCGCATGTCGGGTTGTGCAATTCTGTGTTATTATCACATTGGCAAGGGAAAAAAAAAAAAAAAAAACCATCCCCAAAATCCGAATGTCAGGGTCCTTGACCGTTCAAATCGGCATGTAGCTCGGCATACAAAGCCAGTTTTGATAGGGTGTATACCAGAGTCGAGGCTCATCTACTTCCTTGGATCCAAAGATCTTTGTTCTCTAAGCGCAACGAGTCACGGACCTCAAACCATCGAAACACCATTGGTTTTTTTTTTTTTTTTTTTTTTTTTAATCCTCTGTCATCATCGACTAAGCTACGTTAAACACCGATTGGGTCTGAAGAGTGTTTCGCGGAACAGAGTATAAAAAGATATATTGTCCCGAGAGGGACTCACTTAGGGGCCCTGTGCCGCGCTCGACGAAAATTGGTTCCTTCGGTGGAAGTGGAGCTTGATATAGCCCCACCGGGCCCCACATGAACAGGAGTGTTATTGGGTCCACATGCGCTCTTGGTAGCAAAAGGACCCGATAGTTTGGATTCTCTCTCGTTAAAGTCATTTCCCGGTCTCTAGTGTTGCAGGTTATCGAAAGGTCCCTCCTTGTTCCCCCCATGCGCTTCCCGTTTTGAGACTCTGTTACCCCCTACAATCGTGCGAACTAGAACACTTGCCTTCACATGTGCGGTCCAGCTGCTGAGAGATCGTCATAATAAGAATTAGCAGGCAAACCTTCTTTTCGATTTTGAGTTTTCGTTTCGAAGACAAGTTGAATCAAGGCTCGATCGGCAGGAGCGCACAATAACGGTCTTCGAAGGTTTGCTGATCTTAAGCTTCTGGCCTGGCTATAGACCCATATTAGGCCGACAAGATTCGGGGGTCACCGCTTGATGGTCTTGAGATATTCCTCAAAAAATATGATATCGACAGTTTTCTCCTCAAATTTTAACCTCAAGTGAGGCAGTCCACTCTACCATCTCCAAGACACTCGCGTATTTTGTCCCCTGATTCCGACAGAGAAAAAAACCCGGCACTCTATTTCCTGTTTCTCTGAATTTTTACCGCTGGTTCCGAATAATCGACACTGATAGCTCCTTTGCGGCCCTCACAATTAATATGCCGCTGATCTTTAACGTCGCTCATGAATTCCTAACGATGGGGTGCCGTTGTTGAGTGAAGCGGAAAGCTTGAATATCATCGAAAGGCTTTAGCGGAAACACTTTGACTGTAAATTCCAAAACTCTCAAGAAACACCAGGCGCAGCCATTTTTTCTTTCTTTCTTCCTCTTTGGCCACGATGCCGCCAGATCTTGAGAGCCAGAAGGCAAAACGGCACATGATTCTCAATGATTGGTCATGTTTCTGAGATATTGGAAAATAAGATCGTGGCAATATTTCTCCTTCGGCTCTGATCCTATCGAAATGCATGCAGCCGATCACAAAAAGATTCAAATACCACACATCCAGGCTTCACGGAAAGCGGAATCTCTGATGTCGCGATACCAATCACATCATTTTATTTCTCCATGGGGTTCTTTTATCAAGACAACCTCATATTGCCTCACTTTATAGGACGCCCTTGTAGCATGTAGTATCTTTTCGAGCGGGTCTTCAAGGGGATTTGTCGGCGAAATCCTATGTGCAGGTGGCCGAATCTCCTATCTTTCTGACTTTGCTGACGACTTTGGCGGCGATAGAAAATAATCGCACTGGCTGATATCTTGTCGTTTGAATGTTCGCCGGTGAAATCGCTGTGTAGAAGACAAAAACAAAGGAGAAAAGATCCAATGGAAGAAGCAACCGCAAATTTGGGACGCGAACTAGAGTGGAGTCTTCTCAGCGTCTTGCAGCCCAAAGTCTGGTCTGGAAGAGCTTTTGAGGGTGAGCGAAATATTCAAGACCCATGCATCGAAAAATGTGAAGCTAAACCTCTCCTGATCCGGCTCTGGGTGAAGGGCCGGGGGCGTGTTTTGGAGAACAAGGAGGGGCCCACAACGATCCATTAAACCCTCGTTGTATTGCCGGACTCCAAGTCTCAATACAACACGATTCGATAATACCCCCCAAAAAGCAAAGATGAGGTTCAGAAAACGGCCCAGGGTCAACCGTTATTTCATTCGCAACTAGCCAAAAAGACCCAGAATGCTTCGGCTACTAGCCCTGGCCCGTTTAGCTACGAACATTTATTATAGAGGAAAAAAAGGCAGAAGGAAAAAAAAGAAGGAAATCTTGATGCGTTGCTCTCGTTCAAGCCTAGAAGGCCCCCATAATTTTGGGTACCAAGCGGAACCAAGATATATAGACTCCCGTCTGCCCGCCTCGCTTCCATGTTTCCCTTTGGAGCCCACATCGACACTCACTTCTGCGACTGGAGTCTTATATCAAAAGTCATACAGTCGATAACCCAATTCAATCACCGAGGACGACCCAATTGGCGGATTTAGCAAATCGGAATTTGCCAACTACACACCATCATTCGCTTTCACTTCGTACAATCTCTAAAATGGATCCGTCAACCATGACGCCTGAGCAGCTTGCTGCTATGATGGCAGCACAAAAAGCTGCAGTCGAAGCCTTCTACAAGGAAGCTTGGTCTTTGCTCGCAGTTGCGCTTCTCTTCATTATTGCCAGATTATATGCCAGATTCACCTTGGCTGGTGGGTTTTCTGGCTTCAAACCAGACGATTACCTGATGATAGCTGCAGGCGTAAGTACCTTGCAACAATCTACCTTTAGTGATGCAAAGAATTCTAACATGAATATAGGCGGTATACTCTATGGAAACAACAACGGCATACTGTGTAGGGTTTCTTGCAAGAGGCCTTGCAAACAACGGTATGTCGGATGAGGAACGTCAAGCTCTGGTTCCTGGTAGCGAAGAATGGAATACCCGTATTACAGGTGTCAAGATTCAATTAATTGGTTGGAGCTTGTACACTCTTCTTTTGTGGTTGCTCAAAGGATGCTTGCTTATATTTTACAGCCGTTTGACGTATGTTATAAAACCAAAGAGACTACTTGATCAATTAGCTAACACCTAATATAGAGATGGTCTTGGCCAACAAACCGCGAAGATTCGAATCGGCGCTGTTCTACTCATCACTACTTACATTGCTGTCATTCTCTCTATCCATCTTGGCTGCCACCCATATCACAAAAACTGGCAGATCAACCCAGACCCTGGTAACGCATGCCAACCAGCTATCTCCAAGATCGACTGCTATGTCACCGTCGTTCTCAATGTTATCACCGATCTCTATCTCATGTATATTCCGCTCCCACTGCTTTGGAAGGCCCAGATCCCATTCAAGCGCAAGTTGCTTTTGATTGCCATGTTCTCTGGTGGTTTATTCATAATCACGGCTGGTATCCTCCGTGTCGGTTTCATCCTCGCAGACCCCGTTGGCGGTGCTCTCGCAGCTGGCTCATGGGCTTGCAGAGAAACATTCGTCTCAGTCATCATTGGTAATATTCCTATGATCTACCCTTTATTTATGCGCGGAATTACTTCGGTCCGAAGCATGTACGCGACAGGAACGGGGAAATCATACGGAAGCAACAAGTCGAACAGTACCGCAATGGAGCTTCCACGCTACAACAATAACAACAAGAACAAGAAGGGCCAATACAGCGTTGGCAGGACTATCCTTGATGCAACCGAGAGCGAAGAACGTATCATGAAAGGCGACGCTATCAAGAGTGAAGTTACGTATGAAGTGAAGAGCGCGCCAGCAAGTCTCAACGAGGATGGAATCCAAACCGAAAGTTCAAGCTATGGACGCAACGCTGGCTATACTGTCAGCATTGCTGCCGCACCTAGCAATCATCATCACGGCGGCCGCTAGAAGCAAAATGCCTCTACGCTTCATTTTGTGTCTTTTCTATCTTTTATAGTGCTTCTCTACGTTTATTTGGAAATGTGTTTAAGTGGCGTTCAAGGATTTGGTGTTCTATTTTCATTTCAAAAAACCCCCCCCGATGTTTCCTGTCATATCCTGGAGATCACTGACATGAAATTAACGTACTAAAATACCCCAAAAGTTTAGAAGGAGGCTGTTATCTGCAGAAGGTGCTTTATGGGGGACCGTTTTCATTTATTATTACCAGGCCCAAAAGGGCGATATTTTTACGATATCTATTCTTATCTGTATGATTCTTTTCCTTAAGACCCGACTATCATTTACCGTCGCCTCTAGGACTACAGATCGGCAGGGTGCGGTGTACCTACAATTCAATACCTTCTACATAAATTAGAAACTTAGACGCAAATCAAATACCTATAGTAGCAATACTAGATGGGAGATTCTTTGGCCAATAGCGCCGATCTGTAAACTACTAGTATATGCTTACGTAGATGTATATCAGTATGCCCACAGCTACTGAATGGATGATATGTGTATTTGCCACCAAGGATGCAACTGGGCCCTAGATCAGCATACTAAGTTTTTTGGCCATGGTAGATATACAAGTCTATAATAGAATATCTTCGCTTCAAAGCGGGTGGCTTGATGATCGTGAAGGGGCGGATCTATGCTAGCTTACGTTTTATCGCGTTTTTCCACGGGAGCTATGAATTTAATTTCCGTCCGTTTATACACATGATTACAAGATTCTCCACACCATGGGTTTGCTAGAACGAATTTCCAAGGTCTACAAGCATCGATGAATACGAGCTGGCCTGGTCTTTTTCCCAGTCTCTACCAAGCAAAACGCTTGGTGTGAAGCTGGCCCCTAATTTCAAAATCTATCGCGGCGTTAGGCAACACAACTTGCACGTTCCGATTTCTGATAAGTAAAAGTTCCATTTGGTGCAAATTGTACTAGGGAGATTCTGATAACCTAAAAATTCAAAATAATTTCGGGGATCGTGGGGGCCCATCGCTCTGATTCGTGGGGGATGAATACTCGCACATGTGAACAGCAACGTAACTTCGGTTTCAGAGGCATCCCTTGAAATAAGCACTTGATTTTTGGCCTCATTCATCAAATCAACGCATCCTCTGACCGTATAGGATTCTGCTTGAAAATGGCATGGTTGTTCATGATTTCAATCGCATCCATGAGCATGAGGGTGCGTAACCCTGGGGGGTATCGTATCCCTCATGCGGTTAGGCGGGTTCAAAATAATTTACTAAACCTCCCTGTGTGCATACAAGGCCATGGTTATAAAGTCATGCCACACTTTCCATCTGGTTTAAGAAGGCTAGCGGCCATGACTAACGGCAGGGAGCGTTTCTTTCGCTCGTTGATCAACTGGAAACTGTTGAAACAGATATTGATATATTGAGGTTCTAGATCGGAACAAAAAAAAGGGACGTAATCCACGGCAATATGAGCACGGAGAAATAATAGAATCTGCAAGTTTCTAGTTCGCGCTATCGATGGCCTGTTGACCAGCCCCTGACCAGCTTGAGAAGGAATTTCAACACCATGCGGCTAAATTTCCTACAGGCGAGGTTTTGGTTTCTCGAAATTTCAACCCTTGCCCGCACTTAGCTTCGCGATTCGGTGAGCTTAATGCTCGCCGGGGGTGACTAAGTTTGTTAGCACCCTAGTGGCCAATGTTAGCTCATCAATATTGCTGTCGATGCTGTGTGCACGCACGCCCTTTTTCTCTATCAGTCTGAGACAAATGCAACCACGAAATCAAGGATGATTCCTGTTGCCCAAAAATCATGCAACGCATTCTACAGGGTGCTAATGGAACAAGCTGAATCTAAGGGCGGCTGAAATTTTACGACGGCTCGACCATGTTCGAGCTGAGATATTTTCTGACACCAACCCTAAGCCTCGACATGGACCGAGCAGCAAGAATATAACCGTCTATGAAAATCCGGGGTACAAGGGTATTGCCGATGTAGATGAAAACCAATGTTTGCAGGGAGGGCTCAGACTTGTTCTTAAGCACCTTACGAGTCGGGTATAGTACCCTAGCATTGTTCTATATTGTTTTCATCTTGTTGGCTCAAAACCCTGGGAACAAATGTTGTAAGTAATTCTCCGTAGCGTTCGAAAGAGTAAATATGAGCGCTTCGATCCCGCTGCTGATTAAAAGAGACGACCCATGCTGAAGCAGGGCCACTGAACGAAATTTCGGATTGCTTTCTGGAAAAATTCGTGCTGGAGGGGTTAATAATATGCTCGTACAATTTGAAGCTACTAGCATGTGAGAGTCAAAGCAAGATAAATAATCTTGGAAAAAATATTTTCCTTTAGAATTCTCTGCCTCGGCCGCCTATTCTTGCATCAAAGAATTCTCCGGATTTATATTTTCCTTGTGGCAACACAGGAATATTGGGAATCGCGGTGAGCCGAAGCAAAGTTCAACTCCTGAAACGTACCAGTGCACGCCAAGACGCTGAAAACCTTTATTAGAAACTTGGGAACAACTTTCTACATGTATTGGCGGTTAGCCAAAGCTAAACAATTGAACCGACGAACCTGACGGGCAGGATCTCAGGTTCTTCTCTTGCGAAAGAGAATGCGATTAGAAAGACAGGAAACTCGACTTTCCCTCATGTACCCTTACTATTATTGAACTGTAGAGGTTAAAGATGTAGTTTTGTGCTTTGTTTACGGAGAGTTGCGAAGTTATAAACAAGCATTAGACGCATAAACTTGAGAATGGAGTGATTCGCCGCGATTTACCCGAACTCAGCATCAATCCTCAATGAATCCTTCAAATTGATAGACTAGAAAAACATTGGAATCATGGCGGTGATCACGCTCTTTGAAAACCTGTTGGTAACTTGAGCCCTGTTTTGACTGCTTTGACCGCAGTCTATCAAGCCAGCGGTCTAATAATTTTGTTTTACACAAACATTTATATATATATATATATATATATGGCCCGCTTGTTGGACAGAGTCCACCAATAACATAGCCTCTCTTAAAGAGTTGTGTAAGCAGGTTTGTAGCAGGAAAGAAATCCCTTGAGCGAATAGAGGGTATTATAGAATTCAATGTTGCGAGATAGCGGCAATGAAACTTTGCAATTTGAATTCGAAGTATCCACTATTACAGTTCGTATCCATTATTCTATATCGCGGTTGTCAGAGCAGAAACCTGCATGGAAGCGTGTGGGTCTCTTGTCTCGTGTCTCGTGTCAACACTTTGAGCCCCACTCCGGCAAGTTCCTATCATCCGGTATTGATAGCGACCGTCTCAATGAAATCGATAAAGAGAGTGTTTGTTGCCTTTCTGTTTGTGTATGTTCTAGTTGAGCCGACCGTGGTAGAAGTAATCTAGCTATCATCTGATGCCATGTGCGACAGTCACTTCCAGCTGTCATTTTGCGGAGGGATCCCAGGCGCAATTAAGAGAGGCGCGCAGGCACAGAATTTGTCGCCTTCCTCTTATGATGGAAGGGAATCTCGACATCTTGAGAGATATGACGATCCCGGGTACTTTCAATATTCCATCAAGTTATGCAAAAAGTACGAATTGTTGGGCTGCGATTGTGGTTGCATGTTGCATTTGTCTGCATCAAACTCTGACCGCAAACAATCTTACGAGATGTTTGCAAGCACATACTTTTGCGCAGAACAGTTCCCGATTCGGACCATCAAACGAAATGCTGCGTCGTAGATCTTTTGATATCATCAGCCCACCAGCCGAAGAGTAATCTATAGCCCGAAGATAGGCCAGGATCGATCGATATCGGAAATGATTCCGTCACAGAATCGATTCCGTATGAGCGGGTCTGCAGCTTCTTGCCCCTCGTTTGATTCCGAGGTGCTGGGGGCAGGTTGCTCGAGGCCTCGACGCCCCACCGTCCTGTCCAGGCAGTCGCCGGGAGATCGGATGCTGGTAAATGTGCTGTGAACCTATCGAATCTCGACATGCTAGTTGCGTCTCGTCGCAGTTTTCATCCCTACTTCAAACACCTAATCTATTGTGCTAGTTGCCTATTCAGAGGATGTCCGAAGTGGCTACCCGAGCCGTGAATACATCCAGCAGGACGATTAAGCAGATGTTGCCACTACCGCCATCACCGCGAAATCTTGAGACAATATCGAGATCGAGATCGAAACGTTATTATTTGACATAGAGAATTCGGCTCGTGATCACAGAGTCGCACCCTTACTCATGTAGGGCTGTAGTGAAATGTCGAAAAGGGTAAAATTTTACCAGAGGCGAACCTTTTGTGCATGCAAAATAGTTCGGTTGAAGCTTCGAGTACCTCAGCCGAAGGTTTTTTGAATTTTCTCTTGAATTTTTTCTTAGTCTCTTTCGGTAGCCTACCGCTGATTCGGCGTTTGAAAATTTTGTACTGCACAAGTACCTTATGATTTTGTTTCCATGCATGATGTCGGCTTTGCAAGGTGCGGCTGCGCATCTTTCTTTGTTTGGGAGGGAGTACACACTCAAGTGCATGCATGTTATTTGATAATACAGCTACCTAGCACTGGCGCACCGAGTCCCATCCATTTCAGAACCTGTTTGGGTGCCTTCTAAAATAATTTAGTTTGGCTGGGGCGGGTTGGCCCACCGCCAACTGCTTCCAGAAGGCTGCAGTTCGAAACTGCCCACGCCAGTCTGTGACATGGTTTGCGTCCAAACCGGTCATCTACTTATAGTGGCCTCCACCCGAGAGTTCGCGCTCGCCACTGAGACATAAGAGCCTTCTTCTTCGACCCGAGAAACACAGCGACGCCGGTTCTACTTTTAGACTTCGTTTATAAAGCGCTGCGTCCCCTGGAATCCTTTTTCGCGAAGCCTTTCCATACAGCCGTCTAACATACAAACCCCAAGGTACATTCTGGAGGAAGCCTGCAGGCCTGATAATGACAAGATCATTCGCTCAACACAATAGCTCCAACATCGAGACAACCTTTTCTGCGCCGACGCAGAAGTAAATTTCTATGGAACCCGCGGGCTTGATACGCTGAAGGCTCTCCTCACTCTCCTACAGTCGCTTTACAGTAACAACATCTGATAAACCCTTATTTTCTCACGAGACCGCAGGATGACTGAAGTTATGTCATACTATCCATCATCCTACCCCTCAGGTGGTGAGGCGTCCAGGTCTCAATACCTCACACCAAACATCTTCGCCAAGAGTCACGACTTTGCCACCGAAACATCAAGATCCTCTAGTAGGAAAGTCGCGGTGAATCCAACCTTCTTCGACGATGCTGGTTATTCAGACGGATCTTACCACGACATCGATTCATCTTCTCTCTACTCCTCGGTATCAACCGTCGACTCTCACTTTTCCGCACTAACCAACATTAAACCCCAGGTGGACCCCTCAAGATTATATCTTGATGTCGACAAACAGAAAAACGAATATGCAAACCTTTCTGTTTCACAAAAGAGGCGAAAGGAGCTCAAACGAAAGGCGCTTGCGGTCGGGAGTCAATTCCTTACTATGAATGCTATATTGTTCGGTTTTGGAACTCAAGAGCGTCTTGATTTCGAAGCAGCAAAGATATGGTGGGACGATATGAGAATAAAATACACAGTAACGGAGAATTTTGTTACCTCGAACATCCCCTATGTACCGGGCCTGAAACCACCGCTGAAGGATAGGCTAAAGCTGCCAGTTGCTTTTGGTGCCGGTCTCACCGATGAGACCTACATGGAATGGATCATACATAAAGCAAGTCGGCTATTCCTCATACTTATACATCTTGGAGTCCCGGAGCAAATATTCTGGATTATCGATGACGCCTGGGACGATGCGGACCTTCCGATTGCGAGGAAAGCAGTTCCGCGACTAGCGCTATCTTCTCAACCAGACGAAGAAGTTGACGAGAAATTTTGGAAATTACAGTTTCAATTTCTCTTGAAAGGGGTGAATGCTGGGGAGCATATAGATTACGAAGAGCACGAAACGGTCCCCATTGAAGTCTTGGAGAAATTGCCAGCAAATGGGAACTACGTTGCAGAAAAGGTGGTCCGTCCTTACGGCAAGCGAAATAACGACTATATCACTCGAATTACAATCCCTTCAAAGAACAATCTCATGCTTCATGTCGAAACTATCCGATCGCGAAATATACGCCACGCCAATATTGTTGATCTCTTTGCCTCGTATACGTTCGAGGATACGGGATACCTCCTATATCGCCCGGCTCTAACTACGACATTAGACTCCTTCTTCCGCTCACCTTCATATTTCATCGCAGCCATGTCGACATCAGAGAAGCGAGTTTTGGCCTTTAACTGGATCATCGGGCTTGTCAGCGCCGTTGCTTTCTTACATTTACAGAACATTCGCCACGGAGACATCAACCCACTTAGCATCTACGCCATGAATGACGGATCGAAGCTGATGCTTTGCGACGCTGGTCCAGTTCCTGGGACACTCGATGTTTTCAACAGACAAGGGAGGGCCGAAATTCGGGACGAATATGGTGCACCAGAAGATTACGCCGATGCGGCGGGATTGGTTACCTTGTTCGGAGAACAGCCCCACCTTGCCACAGATCCTGGGATGCTATGCAAGTCAGATGTCTTCAGTCTCGCATGCATCATAGTAGATATCTTAACATTCGCCTCGCCATCAAAAATGTCGACCTACAAAACACATCGACGAAAGCAAGCTGGGTTGACTCGGAACAGCCTCTCCTCAAGCTCATCACTCGGATCCTCTTCCAGTGGACGAAGCACAAGGACATTATTCGTCCCTAGTATATTCAACCGTTCAACAGTCACGGTGGTCGAAAGGCCCAATAGTCATGGCTCGGCCCGGCCAATATCGCGTCGGGGATCCGATGTGAAACCACCAGTTACCAAGACGAAAAAAGTTGACATTTCATTCCGCGCTAACCTGACTTCTGTACGGAGCTGGTGCGATTCTCTGGTTCAAATTGCCGAAGAGAAAGACGTCGACGGTAGCGGTGATGCGGTAGTCAGAGAGCTGGTAGCACTTTGCTGTCGAGGCATGTTGATTGAGAAACCCAGAGAGAGGATGGGTAGTGGCGCAGTAGTTTCGAGACTCGGTGTGCTTGCGGATAGACTGCGTAAAGTCTTGGCTGAAGCTGAGAAGAAGCAGTAATATCTCACGTTTGATCTGCTGCATAATCCAGTCTGTTTATGCCTTTTATTTTTATTTTTATTTTCCTACTTTTTTTGCCTTCAGGGTTTGAATTCAACGAAAAGATATCAGGTTGCATTTTGGTTCGTGGATGAATAGCATTTTCAGTGGCGTCTTTGGGAGCACTAATAACTTTTTCTGGTGCCGGTGGCTGATTTTCGGATACAATTATACAGTAATGGATGCCCTTTTATGCCGCAATGTTTCATAATGTCTCCTCCTCCTCCTTTGTACATACATACACATGTCGAATTTAAAAAAACCAAGTATTGACATATGAAAGATTCTTATTGGAATGCTAGCCTACTTGTGCGAGCGTTATTTGATGATGAAAATTTCAGCTCCCGCTCTAGAAGGATCTTCTGCAAGATATTTCAGCCAACTCTGCTTCGTGCCTCTTGGAAGTGCAAGCTCGGCTGGGAAACTTGCCGAGTCGACGAGCGGATTCTATGTGCACGAGGCCACCCAACTCTGCCATGCCTGCCGGTTCTCTGCAAATCTGATTGGGCAAGTGCGATTCGAGTAACAAGGGTTTGCCCACCAATTTGTAGAACTTGGAAGAGCTTTGCTGATTCTAGGAAACCAATCAGATATCAGTTGTGCAACACGGAGATTTGATGCCATTTGCTATGTCAAGCTATGTATTTTAGAGCGGGTTTCTTCCTTTCTTTACATGATTCTACACAATACGTTCTTCAAATTACCATACATGTACAAAGCTCGATCTCGAAAACAGAATCCCTAGTATCTTTCTAAAGGAGTTTCTCGAGTTCGTTACACGTATCATATGTATTGGTGGACCAATATTGGGGAATAGTCCTGAGCACCAGTGCGCCGTCTTCAAAGATTGTATCGTTATACTTTCTGCCTGGAGAAAGAGTGTCTTTGGCTTGTAGCCTAAATCTAATCTCTTTCTTCTCGCATTGGTCCATGAAAGCCTCAACCATCATATCATCCTCCTTGAAAACATTTTCGACAGTACCAAGAAAGTGTTCGAAGTATGAATAAACACCACTGCCCATATATCTTGCGATATTGTCCAAGTCGATATTACTCTGGTCCTGATAATCAGAAAAGAATATTAGTTTCCGGTGCTCAAGTTACGGCTTGGCTAAAAGCTTGAACAATTCGGATATTCTAAACATACCCGCTTCTTGAGCTTGTCAAACTCCTCCACGGATGTCCTCCAAATTTGTACTGGGTCAGCGACCAAAGTTACCTCATTGCCTGTTAAACCCAAAGTTAGTTAGCATGGCGGGAATTTTGGTCCAGGAGGCAAGAAATCTAGAGGACTTGGTATACTCACCGAGCAACTGTACTGCGATCTTTTCCTCCAACTCCTTCTTCTTTGCCAGAAAATGCTCGTCCCAACCAGTTCTAGCTGCCATTGGGAGTTCAAACTTGTTTGTCTCTGCGAATGATTTATCGATTGCCTTCTCGAGACCCCTAGCAATGTCGCTGGTGTTGCTGCCAAAATATTTCGGCCCGTAAACGAGCTCTAGGACACCATCCTTGATACGACAGAGGTTGTAACCGGATTCTAGCTCTTCTATGAGGATATTTATCTTTCGGGTGGAGACGCAATTGTTGAAGAAATCCTTTACAAGTTCGTCCTCTCCGTCCTTTGTGATATCCTTGAGAACATGCAAAAGTGCTTCATAGGTGTTGTATGCGATGCCGCCCAATGAGCCGGTCTGGAAATCGTCTGACTGATCGAGTTTCTGCCAAAGATCGTCAAAACTGACAACGAGTTCATATGTCTCGCCGGTGCACTCTTTGATTTGGGCAGCGACTTCATCAATTCTGCTGGTGTACTGGTCGCGGATGTTTTTACGGGTGATGAGTGGGAGTTTGGCTGCCATTGTGATTTGATGAATATAAATCAGGAATCAGAAGATATTTTTGGCGATGGTGTTATAAGTGTCAGAAGAGGTAACTACTAAGATGCTGTCTTTGTATGAGGTTTAGGAAGTGATATTCAGTTCAACGCGACAGAGATGTGGGCTTTTATGCTCACGTAACTAGCGTGTACAACTAGCTTTCTAGCTATTGGCAAGCGGGCAGGTCGGTGAGTTTGATATTACCCCACTTTGCAGTAGCAAAAGCAGCAGCGATGCACTTTGGTTTCTAACATTCGCGATCTAGAGAATAAGCAGTGCACCGGTATCAGGGATGTCCTAGTACCTGTGTCAATTCTTAAGGGTTCAACACTTCAGGATTGTGGTGGTTTTCTAAGCAAGGCGTTTTGTCCAACATCTCGATGGTATCCACTCTTCCCAGGCTTCCTAGAGATACACAGCTATACACTCGATATATTATACATCTTGGCGGTAACTAGTCCCAACAGTTATGAAGACGAATATCTATCCTGCTGACGGAATGGGCCGTTATTGCAAGCAAGCGATTGGTGGAATTGCTCGGACTACCCAGCGGGTACGCTCTTAATTTTTTGAGCCAAGGTACTCATGATTAGGTTATTTAGCAAGACGTGGGGTAAGAGTTAGCTACTGGGATTGTAATTGCGAGTATTCAGTTTTCAGACTCCTATCACTCTCAACTGTTACACACAATACCACGCGCGTTGGGTTCGTTGGATTTTATATTTAAAAAAGACGCGGCTCTGTAATTCTGTGACTAAAATCGCATACCGGCTTACGACATCGTAAATTTTCTCTTCTGGCTTGGTCGTTGTTCGGAAGTAAAAGTCGCCTCATTCATCAATATTGTTTTAACCCGAGTTGGTTTTAGAAAAAAGAAGAGCAATAGCCCTAATGTGTTCGAGCTGATGGTCAGACGCCAAGAGCTCTGAGATTACGAAGAAAAATGAATGAATGGAAGGTGTTCTCCCTAGCGAAATGGTATCGAACACCGTTGAATTAACATTTGCATGCCCAGAAGCGCCTCGCGCGACGCCATGGCCTAGAGCAGATCCTTCAAGCCTGAATACAAGGCAAGTCGACAAAAGTGTAGGTAGTGCCAAGACCTCAGTATCTTCTTGACAGCTCAGCTCCTGCAAGAGAAAAAAAGCCGACAGCCGGGACCAGAGGAGCACTTTCTTATTTTAGTCCTAAAAACGAGCGTTAAAAAAAACATATTCGACAGAAAGGACATCTTCTTTTTCCTTTATCGTTTTACTTATTTTTGCTTCTAGGGCATAAAAAAACATCTCATGTGCTACCTGGTAATTTATCAGCTTCTGCTGTTTAGGAACAACCATGCCCATAAATTTTACAAGTGGGAAATTCAATCGTAATAAGCAGCGAAACTGGTGACGGATCCTAGTGTGGGTATACGCAGAAACCTACTCTCAATATACTTTACTATAAACTATGCATGTCATACGCGGGTGGTATGACAATTTTTGGGTTTGTGAAGTGCTCCATTATCTTTCACTGTATAAGAGAACAAGCGCGACGGTAAATCAATTCGGCATTTGTGGAAAAGCTTAGGATAAGGTACTTGCTTGTATTCGTGATGATCGAGCCGCGCGGGCAAGTGGTAAATTTCGCAAATTCACAACCGAACAAATATTCTAGGGACCATGATGACAAGACCTAATCAATCTACTATATATGGCAATATCTTCAATGAGAAAGGTCTTGGCAACGCATTGTACGTAAGGGTCGGCTTGTGTGATATCAACGGCGCGGGCAGCACGGAACGCTCAGACCTGTCTGAGATAGAGGTCTCACCTGGACCTGCAGATTTCGTGATATAAACATCTGCTAGGAGGTTTTATTCATGATACTCGGAACTTATATATATCCGGACCATCACTGAATAATACTATAATATGTTCAAAGCTCGGTCCTATCTTCCTAATGCCCAACCCTCTTCGAGAATGAAATCGGTTTAGGAACCCGGCCTCAGCCTGAGAACTTGCTATCATGGAGCTAAAACCCTTATTTTTATTATTTTCGATATATTCTTTTGGAAATTTAGCCAAAGCCTTTAACCCAACGATTCCCGTTCTATCCAGTCTTGGTACAGCTCTGACAATTTTAAGGGAAGAGGATCTCTGGGGTAAGTCGGCTGATAGATTGTAACAATGACCAACAGCTAACGCGATTTATAAAATTTAGCACAGTATTCTACCAAAAAGGCGTCTAGTATTTTCGTTGAGTCTCCAAAAACCCAGAATGATGGACGATATACTTGCTATTATTTGTCAGAGCGTCTCTGGTCTCCGGATGTTGAGGACTTTTACAGTGGTGTGAACAACAGCCTGTCGTACCAGGTTTACTTGGGCAAGTTCACTCCAAGTCAACTTTTCTGGATAGATTCCGTTGCACAGACCCCCAATATTTGCCGAGCAATCAGTGTCAATGGACAAATCAGGAATAAAGAGTGCAATGAGAAACTCCCCACATTGTGTACCCACTCTGGCGTTCTGAGCAATTTCACTTATAAGGATACGTCACCCCGATTCCAAATAACCCTACCAGTTCGAAACCAACAACTCACCGGGTTCAGAGACGCCTATGGCTGGAGATTTGATGGGATTCGGTATGCTCCTCCTCCACGCCGATTTGACCATTCGACTGTCTTGGACGCTACGGGTCCCACTACCGCCTTGGAATTTGGTAATGTTTGTCTCCAAAATTCCGCGTGGAGAGGCCTTTCGCCAACCGGTAGTGAAGATTGTCTTTTTCTAAATATTGCCACTCCTTATCTTCCTGGCACCCAGAGCGAAAATAAAAACCTGAAACCGGTATTACTTTGGATTCATGGTGGTGGCTATACAGAGAATAGTGGAAACATTGGAAACTACGATGGTGTAGTTATGGCAATGAGGGGTGATATCGTAGTTGTGAAGATTAATTACAGACTTGGTAATTTTGGCTGGTTAGCCATTAACGGCACTTCTATCACTGGTAACTACGGGCTTGGAGATATGGTTACTGCACTGAAATGGGTTCGTGAGAATATTGTCGCATTTGGAGGCGATGCAAATAGAATCACAATTGGGGGAGATTCTGCCGGCGCAGCATCAGTCAAAGCTTTGATGGCAAGCAAAACCGTCGAAAGATTGTTCAAAGCCGGCATCTTGCAAAGTCTACCAGTTGGATACTCCCCCACTGGGCAATACGCACATTACGCAACGATTGATGAGGCTACCGCCTACAAGGGAATAGGTGTCTTGCAGGACACGGGATGTATTGCATCTCCTCCTGGTAGATACAGAGCCAGCTGTTTGAAGGGTCTTCCGGCAGATATCCTAAATAACCTTTCAACAGTTGCTAGGTACGGTTAACCGGCCCCATTTTATCATTCTTTTCACCAGTAGTACGGGCAACAAAAACTCACTATTTGTGTCTAATAGCACCCCTATTATCGACAATATATACCTATCTGCGGGTGACTGGCCTATGGCTGGTGGTCCAGGTTATATGGCGCATATTCCAATAATGATTGGAAACAACCGGGACGAATCAGCTATTGGGTTGCCAGCAGACAAGTTTACTGGCGATAAGTCTTCCTCTTATGAATGGTTGAGATTTGTGAGCGAGTTCTATGCTCCTACGCTAGACGGTGAACAGATCAACATAACGGATTTTGCCAGTGATCCAGCTTTCGCCGGTCTCCCTGGGTTCAACTTGACAGCCAGGATCATGTCCGATGGCTCCTTCAAGTGTGGCGCTTTGGCTACAGCTTACGCCACTACCAAGTATCATACCCTACCAGCCGTTTATACCTACGAGTTCAACAGGACTTATCAACCAGCCTGGTGGACCGATGAAGCATGTACTCCACCGGTCACATCTCAGCACCCCCTCGGAGATCCTGATAAAGAATACTACAAATGCCACTCTGGCGAAGTCGATTATACTCTTGGTATGCTAATGTTTAGTGGCCAAGAACCTCGGGATGCATTTGATATTCCATTCCAACAACTAATTGTCGATTACTGGTCGGCCTTTATCTGGTGGAATGACCCAAATCCTAAGAAAGAGTACTTGAAGGCACGAGGCTACTGGAATACCCTAAATCAGATCGATAAGACTGGCGTATGGGACCATTTTGTTGCTGAAATCCCGAAGATTAGAATTCTGCAGTGGAATGGGCAGCAATCTCCATTGAATGAAGTGGAACGATGTGCGGTTATGAGCCTCCCACTAGATTATTATGGAAAGAAGCATAGTCGCGTGTAATCTTTGCGGGGCTCTTCTGGTAGGAGTTTTCTGGTTATTAGAGATTATTTAAATATTTTGAAAGACTGCTAGGGTAGAAAAAGCCTGTGATCTAGGATTGCAATTAGTTATTGGTCCATGTACATATGTGTATGTGTGCATATATCTTGTGGTACATCGATAGTCCGTTACAGTTACCCTGAATAACGGGTGTATTTCGCAAGTAAGGAAAATTTTTATAGAGATAGATATATCCTCTATCCCTAGGGCACCATTATTAATGGCAGTGATAAATGCCGAGACTACGACCATATTTTAAATTCAAGCTTATGTAATTTATAAATGCGCTATAGGTTGCATTGCGCTTGACGTTCAATGTGGCTGCTGCAACACATTCTAACATGTTGCACTTTTTGCGGGGCTGGAAAAAAGGGACACTGCGGTTTTGGTCGGGTGCCCGATATTTGAATGTGGTACTTTATCCATTGATCTTCGTATTTTGAGAGAGCTAGTTCTGCGATCAGTATTCCTAGGGGAATCTTAAATCTCGGAAAAATGCACACATCAACGATTGGTTCGAACGGTGAAGATAGTGGGACTAGCCTTATGGACATGCCTCCTGAGATTCTGTACGACATAGTTTCTTATGTAGGGAGCCCTACATCTTTGACTATCATTTATGAATTCACATCTCCTAGTTAAACTCCACGGGTAGCTACTGATACATGTATATATAGCTCGGAATCAAAGGGCTACTTAGTCTCAGCCTCGTGTGCAAGAAGACGCATGGCCTTGCTATACCAAAACTATACGAGTCGATTCTCTTTCTGACAGTTGACCTTCGTAACGCCGATGCAAAGCCTTCACATCCCCTTCATTCATTAAACCACCTTAATCGCAACCTGCAGTATGTCCGGAACATCGGAGTTATAGGTAGTGCGGAAATGGCAGGCTTTTGGCTAGTGGACCTTCCTGGATATGCAATAGAAAGTATCTCCAGTTGCCTCTCTGGTCCACTTATAAAGTTTATCCGCAACCTTCCACCTCATTGTCTAAGGGGGTTTATGTAAGTTTCCACGTTGATGTGACTATCTTCTCATTCCTACTTTAGGTAGCGGCTAGTCGATTATTCAATGTGTATGAAGCTTACGTGAAAGTAGATGGCATACAGAAATGCTGCTCAATCAAACCATCTATAGTTATCTCAAAGAGAACCAAAGAAACATCGAAGTCTTAGATTTCGGCTCTTTGTCAAAGGCTGGACCTATCGACCACATTGACATCTCCTGGCAGATCAATGTCCCTACAAGCTTTGACGACAATTGCTTCCAGCTGCTTGAGCAAAAATGTCTTGTGCGATTGGATATTAAACGTATTTATGGATTTGAGGAGCTTATGAAATGCGTTCAAGTGGTATTTCATCACCGAAACACGCTGAAATATATCGGCCTTGATATGCCATCATATTTGAAAAGATCTCCGAAGGAAGCACCTGAATTGGATTGGGACACGGCGGTTATTGAGCAGGCGATAAAAGATTGTGATATACCTTTCGAGTTACCAGCGGAGTGCCGTCTAACAGCTCTGCAGAGACTTGAGCTTTCCGGATTCGAGCTGACGCCCATTGAAGCCGCAACTATAAAAAAGTTGCTGGGTAATGCAATACCTATTTCCTCATTACGTAGCTTGAAGCTACTAAATACTGGGTCATTTGATCTCATACTGTGGCCTGAACGATATCTATCTACAAAGTTATCTATATTGCACCTGGACTCTTACGGGGCGCCTGATACATCCGGAGTATATAAATATCTCGAGAACCAGGAAATCCAGAGTTGCTTGACTGAGCTCCGGCTGGTCATCTGGGTGAAGAAAGCTCAAAGATTCCCGGCTCTACAAAATCATAGAAAAACTCTGCGAAGGCTGTTCCTAGCCATGGTTCAGAAGCACCAAAATATAACTAACACGCTCCAACCCTCTTTTCATCAGCATCCCATACCAATAGAGACAATGGATCAAATTATGAAGATGCCTAGTATCGAAGAAGTAGCGGTGACAATACCTGATCCACTGAGCCAGGTGAGTTGCTCTTTCCCTAGAAATAAAGAACTTCACAAACTAATAAAAACCATGGTTCTGTTAGCCGATTAAAATCGATGGAATATGTTTCCCAAAACTCCGAGTTCTCTGGGTATTGAATGCAGGTGGCTTTGTTCCGGTTGAGCACCACTTTGCCGGCTTTTTCAGCAGTCTTCAAAGTGGAGAAAATTCAGTAGAAGCCGAAACCAAACGTCTGAGGAATATCGTTATCAATCTTTTTGATCCGCCGAAAACATTCCCGAAGAAACTAGAGGTAGTCGGGATGCTGCTAAAAGACAATTTACTTACACCACTTAGTATATTTGCGGTTCCAACCGGAAGTTCAAGTCCTTTGGGCGACGAGCTCAAAACAGTAGACGCTGTCGGCGCAGAAGAGACAAGTGGGCTTGAATGGATGTCGTACGTGCATGCGACTAAAAGCTACCCCTGGATCAAGATATTTAATATGACGCATGGAATGTGGGATCATCGGAATAGATGGTTTTGATGCTACTATAAACCTAGGAGTTTGGAACCATGCCAATGGGATTTAAATAAATGCACAAGATATATTCATTATTAATGTACATGTAGACGCTCGCTAAATAATCTAAAATACCATAGATGGCTAATATGCAAAATCCACAAACAATTTCTGCGGTGCAAACGCAGGACCCATGATGAACGCTCATTATCACCATAGTGCCTAAAATTGAAATTCCGCGGTTTATCAATGGACTCAATTCATTACCTCCACCTGCTACCGCGTCCATCTACTGGCGAGTTAGAACCGCCATATTGTTCAAATAGGCGCCCTTCACTTAAATCTAAAGGCAAAACCTGTTAGTATCCTTTCGAGGCTAGATGAAAGGGAATTTGAAATGAATCATACCTCCACCTAGTTCATGTCTTTCCATCGTGGTTGGAGTACTCGGGTTCCCCAGCTCGAAATATCCACTGGGCATCTGGTTCGAATGCGTTATCAACTTGGCTTCGTCGTCATCTCGGTAGTCTATGTCTGCCTCCGAAACTTCATAACTCGAATAACTTCCCCTCCAGAGCTTCCCTGGATGCGCATATCCGGAATTTGTATCGAATGTATTGGACGTTGCACTCGAAGGCGATCCGTGAAGTTCTACAGCTCCTCCATCTCGGCTGGGGTCGTAGCCGTGGTCATATCGGGAGGACTCGTAGGCAACCTTTGCTTTTAAAGCTTTCTGGTTTCTTTTATGTTGACCTCGATTCTTCCACCGCCAGAAACCCATAGCTAGGAGCAATACTAATATAACTCCTCCAGCAACACCACCAGCAATCGCTGCGATGGTAACCATCTTGCTGGTTTTACCGCCATGGTAATTCACTTTAAATAGATCTTCGAGGTGGTGGTCATCCCATCCGTTCACCGGGTCTGTTTGGACTTGTCCATTATTTGATATGCTTCCCATAACGAGTTCGGGGACGTCATAGCTAGCCGACGAGTACTGATAATTAGTAAGCCATGTCAAGTTCTCCATGTCCAATATATGTATTTCATCCCAACTACATTGGTCGGTAGAATTCAGGGTCGCTCCACCAAGAATCACCATATTCTTTCCGTGGACATGGCAGGTGTGCTGAACCCTCCCGGCTGGGGCTTTTTCGGAAGCTTCAAATGTTCGACGAATCCATCTAAAACTTGGAATCGAAAGAATATATAGTTCGTTGAAGTATTCTTCGGCAGTACGGTTCAAAAATGAGCTGCCAGTGCTACCACCAAACATATAGACGTTGTAAGATGAATTGTCAGGGGCCGAGGCGACCGTGATGCAGTGTTCCATACGAGAATCTGGAATATATGTACCGAAAGTCGACTGAGAGTACCATTTTCGATCCGCAAGATCCATAATCCAAACCCTTTGCATCGGAGCAAAATTAATGTCATCCGGGTCAAAGTTCTCGTTAGGAATACTGGAGACGCTTCCGGATTCCTAGATCTAATATTTAGCACCTCTCGGTCACCTCGGTTGATAGGTCGTACAATAAATGTTACATACTCTGATCTCATCGTTTTCTAATGTTCCACCGATTGCGATAATAGCGCCTTGGGTACCAATAGGCAGGTAACCCAACGCAGCGCCCATTCGCTTTTGCGAATCGGGTAATGCAGTAGCCGTTCGATTCAAGCTTCTGAGGTCGAAAGTCGTAAGTTGCTCCGAGCTCGGATAGTTCCAACTTCCGCTCTTCGCGGTGTCATTAACAAATATCCTGGCACCGCCAATATAAACACCAATACCCTGATCACCAACTGCAACGCTCGCTCCTCTGGACACTCGGTTCGGTAAGTTGGAGTCAGCATGTGTCCATGTGGTCTCTTGTCCCCAAACGCTTGTTTCCGCAGTATACTTCCATAGCGACGACGACGCTTCGGGCCCTAATCCTGGTAATCGACCTTCATAAATATACAGATCTTCTCCATTTCTAAACATCGCCCCATTGGCGACTTTGGGCAGACCAGCGGCTCCGGAGACAGTATAGTTTATCGCTTGCCATGGCGCACTTCTCTGTGAGTTATCTGCGCCTAGCCGGAACGAGCCTCCTTGAGGTCCAAGGTTGAGTGATTGAAAGTCGTTTGCTGCGCGCAGACATTAGCGGTTGCTGTATAACGCGGGGTTGTCGATAGTTTTGCGTTGTGCAACTTACTTGACTGCTCGCTCACCAGCCCGGTATTCGGATCTCTCACTATCCTATAACCACCAGCTAGAACCAGCTTATCCCCCACGATGGCACCTGCGAACAGACAATGTTTAGTACAAAGACGATAAGACAGAACGGAGTGTATGGATCGTACTCTGGTGACCAAATCTCTGGCAAAGACCGTCGCTTGGCTTCAGCTGGGCGTCAGCACCGACGAAAAGAGTTGCCAGCACCGCAAACAGCTCCCACGATCTGCGGCATCTCGGGCCCATTATGCCGCCGTAGAAGCTTCAATCGAGAAGAAATGGCGATGGAAATTTCAGTGGAAGGCGGTTCAAGTAGGCGGAAAGGTTCCTCCTGAGCTGCTGTGCAGGTGTCACACTCGCACGATGCCGTGCCGATATGTACGCCACCCGCGAAAAAATAAAACGGTTTTCGCGATATCGATTGGGGTCGCGATTATTGTCATGAACTCCAGAAATCCAAAGCCATTCGCCGCTGATACCCCAAAAAAAAGGTCGTACAAGAAACTTGTATACAAACGGAAAATACACAGGGAAAATTATGAGTTGAAGAAAGCTTATGTTAAACAGAGGGAAGAGAAAAAGAGATGATCAGGGGACGCTGGCAAAAGACCGACGGTAGTATGCATTTTTAGAAATGCCACCAACAGGTCCAAGCAAAATCAAGCATGTAAGCTCCGGGGTTGGTGGATAGGGCTGAATGGACATTATTCGTGTTTCTGACTTTTCAAGCCCCCCTGCTCATACGAAGAGCTGCCTCTGCTGCATAAGCTCAGCCTCGCAGTGTCGGGGGTGGACTTGAAGTCCTACAAAATCCTCTGGTTGGAAGGTTGGTAGCCTTCTTCGGATGAGGCCTAATATAGAACGGCCGTTTGACAGACCACATTTGTCCCGACTTGGTCAATAGGTGCGGAGTTGCTGGGGTCAAGCGCAGCTGTTGAGTGGCCAGGTTTAACCGGCACGTCTCAAACTGCCCCACAAGCCCGTCGAAGTCGCATTACGTGACCCCCCCACGATCGTTCAGCAAAGGCTGGTTTCGTTTTCTCAATTCCCTTCCTCCGTTATCACGATAATACAACTTCCTAGTATGTCTGCAGAACAGCAGCCGTGTTTGTAAACTGTCCCGCATTCCTATCCGCAGCTTGGCGAGAAAATACTAGTGCACCACGCTCTATCTAAGCCCTACAACCTGGTTTCTTCGAGATTAGCTCAAGTATATGGTATCCCAATTCGATATCTTGGCTTATATGCTTTTAAACCTCAATTTGTCATTTAGGCTCTCGGAGACGCATATCTGCAGATGCTGACCCGCTTCTGAGGCTTAGTCTTCATTCCCTGCGGACGAAATTTTGGCAAAGGATATCACACTGGCTCATGAGTTTTTGTAATCAGACCAATATTGATGAGCGCGGACCATCATGTCTCATTTTGTGACCACGCCGAAAGCTTGATTTTCCTCTAAATTTTATCATATTGGAGTATACAGGGCGCTGGTATCTCTGCGATTGTCCAGATAATCTTAACTCACACGGCTGAAGCCTCATCGATGCATCTCAAGATTGTATCATTTGAGTTGTTGGACAGGGGTGTTGGGTATAACGTTACCTGATGGCAAACAATTTGAACTCGAACGCATTAATCTAGAAAACAAAAGCCTGCTAGCCTGGTTTTTCTGAACTTATTCTAGGCTTCTTTTAAAACTCTTCTTAATAATTAAGAGGCTCTAATTCCGAACTAGAGGAAGCATACATGCATAGATATATATGTCATAAATTGGCTAAAGCTATTTTCAATAAAATTCATCATCCTTATACTATCACGCGTGATCACGGCAAAAATCTCTGCTATTATATGATCACTAAAATGCCAGTTGAAGTTTGAAGATTCCGCTGATTGTTCCCCTTATTTTCATTTCATTTCACGAATAGATACCATTTATACTATGCAAAAAAAATAAATAAGCTAGGCTGAATGACCGTTAATAGAAGATGATGATCCATCTACATGTATATGTATACATTAGCACTTGCAAGAAAAACTCCAACGATGATATTTAATGCATTTTGTGTTGTTAAGAGATATCTGGGTAAGAGGCTGCGAGCATAATAATGCGAAGAACTCATGATGGATACCGTGCTGCGTACATGGGACACACCGACTCTTCGGCAGCTACACTGGAGACGCCTACGATGCGACCGTGCCATGCACCGGAAGCGGAGAGGCGCAGCGAGGCCAATCCCGACGGGAAAGCGATACTAATATACTTCACGCACATGTTAATTTATGACAATAAACACCAACATGAAGGTAGCTAATTAATAGAATGTCGAACGCAGTTGTGCTCGTTGCAGCTTAGTATCTACCAGCCGAGACTCGACCTGCTCTGAAAATATATTGTCTCGTAAAGCATATATCGTACAAGGGACTTTCGAACTTCTACAACTCCAGTTAACTATCCCAACTCGATGTTTGAAGCAACCGTTTCCCTTATTGGGCCTGGTTTGCAATAGACGTCATATCTTCGGGCGAAGTTTGAGATTGCACGTTTTTAAAGGTCTGATAGGTCCCGCCTAACCAGGCTGCGTTGAGATCTGATAATCCTTAGAATGCCCAATTGAGAATAGCGCCGTAAAAATATGCCGATATTACGAAATTGTCGATCGTATACTTCTATCAAATTGAAAGCATCTAGCTTTAAAAATCTTCTCGTGCGATGGTAACATTTGTTCATATTATTAGAATATCAGCCAGCATTGGCCTGTCCTACCTCTGTACTAACAGCTGCATACAACCCTATATTCATGGAGAGTTCCATAACGGGAAAGGCCACTGGGCCTGTACGTATACATGCATCCCAGCTGAGTGAGGTCCCGAGAAATAGCTTCCTTATTAGTAAATATTGCCCTAGGAGTTCAAAGTATATAAGGATCAAAGATATCTGCTCTCTTAGCTTCCCTTACCTTGAAGATTGATATTAATTATATATTAGCCGACACCATATTCAATATCGCCACCTATCATAATTGGTCAATATTATTCAAAGTCTTAGTCCAACTTTTCTTCACTATCCATTGATCTCAAATCACAAACTTCCAAATGCAGTTGACAACCGTCCTCCTTCCACTCCTCTCTCTTATTTCTACTATCGGAGCAAGCCCAATAACGTCTCCAGAAGACCTTAGTACCCGCCAAGCCTCAGCCGGCAGCTTCCAAATCACTGGGTTTAGTGATGGTGGAATTCGATACTCCAGTCATGCTGTTGTCACTTTTGTCGTGAGCGACCCTGGTACCTCCCTTGTTGCAAACTGCACTGCAAGCAACCAAGCCCAGCCTCCAGTCGCAACCACCGAATTCCCCACAGCCTGCGATGTCGCAGGTGTGAACTTTGGGTTGATAACCAACGGAGCGGATTTTTATCTTATAATTTCGCACATTCACGGAGATACGAGAGATTATGGTGCTATCTCTTTAGGTGAAATTATCCAGACGAGATTGGTTCCCAACGGCCAGTATAATTATTTGGATTATCCGGCTAGTTTCTCTGTCGCATACAACCGCTTTACTCAAGCTCCTTTGACTAAGTGATAAGGGAAATACGGCAAGGTCAACGCGATGGAGTTCGAGTATTTGGTTTGATATATCTCCATAACATGCATAGCAATTCCACAAGAAGAGTTACGTCTTTTTTTCCTATTCTCTGCCCTTTTTACTGTTAAGAGTAAAGCCACACTGTGTGGAACCCAATAATCTAGGAATATATTTATAGTAGTGTAGCATGCTTGACCAATACAATAACATTTCGGTTTACAATTGGGCAATATCTTCGAGAGTCCTTAAGCCAATAAGTAGATTTTCAGGGGACGTATATTCTTAGTAACAGCGTGTGATATCATAAAAGCCTGCTGCCATTGTTGAATCTATAGTTTGTACTATGGTGAAAACAGGCACGAGACTGTGCTAGGTCGGGTCACAAGTCCGGTAAAATCAGTGAAGGCCTCAGCTGGATCGCAATATTGGTGTGTTGTCGATTCTTTCCATTTTTGTCCGAGTAGCAATGCTATCTTTCGCCTAAGATATAACTCTTCAGTACCCTATCTATATATTGCATGATATCCATAAGACGGTGTGAAATCTCCAACAGACTCTACAGAGAGAGCCAGCGACTAGACTCGACTACATTTTTAAAATTACCTTGCTATATCCGAAGCCGGGAAGAAACACCAGAGCTTGTGAGTAGTCCGACAGATCCCTCCAAAGCCAGTCTACAGAGCCTCTCTCTCTTTTGCTCGAACCTGGAAAATTCTCTATGCAGCTGCTTCTCAGTTTTATAAAAAAGGTTGCTTTACTTGTTTTTATACATAATGTCAATCAGAGCTACATTACTATCCTAAGGTAAAGAATTTTGCCTGTTTGAAGTTTTGAAAATAAACCGTATCACATACGGAGAGAATGGTAGTCAGGCGGCGCCACGCGGGAAGCTCGAAGCGGGACTCGAGCGATCCAATCACAGCAAATTGATGTGTTTGCTCTGTTGGAATATTATGAATTTTCGTTGGCTACTTGCTGCTTTGATTATTTTGGGCTGCCGCTTATACCTATAGAAAAAATAATCGCAAATTACTTTTTTTATATCATAGGTTTGTCTGATATCTTACAGTTTACTCGTTCAAGTTCTCAAGAACTATGACATAATACTTAGATTAGATGAGAGGGCGCTTTAGTGCGCCAAATTTAATATTGAAAAAGAGAATTAATTAATTAAGAATTATACATGCAATCCTTTTTGCCCTCAAAGAAATGCAACCCTTGAAAAGTTTCTTTAAACTGGGGTGAGCGCAACATTGTCAATCTGTATTTCCTTCAGACTGGCTGGAGCACCAGAGTATATGAACTCAATCCTCAAAGCGACGCTGTTACGAGTAGTACTAAAGACTCCGGTGCCGACTAGAGGGGCGGCCACGAATGCGGAAGACGTAACTGTACCACCGGCGAGAAGAGTATCGTCGACATAGAGCCTGGCGCTAACGGTACCAGCAGCAGTAGTTTTTCTGACGCTAAAAGAGGCACGATAAGAGACACCAGGGCAGACAGTAATGGCTTGGATGATACGTTGTGTAAGGTTGCCGTTACCAGCGTTGATTCTAGCTCTAAGGGCGACATTACTACTAGAAGTAGCAACTCGCTCGATATCTGCGTCACCTGTATTAAGAATGATCCAGGAGCTGGAGAGAGTGGATTCGAAGTTGCCATTGATAACGGGGTTTCCGGATGGACATGAGGCTACCGAAGTAGTTACGGAAGTAGTCTGGGTCGTAGTGACAGTGCTTGCCGGCTGGGTTGTCGTAGTTGTAACAGTACTGGCCGGTTCGGTCGTTGTAGTTGTGGCTGTCTGAGTTTCCGTTGTGGTCTCTGTGAGAGTCTGGCTTTGAGTTTCCGTGGTAGTTTCAGTCAGACTAAGTGTATCTGTTAGACTGAGAGTCTCCGTGGCTGTGGTAGTCGCAGTTTCAGTGGTAGTTTCAGTCAGGCTAAGTGTTTCTGTGGCCGTCTCAGTCTGGGTGGCTGTCTCGGTGGTAGTCTCTGAATCTGTTTCTGTGATGGTAGTAGGAAGGGTCACTGTGACTACCTCCTCCTCTCCTGGGAGAGTAACAGTGGTAGGAACAGTTACAGTGACTACCTCATCGTCTCCAGGGAGAGTAACAGTGGTAGGAACAGTTACAGTGACGGTATCTTCCTCTCCGGGAATAGTAACAGTGGTAGGAACAGTTACAGTGACTACCTCATCGTCTCCAGGGAGAGTAACAGTAGTGGGAACGGTTATAGTGACAGTATCCTCCTCTCCAGGAATAGTAACAGTGGTAGGAACAGTTACAGTGACGGGATCTTCCTCTCCGGGGACGGTTACAGTGGTAGTTTCCGTCTCTGTAATGGCATCTCCATCCCCAGGAACAGTGACGGTGGAAACAGTGGTGGTAGTCTCTGTTTGAGTAGCTGTCTCGGTCTCAGTGTTGGTTGAAGTTTCTGTGACAGTCTACGAGATACACACAATTAGGTTAAGGATGTACAGGAAAGAAATGAGGGGTGATGGTATCTTACAGCAGTTGCTTGATCACCAGGGGCAAGAGTCAAGGTAGAAGTGCGCGTGGAAGTGATAGTGGCGGTCTTTGTACTGGTAGCACTCTTTGTCGACGTGACTGTCACAGTTTTTGCCTGATAATTATCATTACGTGTGACGGTCACAGTCTTCGCTGGAAGAGTCTTGGTCAAGGTTTTAGTGACTTTAGGGTACCTATAATATGCCATGGTGGAAATAAGTACACATAGTAGCTAGTAGGCCTAGGACTAATCAGGGGGAAACCTACGAAATTGTCTTTGTCTTCGTAGAGTACTTGGTTTCAGTGCAAATTTTCGTAGACTACATATTAAATGGTATATGTTAGTGCCAGTATGAGAAATACGCTAAGTTTCATTTATAAATTTGGTAAACGCACAGTCTTGGTTACAACAGCGCCATACTTCGTAGTCGTCGACGGGCAATGATGATCCCACTTATCCCAGCGGTCCCAACAATATTTATCATCGGGGCGGTAATCCGCGAAAGCGGTAGAAGCAAAAAGAGCGACGAGAAGTGTGAACTTCATAATGGCAATTAAACAGTTAATGAATGACTGAGGTTCGATAAACCAAAAACAGAAAAACGATAAAAGAGTGTAATGTCACTGGTGTCAGAATATTTCCAGTTACTGAGAGAATTCTAAAACCTGAACTAGACTGGCGGTTCGTAGCACTTAAGTAGTACTATAACGGCCGGGTGGGCGTCGGTAAGGGGCAAGCCCTTGAGAACGCCACCGGTCATGTTTTCGAGCATATGTCACGGCATAATCCAGCCGCAGCCGAAAGAATGGGTTTGGTAATAGAATCGACAGCGAAAGTGAGCACGCGCTTGTTCATCCTAGTCTTGTATTACTTTTCGAAGCTAACATCCAGTAAAGATATTGAGTTAAGCGAGGCGCAATTTAAGTCGGGCTATTCACAAATGAACCTGGGTCAGGTGGGACCATGTTGATGAAGCCAAGCTTTGCAAGGTGCTCTTAGCTAGACAAAACAATGAAACATGTTCTATGTGGCGATAGAGGGGGAGGGCCATTCTATCCTTGTGTACACACGTGTAGGTTGCTAGAGTACTTGGCAGAATCTTCATCTTCAAATTTTTCATGCGGTGTCTACAACATGCACGATAGCATATTGACACTCAAGAGAAAGGGGTTCTCTCCATATCCGATGTCAAAATGGGCGACCATATTATCATTTCTCTAAGACAAAACGTAAAGACTTACCAGGACCCTAATTAGGGGAGACTGCGTAATTAGAGTCTGCAAGATATTACCAGCTTTCGATCAAGTCTGTTCACAATATTTTCCGTTGCTCGCCAATAACAAAGACAAACAACGTTTCTCATTACATTGTAGACATGTGTGGCATGATGATAGTAATTAGCCGTTCAGCCTAGATATTGACTAGAAGGCGGCATTTCCGGAGGTGTACTCGTAAATTTAGACATATACTGAGACCTGTATTATAATAAGGGGCATCTTGCACGCGATAAACGAATTGATGTTGAGAGAGAGGTTAAATTAAGGTGAGAAGAAAACGAAAAAATATGTGACCCTGAATGATAGTGTGGGAATGCTCGACAGGAGTGCGGGGATATAAAAGCCGTTGCCTCCTATCCTATAAAACAGTTTCCATTCAAAAATTTGAGATAGCTTGTGCGTATGTGTTGGGCCACCGACTGTTAATTTTGTACCTGCAGAGTTTGCAGACTTTCTCGAGAATGACGTGAACGATTGGCTAGATACAACTAACTCTTAGACACTTATCATGATTAGAAAATCCGAATTGCCAAGGAGTGACGAATTTCTTCTGATCATTGGGTCTTTAAAACCATTTTTGCTTTGGGTACCGACGTTAAATAACCCGTCATACTACTTCATGTGGCGCAATTCAGCAGAGGTACTACCCGGCTGCATAGATTTGGAAATCTCCGTCGCGATTCGCATATATATATATCTATATATATATAAAGTCTTGAAGTTCTTATGCCTTATTTCTCATTAGGCGGGTAGAATTTGTCATGCATTCACCAAAAAAAAAAGTCACATTATGACCATGTATGTATTTCGTAAAGCTACTACAGGAGGACGATGGTATTTTAGAATAAAAGATGCTGTCCAACAGGCATCTTATATGTCTCTCACAGACTCCAAAACGTAGACTGAAAAATCCTTTCACCTCCCCGCCTCTCATCTCTCATCCCCACGTAAAGCATTAAAAGTGAGAAAACCGACGTAAGGGAAATCTCGATGGCATGAATATCCAAAATGTAGTAAGAAAACAGGGCAGAAGAATTAAAGGAGGAATCTCTTAAAAGCTGGGTTCTTCTACAGAACCAATCCGGCACCGGCGATACCCAAGGCGGCGACAAGGGCAAACATGCGCATCATACCTGCAGAACCTGCTTCGAGTGCCGAGGCAACATTTGGGGTAGAAGTCGCTGAAGAGGTAGAACTACCTGTGGTTGTAGCTGGAGAGCCACTGCTAGTGACAGCCTTACTCGAAGATGGAGCAGAGGTGGATTGCGCGGTGGTGGTGGTTGGAACGAAATCGGCCGGGTCTAGGTTACCGCAAGTGTTTGTGTTTCTACAAATATCTTGGAGGTCTGGTTCCGTTGCATTGCCTGAAGTTTCGGTTAGCATTGTTTTTTTGGGGAGAAATAGCATTGAAACCACAAGCGAGAGGGAGGGAAAAATAAAATAAAATAAAAAAATAAAAACGGAAAAAGAGAAAGATAGTGAGCACATACCTGCGACACATTGAGCAATATAGGTCTGGCAGATGAAGAATGGGAGAGTGTCCCGGTACTCGAGGAGGTTAGGTTCGGAGCCGTCGCTGCAGATGCACGTGCTGTTGTAGGAGAGAGTATTGATGTCGCAATCATTGGTCGTCCAGTCCTTGTTGCAGAGCGTAGTGCAAGTATTCTTCTCTGCGATACACCAGCCGTTACGAGTGTTTACATCAACGGAGGTTGGGATGATGGTCTGGTTGCCGACACCGACACCCTGGGCTGTGGAGAGAGCGGCCAGGGAGGCGACGGTGATGAGGAGAGTGGAGGCGAGCATTGTTGTTTGTTATCAGAAAGTTTTATCTTTCGAGGAAGGATATGCAATCAATGATGCAGGGAGAAGAGAGGAGAGGAGATGACGAGAGTGTTGGCGAGGGAGAGAGATTGGACGAACGCGTGGAGGAAAGAGGAAATGGCAGGAAAAGGAAAAGAGGAAGAGAAATGGCACATTTTAATTACCAGAGCGACAAGCCCGGCACCCCGGCCGAACTGCGAAATGAACGATCGTATGCCAATGACAGTGAGTGTGCCAGATAAATGGGCCAGTCTGGGTTTCACGGGACGGCGGCACCGGGTTAGCAGCATACGATCTGTTATTTAGCCATCGATGATTCGCTCGTTGGGTTGTTACATTGTTTACGTCGTCGTCGTCTGCTCAAACTATCTCCCCAGCCAACTATCTATCGACGACTTAATTCTGCGGGAGAAGGGAAAAGTCGATCTGCGGATAAACAAAGTGCCGAATGGGGACAAACTGCAGCCCATCGCGATCTCCCTCAACACATCCGGACGACACCGACGACACCGACAACACTCTCTACTTCCTCGCCCGCAGAGATTCGTCTTCTTGCTCCCTCCCCTCGTCAGTATTAGACTATGACTCCTGCCAGCAGGCGAATGTTAATCATTATCCCCAATCGAACTCTGTTTGATGGTATTCCGCATTCTCACCTGCATTCTCGGGGCTAGTCGAGAATGATCCTAGCATATTCTATCCCCTGCGACGCTAGCGATGCGTTCGCATTAGCCAATCATATCCATCTTATCTGTGGCTAGTGATGGCGGTGCAGCCAGGGGAGACAGCTCAAAGCTCGAGGTCTTGGTTTAGCACCTCCATGCGACACCATCTCTTTACATCCACGACATCACCATCGCAGCTACCGCTCTGAGGACAGGTCTCCCGAGCATCTTCTCTCGCCTTTATCACCTGCTTTTATGACTATGCGTTCTCGATGATACTCGCGCAAACGCGGCCATTATCCGTTTTCAGACACACGACTCTCCCTGTTGAGCCCAAAGTCAGGTTCTATCTCGCACCAGAACATAGACTCTCGCATGTTCTCCCAGCACTCTCTTCGACGATTCTCAGACATCCTGTTCCACTGACCACAGTCGGTCCTTTCTTCCCTCGGCCACCATGGCCGCCTACACAAATATACCCCTCTCAGCCACCACAGCCGACAGCCGCGACTCCCTCGAACTAGCATCCCTCGCTTCCTCGACACCCTCCCGTCACTCTTCCTCTTCCTCACGTTCCTTATCCTCCCGTCGTCTCTCGGCCGAGTTAGCGACACACGATGACCCACTCACCCTCGATATCGACGATTCGGGAACACGTAGCTCCCGTCCTCTCAGACAGAGGTCGTACTCCGTGGGCTCTACCTTTGACTTCAATTCTCACCTATTCCCTCTCTCTGCCTCTGCCAATGACCCTCTGTATCTCTCGCTGGACCCAACTACCACTCGTGGCTCGTCTTTTCAAAACCTTGAAAAACAGAAATCAATAACGTATTTAAACGGCCTCTCTCTTGTTGTTGGCCTTCAGATCGGTTCCGGCATCTTCTCGTCCCCGGCCCAAGTAAACTCCAACGCTGGCTCACCTGGAGCCTCTCTCATAATATGGGCTGTAGCTGGTATCCTAGCTTGGACTGGTGCTTCCAGTTACATCGAACTCGGGGGTGCCATCCCACTTAGTGGTGGCGCTCAAGCCTACCTCCAGCACATCTTCGGTGATCTACCGGCATTTCTCTTTGCATGGGTGGCAATCATGGTCATGAGACCCGGCTCGTCCGCTATAATATCCATCATTGCAGGTGAATACCTTAGTTCCGTCTTGTGGGGGTCTCTAAGCGAAGATTCAAATCCGCCCCCCGAAATCGCAGTAAAATCCCTAGCTCTAACAATATTGTGGCTCATCACCCTACTGAATTGTTTAAGTACGAAAGCGGGTACACGAATGGGTGACGTTTTGCTCATGATCAAACTAGTGAGCTTGATTGCAATCACGGTGATCGGCATCGTGGTCGCAGTCACAGGATTCAGCGTCAAAAGCGGTGGACCATCAAACGAGTGGAAAGATGGTAATTGGTTCAAGGGCAGCAGTAGAGATCCTGGGGCCTATGCGATAGCTTTATACGCCGGCCTATGGGCCTTTGATGGGTGGGACAACGTACGTATTCAAAAAGGAAAGGGGTTTTTGACAGAAAAAAGCCCCCAGGTTGCTAACGGCTGGCGTATTTAGGTCAACTACATCACTGGGGAGATGAAAAACCCATCTCGCGATCTACCTAGGGTCATCCACTCTGCTATGCCGCTAGTTATTGTCTGTTACATTATGGCCAACATATCCTACTTTTTCGTCCTCCCATCTTCAGTTATCGCATCCTCAACCACCATAGCTGTCCGTTTTGGCACTACTGTATTCGGTTCCATTGGTGGTATCCTCTTCGCGATAGCCGTATCAATCAGTTGTATAGGCGCTCTTAACGCAACGACATTTACCAGTGGGCGGTTGGTTTATGTTGCAGGGAAACAAGGGTACCTGCCCAAAGTATTTGGGCGACTAGGAATCAGGCTGTCAGGATCTTCGGGGTCTGGGAGAGGGGAGCCAACTACCCCGACGACAATGAGAATACCCATTTTTGGGACAGCGTATACACGGACACCGATATTTGCCATGTTACTGAATGCGGTATTAACAACAGTTTTCACCATCACCGGGACCTTTGAAGCACTGTTGGCGTTTTACGGAGTTGCAGGATACAGTTTCTACTTCCTAACAGTGTTAGGGTTGATTGTTTTGCGGTACAAAGAACCAGATCTGGAGCGACCGTATAAGTGCTGGATAATTACACCAATAATATTCTGCTGTGTAAGTTTATTTTTGGTAAGCCGAGGAGTCTTCGGTGCACCGGTGCAAACTGCTGGAGTAGTACTATTTGTGCTGCTTGGTGTAGTGGTGTTTTGGTTTAGAGTTGGACCGCCGAAGAGTGTGAAGAAGGTCTTTGGGAAGCTGCGGTTTTGGAAGAAGGGAAGGAAGGAGCAAGGATGGAGCGCAGTTGGGGAGGCAAGACCTGTCGTTGCTGAGTAGACAGTTGTTGCCGGGAATGGGTAATTGTATAATTCGATGTTTGAAAAGGTTATGAGCGAAGCATAATTATTTGGAAGGCTTGGAGGATTGGCTTGGTATGCTAAGTATCCTCCCCTTTTTTGAGTTAGAATAGCGGATATGTATTTTGAGATAAACCAAGTAATTGTAATATATCTTATTTCTTATTTACTATCAAACAACAAGCATGGCTACCTTTTTAGTCCCAAAATAAATCATAACTCCGTCATTGTAATGTACACGTGCAGTAGATACTCATAATACCCACAATTCACAGTTAGAAAAATCTTCCGAAATCAATACCAAAGCTCGATCCGAACGCAGAAATAGAGACCTTGCGACCAATGGTAAATCCACAACCAAGAGCGTGAACATCCACCGACCCATCTTTGATACCAGCACCAGTCTCAACTCCAGCGCCAATATTCAAATCAAAGGCACTCGCCTTCAATTCAACAAGACTAACATGGGCGTCAACACCAGCGTAAACCGGAACAGCAAAACTATCGTTTCCAATACCCTGGATACTACCGCCCGCCGAACCAGTAAACATATCAGCCTGGAACTGCTCAATTGGTTTCCCCTTTGAGCTTGCGAGGTGAAACACGGATGCTCGAGCGCTCGCATCGATAGATTTAAAGATTGCATCTGGATCGTCTGTCATGTTGAATTCTGCACCGGCATACATTGTCTGAGCGTCGCCTGGGTTTTTGCCTGTTTTGTTACCGGTTTCAACGCTGTAGCTTCCGTTTGCCGCTGTAGTTGTGACTTCGGAAGCGTAAGTGTTCGGTACAGCTGCTTGACTGGAGAGCGTTTGGGCTTGTTGGGTGTAAAGAGGGTGGGGAAGCTCAATAGGGACTAGAGGCTCCGTTTTGGATGTAGTCGTTCCTGTGGGTTGGGGATCATTCTTGGTGACGAAGGTTGTGGTTCCGTCTTTGTGGTTGATGGCGGCGATTCTCATGTTGGGGTGATTATCGAGCGCTTCGGAGAGTTGGTTCAATAGGACCACATTTTGGTCCTAGATTTATCGATGGGATGTATTAGTATATTGGAATTTGGGTATAGCTATGAGATGGATTCCTTTTGTTGCGTATCATGATATTTATTACCTTAGGTAAGGCTAGAACAGCTGGAACTTCTTGAGCTTGGATGGCACCCTGGAGGTTGTAGAATTTAGGGTCCAAGTCGATAGAGTCCTCGACATAGTCCCCGTTGTTGTTCTTAATCTCAGCTTTCAGAACTGCACCCTCTAGACGGATATTCCGGGAAATCGTGCTGAAGTCTTTGTAACCCCAGACGAACTTGCCGTCCATGGCACCGATCACTAGATCAAGTGGGAACTTTGAGGGCTTGTAGATGAATAGTTCTTGAGTACTGACGGACGCATCGTGAATACCCTCTTTGACTTGGTCTCCCATGGTCCGACATTCGGCGTGGAGAAAGGGCTTTCCGTCTTCGAACTCAATACGGCCGTTGGTGCAACCTTGTGAGAAAGGGATACTAGAAACTTTTATCTAGTGAGTATGCTGATAATCATATAAATGTAAGTTGGAGAGTATATAAATACCAACGACACCCATTTTCGTAGACTTTAAGAGAGATAGATTAAGTATTTGAACCTAAAGTTATTGAGATAATATGGTGAAGGAACCGATAGAGATATTTGGTTTGATATTTTCGAGATATATTTCGAGGGGATATGAAGCCCCTTCTTATAGAATATCGATCGTATGCACATTGTATATAAGTCGGCATAGAATCTTAGACATTAGATGTGTGTATTTGGGAGCACTAGTTCACCTAAACAATTTGCCTCGAGCGCCTGGTTGCAAAGCCATCGCGACTCGTTCTTTTGTGGGTTAGCTGTAAATGCACATACCCCTGGAGAGATGAATATATTGAATCACATCTTGCAAGTTCAGTTCTAGATCCCCCTGCAGCCTTGACTTGAGCTCGGCAAACCCTTCAAGCTGATAATCCTGCTGGCGAGAAGGACATCGGCCTTTCCCGTCGCCACATAGTTATGAACTTTGACAACCGGAGAGTCTTTATTTCGGGGGCTGAATCCGGTTCCTTGGCCAATGGCATAACGGTTTTGTTTGTGGTGTGCCTCACCACATTGGCGTGAGAGTATGAGGTGCCCGCTCAGGAACCACGCCGCTTGTTCAGCTCGTGCTGTTTAATTTCTCATAAGATGTTACCGTCTGGCATGGCAGTTTGAGCCGAATTTTTTGAACGTGGGGCAATCATGCACATATGGATACATTTGTTCTCAGTGGGGTAGTAGAACATCAGGCAATCGTCACGAATAGTTTTTACATAATTTGCACTAACGTATACCGAGGGAGGATAGTTAAGGAGCCCTTTTGGAGTTGGAACAATTGGTTTTCCTGCCTGGAAGTCTAGAATTTTACAGTAATGCAAAATCGAGTTCCAGAACTGGGCCGGAATCTACATGCCGGTTAGAATAATTGGCCGTTTGTCATAGTCAGAGCAGAAATATATGCTGGTTCTGGCAAAGAGCGCTTTCAGCACGGCCCGTAATTATTATTATGCAAACGAGCTTTGTTTTGGCTGGGAACGTTCAACTATATTGTCATCTTGATAAAATGCCGCTTCTATTGCCATCTTGTTTGGTGACCAGCCCCGACGCCATGGCTTTCGAAGATAGGAGTTCCCAACCAGCCCGTGTGGGTGCCGGAGGAGATACCTTTTTGATAGAGGTAATTAAAGTTGCTTGCGAGATTTGGCTTGACAGCTGACGGGAAAATGTTCAAGTCGATAAATCTCGTCGAGAGCAGAGAATTGGGGAGTCAAGCCGCGCATATAGGAGCATATTTAGCCAGTTCAGGAGCCTTTTCCTACCTCGAAAACCCGTCGCGCTTCGGCACCTGCTTCCTCGATAGGACGCTTGGCTGGACCGGGAGACTCGAAATCGAACCTTGTCCGGCACGGGATTTTCCGACAAGCTTTTAGCGACTCAAATTAGTGGCTGATAGCATCGCATTCGGACCTCCGCAGGGCGGGGCAAAGTTTCCGGGCTGCAGATGGCGAGCTGAATGTGTTGAAAAGCGATTGGTGTCGCGCTCAGGAATATGCAGGAGGTTGAGAGCTTTAAGGCGATAGAGCCGAATCTAGAAGCGCCACTTGGACTAATTGCTTCAGCCGTAGTGGTGGACGGCAAAAAGGTCAATATGCAGCGTTCTTCACAATTTGGGCTTGCAGCTGAATTTTTTCAGCTGGATTACGAATTTCCTCGGTGAACTAGTTTAGTTCAGTCTAGTTCGGTCTAGTCGACTAGTTGCGTGTGGAATCGATAAGGCTTGAGCAAGGGCTGAAAACAGCTGCCTCATGGAGACACGATGATATATAAAGAGACCATGATGGTCTCAATTGTGTCGGATCACAGACAGCATCATCTTAGAATTCAAAGCAGTTTTTTAATCTCGATTACCATTTTTTAATATTTCTATTGCCTCCAAAATGCCTCTGAAATCTCGAATTACCGTGCAAGAAAAGAAGTACCGCGAACGCTACCAGACACAGACCGGGTTCGTGAGTCAACATGCCTTTGTACACGAAGATGATCTCAGAACCGAGGTTCCCAAGAGGTTAATCGTGTGCTGTGATGGAACCTGGTTTGCAGCAGACAAGGGAACGGATAATATCCCATCCAACGTCGCAAGAATCGGGAGACTTGTTGCAACCGAAGGGTTGGGTACCACGAAAATTCACGGTCAGGAATCAAAGATTGTGAAGTGTCCTCAGATTGTATACTACCAGAGCGGCGTTGGTACCGGCAATCTCACCTGGGTCGATAAACGTGTTCAAGGTAAGTTTCTTCTGCATCAAGTGGACTTTATGTCTCGTGCGCCGATTCTTAAACCTGGTCTAACTTTATGTGCTTTGCTTTTATCAGGTGCTTTCGGTCACAGCCTCGACGAGAACGTATGCACAGCGTACAATTTCTTGTGCAATAACTACGCACCAGGAGATGAGCTTTTTTTCTTTGGCTTCTCTCGAGGAGCGTATACCGCCCGTGCCCTCGCTGGGTTAGTCGCCTCGGCTGGTATCCTCCCACCAGGATCGATGCACCATTTCTACGATATGTACACCGCATATAAAGGGAAAAAAGAGCAAGAATTCAGAAAAACAACCTGGTGGAAAAACAATCGTGCGGCGGCTGAGTTACAGACTCAACATGTTGTCATCAAATTTGTTGGAGTTTTCGACACCGTTGGCAGTCTCGGTATCCCAGAAAGTTATCTGTCTCAACTCACAGGCTGGAACAGTTCCTACCAGTTCCATGACACAGAGTTGCACAAGAGTAAGTCTTAGGTTGTGTTTGAGTCGCCAATATTTCCAAGAACTCCTATGCTAATAATACTTTTCATTAGAAATCGAGAAAGCTGCTCACGCTCTCGCGCTCGATGAGTACAGAGGTACTTTTGCACCATCCATGTGGTTTGAAAAGCTGGGGAAACGATACGGGTGGGGCTCAAATCTTATTCAATGCTGGTTTCCGGGGTACCACGCACATATTGGTGGTGGAACAGTTTCCGGTAAAGATGATGAAACCTCTATCGATGACATCACGCTCGCCTGGATGGTGGACCAGGTTGGGGATATGCTCACATGGGACGAGGTAGAGATTGATAAGTGGGTCAAGGAGCAGCAGTCGAGCGAAAAAATCGGAGTAAGCGAAAAGGGAGCGTCCCAGGATTCGAAGCCAGCGTGGGGAGAGGGAAACCTACAGGATAGTGCCTCGTACATGTATAAAGCCCCTGGCGCCGGTGGCTGGCTGACTAGAACACCAGGGCAGTACAATTACACTGGACCTGTAGACGCAGAGGATGATGCTGGTGACAGTGACGATGAAGAGGCATGTGAAGGTACTACGGCGAAGAAATCAGATCCTGCAGTGATCAGTACTGGCCGGATCCTCCCCGAGGGCGTCACCAAGGCCAAGTCAGGAATCAGATACTACCCTACCCATGAATTTATCCATCCAGTTGTTCGGTATAGAATGGGAAAGTTGAAGAGGCAGCCGAAAAACCTGGGGTACACGACCGGCTGGCTCGGAGGCAAGGTTGGAATTCCCAAATACGAGCCAAAGGCACTAAAGGATTTCGAGGAACCAGCGAGAGAAACCGAAAAGGACCATTTCGTTTACTGGAAAAAAGAGGACAAGAAGAACGGGGATGTCATTATCCGAGAGTATCAGATTCCTCCAAATGACAGCTGGTTCCATAACATTGGATTGGAGCGACGTATTATTCCGGCAGACATCATCGCAGAGCTGGACAAGGACAACAACTATGTTGGCAATTGATGGGAACGTCTGTAACTCAAATTGGATACCAGCCTGTGGCCTGGTACTCTAAAGATCCATTCAGGATCTGGCGCAATGAAAGGGGAGGATTCTGGCATCTAATTATTTTGTATTTTATATTTTGGATATTGGCGTTATCTGTACTCGAATAAATAATGGAATTTGGTGTTAACTTTCAAACGTTACGCTGTACATGTCAGGGCAAACTTTCCATGGTCAAGTATTACCGCGGGAATTGGTAATAGCATATCTCTATTTGGGATCCCTGTAAAGATGTGTATGCATACACATATATAGGTCCAGACACATACTTACAATGAGGAGCATCTCTTTGATTTAGCGCCTAAAAACATCATGACGTCGGGTCTAAACCTAACCGGTCGGCTTGATCAATTGATGTCGACATATAGAAAGCTGAATGCCTATAATAGGAATGAGTGAAGGATATCGAATGGGATTAGAGATGATATCGAACTCAAAAATATTTCAAACGAGAATTAACAGCTTGACAGAGAAATCTCTCTATCATACCAGCAATTTGATGTATCACCATAGAGCTCGCCTTGATGAAGCCAATGCTGTGTTGGTGATATCATGACCATTCCAAAGTTTGTAAATTCCAGCCTGAAGTTCCTGAAATATGATGACAACATGGAACAAGGCGCTGGCATCGTAGCAAAAGTCTAGCCTCTAAATGCATTTACTTAGCTGTCCCTGTCCTGACGAATATGTCAATTAAGCTGGCGAAAGCGACAGATGAACTTCTTCAGACCACCTACGAGAGCCTTGCGATTGCACAACATCTACAGAACGTTCATCTCGAGGCGCAACTGAATCGAAACGCCTCGAAACATCGCTAGTCCAATTGGATTCAAGCAAAGGACCCGGGACGCTGGATCCGAAAGGTTCCCCTCTCCGGTCGCCTCGAAGACCTTTCCCCTAACGCGTGCTAGTTGGTTGCATGGGCGCGCGTGGGGCAACCAAACCAGCAGCTGCCCAATTTACGCGAATCAGAGCTTTGAACCACCCTCAGGGTGCCTTCATTGGCCCGATAAAAAAAAAAATAGAGTGAGCCCATCATTGCCCTTCAGTACCTTGCCCGCCCACCATGCGCGCGGGATCGAATTAATCATACCAGCAATTTCATTTTCTTTGCAAAGGGACGATTTCTTTGTCGCGACATCACGGTCTACATACATCTATCGTCTATTTTATTTGCCTCTCCCCTTTCCGCCTCGTCCATAAGTACCTTGGAATATATATACCGCAAACCGTCCTGGCTGGGTTATACCATCTCGACAGTGAGGCTTCATACGATGAACCCCTTTCAGCAGCAATCAGAATCAAGTCCGAATACCTTGAATTGAACCACGGTGGAGGCAACTACGGGCGTCAGGAAACAGGCTCGCCGAGATTCTGGGCGCTCGAGCTGCTACCGATACCGTATTCTTGAGCTTTGTAGAGCGGCCCGAGCTTTTTAGGATATATAGAAGGGAAACAAGGGCCAATTGGAAGACCCTGGCAAGCTATCGTCATTGGTATCTCTGCTCTTCTCAGGCTCTCGAGAAAACCATCTTTGCTCTCACCTATTATTATTATAATACACCTCGCAAGGCAAAATATATAAGCTTATTCGCAGGTGACTTAGATACCCAGATATTTACAGCTAGATATAGATGCATACACGGACCTCATCACCATGTCTTCACCTAGCCCCCACCATCTACCACCACCCATACAAACCGCCTTCCTGCAGGATCGGCCGCGCCCTCCTCATCTCTCAAATCCATCATCTGTAGCTAGCACGCCGAAAACCTCACCTAATGCTCGCATGAAAACTGCATCCTCGGCCGGATCCACTCAAGACCCTCTACTATCTCGTCGCCTCACCCCAACCACCATAACAAAGATGACAGATCTCGACTTCCTACCCGGCGAAAAGGACGTCGGAATGTGGGCTGCTGCTGCGTCCGAAAAGATTGACAATTGGCTCCGTGAGGTCGAGAACTGGGAAGTTGCTACGCTCTGGGTGAAAAATGATGGGGAAGGCTTTAGAATTCCTGAAACAGCAGGGCAAAGAAAAAAGCGGAGGAAACTGGATCTATCGTCTACTTCATCACGAAAGGACGGTAATAAGAAAGGCTTACCCGTTGCCAGGAGACTATTCGCCGATGCATCTACTTCAACACCCGGTGGGAACAATAACAAAGGAAGTGGGACGCCTGGAATTCCAACTTTACAATTGGACAAGAAGACGAAACAGGCGATATCGATGTCACAAATCGATGAGCTTCTCTCACCGAATACAACCCCTTTGGTGGTTAAACGTCTAGACTTTGATTTGTCTGGCATGACACCTGGTACCCCGACTAGAATGTGGAGCTCGAACGCTGGGGGGACCGGAACACCACTATCTCCCTTCTCACCGGCATTTGACAAACCAACGAAGCGGAGGTCGTTACAAGTGGGAACTTCGCTCGGTGGCACGGCAACTACACCAACAGCCCTGAAGAGGCAGACATTTGATTTCGCACCGAACAGAGGGATTGTGGCTGCAGCGAATTACAGACCGAATACGAGTCCGAGTAAAAGCTTACCTCCTGGGGAAGGGGGTAATAATCCCTTTCTAGGCGTTCATCAACAACAACAACAACAACAATTAGCACCGACCAGTAACCCATCCTCTGTTTCTATAGTACAATCCCCTGTTCTCGAGCCAGCTACCGATAGCGAAACGGATTTTGCACAGACATCAGAAGAAGAAGGCGACGACGAAGAGAACAAATCGGGCGACGACTTTCTGGGAAGTCTAACCACTTCCACTTTAACCTACATTTCTACCCGAATTGGTATCATATCTATGGATCTGTCTCAGTTAGATATAGAAGGTCTAAAGAGTCGGGTACTGCATTTCAAATCCCAACAGATTGACGAGCAGGGTAATGGCCGGATGAGCGATAGTCTCGCGATTATCACGGCAACGACACTGCAGTTACTGCCGCCATTGCATCGGCTGTGGCATCTTTTGGAAGTCTGGGGGGTTAGGGTTGAGGTTTGTAGGGTTGTGCCGGCTTTTCTGGGGAATTTGAGTCAAGCAGAGAACATCATTATGTCCAAGGGCCTGAAAGGAAGTGATGAGGGAAGGAGATGGCTGGAAGAAATTGAAGAAGGAGTTGGAGAAGCAACGATTAACGAAGCGACGCTGGGGACGCTAGAGAGAGGAGTCGACGAGATTTGGGAGAAGAGAAAGAGCGAGGTGGTTGATCTCGTTGGCGTCTGTGGAAAAATTATTGACGGTATGTTGGATCTACTGGAAGGCAGAGAGGAGACGGTGCCCGAAGAGTGGATTGATCGTCTGGAAACTATCGAGGGAGCGCTGGAAACCTGGACCTTTGGAGAAGAAGGCCGAGCTGAAAGCTTAAAGAAGCGATGGAGAGATATCATTAGGCGGAGGAGAGAGGAAGAAGAGAGGCGGAGACGGGAGGAGATAGAGCGATCTAGAAGAGAGGAACTAGAACGCCGGCTGAAAGAACAAGAAACCGAACGACTCTGCCAAGAGGAAGAGGAGCGGTTACGCATACTTGCCGAAGAGGAGAGGATAAAACGAGAGGAAAAAGACCGACTCCGAAAGGAGGAAGAGGATCGTTTACAAAAGTTAGAAGAGGAACGACTGCGGAAAGAAGAGGAAGAAAGGTTACAGAAGGAAGTCGAAGAGCGCTTGCGATTTGAGGAAGAAGAAAGAGTGCGGAGGGTTGAAGTCGAACGCCGATGTTTGGAAGAGGAGGAGCGACACCGACTTCTCGAAGAAGAAAGGGCGCGAAAAGTTCGAGAAGAGGAACAATTGCGAAGAGAAGCTGAAGAAGAGCGTCTTAGCCAAGAGAAGGCCGAAATACTACGAGCGGAGCGGGAAGAACAGCAGAGGAAGGATGAGTTGGCAAGAAGCCAGCAGTCAGCTGAGGAAGAGCTGGCTAGAAAGCTCGCTGAAGAGGAAGCGATGCGCAGGAAAGCTGAAGAGTTGAGAATCCGAGAGCTCGAAGAGCGAATGATTCGCAAGTACGAGGAGATGGAAAGAGCTGCGGAGGAAGCGGAGAGGAAGAAGCTTGAGGCCGAAGAGATGGCTTCCAAGAACATTGTCGAAGAGACACAATCTGAGCATTTAGTGCAAGCTGTGGAGGCAGTCCCGTTATTGGAAGCTCCCAATGATAAAGTCGAGGATGCAGGCATTATATTGCCACCAGAGATATCCGAGTCTACGATGGATACTTTTCAGGATAAGAGCGAAGAGAAGATTATGGAGGACGATATGGCTCAACAAGAAATGGCAAACGAAGTAACTGAGGTCGTTGAACCTGCTGGGGGCATCCCGAGAAATGTTTCTCAGGAATCAAATTCTGAGCAACTGGCGAACCCCGTGGGCTTGCTGACAGCCGTGGGTAACATTCCTGTTGATGACGAGAACGGTCTAACTATCACACAGCTATCAGAACCTTCCAAGGCTTTCAACGAAGATATTTTGAATGAAGTCCAACAGGAACAACATTTACCTGACCCAACAGAAAATATTCCGTATTACTCAACTCCCGATGAAATTCAGCTACGACCGCCACCATTCCTAGATTGTCTTGCGCGAGAAGCTGAGATCGATGGCAATGGAAATGTCGTTGAAGTCTTGCCATCAATATCTGAAGATCTTGAAGAAAATGAATTAACTTCCGCAGGGCTCTTGGGTGCAGCCGAAATGGGGCCACAACTCCAGGACACAGCTATTATTGAGTCAAACGAGCCCTTTGATATGCAACCTTCTGCCCATATGCATGTTCCGATTTTAACTCCTATTGCTGAAGAAGCTTTGACACCAATGCTTGTTCTCAGTGGTCCGGCCGATGGGGTTGCAATGGTGACAGGAGATCATGCAATAGCATTAACAAATGCTATAAATGCCGCAGAAATCAGAGCCGAGTTCGAGGAGGCCGAGCTAGTACAGAAACCGCTTTTGGAGGTAGTGAAGCCCCAGTTAGGACCCATATTTTCCTCAATTTCAGAAGGCAAAGCCGAGATTCTCGAGGGTGGGTTGGAATCGCAACCTGTGGATCTTCACGAACCATTCAAAAGAGAGCTACAGCCTACAGACATCACTGAACCTTTTTCAATATTGCCAGTAGTTTCAAAAGACCCTTTGGCCCTATCACCCGTCTTGAATACAGATGCTCCTAACCAAGATTCCGAATTGCCAATATCTGTTGGAGAGGAGGAGTCGGTGGACAATCTGGAAAAAAGTTCAGCATCAACACCTATGCAAGGAAACGTTACCCGGATTATTGATTCTCAGAAGGTTGATCAAGTGGAAGTGCTACCACCTCAGGACCTCTCGCCGGTGAATATCGAACGAACCTCGCCACTTACTTCAGCCAACCTAGAATTTGTTTCTCAAGCATCTATGGAGGCCCAGGGGAATGTGCAAGAGGATCACTCCGTTCACCACCTAGCCAGAGAGGAGGAGGATATCTTGCAAAATGTTGTTGATAGAGGAGATACGCCGATAGTGGTTTCGGAGAGTGAATTCCTTACGCACGGTACTCTTGAGAAAGAAGACATCAACTTACCTTCTCCTCCTTTATCGGTTCAGGAAACCACTCTGGCGGGGGTTGACGAGGAGAGCTTTTCTGTATCACCACTACAGACTCCAGCTAAACCAGGTAACCAAGAAAGCAAGAGCTTGTCTCCGCGCCTCGATATAGTTACTAGCTTAGAAAGGCCTATATCGCCGGTTTTTAATCTCCCAGAACCAGTCCCCTTGTTAAAGATACAGGTGGCTACCCCTGTAGAAAGTCAGTATGAAAGTGTGGGATTGAAACAAGTTGGGATCTCTGATCAGGCCGAAGTCCCGCCACCGCAAACCAAATACCCAGAAGAGCAGTTGCAACCCAAGATTAAGGTCATTGTCTCTGATGAACATGGTTTGCCTGCGCTCAAGGTCCACCAGCAAGGTCAAAGTAGTCTGCCTATGGCTGTCAAAATACCAAATGCCCCGATCCAGGATCTGGACAACAAGAAAAAGATCTCGCCCAGTATCAGCAAAGACTCACACTCGTCGAATATCCAACCCAGAAGTGCAAATGTGGAAACTCATCACTCCGGTTTAATCAAAAAAATTGAGTCGAAAGTGACGCCGCAAGCAGAGGCTACCGATAAGATCTCACCATTCTTAGCACCGGTGGAGCTCGTGGATGACTATGTTTCCGATATCGACGATAGTGATGTGGCAACTGTGGCTGACGATGAAGAATTCCAGGCGGAACTTAGAAAGGAACGTCTTAGAGAAGATGTTTTGTCGCATCCTGAAACCCAGAATCTTTTCGCAACCAACGAATCTACCGTTTCTAGGGGCCAATCCCACTATTCGCCAAAGCGACAAGAGAAAGATGGCAGTGGTAGTAGGCTGGGCCAAGATCAGAGCAAGATCGTTGCTGAAAATGGACAGAAAGACGAGCTTAATGGCATACTTCATGAGGTCCCGGATACTCAGTCGCCAGTGAAGCATGCTAGGCCTATAAAATTGGCAAGCCCTTTCCATCTTGGCACGTTAGATCGAATAGGCCGCCAGCCTCGGTATGACTCCTTCGACAGTACAACCTCTCGTAATAATACCCTTGATCAAAGTTTTGGCAGCTTCAATTCATTGGAGGTAGCTAGAGAAGTTACATCACCGTTGAGCCCAACAGGTAGTGTCATTATTCATCGGGTTGGTGACTCTTTCGGTCAAAGCTTTGGCAGCATCATGTCCGACGATACTATCCCGGATACGGCAAACCCAGGTTTGGATAGGATTAACGATTGGGCCGAGGCTGGAATAGCGCCTGACATCTCTTCCGTCCTAGAAGAAGTAGAACCAGAGGTTTCGCCAATTAAAGAAACTTTTGATGAGAAAGACCATCGATACTCTGCGAGTAGCGAAGGGACCGATTTTCGTTTGGAAGAGCCAGATTTTGGTCCCAGAAAAAACAAGGTTGTCGATAATCGGAAAGTCACGGCTCTGCCCAACATTCCAGCTTCGGTAATAGAATTTTGTCTTTTCAAGCTTTTTTATGAAGTACCGATGCTAACAAAACGACAACAGAAAACGCGACGGCTTAGTGCAAGCAATATCAGCAGTTCTACGTCTCGTAGTAGCTCTGGAACATCAGAGATATCGTCTAAACCCGTCAGAAGTCAAGCCCAGTCCACATCTCATGTAAGGAGAGTTTCAAGCATTCCTACCATTGCCCCGCCTAGGACGCAGATGCAAAAAGGTGCAAGTAAGCCGAACGAACGAACGGTTTCGTACTCGCAGAGATACTCTTACCTTCCGACTACCAATTCACATATTGAGGATAAACATTCCCACGTGAACCCGAGAAGTGATTCGAGAATGTCTACTATTCCGAGGAAAGCATCATCTAGCCAATTACCTAATGCGGTTCCGCCACGTACGTCGAGTTTCGATAAGACGGACCCCGTTGTGATTAAGAAGAAGAGGAGTAGTATTAGCGGGTCTTCAGCAAGGGATATTACCCCAAAGGCGTCCGCCCAAGAATCCAGGAATATTCCAAGTAGATCTTCATCGAGAATGAGTTCCCTCTCGTCTCTGCGAGGCCAGAGTAGCCGTCAGTCTTTGAGGGGCGTCGCATCCCCGACTTCGCAAGACCCCACATCACCGACTTTTGAGATGGCACCCCGTGGTCAGAGCAGCAGACAATCACTTCGAGGTATCCATCAAACATATTCACAGCAATCCAGCTCATATCGACAACCATCGCACCAGGCATCTCATCAAACGTCTCACCATACTAGTTCACCGACTTACGATCCCGGACAGAAAATCAAGGTTGTTAAGCGCAAGACGAATATAATATCTTCAAAGCCCCAGATCCGTATACCACCAGACGTTGAACGAGATGATGGCATTAAGTCCCCTGTCTCTCCTATCGAGTTTACGACATTAAGACCTGTGCTTAATCCGCCTAGCACGCCAATGAAGGGCAAGGAATTGGAAGACAGACTTGAGAAGAAGATCAACAAGATTCTTATTGGGCTTCCTTCTCTGACTATGACGCCTTCGCCGATGAAGAGATCACTGCCAGCACCGATTAACACAACCGGGGAAAACACGGCGAAGCAACCCAGGTTCGGCGAGTCAAAATTACCAATTGCACGGATCCCGTCCACACCAACTATTGGACAGGCACCAAATCTTACACAATCATCAAAACGAACGATTTCGCAGCCTGGAGAGGTAAAGATGTATCATTTGCACAAATCCGACGAAGAATCTCCTGTGAAATTATTTGTGAGATTGGTGGGTGATCGAGGAGAGAGAGTAATGGTGAGGGTTGGAGGTGGATGGGCAGATCTAAAAGAGTACCTCATCGAGTACGCCTCACACCACGGTATCCAAGGAGCCAAAAAGATGGCGGGTGAGAGTCTTGTTGAGTTTGTTGAAGATGTACAATCTATCCGAGCGAGTGGTTCGAATAGCTCCCTCAGAAGCAGTTTTAGAGGAAGTCCAAGAGGTAGCCCGACGCCCACATTCGGCAATAGTAGGCCTAGTTCGCCCCTGACAGGTTACAAACTACCTGTTCCCACCACTTCTAGGGGTAACACACCAGGCCGATCAGAGTCACCATTCTCGAGCAGGCGGCCGGAGAGTCCTGCTGGCGGACGCACTCAGATGGGCGGTAGTCCGGGTTTACGATATGGGATACAAAATGCACAATACCAGCAACCGTCGAGAGTATCGCCTGGTGCATCCAACTATGAACGTCCTGTCACTCCTGGCTCTGCTGGTCTCTATTCATCTTTCACTTCTCCACCATATAACTCTGGATTGGCGGCCAATTTCAGGCGGCCTACCTCGCGTCTTAGTTTTGGCGATTTCACGGATAATGTGGAACCTTCTCCATCTTCGCCAATAATTCCGTCAGTTCCATTAGGACTTGCTGGACCCAAGAGCAGGAATCTAGAAATATCAGCGGAAAAGAAGGCGTGGGTTGATGGGATGTTGGGGCAAGTTCGTAAGGCTAGTGCGGAAAGGAGTGTGAGGATGGGGTTGCAGCGGATGGGATCGTCTAGCAACTTGCAAGGTGGTGGTGACGACGAAGGCAGTAACGGTAGTCTGGGTACCGTTGGAACTAGTAACGGACCGAAACTTTCGGATATGGGAAAAGTCGGTGGCACAAGGAGGATGTATGCTACTAAGACGCCGAGTTACTTGGGATTGCAAAAGAGCGGGAAAGGGTCTAGCAGTAGTCTTAGACTCTCTGAACCAGGGAGGGATTCAGAAAACGCCAAAGGACCCAGTAGAACTTAATGATATTATCAAGCTTTTCTTACTTATGATTTTCCTTTATTAGTTTATCTTCCGTTTGTTCTCTTTTTCTTTTGTTTATCGGCTTTTTGCGATTCAGGTTTTGGTTTGTTTGGAGGCTCCGGATGCACTGGATAGAAAAACTTTTGTAATAGGCATTTATTCTTCTGGTTTTGTTAAGCTCGTATGGATTGCGAGTGATTTTGCAGTTTATGTACCTATCTTTATTACCTATCATTGACCACCCAGGTTTGTTTGGGCGGTTTAATTGGTTTTTCGGTGTCACGGCGCAGATAATTTATAGCTGGGGGATTACCTTTTTTGCTATATAAAAGAGTATAATTTGCAATAATACTAATTTTACTTACGACGATATCGTAGCTCATATCGCGCCTGCTTTGGAAACGGTATTGCTACATCAAAGCCATATTTATTTAGGTTGTTCTTTATTTTTTATTTTTCTGATTATCGTACTGTTCTTGCTGGCTGTTAGAAGCAGCTTATAAGAAGGATACATTCCTCAGCTCACACAGCAAGATGACTAAGCATGCAACAAAATCAACTCAAATTCCGGCAATGAGCCATGAAAGCATCTAATCCGAATATTCGTGTTGATACATTCGAAGAACGATTTTAATGATGGTCTAGGATATAATACGCTATGTCGGCCACATCATGAGCAAATAACACTAGGAGTATTCCCCGTCTTCTAATTTGATAGTCGCAGATTTAAGGGTGCCCCAAAACTTCTCATCTGACACAACAGTGCTTGGTACCGCTGTCTTCTTCCTCCTTTCCTTCGTGCTCCTAACCACTGTCCCATCTTTCTTTTCGCTAGTCGAACTGCCTCCGGCAACATGAAAGATAGATGTATCACCTGCTCGATGTGCAGAGCATTTTCTCGGCGTCCTTAGCCCCTGAGATTCGTGAAAAAATCTAGAAACTTCAAACTCATGATGCGGTCCGGGCGCCACACATATCAACTTGACCGTATAGCTCTGCAACTGCGGCCAGCAGCTGTCACACCAATTGTACCCAGGATATTTGTTCGACCGTTGTGCGATCACTTTGCGCAAGATTTTCCCGCAGAGCTTGTTTGAACAACACACAGTATCCCTCAAGCCAGGCCAGCTTTTTCTAAACAACCGACTACCCTCCATCAACGTTTTTGCTGAACTCTTTAATCCAAGCTTCTTGCAAATACTATTACACTGGTGCGAGGTGAAAAAGAATTTAAATCCCTCCTCGCCCAAGTTTGTCGGTGATAAAAAGAAGCGGTCGGGATCAGAGCTATGAATCGCAGGATCGGTGAATAAGCCTCCGACTCCTTGTAAGTCGCAGACTAGAAAACGCCCTTCTGATCTCTCAAACGTGAAATGGGAGAATGCCTGGGCGGCTTTATTGTAGGCGTCATCGGCCAAGTTTTCGTTAATGTATCCGGCGTTGTTGTTATACTTCACATAGGTGCCTTCGAGGTAAGGTTCGATGGATATGCAGGTATCGCCGGATGTGTTCCTTGATTTTCCTTTAAAGCACGCTGTAACTATGAAATCTATCGACCGTGCACTTTGAGAAAGGGCATTAAACTCGAGCGCGAAGAGCTTACAGAGAGCTTGGCAGCGCATATCGTCCGCTAGCTCTACCAGTCTGGAACCGGCTCTCTTAGGGGTTTTAGCGACGTAACGGTTCGTGGATGCTGCGGTGCGAGCATATGATGCTGTGCGCAAGATGCCTTGGGCGAACGGTCGTCGTCTTTTCTGGATTGTGAGCTCCAACACGCTCATAATGATACAATCATCGCGGGCCATCATGTCGTCGAGCATGCGAGCGCCGCGAACAGTGACATCGGGTGAGAAACCATGGAGTTCGAGTGTCTCATTAAACCATCCGGGATTACTCCAACGTGCCGCGATGGGTTCTAAATCCATGACGGCGGGTTCGTCTTCTTCTATGATTGTGAGACCCTTCCTGCTACTTCCTGAGCTCGATTTGCTCATGTGCGATTTTATTTGTCGAGCAGCTGTGCGAGATGCAGAGGAGGTAACAGATCTGACCACTAGATTACGGAGCTCGCTAAATGATATACCTAGCTCGGCTTCGCGCATGAGTAGCCCGGATGAGATACTGCTCCTAGAACTGCCCCTACTGCTAGGCATTTTACTATAATACTTGTTGGACTCCAGAAGGGTACAATCTGCGGAAGCCGCCGCATATGTTTCCATGATAGTGTACGCCATACGGTCTGTATGACCAGTGATCTTCAGCAAAGCATAGTTTATCTGCCGGAGAACCATCATTTCGAATATCGGACCGTGCGTAAGCCCATGCGGCTCGCTTCCTGGGTTTGGATAGGTATCATCGGTATCGGGTAGGTCGTGCAGGGTCCTGCCATGTGGCGGAGAATCCGCGATGTGAATTATGCACCTCGTCTGGTGTTTCCAGCTCGCATCCAGCGCCTGTTTAAGCCCACCGAGAACATCTTCCGGTGTGTCTGCGCCACCGGTGGCTTGGAGGAGGTCAAGAAACGAGCGCACTTGATCGGCAGATGTGGTGAAATCGAAGAATTGAATGTTGGTGGGGTCAGAATGGTCTTTGTATCCTACTACTGCCATACGAATCTCAGCGTCGTTCAGGAAGGCAGTTTCCAAGTCGGCCAAGATGTTTAGAACTTGATCTTTTGCGGCGGAGATGTACGGCATCATCGAGCTTGTTGTATCGATCAGGAACAAGAGATCTGTTGAGCAGATTGATCTGAACAAACCGTCAACAGACCGTTTCGGCGCCGAGAGGCGAGCGGAGAGCTGTTCGAGTTTGAGGGAGCGAATGCGAGAGTCCATTTCGGAGGCTGATAGCCCGACGGGACCAGCTTCTCTTTTGAGGCGAGAGGCGATATCGCGCTCCTTCTGGGCCAGATAGCGCATCTCCGAAGCTTTGAGAGCTTCTTCTCGGAGATCAAGACGGAGCCTGGCGAGTTCATTTTCAGCTTGAGATAACCGTTCGCGAGTGCGAGATGTGGCCGAGGATGATCCCAAAGAGGACCTGGTCCGGCTGGATGCCTCGGAGGATTCGCTCTTTGCTCTGGATTTTCCTTTGGAGAGAGCGGAAATGGCGATTGATGCATCTGGAGATAGTATTGGGGATCTAGCCGAAGTAGAGTCTACTATTGTACGAGAGTCTCGCTGGACCGAGGCGCTTGAATTGATGTCAGGAGAGGTAACACGTGAGCGCTGGACGGTTGCGGGGGATTGTGAACCTTGGGACGCCATGTTTGATGCTTTATTATATACAGGAAAGTCTTAGGAGACAGTAAACTGGGCGTAAATTCAAAATTTTATGTATTCTGGGAAGAGGCTTTGGGAAGGTATGCGCTATCAATTGTAATCTGGTATACCGGTATACAGTCTTGAAAGTTGCGAATGCTTCGAATATTCAACATCCAAAGGGTCCGTTGTCAGATATTCGATATTCGTGCAAGAGCCGTCTACGCATTGGATAGCAACATGAAACTCGGGAGGGAAAAGCTCAACGGCACCTGGAAGAAGAGGGGTCAATGAGGGGCCAATGAGGGGCTAGTGATTCAAGTTGTTGGTATCTTCAAATCGTGCCTGAAATTCCCTGCACACATCCGCATGCGCATGTAGCGACGAACCTGAAATGCATTGGTGGAGCGGCTACAATGGAAAACACGCACCCCGCACCCCGCACCCCGCTCCCGCTCCCGCAACAATCTCGTGCGCGCTAGACGAGCAGTCCGACTTCGAGACCATTCAACTAGATTCACGTCTATTGGGTCGGGCGACGGCGGAAATACTGCCATATTCCCTCATATGTGGCTACCAATGTTATATGTAGTCTTGAGAACCCTTACTGTGTCTACTGACTGACGGACTTTAAGCCCCTGCATCGATTGGAAATGTTTGTAGTCAACACCTTGTGTTGTGGTCCTTTGTGCTTGCGGTCAGCCTAAGGTTACACACCATCTCGTCTGCATTGAGGTCATCTAACTAGTCTCATGATTGTAAACAAAAGCTGGTTCTGAACTTATAAAGGTATCGAAAACCTGTCAGCATCGATCTGGATTCAGGTCCAGATTTTGGAATCGTAGAAAGGGCTGACAAGGCTGAAGGCTGGAGGCTGGAGGCATAGGGGGAGGGGTTTAGTAAGATTTGGGAACGAATGTGACGCGCCGGGGTTCAAAGCCGCTTTGATCAACTTGAGAAAAACTTAAAAGCTTGAAATAAATTAGGAATTTGTATGCGGTTGGGCTGATGGTACACACTGTTCCCCCGGACTATAGTTGGAGAGCTATTAGCCTCTGTTCTAGGGGCTTGCATATTCTCTCAAAGATCTCGGTCATTTCCCCGCTAATGGATTGGAGTTTTCGATTCAGCTGAGAAAATGATTACTCTGTTGGCTGGGTTTGCTTGCAGGAATGCTAGTGTTTTCATTGCGCTGCCTTGGCTCTGCTCTTGGCGCGAATCCCACCCCTGTTTGAGGCACCACTTAGATCTGTGCGGCTATCGGAGATCGATCCAGTTTAGCCTGTCAGCAATCTTTTTTCTCTGATATTGTTGAGCAAATGGATATCCCTGACCAAGTAGTTCTTTTAGATTCAATTGCTGGATGCGTCTGAATATATAGGGAGATATCGGTATATCTGATTAAATTTGCCCTCTCGCAAGTGTGCTACCTATATATAATTCTACGAACGGGATGTTGATACAGAAAAGCCCCTTCCGAGTAAATTCTCCATAACTTGACCTGCAAGCCAGCTGTACGGGAAAATCGGGTTTGGAATTGGACGGGGATTTGTTCAAGTGATACAGCGCACTTTGGGTTAGAGCAGTATGTGGTTTGCAAGAGCTGAGTACAGTCATTCAGCTGAAGTAAGGGTTAACGATCACACGGACGGGTTTCATTATAGTGGCTTCGCCATTGCATCTAGTTGGTGAGCTGGCTTGGAGATAAAAGAGCTTCCTTATTTTACGTAAAACCCAACTCTCACTGCATCCTCAGCCTCGCGAGATATTGCAGAATTTTCTTCCAACAGCTAGAAATCTGGTAAACTTTATTATGATTAATTCGCTGCGCTGGTTTGGATCGAGTGTATAAATATGAGCGCTCCCTTCAAGTTCCAGAATCCTTTGTTTGTACCATCCATCCATACCTTAATATCAAAACCACTCTTGTCCAAATCCAAAAGAAAAATCTAGCCATGAAGTTCACTAGTTTTGCCATCGCATTTGCTTTTTGTGCAAGCACCTTTGCATCTATTGAAACCAAGGTCGGGGCCGATAATTCTTTCTCAGTGGTATACACTCCAGACAAAGCAAAATTTATTCGTCGTACCGGCACCACTGCTTGCAACCATGACAATTGTTACCGCCGTATGGCCGGTCGACTTAGCGCTGCGTCTTCATTCTGTCCGTCTTTCACCGCCACGGTCCAAACAGCAACTACTGGCCTAGGGGACTTCCAGGCCGCTTGCGGCAGTAGCCCTAGCAGGGTTAGCTCAGCTTGCTCTTGCCTTGTCACACCCGTATGTTCATGATACAGAATCCCTTATTAGGTATCCCAACTAACTTTTTTTGCGATGACTGCAGCCTCCTCCACCCACATGTGGAGGCCCGGGAGCGCATTGCACTATCGACACCTTTATTAGTGACTGCTGTCATGCTCCAGACGGAAGTGTGGGTTGCTACTTCCCAACTGGGGACCCATACAACGGACAGTGCTTTCTCTAACTTCTCCCTACGACGAATTTGGGAATGAGTTTCGAATCGCGTTCATATTAATTATATACAATCGATGTATTGACGCATCTGAAATGTCTCCTTATCTCGCATTTAAGGGGATATATTACCACAGGAGTTTTTATTCTAGTTTTTCATCTTGTAGCGTTTGTCTTGGTTAAGGGCCGAGGAGCTCGGTGCAATGAAATGGCTGGTATCTTACAAAAGACTTATGTATAATATAATTAGAGAGACAGCATGGGATACTTGCGTGTGCAGAATGTATTTCGCTTTTATAGCTTCGTGTTATTCATGATCCAGTTGTAAAAGGCTTGTCGAGATGGTCAATATGCAGAGATGTGATAAACTCTCGACTGTCATATAGAATAATCAAACTAAGTATCATAGTGTGAAATGCGTCAAGGTAATTACTCACTATTCTTCCCACGGCAACCACGGCGTTTTCGCGTTTAACAAAGTAAATTCCGGATAAGCCTCATATAACTGTGCATGAGTCAAATAATTCAATGTCGTGCGTATCTGACGACCGACGGAGAGGTGTTCGTGTATCTCAAATATAGCTGGTGGCTCTGGCTCATCTCTTTCTCCAAGGACGATAAATCGTGGTTGAACGCCTAGTCCCTTTTGGTTGAAAAAGGGTTGGAGGTGGTTTAGAAGGTCGGTATATGATTCGCTATAATCCCACTGTTCTTGTATTAACCATAGCAAGGAAACCCCTTTGAGAAACTCAGTGTTCTTTAGGTTTAACTGGTAGATTCATCAAGTCAGAGTTAGAAAACAGTTACCAAAGCATATCTGAATTAGGTAAGTAACCGGTGCGGGTGGAAAGGAGAATATTAGACAGAATTCTTTACCTCTTCCAACTTGACGCAAATTGCCAACTCTTTCATGGCTTTGCATCTGTTAGCTAACCTCTTTAATGCCTGCGGATTGATAAATCTTGGGGTCCCTTTGGTATCTCGATGTTGGTAGTAAAACTTTTGGAGTGTTTGTCCATGATATTTCGAGATCGCCTCGCACAAGCTTATCTGCTCGGGTAGATAGAACATGGCATCAAGGTATAGCTCTACTAGTCCACTAAATAGCGACAAGAACTTGTACACATGTACCTTTTTGGTGATGCCAGTAAAATGGAAACTTCTCAGACGCAATGGTACTCAAGTATCAACCATATCCGCAAGTGTTGTGCTGATCTTGTGACAACTGTATAACTTTAAAATTTCTAAATTTGAGACGTTAAAGATCTCTGTAAACTTCATCCCAAACGTGAACCAAACATCTGACACAGATTTTAAAGACAGGTATCGGAGACGGGTCGGCATCTTGGTTTCAGGGTTGATCTTTAGTTTTTGAAGTAGCGGGACAAGGGTCTTATCTAGTGCATAATATGTGATCGTTGTGCCAAGGGATTCGGAGTCGGAGTCTCCATTTCCAACATTCGTATCCAAATCTGCATTGTTCTTCTCCATGTATTTATGTATCTCTTGGATGAATTTATAATTGGGATGAAAAGTAAGGCTTTCAAAACGAGATATAGGTGTCAACACAGAATGAAGCGAGATGCCGAATATTCGGAAGACATTCAACATCAGTAATGTGCAGGTGTTGACAATTCTGTAGTGTACTCTCGTATAATTTTGCTTTTGAGGAGAGTAAATCGAAGCGATTGCATGATATATTTGATATACAGATTCCTCTGAGAGTTGTCTGCTCTTTAGCCAGGAGCTCCACGATAACATCAGCCATCTCTAAGTCTATCGGCCATCTAGAAACCGCCATTACCCCATGTTAGCCTTTCCATTCTATTATTAGTAGTGAAAATGAGAAGGCTTAAGATCCGTACTTACACGAAAGATCGTAGCTGGTTTACACGGAACATCCTCAGAATGGACAGAATTGAGAGATTGTACATTGCCGCCAAGGTATTGGAAACATTTCTCGCAGTATTCTCTTTATAATCGATCTCGCTCTCCGTGTTACTCAAGGAATCATCCTCACGAATTAATTGAATTGCACGTGTGAGCTCGAATAAAGCTGTTTTCCCTTGGATACCAAAATCTCTAATGAACTGGATACCGCGGTTCCGGGGGTGCAACAAAGATGGGAACTTGTTAACAGGCGTCTCTGCTCCATTGTATTTCTCAATATGATAGTTTCGTATAAGATACGTGTAGCGATTACGTTTACACTCTTCGATACGAGGCATTGGTTGGACAGCTGTTTTTTCGAATGCCTCTGTGAAACCGTAGTTATTAGCCGGTTTAAGAACCTGGTAAGCTTTATGCGCGGCGTCATTTCTACTCACCAAATATGCAAATATTTGCATTAGAATCTCTTGTGGCGAGTCTATTAGAAGGGTGCGTCTTGGCATCCTGGCGGCAAACGCGAAATAAACCAATTTTGTAGAGGATTCAGCAGTAGTGTAATATATAAGAATAATCCCAAGATGGCAATTTGAACAAATGGAAGATCGGTGAATGGGAAGAATATTGGTTCTTATTATATATTTTGGCTACAGGCCAGGGGATTAAGGAAATAATTTAACGCGGCTATGCCTCTAGAGAAATCATCTCTGTCGAAAACATTTTCCCTTGAGAAAACCATCTCATTAACTAAATGTTGGTGGAGGAGGAAGACACCCTCAGTTGTAGGATTATGTTATATTATTCATGCATTTAGTGATCGATTTGAGTGCAAATGTATAAAATATGGCATAAGGGTATATATTTCATGTTTTAAACATAGCTCACTAGATTAAAGTTTGGTGATAAATGAATTCAAGTGACTTAAAAGTTTAAATATTTTGTTAAATCGAACTGAATAAAAGAAAAGTTGAAACTCCAAAAGGAAGAAATCTTATATGCGGCCAAAGGAATACAGAAAGAAATCTACTCGATGCATAGTTCGTTCACCAAAATAATCCAAAGATATGACTTCAAAGGCACCCCAAAACACCTGCAATGCATGAACATCTCTACACACCCTGTACTTTCTGATAAGTTTCAGGTCTCCACCACCCTCTAATAGCCCTCCCTACAGCGACCGGGCCTATCGCAATACCCACTATAGCAAAGACCTCAATCCAATACCAAACACTCTTTACACTTTCTAAATCCAATAAATCCTTCAAGAGCGGCCAACTTGCAAAGAAAATAATCACAGTCCCTACTTCCGCCACTACCATCCATAAACACCAAGTCGTAACCTCAAGTGCGACCATAATCAACTCGGTTAACACAAGAGCTGTAAAACTGATAGTTACCATTCGTCCAAACTTGGCTTGTAATAAATCCTCCGGGTCTGTCGAATTGAAATGTACAAGAAGCTGACTGATGCCTTGGATCACACCGCCTTGGTAGAAAGATACCAAAACCCAAATGAAGAAAGTCTTATAGCTAAGCGACTGGCCAGAGGTAAGCTCCTTGTAGAGTTCGGGATAAAGGTTTGCGAGAGATTCATCGATGTCACGATCGAGAACAAGGGAAAAAACGGGGAACATGGTGTAGATAGTAGCGTAGCCGACGAGCAACCAACCCTAAATTTAATACCAGTTTAGTGGTTAATCAAAAAAAAAAAAAAAAAAAAAGGTGTTGTAATGAGACCACAAACAAAATTTAAAACCATTTTAGTGGTTAAAAAAAAAAAAAAAAAAAAAAAAAAAGGTGTTGTAATGAGACCACAAACCTGATAAAGCGCAATTGGTTCGAACCGGCTGGCAATGCTGAACAAGGTCTGGCACACACTGATAACTAAACCCCTGTGCATTACGAACTGTGCAAGCTTTGCACTTCTCTTGTAGCTACACCTTCCGTGCCACACCAAGAGCTTGACTAAGTTTTTAAATTGGAGGATACTGAAATCGGCTGCCAAACTCGCCTGTCGACCTTCTTTCCCAACAATACCAACACCGACATCTGCTGCCTGGATCATACTAACATCGTTGCCGCCATCTCCAATACAACATATTCGCTTCTTGGTATACACTCGAATAAGAGTTGCAACGTCGGCTTTTTGTGTAGGTGAACATCGACATGCAATAACGGCGGGAAGTCGCGTGGCGATAGAAATAAATTGATCCTTATAGTGATCTAGATATAAGGACAGAGATTCCCCATCGATAATAAGAGCGCTATCTGGCTTGCTTTTCAACAGCTCAAGAGCGTCATATGCCGAATCCTTTTCTTTCACTATGAACACGTTAGCCTAACTGATGAGTAGGATCATGGTATTTCGCGGAACTTACATTTCTCAATTGTGTAAATAAACTGACCCCTAGCAATCAGCTTTGCGCTAACACCAACACATCTCGCGGTCTCCACTTTGTCACCAGTCAACATCCAAATCTTGATTCCAGCGTTCCTCAAAAGTTCCAAGCTTGGTTTAACATCAAGTTGTAATCGATCCTCTACGCCTGTGACTCCTAGTAGTTCCAACTCCAGCTCTAGAAGCTCACTGACAACCTTTGCCATCTCAACGTCCCGATCGGAGCTTAGATTCAGACTCGCTGCTTTATACTGATTCGAAAATTCTTCGTATTGTTGTAGACTCAGCCTTTTTCGCCCCACCACTAACGTTCTTAGCCCTTCTCGCGCCATATTGCCGCATTCTTCTTCCAGCCAGTCGTTTGAAGCCACAATCTTCGCCATGACGGTATCTGCACCTTTCTGAAAGAACCAGATGTCTCCGCTTGGATTTTCAAGGGTATCTTCAGGATTTAGAAACCGGGCGACAATTCCCATTCGTTTGCCTTCAGAGGTAAACGGGAATATTTCAAGGATCTTGATGCGGACAGCAATTTTTCCGGTATCGACATGAGCAAGTTGTATGGATTTTCGATCACGCTGTACTAGTTTCAACCCAACGCTTTCTGTCCATTTCACAATAGCAATCTCGTCAGGCGATGCAGCTTGATAGCTTGTTTCGCCTGTTAAATCATCAGTTGTAGGTGTGACGTTATGGGCTAGTGCCAAGGCCACAACCACGTCTCTGACCCTTGAGCCAATTTCGCGGCGTGATCGTGTTTGGGCCGTTTGCATGGATGTGGGAGTCTCGATTGGGTCTGCAAATGGGTCGGTAGGAGTGGTGGCGCTTTGGTGACGATCAGCGAAAGCCTGTCGCACGTAACTAGTGACTTCATCCATGGCATCTCCTGCGTATGATACAGTCCCAACATGAACTTTCTTAAGTTCCATCTCTAAATTGCAGTTAGTATTTGTATAATAGTTTAGTTGGCGAGGTTTCCACAAACCGTTCTGGGTAAGAGTCCCCGTCTTATCGGTGAGTAGGTACTCTACTCTGCCGAGCTCTTCGGGGATTGTACTGGTTCGAACCACTGTTCCTTCGATACCCTTATCGCGTTCGATGAACCACGCATAGACACTCTTGCCCATATCCAAGTTCACTCGCAAGCTGATGGGTATAATTGTACTGAAGAGGATCAAGAATCGAAGTATAGCGACATACCATGGCATATCGCTAAGTTTTGGGTGGTTGTCACTTTTTGTGGGATCTTTCGGCGAGGTATAGTGAAGTACAACTAGCAGAATTGAGATTGTAAGAGTGAGCGCGCAAAGAATCTTTGTGAGACTGTTAATCTCGATTTCAAGGAGACCAGTTTTGGAACGTGATTTCGAAGTAGAGAGTGCTTGTCGTGTCTGGGTACCGGTGTAAATTACTGCCGCGAGAGTGGGCGTAGAGGATGCTAGAACTGTATTGGCCCAGGCGGTATGATCAATTGTAAGAGGTAGCGATTTCAAGCTATGCGGATCTGTCGGGTCAGTATATTCGATTGTTCCAACGAAAGTATTGACTGCTTTCGATGGTGGAGAGGCGGTAATCTTGATATTTTGTAATTGGGTGGTATCGAGCACTTGAGACAATGGGGATGCCAGTCTTAACTTCCAGTCGGTTTCGCCATCAAGCTGATCGGTTCGAATGAAGGCTTCTCCCGATGGCCCACTGTCTTCATTTATTGAGTCAAGACCAGACGAGGCCATATCAGGTACTGTTTTCAGTAGAACCACATCTGCTGGAACCCTTTGATCCTTCTTAAGATGTAGGATATCGCCGACTCGAATATCACGTGATCTCTTCGAGATAATGCTGCTAACGATTCCGTCGGAGTCTGTGTCTATCGTGATAGCGTGTCCATTACTTGATGACCCCCTTCGTGCTTTCTTCTTGCCCTTTTTACTTGCTGAAAGTATACCCGTGAAAACCATGCACTCTACTTCTTCGCTATTGGCTTCCGCATCCCGTCTCCGCCTTGCAATATCATCGAAAGCTTCTTTGCCCAGTGTGACTGCTAAAACAAAGATAAGGGGTACAATGTATGTACTGAGATAGCCGATTCGAAGTTTTGGGACTATTTGAGAGAGGGCGACGAGGAGGAAGTACAGGTTGAAGAAGTATTTGAATTCGTTGTATAGCGTAAGAGGCAGGAATGTGAGAGCAGTATATTTAGCATTTGATATGACGTTGAGAGGATATGCTGTTGATGGCGAGGAAAGGTCCACTGTTCGATTTGAATCGGAACCAGCCGCATTTTTATCTTTTGATGTCTTCCTTCCGCTTGTTGGTGCTCCGAATATCCTTGATCGAGACTGGGAGGCGGCGGAAGAGGGCCGGAGGAGTGGCGTGTCAACATCTTCCTGCCGAACAGATTCATCACTCTGTTTTCCAAGCTCTAACGATTTTCTGCGATCAGCTATTAGTGCCTCGAGGCCTTCATCATCGTCGCTAAATCTGGGCTGAGACCGACCGAGCCGGCGGCCAAAGGTCTTGAGGGCGATTCGGGAGGTGAATGACGGAGAGCGCCGACGCTCGGAGGACTGGCGAGCTTCTTGACTTCTCCTTGGGAGGCGGTAGGAGTGTTCATGCGTGGCAGATGTTGAGGGATTGAAGCGATGCGATGTAGGATCAAGCTCTTCGAGAGGAAAGTCGTCGTCCGAGTCATCGGTATAGGAGGCCGGAGAGTCGGGAGGTAATAGTCGGGACGACATAGCGGGTTACAGAGGAAGTGAGCGGTGAAGTTGCATGAAGATAATCATGGCAAGAATAGATTTCGTGATATCGTGAGATGCTGAGGTTCGTATTTGGAAATGGTGTTTTGGCTGGCACCTGATTTCGAGCTAAACTGGCCGCAGGGGATGTTCCGTTTTGGGGTTGGCATCCCCGGCCGCTTGGCATCTTTGCCTTACGTAGACGCTTGCGCAGCAACACAAACCTTGCACATATCAGATACCACATACGCTGTAGGCCGTATAGGTCACATATTTAATTTTGCGAATATGACTCCTGCATACTGATGACACTGCTGGTGAAAGCTCTGGCGTATGCAGACATGCTAAGTTTGCTAAATTTCTTCTCATTCGAATTTTATCTGCTTTGATATCTTGCTGCTGGGGAGATTACTTGGTTTGCAGCATGCCTATAGTGTTATAGCTGTATAGTACGTTGTGTTTTTTTTTCGTTTGGTCCACAGATGATCTAAGGTTAGATTATAAATCTCATCTAAATATTTAAAATAATTTTCAACATTGAGCTATGCAGATATTAATTCACATGCCAAACATTTGAAACACCATTGGTGTGACCGTAAAGAAGAATTTTCAATGTGGTTTGCTCGACGTTGGCACCACCTGCGACTTCTGGGTCCTTTGTTTCGCCCTAATAACCCTATAATTATACCGCGCAATCCCTTGAATTTGAGTTTACGAGATGGTTTCTTAATTTCTATGAGCCTTGGTCTGATCTTCGGTTTTATTACACTCACGGCCTCCCCCGTTTGAATAGTTGCCTCGCAGGGATGTATATCGTTATAGCTGAAATGAAAGGGAAATACGTGGCCGTATCTTTTGTTGGCAGGCATCCATTCGTTCCGGCGTATCTTGCTTCCGCTAAGTGATCTAGTTCCTGTTGAAGCGGAGACGGCATCAGAAACGAAGCGGCTAGACAAAGAATTGTTCTGGGTACCGTATACCTTGTAATTTCTTGAGTTTAACCTCTTCTTCTACCGCCTCCTCGAAATTCTCCAGTAGAATTTCGAATTCCTTATCTTCCGCGAAACTTTCACAGACTGTAGATGAATTGTCTAAGTGCAAAAGAGGGTCCGCGCCTATTAGCACTAACTTATCGGTTTCGCCACGGTGGAAGGCTTGGATGCCAGCTTTATTGATGGTTAGAAATCTTTCAGGGTCTCGAGTTTCGAGATAACAATCTCGTCGCAGAGAAGATGTCATTTCCAGTTATCTACTTTGTTGGCGAAATATGAAGTGAGTTTGTGACAGATCTAGGAATAAAGCTGGGTCTGAGAAATAAGGGGTCTTGATTGAAATTATAAATTGAAGGAAACTTGCTAGTATATGATACCGAAAATATTATCAACGGTGATCAGTTTATTAATTAACCTTTATATCTGCTAAACTGTCTTGATCTTACTAGAGCAGCTTCATGCTTGTTAATACTATCTTCCTTGTGTTTGCTTAGTTGCAAGCATACCATTTAATAAAATACAACAAGAAACTTGTGTTGTAATTCAAACTCGCGATCGAGTAAGCCTTCGGATTCAGTGCGAGACAAGGATTCAGGAACTTGGACAGCTAGTTCCAAGACGAGCTAATCGATTGCTGTGGGCGCTAGCTTGTGGTGATAAAGGTACGAGAATAAGTATTCAAAAAATAAAAAACTTAGAATGCAAGCCTGAAGTGCGAAACACAATGAGTTCTAGCAGATGAAGTGTACCAGATATAATAAATAATAAATTTTATTATCCGAAAACCAGAAAGCCAGTTGCGAGATATAATTTTCTTTCGGTATTCTTCATAATTGCCTAGTCTCGGAGGTTTCTAACACTATTGATGGGCTAGAAGCTTGTACCACCCCACTTTTGTCGCCATCGTCGCCATCATTATGATTTTACCCACTGCCTCACCCTTTTCCTCAGTGCTCTCACTAACTTGATCTTCCTGTATTCATTTTCAGGAATTAATTACTCTTTATCGCTAACTTCTTTGTCTCCGTCAGGTTCAAATCGACCGTCATGTCCTCAGCTTCGAAAAACCTTCCATCGATAGGGCATTAGTTCATTAAGTTACTTGAATCTTTTAACACCTTTAAATAGTCTCCTTCTAAATCATCATTTAGATGAGATGACTAGGGTGAAAAATTTTCTCAATTAAATGAGCTTTTGTTCGCTGTTCCATAAACCGCTAAGCATGCGTACCTTCGGTTCGAGATTCGCGTTTTGGCGAAGAAACCCGGCTCAACTAGAGCTCAAGTGCGAAGGATGCTAAAGGACAGTGTCATTGGTAGAGAACCTTGGTAACAACGTAAGACTTGGTCCGTAAAGCGATAGTGATTGTGGATTAGGGGTTTGGATGTTAGCCACAGCATACACAACAGCAAACCGCCGTAGGGTGGGCCAATGGTGGCCCTCCAGTACTTAGTGTAGAGTCTCTCTTGGGGTGCGTGGCTCGTCCAGCCTATCTTTACCTTCCTCGTTATTCTTTCTAACGGAGTCGCGTTTGTTGGTATCTAGTCCATCTATCAAGCAGCGTGGTATCCGGATGCGATGATTTATGGCATAAAATTGCTCCACAGTTGAATCATCGATGCGACTCACACGCTGCGTGAAGATTATGGGATATTTCGGGCATGTTAGAGGAACTTAATCATCTTTAAAGGGGTTTTTGAGACAGAATTTGATGAAGAATACTTGAAAATGTGTCTTCCACCAATCCGAAGATAACACCCTGAATCATCGCTTCGTCGTTTTTGCTTATCTTGTGATCCTTTTCCTTCATCCATAGCATGCTCTATCGGTTAATAGTGAGAAGGAAATTTGAATGAAAAGATATATTGTGTAAAATTTATCGCCTATGATGTTTATTGTTGATATGTTTGGAGGTCAAGAGATACTAGCTGCTTGCTAGAGAAGAATAGAAAAGTGCAATGTATACGCACGCGCACTATAATATTCATTTTGGTTACCATCCATCGGCACCAACATCCTACCACACATTTCATCACATCGAAAGAATACTTTGTTTTCCTGAAACCACATTCTGTCATTACCATAGATGCTGTTACCATCATCATCTCTTTGCCCAATTGAATTCCTTAGATCGATAGATCGTGGTACCTTCATTAATTCCATCCAGCCGCGCAAAAAGGCTAGTCTGCCTTTCAGCGTGAAATATTTGATTGGATCAGACCTTCTCTTTCACTAAACTTGTTGCAGAAACAATGAACTCCCTCCGCATATTGTTCAACAAAGATGATCTCAGAGTTTTTGACGCTTCTATTTATGAGGCAACAGCGTCCATCGAAGCAGTCGAAAACAAAACCGCGATTCTAGGTGATAGAGTCCGACAATTTTTAACAGCAGACATCAAATGGGACACCCCAGATCCATCGGACAGCACCATTAACTATGGTACTAAGGGACCAAAAGTCAAAGCGAGGCTTTGTTGTGACGAAGAACAACTGGCAGGTATCCTGGATGAAAGAAAAGCTCTCCTGAATGCATGGCACTTTCACATGCGTGATGAGTACTGCAGAGTATCCCATGAAGTTAGGGATATTACTAAAGGATATAATACTAAGGTGGATATTCTTACGACTCTGACGCGAGATATGCGAGGCGCTGTTCAGGAGAAACTCGATTGGATGTCAGAATCGCTCGAAGCAATGAAGAGTCTGGAAGAAAAGCTAAAGGCCCTTGAGGACTACCAGGGTCGACTTGTTTCAATGACAGAGGTTCTGCGAGGTGAGATGTGGGGTGTCTATAGTCTGCGCGAGTTAATCGAGGATAAACGGGGGGAAGACGGCGCTGGGTTTTTCTACTGGGACATTGAACTCACAACGTAAGTTTGACTATGCTAGCCCCAGTTTCCTTCATACAACTTTGGAGGAAGTACTAACATTCTTGGGGCAGTCCGAAGGCTCAAGCAGTAGAGGGCTGTTCTGAGCAGACGTCTGAGTCCCTGGTAAAGGCTGAGGATGCTGAGCTTGGTACAGGTGCTGAGACCACACCCATGAAAATAGATGATGGTAATGGAGAGACTGAGTCAGAAAATCAGAAATCTGTCAAAGTATCTCTCACGTCCCTCACATCTTCGTCTCAACCTTCTTCAGCATTGGAAGTTGACATGAGGGAACTTCCGCAAACTGTGAAAATTTCAACGACTTCCTCTCTAAGCAGAGGGTTCTCTGTGGAAGAACTTGGCGTTATCTCTCTTGCGCCATCAAACCTCCCGAAGAATAGACAGCAGTACTACAAGGACCGATTCCCAAAAATTCCACTTTACCGTACCATCAACGTCAAACAAGAAATTCAAAGAGAAGGGAGCCCGAAAACTGACAGCACAAATCCTGTAGGTCTAGGACTATCCCAGGAGCATATATCCTTGAAATCTACAACTATCCAGAATTCTAACAGGATAATGATCAAACCAGAGTCAAAATCACTATTGAGTTTAAGCCCTATAAAGGAGAACATGTCATACCAGGAGACAGTTTCGCGGTGCGACTCCCCACAGCTTCCCTCCGAACTCGAGTTAGAATCTCCACCTATCGAGAAGATTACCACATCACCTAAACTATTAAAATCCAGTTATACTCGCTTTAAAATCCTCCAGCATATATTTCCCACCGATCCTGCTAATATGCCGCCAAACATATCTCCAAACCATATTGCAATGGACCCTGCAATATCATATTCAGTAGGCTATCGAAGCCAATATGCTGAGAACGTTGATCTTGTAGCACCAATCCTGTGGATTATAGGTGCTGATGATCACCTAGCACATTATGAAGCGATGGTGAGTGAAATGGAATCGTTGATATTTGCAGCGAGATGCCTCGGGCTCGATATGAAGCCCTTGTTTGATTACGATTCATGCTAGTTCTAGTTTCTTCCTTAATTATGCTCAGAGGGGAACGGTTTACTCTAGTCCTGTATTCTCCATCAGCTTTTCATCTTAGTATTATGTAGGATTGATCAAATTTCTTTAATTCGAGCAACAGAAGTACTGTGAACGTACATGTATAGTGGAGAGCATTCATTTTCCAAGTGCTGGGCAAATGAAGGTCTAGCCAGTAGTCGTGTATTATCGTTCAAGAAAGTTGCTATTATAGTACTAGGACAAAAGTCTGCGCGATTAAGCGAAAACACACCAAAAGTAGACAACTTTATAAGCATATAAATCTACCAATAATAAATAATAAAATTTTTAGGAAATTTTTTTATTAAATTTATAACTTATAGTTTATTATTATAATTTTTAGATTTTTTCCCTCTTATAATAAGTGTGTGAACAAAGACTAAACAAAATAAAGTTTTTTTTAGAAATTTTTTATATATAAAATTTTTTTTTCTGATATAAAATTCAACACTTTTTAAAATCTTAAACTTTAATAATCTGTAATTTCTTTTAAAGATATAAAATAAAAATTTTAAAATTACTAATTTATAATAATTTATTATTTTAGATTAAAAAAATTTTTTCCCGAATTTTTACTCTTTTAATTGTTGTTTTCTAAGGTTATAATAAACCTAAAAAGTGGCGGTTTTGTATGGGAAATTAGATTTTCGCGCAGACTTTTGTCACGGTACTATATGTGTTGATATCCTTCTAACTACCTAGGTTCCTAGCTATTTGAAAGGCTGCAACACCGGGCAAAGGTCCCTCGAGATTTAATCCTGGTAATATTGAACTTGTGGCTATAAGATTCAGGCGTTAAAGCTCTATAACTATCTGAGAATTGGTATCCCACGATTTATCAAAGCTAGATACGGTTCCTCATTGAATAGTAGGACGATATCCTTCATGAACTCTGTGCAATTGTGAAGCAAGCTAGACCGCGTTGCCTGGCGAACTTCGGAAAGTACTAGCCGTGACACAGTAAGAGTTGCTGACCATTACGAGTTTGATAGTATTTCCTAACTAGCTTCCTTTTAGCTGCTGTTATTTATTTGAAAAATTGAACTTAAAGCGATCGCACGAGCGATACCTCCAAATAATACTGGCGGGACGAGGGCTAGGGATTACTAATATTCAAGCTGTTCATCAGTCGAAGTCTATATCGGGTCGCACACGTACAGCCGAAGTAGAGTCACCAGCATTGATTCGAGCAAAGGCCCGCCAAAGTGTGCCTGAAAATCGGGTCAATTATGTACCCCACCTTTCTAACGCGGAATGCGGCAGAGATGATTTGTCGCCCAAAAGTGGCAGGGTCTCGCGTTTTCTGTGTGTACTTCACCGGAAGCAAAAAATATATGAAAGCGTCAGATTATTGAGAGCGAACTCGGTAGACTCCAAGACCAGCGCCCCCTCATGCGTGACGTCGTCTCTTTCCGCAGCTCCCTAGACCATTTTGGAAAATTGCCTGCTGAAGATGTTGGTTTTCTGATATATCAGGATCAGGTTTCCCCGTCTTTCCCGTGTCCAATTCGTCTCATCTCACTCAGCCCAGTTCGTTCGCGAAACCCGAAGCGAAGAGTCCGATCCAAATCTCCGACGCTGAACGAAAAACCCTGACGCGATCCGGTCGGAGTCGAATTCAAAGAGTACGTTAAATGTCTCTATTGGACCAAGATATCCCACAGGCATTGCATACTTGTTCAAGATGTAGTATGCTTCTGGGACATGGTCAGGTTGGTCTCACAGAAGATATATTTTATTTTGGGTTCCCGATAAGTGGTTGCTAAGTCCTATGCATGGTGAAAAAAGCCCATGGCCACACGTGCTCGCCTCCAGATCCACGACCGCCAATGTGGCGGCTCGAGTCCATTGAACGACGGCCCGCGTAGAGTAACTATCTACATCAATCCGTCCAAGCGGCCGTACGCGACCCCATTTCGAAGAGTACAAACGCTTGAGGTATGTTCGCCTTTGTAGTTGACCGAGGTCAATATGGCCTATAGGAGCAAAGCCTTGTGACTGATAATTGCCGTGCCACAGCGCCTGCTGCAATATATTGCAACTATTCCACACCCACAGATACACTTTGCCACGTCTCGAAATCCGTCGAGGCCGAAATATAAAGCATGCGAAGAATTGGTATTTTCCGGAGAGTGGCAGTTGATAGATCGGGAGGGCTGCATCATTCGCCCCGAAGACTGGGAGGAACTGGTTCACGATGGAATGGATATTACCGTTGACACCATGCCGTTTGAGCAGTCACAGCCACGGACAGAAGAGCAAATAGCAGCATTGGAACCTATGACGAACGGCATTGAGATCAAGAATACTGCCGTTGGTGCGCTGGGGCAGAGCGAGGTCGCAGGAGACCTGATGGAAATACAAAGCGCGATGGAACCGACGAGGGCACAGCATCGTCCGGCTCAATCAGATGCTTCCACAAGGGTATATAATGGCCCGAGTAGACTCTTCGTTCCGTCTTATCAGGAGACGCCAAATATGAATGAACTGGAGGGTGAGGAGAATCCAGAACCGCAATCGCAGCCTCAGAATACATTTGTGATGCCGCCAAAACCAACACTTTGGCGTCCACCAAAGAAAAACAATCCCATGAGCCCGTCCGCTACGGAGTTCATGCCCGGCGGAATGAGCGCTTCTGCACTGCCGATTGAAACTCCGGTGTACCATCTCAGACAAGCTACAGCCAAGCGGTCGATGGCTATTCCAATTTTGAAGCCACCTTCTCCACCGCTAACAGTCATCCCAGAACACAAACCGGATCATCCAGGATTTTTTCATGTTGAACACTACCCGGGACAGGGTGATGCATGGAACGGTGATATAATCAGGACTGCAGAACTAACCGAAGATGTACCTGTACAAGAAGAAGAAGCGCAGCTTGACGAGGATGTATGGGATGGAATCGCCTCCACGGTGCCTTTACCGGAACACAGAAAGCTCCCACTTAGCTCGGTCAATGATGGACTCTCCTCTGTCGCGGCTAGTGACTTTGGAGAAGCAGCATCAGTATCCGAGACTGTCGTCGGGTCCGGATCAAAATATAAACCGTTACCATCAGAAAGCGATAATGATTTGCAGAGCCAGGGAGAGGAATTTGCGGAAATTGCACCCAGTGTATCTGAGAATGGAGTTGGTCCAGAAACTAAATTTGATGATGAGAGCCGTCTATTCGACGACCACATGGAAGACCTAGGTCACCGGCGCTCAGAATCAAGTGAAGCCGAGTTGCGGAAGGATTATAAACAAGATGCGCCTATTGTGAGAATTGAATTGCCTTCGATTGATGCAATTGTGCCGCTAGTACCATCGAAGCCAGAGCCGCTACCTCTACAGCCAGCACCACTCGACCCGAAGCTATCGGAACAACCGGATTTGGAACCGAATGTATCTAAGACCAAGCCGCAACCAATAACTGAGGTGCAGCCGCGTGCAGCCGATTTCAAATGGGATGAGGAGCCTCAACCTCGTCCTCAGCATGTGCCTGAATTCACACCTGCGCCCGAGCCTGCGCCTGAGCCTGCGCCTGAACCTTTTCCTGAGTTCGAAGTTGAGCCTGAACCTGAGCCTAAGTCTGTACTAATAGAAACAACCCCTCAAACCCAGAAATTAGACCCGGCTGCGTCATCATACTCTTGGGAGACTCCGAGTTGGCAGGTGGATGAGCACATGACAGTTGAGCCGTGGGGGGATTGGTCAGCCAATACCCCAACTGTTGATGCTGAGTGGGACAATAGAGGCCATGTCCCGTTAGGTGAAGATGATAGTGGTAAGCTTAATTCTACTTAACTCTACCATGAAGCCTGGGAGATATATATTGACTTTGAATAACAGAATGGGCGCCTAAACGCTCTAACGGGGGGGTACATGAGGCAAAGGCAAAGAAACAACAACCTAAGCAAACTTTGAGTAACGGGAATGCCTTGCCAAAACAAACATGGGCTACCGTAACAAATTCTTTCCCCGTACCGGTGCCTATTTCATCTTTCCCTCAACTGCCTTCGAAGCCCCCCGCGTCTTCAAAACCGAATAGGACGATAATGATCATCGACCCGATTACCAGACAGGTGGTACCGAGTCCATTTTCGCCGAAGGCAAACTCGCAGACATCGAGCGTCAGTGGGAACCCGAGCGTCAGTGGGAACCAGAAGGCACCATCATCAGACTACTACGTCCATTTTTTACCATCCCAGAATTGCAATATATCCAATCCCAAACAGCCAAAAGTGTCTATCGGTGGCTTGACATCGATACGAAAGCTCGTCCAAATGTATGCAAAACAGTACAAGGAGACAAGGCTGCACTCCATCGCGAGCAACAGTTCACAGAATCCCATTTTCGAATTTAGTGTCTCAAAAACAGAAGACGGAATGGTAAAATTGCACTTATTAGCAGCTGAAAAGAAGTTGAAGGAATGTGAAGTAGGAGCGCGAGAATTTTGGGTGTCTATTATTTACTCGGGGCAGCAAGGACCAGCTCCCAAAATCACCTGAAGTTACGACATTACGACCTCTATGTATCGAACCATATTTTTGGATTTATAGGTGGGAAATCTCTGCTAAAAGGATTTTAATGCGTTGATCTTCTGAGTGCTGGATAGCTTTTGTTTATATCTCGTTTGCATGTGTTCGCAACCTCATTTTCTAGCTGCAAAGTTATGGGAGCTTCTGTCATTCCGCGAGCGCCTGTATATGTACTTCAGTTAGCGTGTAATGTTTATGGCCTTAAATATTTATATTCTACTTTTTAAATATGAGAAATGGGTTAGCTTTTACTAAGCTATAGCTATGGCGCTAGTTGTTGGCTAGGGCGCACCAACAACTCGTATGGGACTGTGACACCGCGCTGCACATGTCGTCTGTTGGAGTTTGAGCATTCTAAGACAACTTTTGGGGCACAAAATTTAGCTTGTGCGTACCTTGTGCTGCGTCTTTGACAATTTCGGATCTGCCAGATTTACAGGTTCTTTTACACAAAGTAATTCGGGGATAAATAAACGTATAAACATCATGCAACTTTGGGAGCCCGGAAGAAACGGAAGACATTCCTGCCATCATCCTTTCGTCAAGAAACCCATACACGCTATACTAATCGAGCACCGGATGCGCCGGAGGCGACTGATATACTGCCTCCCCTAGATATTCGTGGCACGCAGCATAACAACTTGGGTCGAAATACAATTTCCTCCTGCGACTTATTCCAGTTGGGCGGTCAGATCTAGCTCAGAAAAATGGAGAATTTCCCCAGCTTTGTTGAAATCTCCGCGCATTTAAAAGAAAACATTTTCGAGCACGCTGCCGAGGCGTCCGCTTATGCGAAAGAGCTATGCTATGCAGTTAATAATTCCGCGCCTATATCACCTGTGTCACATGGATTTTCCTACCCGCCACCGAATATAGCGACTCGTCGCGGACACCCACTTCTCGATTCTGGCTACGGTAGCGATTCTTTGGGCAAAAGTCTCCCCTCTGTCTCAGACGCCCAGATTTCTCAACCGCATAGTAGTACATACAAACCTCTAAGCTCGAGCTCTGGGAATAAAGGTGCCCTTGGGGCCGCTGGAGTGTTAGTTACCAATGGTTGGAATGATAGCCCAGCGAATCACCTGTCGACATCTGGGAAGCAAGAGAACCAGAGGGATTACCATAAGCCAGTCATAGTTCGATCAACCTTACCACAATCGAATGACGAGATGTCGAGCCACAGTGATTCTGGATCTTTCTTCTCAAGGTACGCACCACGTGCACCAGGTTTCACAGCTCAGCATGTGCATTCAAATCCCGAAACGTATATATTGAACTACGAAAACAGCGAGGACGGTATCCTCCTGAGTACAGATGGCGATTTCCAGCCACAGTTTCAAGCGCAGAAGGAAAGGTATTTTCAACCGATACCATACCCGCCACCAGTACCTTATTATCAACCGGTATACTCGACACAACCGGGCATTCACAACAATACGGAATATTTCAAAGCGATATCCTATTCACAGCCGGTATTCGACCAAGAATATCCGCCTGTGAATCCAATTCAAAGCCTGGCTTATGGCATGCCACAACTCAAAAATGATATCATCCCCACCTATGACATGGGATACTACCCGGATATCCTCCGTCTTCCGACTCGCCCGGCTGATGTTATCGTATATTTCAACTCGATATGTGGCGCTGCGGCCCTATCGGAGGATCGCAAACACTGGATCGAAGAAAACCTCTTGGAGACCGCTCAACAGTTCAATACTCTTGATGATATCATTTTTCAGATGTGCGATGCGCTTAATGTAAAGCCACTTTGGAAAGCAAACGGTGATCTTTTGTACAATTTTGTAACGGAGCTGGAGAATGGGAGGATCCGACCAACGTTTGCATGCATGACGGATTGGCAGAATATTATAAAGCAGGGTAGGGAGCAACTCGGACGTGTGAACAGACTGGCTTATGTTCACGTCATGAATAAATGCAAAGTTGAGGCCGTGTGGAAAGCGATGATTAGGTACAGAGATGAATGGGCAAACTGGGTTTTTAGTGGATGTTTGCATGAAGACTGGGAGGCAACGATGGAAGAAGTGGAGCGTATGAAGGAGTACCATGCCTTTAATAGGGAGATTCAACGGCTGATCACGGGGGTCGAAGAGGACTTGGTTATCATTATGAGATTGGAGAGTATTGCCACGGCGTTTGGAAAAGCAATCTTTAAGGCGGAAGGGAAATTTAGGAAAGTTAAAAAGGCCTTTGGTATTAAAAGAGAGAAAGCTTCGGAAACCGAGGCTACGGGAAAGGAAAAATAGGTATTTTTTTTTTATAAAAAAAAACTGCTACCGATTTGCTTGGATCTGCCGTTCTGATTGGACCAAGTACTGGGTTTGGGCATTGTGGTATCAGTGATTCAATTGAAAATGGGATACAGCATTGGTATGTTTGGGCCTGGTATGGCAATCAAAGTTTTGGTTTTACTTTTTATATCCCTTTCGATATGAATTTTAGTTCTTGGTGCAATTGGTGATATGCTCTGTGAGCCTTTCGGCCGAACCTAGAAGTATCAATACCTAATCAGTTTCGAATGCTCGAAGTCGTCCTAAGAATTATAGATTTAAGGCATTATCCTGGATGGCTTTTCACCAGCGGACCCGTACAAAGCATGGTTATTAGCTATAGACCAAATGCAATATTTCTCGGGCTGGTTAAATCCCAATTCGGCGCGAAAGGGAGCAAACAACCTCTTCGTAGGGATATGCTGGGGAAGCGTCATTTAGAGATATTTATACTATTAACACATTTTGAACTGCTTCGACACCACGCAAGGCGCACTTACCGTTGATGAATGGCGTGTGCGTGCTATCTATCTAAGATTTCATGATTTAGAACTTCGCAGTTTTTGGAGATATTTTTCATTTCACTGACAGTCTTTGGCGAATAATTGGTTTCTTCTGACGGAAAAAAAAATGATTGGTACCTTATTTACTTCTATGCTAGGGGTTCTAGCTTTCGGACATGCCTATGAAATGGCCTTCTTGGACGCAAGCGAGCTACTAGAGCAAGATCTCGACACTATTCAGTGGAATAATTACGGTCGCAACGTTCAATGCGCACAGATACCAGCGACGCAGTCTGGCCTTATTACCAAAATAATTCTTCGAAATGCTCCCACAGAAATAGACCCTCCGCGGGCAATGGTATTTTACAGTTCTATCGACCATCACGGGGCAGAATCTGCTAGTCCCGGCCCCTCCGCATGTGTGGAATCAAATTTTGCTTTCTTAATAAAGTGGTACCCGCTGCTGGATTCCGAGCAGACAATTATACCTAGTAATCAGTATATCACGCACTTTAGTAAGATAGCACCCAATAGCAAATATTGGGGGGTTTTACGAACAATGGATGAAGGGGATGTAGTCATCTCAGACACGAAACAAAACTGGCGTCTATCAAAGAATGATGTTAATTTGGGGTTTCCGGACTATCTCGCACCTAATACTCCCGTTTCAGAGTACGAAAACAACCTAGGAATGCCGGAGAGATTTAGAGACAACAGGCTCTCAGGAGGAGCACAGACGACTGCGACTATGGAAGAGGAAAGCCAAGAATCAGCCAATGAAGCTAATAGCTTGAATGATCTCCCGGACGAACTTGATGAAGATGATAGTGTTAATCCGTTCCAAGAGATGTTTGATTTCGAAGAGAATTTCCCAGAGCTGTACAAGTCTCTGTTGAGACAATTCATTAAGATCAGAAACTCCGCTTTAGCAAGAGGAACTTATATCCCCACGCCACCAGGTCTGCTAGTCAGATATTCCGACGAAGAACTAAAAGAAATGGGCCTCGAGCAACACGAAGCTGGAGAAGCGGAGGCATGGCTTCGACTTTCAGAAGCGAGGAGAACACGACCTGGGTTCGACGAGAGTACGCCGTTGCTCTTCCGGTTGTTTGAAGGCTCATATCCTGGATTGTTTGAAGATATAATAGCAAATATGCCGTCGAGAACCAGGATGAGTCAGCCTGAAGGGCCTATGCCTAGGCCCCGAACCACGGGAGGCCCCGCTCCGAGACCATGGGAGGATGTATCAGGGATGACCTCACCGCAACAGACAGAGACTTCGGAGGCCATACCTACGGGTATGCCCGGAACTAGTCTTGATGGCAGTGTAAGCGAGCAAGCGATCGAAGAGATGCCAGGGAAAGGATGGTCCACTCTCAATCAGTATAGTCAAATCGATAATGGCTTATCGAATTCCTCACCGTCTCGCTATGATTTCGACAGAGGGCCAGACTATGGCGAATGCTATATTAATGACGAGTGTCTGGATGAGATTGAAGAGGAGAATGAAATTGAAAAGCTTTAACATACACCGATCAAGATCATTGTGTGCAGATAACATGACTGTACAGCCCCGTACATATATACAGACCCTCCTAACGGATTGAAAATGATAGACCTACTACTAGATGGGGCTGGGATGCGAAATTATTATGCAAAAGCCGTTGATCCTAGTATACTAGACAAAGTAACGCTGCTTATTGTTAATTTCCGAATATCTGTAGAAGCTGCGGAATAGTTCGCGGGAATCAATTCGTCTCTGGGTCGTGCAATAAAATCAATTAATTAAAAGCCGGCAAGTTCCACAGTCCTAGAGGAAGAGTAGGCTAAATAATATGAAAGAATGTAAATATTGATCTTAGAGCTCTGAATTATATCGACTGTTACATCACTTTTGGTGATCGCTTGACTGCAAACTCAAGTGTGGCGGCAATAGCGTTCCCCCTATATCAAACGAGTCATATAGGAATATTCAAAGTATCAACTGCACGGATGGCTTAATTAACCCTCGAAAAAAGAATTCTATATCCTGATATTCTCGGTATTTTAGCTTGGTGGATTTTAAATATCATATTTGCCCTCGCGGCAAGTATGGGCACTGAATAATTATGAATTGATTTGTTGGGATATTCCTGTTTTGTTTCTCTAACGTACAAAAATCAGCAGGAAGATCTAGCAAACGTATTCGTCTTGAAAATCAGAACAAAATATAAAAGGTGGGATAGAGAACTTAGATGCACTATCGGGAAAGACATAACTTGTCCTTATAGCTCATCACCCTTCTGTAGTAATAGCATATTGTGCAACACTGCGACATTAGGACGACCTTAAAGATCATTATAAAATCTCCGAAAAGAACCAACGCTGCAATTTAAGGTATGCCAAATGCTAGATCTTTAGAATATAGCCCCTCCAACCAGCTTTCGTATATCTAACTGTCAAGATATAGCTATCGTCAATATCTATATCAAAAGCCAGAAATGGAGCAGGCAGCAATAGAGGCTATATATCTCAAATCCGACGAGCAAATGCCTCCAAATAGAAGTCCAGCTAAGCGAGCTGCGAGTAGGATTATTAAAAAAATCGGGTCGCTTATCCGTCCTAGAAGGACCCCAGGAAATGTTCTGGCGGTCATTCCATATGGCGCGCACGTTACAGAGAGCGATTCACCGAATGCAACATCATCTGCGGCAAGACTTGAACTACCTCTTACGTGGCCAGATGATATGGCAACTGACCTAGAGTTCGACAACATTCAAGTCGAAATAGAGGAAGAAGGAAGTTCCGACGATATGGATCAACAAGTAATATACGTTCCAGATCTTACAACTATGGATACTGCTGCTATCGCTGCCGCCTTATTCGCAGGACAAAACCTGTCTCCAGACCATACGGGGGAAGACCAAATCCCTCAATCATACATGGAAAAAGCGCACACGACTAGAAGTTCCGACATCATCTCGCCCCCATTCAACCTATGGGAAGACATTATCACCTCAGTGACCAATTTAGGTGTTGGAGCCAATATCGTCGACCCTGGGATAATCAGACGCAATATTACCGGCGAAGATAGAAGGGCTCACTGGTACCAGGAATCTGCAATTGCTATGTTTAAAACAGAACTCAAAACTTACCGAGACGCGATTCGATACATCGTTGAAGCTGCCAAGCCTGTTCAGCAACTACAAAGCTCACGCACAAAAATGGCGGCATTGATGGAGATAGCAGGTATCGAATTCCGTTTACAAGCTGTTTGCAATTATATCAAGATTCTTGAGAAGGATCTCTCAGCTTGCAAGACTGATTGTGACGATACTCCTGGAGGAAGGGTCATGGCTATGAATGCTGCGGAGTTGCTTGGAGTTCTCAATCTTTTGGTAGGGAAAGTAGAGGACTTGCGGGAAACCATTATATATCGCATCATTCGCAAGCATGATTCCTCCAAAGGTAAGATAAGTGCCTTTGGACCAAGTGGTTTTGGACTTGGCGGGTTTTTCTGAAGTTAGTTTTATTACGTGTCTAGTTGTGTGGAGGATCCGGAGAGATTTTGGCTCCTAAACTTTGGAGACTCTGCTGAATATGATATAGGAAAATTCCTGCGCTAAATTGATGTACTAGATAGTCTAGTCTCGGATATCGCGTTTATCTCCGAGACTATGTATAGAGAACTTCAGTTGTTATAACTGTCTAGTAGCCGTACAGCTGGACGCTATACAATATAACCCGATTGATTACACGGTACTAAGGCCATCTGAAAGCTAGTTTTTCTAGTTTTGGATAATAGTTTTCGGTTTTGTCAAACCATATTATGCATGCGCTCTTAATGGTGGACTTGGTACTAAGAGCACTTGCCCCATTGGTGTCATCTCTCTGGAAGCTGTACGCGAGGGATATAGTAAGCTACGCTTAGAATTCGAGTCTCTTTTACTGAGTTCTGGCCAACTTTCGAATCAGCCTCGCCAAACTGCGGCAATTAGAGTTTTAGTGTTAAGATCCAAAGATTAAGTATTTTACACGCCAATATTTATGTTTGGGGTCCCAGCCTTTCTAGTTATGTGACACTCTGCCCGGACCTTGCCGAAAACGGCCAGCCTCGGTTCTCGCAACCCTGAACCCTGTATATATGCCCAAATGAAAAATTCAATTGGAAGATTCGGGCGCTTGCAAAAACAAAGGCTGCAGAAGATGACTGAAATCGAAGAACTTCAGGCACCTTTTGACGATTCTGAATGGGACACAAGGATCCGCGAAACAATCCCCTGCCCAATAAACGCAGGCTGAGCTTAAGGATCTATGTTTTCAGACACCAATTACAAGCTTTGTATAGGCCCGATCCCTGTCAGTTATTGTTTGTTGAAGGACTATTTCTGATTTTGTGATCATCTACTCGGTTTGATGAGGTGGCCTTGCGTTGATATTCGGTGGCACAGATTCGGGCAGCATTCGTGCCTAGATCTACGGCGAAGCAATTCCATAGAGTTCGACTGCGGAATGATAGGCATTAATCTGCACGAGAAAGAGTCCAGGAGGCACTTTCGACTTCTTCATAAGTGGGTCTTATTGCACTTGACCGTACAAAGTTTCTTCGTATCTCTACGGTTCTTCAGAATATTCAGAATTATTGATCAACATACAAATTATTCATCGGTATTGGTACCGCTCATTAACTTATTTTATCCTTCTAACACCCGAAAAAAGGGACTATATCAGTCACTGGGATAACTAACTTCACCTATTAGCTATTTGCGTCTAGCAATATTCTACGAGAGAATTAGTTCTATCGTGCTTCTTTTTTTTCGCTATGATCCCGAAAATCTCTAAAGCTTTAGGTAAATATTCTCAAGAGATATAGATAATTTACTTTGGGTGTTTTGCATGCTAATCCTATAGCTGTAGAGATCAACTTGTCTCAGTTGGAATATATCATCCAACACGTCGTTCTCCCGCCTAAACTTCCTCAAGAAGAAGTTGAAGATCAACGTGAGCACCATCTTGACCTCCTCAGATTCCTGTACCAAGTAGCCCAAGAATACGCAGAGAATGAAAACCTGCTTGATACGGATATGCAAGTCTGGGAAAGATGCGTAAAAATCCTTAAGTTAATGGGGGACGTCCATAAATCTACTGCATCCTTTCCTGAAGATTTAAAACAGGCGATTCTCGACCTAAACCCTGGAGGTAAGCCGAAATCACTCGGGCGATATATATGCTAGGCTATGAATACTTCTGACGCAGTGATACTTCACAGATGCTTTTGGCTTACACGTTGTAAAACAAAATGCTGGTATCATTTTTCGACGGGTGAACGATAATTTACAATTTGAGGTGTTCGAGGCTTCGCCGGAAGATGAGGCCGTGGTGAATTGCAAAGGCCGTTTAAAATGCGTGTATCCAGGCCCTGCGACTACAATCTCTTGGAAAGATGCTCAAGATCCATACTTTCTGGACGAGCTTGGCGGGTTTTTATCCCATATGGACTTGCAGGAGTTTACAGCGCGTACAGTTTCGAAAAGTCATAAAGGAGGGAATAACCTGTCAGAAACCCGAAGCGCGATTGACGCTCGCTACATAATTGAGCTTTTCACAGGGAATATGCGAGCGATTGGTGGAGAAGCGAATATCACCCGGATTAAGAAGCATATTCGAGACGAAGTTAACTTCCTCTCCGCAAATAAACCATGGAGGCGTAGCCCTCTGTGGCTAGTCGCACGAGTAACTTTGCAAACAACGCTCGGCGAAAGCCAGTACAAACTTTTTATTCTACAGGTTCTGCACGCAATATTGCAACAGGCTATCCAACATGGCATCGACGACAGTTCTATTTCTTGCATTTCCAAAAAGTTAGCTCGTAGAGCACAAAAAATTGGAGATGAAAAAATTCCGGACAGCTTGCATCAACATATTTTGAATACAATAAATCGAGGCAAACAGATTTTATCTGAGAGATGGCACGATACCATTAAAGAATCGGAGAGATGTGTCCAATGGGATCCTTATCTTGGATCGGAAAAAAATATTCTTTCAGATACTCAACTCAGATTGAAGGAAGCTTCCGCTTGGATTGAAGCCCGGACCAAAGCATACGAAGAGTCGAATACATTTGATTCGGTTATTAAGGATCCTACTGAGAATATGAGACATATTGATAGTGGCTCTTTCCCCATTATTCCTACCTTTCCATCAGAGTCAGAGATGGCGATTGGTTTACTTGACTTTGAAAACTGGGTCCAGAATAATCTTGAAGGTTGGTGCAATAAAACGTCTAGCCGATTGGCTGTAGAGACATTAGCCAAGGCCATCGAGGAGTACCACGGAAAGGCTTCCGAATTTTATGGGAAAGAAAGCACTCTAGATACTTCGAAGATGCTGCTCGTCATTATGGAACTGTGGGTACACCTCGACAAAGAAGCGTGCCTCCTAGAGCCACTCTTGTGTGGCTATTCGCCTGAAATACCCTCTAAAATCCTCGAGCCTTTGCTCCTACTTCAAGAATCAGATATGGTAAGATTACAAAAAGTTGAGAGCCATTTAGAGGATAGACATAAAGTGGCTCGGAGGTACCAGAGGGTCTCGGTTTTTTATCCAGAGGCAAATCGCGACAGTTTTGCCGTTCGCTACTACGACAACTCAGCATCACTCCAAAACCTTTGTTCCAAGATTATCGTAAATGCCGAAGCTGCTAGAGACAGAACAAGAAGAGAACTCGAGAGGAAAAATCAAGAATACAAAGCTCTTATGGCACAATATGCTGCTGGATCATGTGAATATTGGTACAATCGTTGGAACAAATGCCGTCACTCTAACAGTTGCAGCAAGTGCAAGTATCGGAGCGATGCAAAGAGCCTACAAATAACCGCCCACGAATGGCCTTTGCCGGAAAATGACGTTAAAATGAAGGCCGTCATCTTCGAGCTACAACCACCCGAAGGTTTCGTCTCCTGGAGAGATGCAACTTACTACGTCATGATGGATATCTGCCACACGCTTCCAAGCGATTCAAAGAACAGAGAGCATTGGAATTTAAAAGCTTGGGACTCCTTAGCATCTCAGGCTTCCGCTTCCTCTAGACTAACATGGATGTCGAACGCAAAGCCTATCTCGAAATCACATTACTCAATCCGGCGTGAGCTACCTGCCTTAGAGAGCGATGTCTTACTAAAGCACGCTGGAGTTTGGGGGTTGTTTGATGGCCGGAAGAACAAGGAAGTGGGATCGCAACATGAGAGCTGTACGCTTGTACCACTTTGCGAAACAAATCTATCAGACCCTTCTTATCAAAAATTAACATACGCAGTTAACTCTGTCAATCACACTCACAACAAGGTCATTGCGGGGCAACATCTCTGCCCTGAATCTTTAACTCTTCGTGAATATGAGAGTTTTGGGGCTCTTAGGTCAGGTCGGCACCTTCAGTGGCTCAACATACTCATGGAACTACGGAAGGCCGACCTATCTTTCAAGAAAGATTCAGTGTATACGTTGGTTTTACATGCTGCTTGTCACGCTGGAGTTGCAACAGATGCTTCCGATTGGAAAAGAGATTCTCATGTGACACTCGCTGAAAAAGTCTTTTCAACTGAACTTTTGGACACACTGCGCAACTGCTTAGCCGTGATCCGAGAGAACTGGGAACAGGCTAATAGCTTGAAAACCCTTGTTCTTCTCGCTCTTAGGTTAGCAAGTTGTGGGCACAAAAGTGTCAGGCCCCAAGTAGTTGAGTTTCTCAGAGATTCTCGGAAAGTTTGCGGCTTTTGGATACAAATTATTCAAGAAAAACTTCAGAATTCATCTGATGAATCCTCGATCATAGATCTCAGAAACTGGTTGCTGAGGGTGTGTGGGATACAATGTAGTGCATTCGACCTCGATGATAATCTCCTTTCGACAGTATTCGAGACGAGTGATGACGTTGTCGAATTCATAGTTTGCCAAAATACCATCTATGATAATACTTTGGGGGTTATTTCGGCACTGCCATCTGATCTGAGACTATTATTGCAAAGGAACCGCCGCTTCGTAGTTCTAGCCGAACCATATATCCAAAAGGCTGTACAGAATACTAATCCAAAAATTCTTTTTCGGGCTGTCAAAAGAATAGTACCTACGCTGCAAATATCAGGAGATTGGGAACGGCTCAGCGGCCCTTCCAATCGTTGGTGGAAACTTCAAACGATTAACAACAAAAACGGAAAATCCACCATCATCCATCTCAACGTTTTACAAGGGAAATTGCTTATCGATGGGCGTCCAAATGGAAGACTCCCAGAAGAATATTTTAAGCACAACAATTACGCGAAGCTGCTCGGGAAGGTATGTAGAAAATCAGACCTAAGCCAGTGATTGATCCACCTAGGTAAAGCTGACAAAGTTTTATTGATCTTATAGAGAATATTTGACGTAATTCCCTCGAGTCAACCAGATATGTCTTACCAAAGTCAGTATAAGGTTAATGGAGTTGTGTTGCATTTTCATCTTGATGGCTCGAATCTCACCCTCCGAAAGTATGACGGAGAGGTCCATGAGTTTATTCCGCCAGAGAAATTTTGCGATGAACTTCCTAAGCCCGTGTACCTCTCTGGGAGCCAGTGGCTCAATTTTCAGAAGCAGGAAGTTGTATTTCACCAAGGTGACGATTGGTGGAAGACGAAGTCATCGGCTGATGACTGGACGCTTTCGAAAAGGTCTGGATGTTGGATGATGAACAAACAGTCCAAAAAAATACTGGATATAAACGGTGGAAACCATTCTGCAGCGTTTAAAGCTTTTCAAACCATCGAGGAAAGTGACTATCTCATTGTTACAGCTGACCAAAATAATACGGTCAATATCGAGCTTCCAAGATACAAGCTGCAATTCTTCATTAATGTTTCCACCGAAATTGAGTCTCGAACCCTTAGGGGATGGGTGGTTGATAGCTCCCAAAAAATTGGGACTTTGATAGGTGTCAAAAACTTGTTAAAGTTGAAATCGGGAGACAAGGTTTGTGGCGAATCAGTCCTCATTCCGTTCGGTTCTATCACCACCCGACTATCAAAAAGCAGGAATCACGCGGAGGTATTGATCGACCCCGGAGATGGAGAGCGAAGCTATACTGTCTTTAACGTCGATCACGTTCTAGGTCGTATACAAGATGATGGAAGTCTCAAAGCAAGGTACACTCGTTTATACCTTCATGCACTCAGTAGTGGTCCTTTGCAAGACCCTCTCACGGGGCGCTCAGGCACCGAAGAGGCTCTTGATGGCCTAAAGAATGCTGCTTCCTTTTCGTTTCAGAATTTGCACGAAAACGAAGCAGAAATACTAAACGAGATCGCCAGTATCACGCCTGCCAGAACATTTTATCCAAACCATTTGAAAGTGGCACAGCAAACAATATGGAATGAAAGCATGCCCACGTGGGTGCAACACGACATGTTCTACTTTGCGGTGAATGATATTCTTCAAGACTGGAACTGTCGCCAATTCTTGATAGAAGATTCTGTCCGTCACGATATCGCGAAAATTGGAGATATAAACTTACTCCAACGTGCCCTCTATCAGAACAGTATACTACAACCAGGAGATAGGTTTTCTGAACACCGAAACTTGGCCTCTTCAAATCATTTGCTCCGGCATGAGATTGGCGAGTTAGAAACCTACGTTCACGAAATTGCCACTGCTTCAATTAACTGGCATCCTGTTCAAGACTTGGAAACCAACCTTCGTATAATATTCGGCTCGATGGAATCCTTGTACAGAATCAACCAAGGGTCATCTTTGAGTTACTCCCCAGAGTGGGCCCAGACTGATCCTTTCAGCGCGTGGTGCACTTTGTACGAGCTCTGCCGGTGTGCTAGAAAAACAAACCGCTTTGCGATTTTGTTCATATTTGGTTCATACGTTTACGCAAACAGTAGCGCGCGGAAAATATTAAAGACATTATTCGCTATTGCTGCGAGTGAGAAATTCTCGGATCTAAAACTACCAGATTACCCATATTTCAAGCCATCTATTGGAAATGCACCAGCTCGAGATGAAATAAGGGATTTTTTCCTTAGCGCAGCCAAAGAATTCCAGGAATCCAGTTATTATAATCAAAGGAAACCAGATCACGAAAGTGAAGCCGCTTATGACCTAAGAGTTCGAACCGAATTTCGGACCAACTTGAATAAGCAGATTGACACGGCTGTGGATTACATCATGAAACAGTGGCCCACTCGCTTTCCTATCCATCCGTCAAGCAACCAATACGACCTCCTAAACATAGGTGACTCCATGAATGACATCAACAATTTGTTTGATATATGCTACCGGAACCGAGATCTCTTCCAATATTTTGAACGCGTATCTAATTCTCTTTGTGAGCTGCGAACCGACTCTATTGTGCTACGAAAATTCGATAGCTCAAAACTAGGGTTTCCACAACATACCTCAGAAAATGAGAAAGATCGGTCAGAGAATCAATTAGCAGTGTCCTTACCGAGCCTTTTTGTTAAAATGTCCCCCCCTTGTCAATCAGAAATACGTCCATCACTGCCATATTCCACTAAATCTAGGAGCGGGGTTGGCCAGGACGCGGGAATAGAAGCGGTGCGGTCGACTATCCAGCGCCTTAAACGCCCTAATGAAAAGTTTACTCGACAATACGCGGATGATCTTTTCGAGAGTATCACAGCTCTTGCTGATCCAGAATTGACAGGGGCGCATGTTGATATAGTCGTAGATCCAACCGATCTATCAAATTATTGCAACTCCGTTCGGGCGTATACTGACGGTGTACTAGCAGGATTGCAACAAGCCTTATCTCCAACTCGTCGAGGGGAGAGCCTTCTGCAATCGGCTGGTCTGTGGCCTGCGATCTCGAGAGTGAAGCTTCTACAGCAATTACGTTTGGACGTTCGAGAAGACATTTGTTCTCTGTGGCGTGAGGCTATTATTAGACTCGGAGAATCAGTAACATGGGAGCAAAGAGCTAATAGACTTCTTCAACTGCAGAATAAAGGTGCAAGTCAAGAATTCCAGAATGAATTGCGGAATACTGGGAGGGAGAACTGGAAACCCGAAGAGTTCATAGACTGGCTTCTGTTGGAAATAGAATCCAATATGTTGATTCGGCCAGTTCAAGCAGACATTGGCATGGCAATGATGAGTGAGGCTGACGATGGCAACGCTGTGATGCAACTAAATATGGGGGAAGGCAAATCTTCTGTAAGAAAGCCTGTTCTAGTTATTTCATGAGTACTCGAGCGTACTACCATTTTGAGGTACCATAACTAACCTAATATATCTAATAAATAGGTGATATTACCAGCAGTCGTTGCTGCACTGGCTGATACAAAAAAGCTAGTTAGACCCATCGTTCTCAAGCCACTAGCGACACAAATGTTTCAGCTTCTAGCTCAACGGCTTAGCGGTCTCTGCAATCGCAGGATTTACTTCCTTCCATTCTCGAGAGGGCTTGACTTGTCACCTTCTTGTGTTGACAAAATTACGAAGCTTTATAAAGACTCCATGGCGAACGGCTCCATTCTTCTTACTCTCCCAGAGCACATCCTTTCGTTTAAGCTTATGGGCCTCGAAAAGATGATAAGCACAAGTGGTGATATTGATGTATCTAGATCGTTAATGGATACGCAGAATTGGCTTGATTTGAATGCGAGAGATGTTCTCGATGAAAGTGACGAGATTCTCCACATTCGATATCAACTCATTTACACGATGGGGAATCAGCATACGCTTGAAGGGGGGCGAGATCGATGGACAATTATTCAAGAAATTCTGGATCTAGTTCAAGAAGAGACCCTGACATGGGCGGAAAACGACCCGACTGCTGTGGAGGTTGTCTGCAGTAAGGCGCCGAGAATACCGCGTATTCGCATTATAGATAAAGGGAAAGGATGGGCGTTTTTGAATCAACTGGCTAGAGAAATATGTCTAGGCACAACTAATAGTCTCCCAAGTATATCATCAAAGCTCAACCTCCTAACTCAGCATATGAGGAACCTTGCTTTCGAGTACATCACCAACAAGGATATCGCACAGGAAGATCAAGATACTCTACTAAAAGGTTGCAAACATCTAGAAGTACAGCTTCTTGTACTTCGGGGTCTCATAGCGCACGGTGTTTTACTCTTTATTCTTCAGGAAAAACGCTATCGGGTCGACTATGGCTTAGATAACAAATATCCGCAGAGATCACGGATGGCGCTACCATACAGAGCGAAGGATCAACCTGCTGTCAAAGCAGAATTCGGTCACCCGGAAGTTGTTTTGGCCCTCACATGTCTTACATACTACTACGGAGGCCTAAGAAACTCGGACTTACAAAATTGTTTTGATCTTCTAGCAAAAACTGATGACCCGGACGTCACTTACGAAAATTGGACAAAGCGCTCCCTAGAAGTGCCCGAGAACTTGTCAAAACTTCAAGGACTGAATCTACTAGACCGAGCTCAACTATTGAATGAGATATTCCCCTTCTTCGAGTTCAACAAGGACGTGATTGACTTCTTCCTCTCTGAGTCCGTTTTCCCCCGGGAGGGCAAGGGATTTCCTCACAAACTTTCGACAAGCGGCTGGGATCTAGCGGCGAGGAAGACCCACAATACAACCGGGTTTAGCGGCACTAACGATAATAAATATCTTCTACCAACAAGTATTAAACAACTGGATCGTAACGAACAAGCCCACACAAACTCACTAGTACTTTTCAACATCCTTCAGGAAGAGAACAATACGGTGATAAATATTGGTAAAGAGAATGCTAGTGCGAAGGCTATAGGAATCCTCAAGTTGATTGTGTGCCAGAATCGTGGAATTAAGGTTCTACTCGACGTCGGTGCCCAGATTTTAGAATTGGACAATCAGCAGGTCGTAGCACACTGGATGGAACTGAATGACTCGACGGATATCGAGGGCGCAGTCTTCTTCGATCAGGAAGATAATCTGTTAGTCATGACGAGAGACGGTAAAATGGAATCATTTCGGTCTTCCCCTCTCTCAGAACAACTTGACAAGGTTTTGGTCTACTTGGATGAAGCACACACTCGGTAAGTTTTAGATAGAACGGTAAAGCAACCCTAATTCTGACGACGAACGCGGTCTGCTAACTTTATGACCTTTGTTGTCATACCCCAGAGGGACTGATTTGAAACTACCATTTGGCTCAAGAGCCGCTGTTACACTAGGCCCGAAGTTAGCGAAGGACAAATTTGTCCAAGGTATACATATCGCTCTTTCCCTACTTTCGCCGTAAAATTTCGAATGCAAACATACTAATAGTTTCAGGATGTATGAGAATGCGGAAATTAGGCAAAGGCCACACACTTGCGTTTCTGGCCTCGCCAGACGTTTATACCCAGATCCTACATGAAGCAGGTAAAACAGAAGATGGCAAAGTTGATGTATCTGATGTTTTGCTATGGACGATGCTTGAAAGCTGCCGGCAGACGCAACATGGACTTTCGGTCTGGGCGGACCAGGGAGTTAAGTATCTAACCAGGAAAGCCGGATGCGACAGATTTTATCTTGAGGAAGATGAGGAACAGCTCAAGGCGGCTGTGATGGAAGTAGAAAGTCGGCCATTAATGGAAATGTATGGAGTTCAAAGGCAGAAGCAGCAAGTTGATTCAGACATGGAACTGTCTGACGATCTACAAGTCATTAAGGAGCGGCTAAAGAAGTTTGAAGTTGACACTTCTCAGGCAATTGGCGTACAGGAAGAACAAGAAAGGGAAGTTGACCATGAGATGGAAGAAGAGCCGCACGTAGAACGACCAAAGCCGGCAGAACCTAGAGGACATTCACTTCATCCTGACGTTGCTTCCCTTGCTCGTCTAGGTTACTTCAACAGCTCTTCGACAGCTTTCAAATCTGCATTCGATATTTTCGAACATACTTCCAGCAAAACTGATTTCGAGGTGAAGGCATGGCGCTCGAACTTATACGTCACAGAAGACTTTGCCGAAACAATCAAGAGAAAATCCTTCGAAAAGGTTGATGATTATTTGAGACCTGTCCGGTGGATTGTTTCAAGATGCGGAGAGCCAGAAATATTTTTCATTAGCCCCTGGGAAGCAAATGAACTATTTGATATCTTCAGAAAATCCACTGTTACACGCCTTCACTGTTATGCTCCCAGGGTTTCTAGGAATATGGCAACTTTTGAGCATCTGGACCTCTGCCCTATTACGAGTATCCCAAAGACTTTTGACGGTAGATTTATCAACTCAAAGACGCGCTTGCTATTGAACATATTTGCAGGCCAACTGTTTTTCGAGGGTATGCAACAGTATCACGATGCTCTAAAATTTCTAGGCATTTACTACGATCAGTTCACGGAGATTGAAAGACAACAAGATGGATGGGTGGCAAAGTCTACTTGGGATGCACTGGCCGAAAGAATCAGAAAGATATCAGAATCTGCGGGCCCTTTTTCGCGCAGCCCAATACCTTTCTTGGCACAGTTAACCAAGATCAGACGGAAAGGACAAGGATTTGCATCGACGCATGTTGGATGTGTTTTAGAAGCTCGCGTACTTCGAGATAGAGACTTTTGATTTTTCTGTTGCCTTTAGAATGTTTCTTACCGTGTTTCAAGTTTTGTCATTACTTTGCTTTGAGAGATCATGTACAATCTAAAATATGAAAGCTAGTAAATTAAACCATCATGAAGCGAATTTAGAAAGTTTTGCGATACTGTTGTCTATGTTATCAAACCCGATGGGTCATCGGTGAGGTTTTCACGAGACTTGAGAGGATATCCAATGTTTGCGTGTTTCGTAGAAGAATGCTCCTGTTTCTTGAGGGCCCTGTCCACTGTTAGTTAAGCAACTATAAACGTGGATGAGTAATCTATTTTCGTACTTGTTTATCGCCTCAATCAAAGAAATTCTACTACTTTTCACGCCTTTATCTAAAACTCTCTTCTGGAAAGTAATGTCTTCTATTGCAGTGGTCAATGCTAGGACTTGATCTGTCAATCTAAGCACTGAAAGCTCAATTTCTAACATTCTCTTCAGAGGTTGGGCGCTTTTCCAGTAGAATTTTGGTAGTTCCGTGCGAACTGTATGCATCATTCGCTGGTGTTTAGCATTTAGCTCTTCGATTTCGATCTTCAGAACCTTCAGATCATCGCTCTTTGCCTTAATGCTAGGCTCTATGCGCCTTAGAACTTTGGCCACTTTCTCGATATCTCGCTCCCATTCGGCTTGGTAATGTTCAAGCTGTAGATCGGTTTTTGCTGCAACGAATACGTTGATCTCATCGAAGGTCTGTTTGAGGAGCTTCCCATTGGTGATGACGGAGGCACGTTCTTTCTTGGTCCATTTGTGAATGGTCTTGATTCTGTCGGCGACGATATTGATCGCATGGATGTGCTTGACGTAAAACGTATCGTGGAAGATTTCGTGATCTGGCTGAGAGGTTGCCATATTGGGTGGATCGGTGACATTTGCGGTTTTGATATGTGTAAAGTACTCTTGGGGTTTCGAGATGATGCGTAGGGCGGTTTGTGGACTTCGGACTCAGATGCTTCTACGTCCTATCGTGGTTGGGACGAATATAAATAGGTATGTTTTAGGGCACGCACCGTTTAGTTAGCCAGTTCTTTATTATACAGTAAATGTCACACATCAGTTACCTTCATATTGAATAAAACATATTTTGTCTACTGCTTTGTCCTAGCTATAGAAACCACCTAAGCCTAGGCTGGGGCTAGTTTTTATCGTTTATGCATTATATTTAGTTCCTGCTCTTCATTTTCTGGGATATCTTTGGTTTTTAGATCTGAAGTTGTAGTCCCCTTAATGTCCTATTTGTAGTGTCTTTGAATTTGATAAACCCACCAAGCATCCCCAACCTGGAGCCACCATAAGCGAGACTGTCGGTACATGTGAAAATTGCGCGTACAGTCTCACTTGGGCCCCGGACAAAACTCGCACATCGGGATTTGGCACAACCTTCATAAATTGAAACCGGGGATATTATACCAGCCCGCTTTCGAAACACCCCATCGACTGCGCTTTCTATGGAATTGCGCCCAAGCCCACGGTGCTAGAACCCCCACCCGAACGTGGTGTCTGCTGACCATACTAGATTTCCGTGTCCTGGTCTGCGGGCGGAACATAGAACCCTATAAGCTAAGACTATTCTATGCTGGGTTTCCACACTTACATGCTAAGCAAGACTCCAGTTAGTTTCACTTGTAACTCATTACTATATTACGCTATTGAGGACTATATCGATATCTCGCGAGGATAAATCCTTATTGCGCTAAAGGGCGTCATTCCGGTACGAAAATCACATTTGCCAATATTTTCTGTGATAATGGTTATACGTGTTCTACATTTTTATTCTATGCTCATTATGTATTCGGACATCAATATACCCGCGCGGGATATCTAATCTGGAACGAAAAATAAAATAACACATCTTTCTAAATAACACGTTCTTTGCGTTCTCAAACCCATTTTCTCGAGAGCCGTACGTATATGCAATAACGAGACATAGCCCGAAACTTGATATCATAATCTCTCAATAAGAGCGTGCAGTAACAGTAATAGTGCGGGTCGTAGTAACAGGGTCACACGTTGCGGCATTTTCGGCAACTGTGATTGTTTTAACAACAGTTGCAGGCTCTGCGACGTTGCCACGAACGGTGATCGTCTTGAACTGTACTATACTTTGTGCTGGAAAGTATTGCTGGCAATATTTTTGGATGCTTGGCTCTATGGAAAGGGGCCGAGATTTGATTAGTACTATTTCATTATACTGATAGAATCGTCTGCTTAAAAATACTTTTGTGGCACTGGTACTTCTCCAGCTTTTGGATGGGCGATTTGCAGGGTTTGTTCGTTGCTTCTGACAGTTCAACGCAAAGTGTAGCCAAAAGCGCCAGTAAGATGATAAACTTCATAATTCTGAGGGATACAGCTTTTTGGCTATCTTCCGGTTAGAGTCCTGCGGGTAATTTAGAGTAGTTCGATAAGAATATAATTATATAGAAGCTTTATAGATGTAAAAGAATGATGGAATGCCCCGAATTTGACAGGTTTTCGACGAGGCAAGCTACTTTACTTAAGGAGCTGAATAAAGAGTTTATGATAATCCAGCAAAATTAAAGGAAACCAAGGTGGATATACACTCTTTTATACATATCAGGGGAGCGGGATGTATCTTCTAATCCTCATTTTATAAGCAATTGAGCCCGGTTAACTGGGTTTTGGTGATGATCCATAAAACGTATGGATAGTGTAACCTTCCTCTTATTTTGTGTAACCTCTATTTACCTTTTAGTAGTATTCGACCAATCCAAATAGTGGAGTAGAGCAAAAAACCGCTTGTGTTTACCTTGAGCTTCCTCGGGCATCCCATTTGAAACTATTTAGATGAAAACCAAGAAGCAGCTCGTATACATCCTCTCATGCTACACGCCCAAAGTTGTTTGCCAATAATATAAAAACTCTCCAAGATTAATATGTCTGACTAAACTAGCCGCTTTGAGAATTAATTTACCGAGACTCACACAACACCCAGCTGCCCAGCGAATTTACCAAAAGAAATAGAAGCTGCACGCGAATCCCAGCAACAAGAATATGTTGTGCAACAATTGTACAACATTTGAAGATGACAGATACTTCGCATAGCATAAGATTGAGGAAAGTTAGTCCGACATATCCCTATGAGGGCTCCATCTGGTCCGCTGCTGAGGGAGAGATTTATACAATAGCAGTGATCATCGCGTGCCAAGTGCCTGCTCAATGTGTTGTTGAAACTCTTGGCTTTGCCATCTGTACTCAACGCGATCTTTGGACTCGATTGAGTCGCACGACACGACCTAAAAAATGGTGTCTGACGCAGGGTGTGACATCTACAAACTATATCCCTTGAAGCCTCTGACTTTCTAGCATCTAAGCTTTCAACCGCCACGTCCCAAGCTAAATTCGAGGACCATCTTCAGCCCGAGTTCGATCCAGGGAGAGACAATAGGTGATGCGCGAATGACCTAGCACAGTGGCGATATACCATTAACGTCCTAGAATTCAGAGATAGTACATATTAGGGTGAGCCAAAATCTAAAACTTGAGACCGAAATGCTTTTTCCTAATTTTGTTATATAAAAGATATATATTATTATAGGTGACATTCTGCTCGAGTATGGTCTTGTATACCCCGAAAAAAAGTAATAAATTTAAATCCTTAGCTCAATAAACTAAATCGAAGAAAGGTTCCAAGGCAATAAGTTAAATGCTCATATATGCTTAAATTCAACTTTAAGTGTTGCTTTACAGCCTCAATTTGAGAGCGATTCTACGGACATGCACCTCTAGAGAATTTTAGAATTGCATAGCTGCACCCTACTTTGATGGCTAACATACCGGCATAACTTTACTCGGATTTAATGAAAATGACAAGGGTGGAATGGTACATCAAATGTACATCCTAAGCCAGCTTACAAAATCAACAAATACCGAGTACTAGTGAATAGTATACTTCCATTGGTGACAGCATGCATTCGAAGGTGTTGCTGACGACTCTGCTGTTATTCCTTCGCCAAGTCCTAGCTTTGGATGAAATTTCTGTATATTTCCCAGACGACCCTAATCGCGATCCATGGAGACGTAAGTCATTACCTCGTCCCCTAGCAATTCATATACGAATTTAACAATTATTGGTGCTCATTAACTAGTTTGTCAACCTTGGAACCCCGACATCCATGGCTACCTTCCAGAAGATGTGGTTGTTATAGACCCTGCCAGAGAAAAATGCAAAACATACGGTCATAGGCTCTATACCGATGTTTTTAGTCCTTACCCGGTATACGTGAATCTTGCCGATGCGAGGGGTGCTCCAGGAATATATCTAAATGGCCTAGGCGCTGGTTCGAAAATGATATTCCCGACTACTGAGCTAGACCTTCCGTTCATAATGGGGCCTCCTCGTTTTGGATACGCAACAGCTTTGTAAGTCGTGTTTTCAACCGGACATATATTACTTGCATTGGAGTATCACCGCAAATTTCACTCGAGTTGGTCTTTCTGGTTTCGTGGCTGGGCATCTTCAAAAATATCTGCATTTTCTAATATTTATGATTTTCAATAGTTGGATTGTTAAGAGGGGTGGCCGGCGGATCGATCCTGCGGTCGATGCATTCCTTGCCGGCGATACCTTAGAATTTATGGGTCATTCTTTGGCTGAGGACCATACGATCAGGAGTACGTTACACATAGTTCGAATCTGACTACTCCTATCTCATTATTTCTCACCTTCCGTTCTTCTAGTGCGGGATTTCGGCAATGGGAATGGTTACCAACTTATCCGCGGTCCTCCAAGTCCCGATAGTGTCCGCGTAGAACTCCGATTCGCTAAAAATTGCTTTTGGAAGTGCTGTGGTAGCTTCCTTGTGTGTTTGGGAAACACGTTTTTTAACAGGAGACAAGCTGCTGCTGTTTTTCCAATACTCCGAACCTACAACCAAGTCCCACCACCCCGTCCTGAAGCTGATATCGAACAGCAAGCACAACCGCTACCGCCGGTCGCAAATATCATGGATGAAATTAATGCTTTGATGAATGAGGTGGATATGGAGGTCCGGAGACTCGAGGATTTACAGGTTACAAGAGGGTCGCTAGGTCAACTAGATGAGGATGAGCATGACCTCCAGTTCTGGGATCAGATATTGGAAAGAAGCCCGGAGGAGGTCGTCCCAGAGATAGAGCCTCCTCATATTGAGTTGGAAACGGGCCCTATTAATCCTAACAATGATGTTGAAGCGGCGCCGTTTGAGCTCAATGATGAAGGCCAAGAAGCTGGGCCAGCCGATCATGGTGATATTGAAGGGATTATGAACAATGCTTTCCGTGGAATTCTTGACCGCTCGTACTAGAATTAACCTGTATATTTGACCCAAAGATATTGTGCCTGATATTGCCTTCAGTCGACATAGATGAAACTAAGGCGCCCGTTCATATTTTAATCAATCATCCAAGGCAAAAAGGAGTGAAGGGTAAAATTGATGGAGTGGCAAAATTTATACGGAAATGGGAATAAATGTTGCGGGTAAATGAGCAAGTTCGTGGCGTAAGATCATAGCGATATGCCTTCGTGCTTCGCGTCTGGTTTACAAGGCAAGATATGCTACCATGCGATGGCCATATAGGCACGGTTTTTGCCAAAATTGATTATATAGTCTTGATCGCGCATTGAAAAGTCATTTCGATACACTGTGGTCTGGCGCTATTAAAAATGGTACTTAGAATAGGAATCGATTCCGATTGAAAATCTAGCCAAGGTTTGAAGCTTCGCTATTACTCTCTGCCATTATATATACCACTATTTCCTTCCACCGTTTGCGTTGAGAACCTGGAACTATCAGCGCGAACGGAATATGCTGCAGCCACCGAAATACCACCTCACCGTAGCCGTCGTGCTTAAAGTGCTGTAAAGGTTCCAAACGCCGAAAATAGCTTTTCACTTAATTTCTACGTCGAGTTTTCATATGCCCCTAACGCACTCGTCACTTCAGCGAGCTCTAGCAGGTGGTAGTAGTTTAACCATTTCAACATAACAGCTACAGCTAACCTCTGCCGAAGCAAGCCAATGGGACACTGACCCGGATCTAATAGCTATGAGGAACTCTGATAGCCCTATACGAGTAAATCTGCTACTGGCTCTTATTCAACTTGGGTTGACAACTGTATCAGGTTTAGTGATAGATGTAGTAGTAAAAGGCTATCCTGATCAAGAGCATCTCAGACGTACGTATGGGTCACGCCTATTGACAAATTTATTTATCATTTTCTCCGCTATCTCTTCCCGACTTACCTTGAGTAATTTTCAGCCCGGTTGTTAGCGTACGACAGATTAGTTAAGCTGAGGTTTTGTATATGTGCTAATTACATTTCAATAGATAGTCTGCAAACCATTTTCTAGAACTGGCATTACATCTGCTTTACAAGTTATTAGTCCATTACGAGAAAGATCTTGTCCCCAAGGCACCCCAATCTGGTACTGGGATCAGGCAGTCCCAGAATTCGAAGAGTCTGAAGAAAGTCTCAACCGACATATGATAATTCAGATTGCCGGAGGACCAGATACAAATAAGAATCCCGGAGTTACAAACAGTCTTCCCTCTGTAGACTTCCTCCGTTATAGCGGGTTAATTGAGGGACTCGTCTTCCGAAGTGTGTACGTGCCATATATTAGTTCTTATTCTTATTTAGAAAACAGACGTTAACTAGTCTTGACTTTTAGATTCAAGGTGAAAAGGGAGAACGTGTATTTGCTCGCCGAAAATAGGGAAGATCTAAAGGCTGGAGACATCCTCGAGTTCTGGGGACCTTCGAGACCGGAACACCGAAAGCTGTATTGTAAGTTTATCACACCCCGGTATCACCATTCAACTGAAAAATGGGGATTAGTTATGAAAATATCAAATACTTACCCAATCGCCTTAGTATACGCAAGATCAGACACGGAATTCGGCCTTACACGAGCTCCAACAGATGTAGATATAACCGATTCAATCGAAGTCGAGCTCCAGGTACGAACATCGAGTCTTAGTAATACTAAACGTAGAAAAGGATCCGAAGCCAGCTGGCTCGCACTATCTACACCAAAGAAGCAGCTACAAGCCCCCTCTTTCCCAACGAAAACTCCCCAAAAAATCTATAGGTGCCTCTCTAGGGTTTGTAATGCGAGTGCAACCGGGGCAAGAAAGTTTTTTAAAGATGCCAAAGGTTTTTTGTCGGGGATAATAGGCGCTAGTCAAAACCGTAGAGTAACACAACAACAAAACTCCAGACGAATTCGAGATGACCCTTTTACTTTTGCGGGCGATGACGATACTGGGAGAACAGTGCTCAGAAATGGGCCACCTACACTAGGAACCGTGCGAACCTCTCGGACCACAGCACGACGAGAAGCAAATTCAGTAACTGGGAATGACGACCGAGGCGATCCTGACTCACCGCCGTTGCCTAGGCTTTTGAACCTCGGGCCTTTAGGCATAGCCAGATTATTGAGGAGCGCTGTTGATGGCCCCCTAACAAGAATATCAGAGGCTACACATGAGGGTATTGATACCCCGGGCCTAGATCCCCGTCATACCCTCCACAGTCTTACTACCAGCCGTCGTGATGCAGATACACACCCTCATTTTGGGTCCGAGATAATGCTATCTCCTAAGTCTCCAGAGGCAATCGTCGAGGCAGATATTGAAGGAGAATCAGACAGCGATGATCTGAGTATCAACGATATTATCGGGCCCGACGACTTGAATGAAATGGACACCACACGGCCTCCTATTTGGCGTTCACGAATCGTAGGCGGCTCTAGAGTCAGAGAAGGCATGGTTGGGGAGTCTCGGATAATGTTTAGTGCAGACTCCGGCCCGCCTATCTCTTTCAATAAACAGTTAATGCGTTCTAACGGTCTCATAGGAAGTTTTGAAGACGAAGATGTAGTATAGCGGGTAAATCGCTAAAAACCTTGTAACAGTCCACTGCATAATCTTTCGTTTCTTGTTATTTAATTCTGTAAAAAAGAGATTTGGATTTTCTAGGCATTATCATGCCGGTAGTTATTTTACTTCCCAGTTTTATACCTTTTACTAAATTATCAATATATACTTTATTACGTTATAAATTTGTCTCGAAGCTAAACCCTTCTAAAGTGCATCTGGAAGTGTTTATACTCTTTTTTACTATCAGAAAGGCTTCACAGAGGAAAGCATATGGAACGGAAAGATACTAAACATGAAATATTGAAATGGAGCATATAGAAAGAGAAGATGTTTTGAGTGTAATTGTGCTAGACCGAACCAGTAGAATCAAATTGTTGAATATTAATTGCTAAGGATTCAAAGTCTCCTATCTGTAATCTGTTTGCACTAAATGAAACCCATGAAAGTATGCTAAAAGTTTCTGTGCTAGTCCTGTGACTGCAACCCCATTTTGGAAATCCTGAGTGTTAAAACCATATCTTTCGAAGTCCAGTCATAGTATAGCTCGTCACTGAAATACACATATGCATGCGTCGCTTTATTTGGCTGGGTAGAGAAACTCCTGAACCTTGTTCAAGCAGCCCTGGACCTTTGCTGTTGCCTCTTTGATCTTCTCCAAATCCCCTCTAATGATAGCCTGAATTCTTTCCAGTTCCTTCTTCTGCTTTTCGTAAAGCGGGTTTTTGTTCAAACCAGCAAGTCTTCCTTCGCGCTGGAAGATTAGATAGCCGGTTGCCAAGGCCATGAACCTGGCATTGTAATCCGCACAGCCAATGCAGACATTCTCGAGAGTGTTGAAGTTGGACTCATAGGCTCTGTGGAGGCGAGAGCAGTTGGTGTGATTAGGAGTAGCAGCGCGGATGTCCATGATTTGTTTGTGGAAAGTTTTCATATCTGGAACCCATCCTTTGGTGAGGCCCTGGCGTGAGCAAGTTGTTTCGTTGCTGAGACGCATGAGTTTGTTGCAGAGATATTCAAATTCGCCGTGGAAGCTTCCGAGATGAGACATGTAATCCATGGTGAGAAAGATGTTCGAGAAAATGACTAATATCGTGTTTTTTTGTCCATTTAGCAGCGATAGTTGCAGCTTACGTAGCCACAAGTTCGTCGTGATCGCCAAATAAAGTTTTTAAAGCTGCAAGTGGCTTATTCGCCTTGTAGTGAAGTTTGATGAAAGGGTGTGGTGTGTACTCGGTTTCAAGGTTGAGGGCCATTGCCTAGGTTTATATAGAGACTCTCCGGACTAGATATTTTCCCACACGAATTATGTTGTTTTTAGGGGGCTTCGATAGGAGTATCTAGATAGCAAAGAGACAGACTAGCATGTTATGACTCTGCAAATGAACGGGTCGGGAATGATGTGTATTTCCCTATTATCGAATGAGGGTTTGGCTAGAATTCACTGTATATTATTCTTGTGCAACGGCGTCAAATTCCGTCGTATTAAGTACTCAAGCATTTAGTAACAAGGAACTCCTCATAACAAGATGAATTTTGCTTAAATCATTCCATTTCTAACTAATAGCTGGTTTCGTAGCGCTTTACCCTAGCTAAAAAATAGCTGTTCACTACTTGACACTAACTTTCAAATATCATACTTTCATAGTTATTCAAAACTTTGTGTATTACTGGCCAATCGAAGATGTGATTCTGATGACCAACAGCAACTTTACTTACTATTTCCCCTTCTTATCCATTCTCTAATTCCTCTGATCTCGTCCCCGATCTTTCCAAATTTGATGTCCAATTGCCTAGCAGCCTCACTTACACTCTCCCCCTCAACCGTGGCTTTTTCTAAAGCATCTCGGACATGCAACCCAAAGGCTGCTTTGATAATTTGACGATCTTCATTGCTAGCACTTGGTCGAAGCTGAGACATGGTTTCGTACAATCTTTCCTGGCGCTTCTCTAAAGCGATTCTTCGAAGTTCGCAAGATTCGATGTTTGACATGATGACCGTGACCCTCCGTTCTAGGGCAATGATACGTTCTACGATCTTGTCAAGAGCGTGGCTCCACAGTTTCCTTTGGCTAGTAATGACCGTTCGAATACCTGGGATCATAGCGCTAGTGATCTCTGATTTGGTTGGTTCGATCGACTTTTGAAAACCACAAACGACGGTATGAAGCTCTCGGGTGTCCCCATGATAACGAGAAAAATCTTCCTGGACTTGTGCTAGGTCTCTGCTGTGAACTGAGAGATCCTTCATAAATTTCGCTATTGCTTTTTGAACCTCAAGATGGCTATCCATTTTTGAAGCCATTATTGTGTGTTTGATATCTAGACAATGAGAAAAGCTTTCACAAATTGTATATAGATGAAGTTTCTATGGTAAAGTAAGGAAGTCGAACGTTTGGCTATTTTATATAGGTCTATTTTTAAGAACACCTTCGCTCTTGATACCTATTCAAAGCCTGAAGCTTGAGTTTAATATTAGCTTCACTATCAATGCATTCAGATATTATGGCCGCATAGTTATAATCTCGTGTTAGCTTCTATATCGCAAACTCAGTGGGCTTCCCATGATTTAGTCTTGAGAAAGTTAAAGATTAACGTTGAACAAGGAGCATATGCGATCTTGAAAAACGTGCCCCAAGTGGCTCTGGATCAGTAAGCGCGTGGCATCTTTCCTTTCAAGATGGACCTCCTGTGACTGATTCTTGAGAGAAGACTTCGCATTCTCACCTAATCCAAGAAGACGGCCCCGTGAACCATGAAACTGTATATAGAATGACACGCTACTGCTACATGAGTAGTTAGATTAATAATTCGCGCTCAAAGCACCTAGATATCTATTTACCAGCAATAGCAATAGATTGTTGTCGTTGGGTTTTGACTGTTCATGAATTTTGTGCTCTATTCAAACTTTGTAGCGTAAAGCGTTATCTTAATTATCTCATAGCTGAGTATCCACTCTGCAGATCTGTTACTCGGGTTTCTGCTCCGGATTAACGTCACAACCACTTCCGAGATAAACCTGGTGCTCCTGTCGATCATAGTGATCAGCATATACCTTCCATCAACTTTATTGTCTTATAGATTAGAACTGCTCTATGCGAATATGAGTTCCAGCATCCAGGGCCCTAGCCGAGTAAGTTACCTTCTACATAGGCTTTATCTTTTTTTGGTGCTTGTATCTAAATACATACGAACATACGAACATGTTCAGAGCGAAAGTACCAACTAACAGCATCTTCGGTCAGATGAAGCGTGATTTGCTTCCTATCTATCATCAAGCCCAAGCGATATCCAAACTGCTGGTCGAAAACCGAGACTCACTTAAGATCATTATCCTCGATCTAAAGGTCACATTGACAAAGCCGAAGACGAAGAACATCTTCACCATCAATCAGATAGTTCACGCTATCAGCGCTAACATTAGGCTCCTAGCACAGACTTCGGTAACCCATCAAGAACTATGGACGGTCTGCTTCTCAAAGTTCAGATCTCTTCTCTATCGACTAGATGATTTCGAAAAGTGGCTCGCTGGGGCTCAGCCAACAGGAAATTTCAATTTGGTCGAAGAACACGCTCAGCCCACCTATGAAGTTCTCGATATTATCAGACATATGAACACGTCGATCAAGTTTTTGAAGATTGAAATCCCAAAACTTTTGGAAATTGCCGAGAAATTGCTTCAAGTGTTGGCTATGACTATGAGACAAGACCCGGCTACATTAGCACGGCTACAGCTATCGAATCTCAAGCAAAAAGCTTTTATCCTTCCCAAGACAAGTATAATGAAGCTTCAATCGAATATCAAGCCCGTGGATATCTCAGGTACCGCTTCGGGTTCCCGTCTTGCATCAATTCCATAAGTGGAACAGCCACCAAAAGGCGATATCGCCCCAGAGGCAACAGCGATGAACTTACAAAAAGCTTTAGTTCGGGAGCCTGCGACCAATTCCGCTGAAATGAAACCATTTCTTTCCTCAAATACGCAATAATGCAGCATCGATTTACTGGGGCATTCTCCTGAGCGAAATTGCGGACATCTCGAATAGTCGATGATGAAACCAGTCTGTACTTGTTAGTATACTAGAAAGCGCCCTTTTTAATTAGAGCCTTGGAATAGTTTCAATAATAATTTCGTTCCCCCTTCTTCATCATTTACGCGCTTTGAGCAGAACCTTTAGAAATTGCTAGTTAAGTATTAGATTCTACAATTTTGCAAGGGCAAATAGTACAAAACGATTATAGTTAGATTTGAATACCCCCAGAAATACCAGTAAAGCCGCTGAAGAGACTCACAGATTGGTAGAAACTGGTGGCCTCTAAGGTATATGATCAAAAACTGGTTAAAATACACAAAGTATCTGGACGCTCTTTCGGTGCATGTATAGACGCGAAATTCACCCATACCATCCCTTTAAGTTGGCTTTGAAACTATTTTTAGAATGATAGCTCCTGTTGTCCCTAACCTATAATAAAGTATGACAGGTACTGTCTCTTTGTTGACCTTGTCCGTTAGTATTTTCATTCCTACTCTCTGTTTACAGTTCTGTTGTGAAACGGCGCCACTGTCACAACGGTCTAGTCATACAATGATAGAAAAAGGTATAATAAGAAGCTACTGATTGATTTTACTCAGACTCTAGAAGGCTTCGGTGTTTCTTATAGCTTCAGTATTCCTGAAGGGGCTTGTCGCTTCCCCAAACAGCAGAATCTACTAAGTTAAACCTTAGGTCAGCACCGTGTTAAGTGAAACCATTACAGCGTTCAGGGAGCCAAAATGTAGATACGAATATTGTAATATGCAAAGATACCTTTCTACTTGCGGTCTTTTCTTTTCCAATTCCTCCTTTGTCACCACTTTCTCGTACGAAATCATCACAATGTCATCTCATCAAGTCAATACTCTTCCAATTCTTCAAGCCGAAGTCCTTCAGAAGCGGGCCTATAACCAGCAACTTCGGCAAAATGAGGGGCACATCAAGTCCCTCAAGAAAGAAATCATCCAGCTTAAATATCTCTTGAAACCAATAAAAACCCAATTGAAAAAGACATGCAAAGAAGTAGTGGCATCGTCTCCAGGCCCCACAACTAATCATATTCAAAAGGGAATATATCCCTACCCAATGAATATCGAAAGTTTCTGCACTTGGAAAAGAACTTTAGAGGAAACACTAAAGACACTCGCGGAGCTAGTACTTGCCTTCAATATCAGTCAGACTTGGTTTCTCAACCTTGAAGGGAATTTAGACGACTTGACGAGAGCAAAACCATCATTAGAATTCTCGGCTAACCCCAATACCCTCTATCAGATTACTGCTGATGGTCTTCATGCTGACCGATCCATTGGTAGCGGTAACAAAAACCTAATACACCAGCCGGTAATTACCGCCGCGGAGAAAGTGGTATCAGATACTCCTAGTAAGCGAGCTAGTAAAAGGATCAAAACGTCAACTGCAGATCACTATGGCTCTCTAGAGACCTTGTCGACTTTGAAACTGCAGTTAGTGGATATGAAGTGGAAACTCGTCAATATTTGGGTTGCTGAAATTTCAGGATCATTGGCCGAGTACGCGTCCGCTCACGAGGCTCTCAAGGACTACGAGGGCGGCGCATGGAAATATCTGTTTTCACTTTCAAACACAGAGAAAAAAGAAGATAGTGGAAGCCTGGTGTGGGATATCCTTAACAAGGCAGACGATATTGATTTGGACTACTTCAACTCCCATCCATTTCATTCCGTCGAGCTGAAGCTTGACATTGAGTGTGTCCCTTTGGATTATATTTTTGAAGATTTAAGGCGCTAACGGAATATATAGAAGTACCGCCGATGACTTTATGATAGAAACCTGATTTTAAACTCTTTTCAGATCCGGAAATTTAACTGTGCAAGGTAAACAGCAGCAATTTAGCTCCACAGATGATATGGAAGAGATACTTGTGACTCGGAACGATCACACGCATCCACTTCAGGACTAAGATAGAGTTTAGCCTTTTTAGGTCAAGTAGCTGCATTTTTTAAAATAAAGAAGCTGTTAACCTGAAGGAAACATTACTAGTCTAGCCTCTGAACAACAGAGGATATTTCGTCCCATCTTTTCTCAATAGCTGTCAAGTTTAACACAGTCCTCACAAATCTAAAAAGGTACACTATAACTATCAGAGCTTCCAGCTTCAATGCATGGAAACCTATGTAATTAAGAAAACAGACATGCACAATTTCCATAAAAACTTGAACCACCGGAAGAAAGTGCTTGGTTTCTAAAATCGAGCTGGAGAAACAAGAACTAAAAAAAAGAAATTGCTTGTTAATGAAAAATTCATCGGCACATCGAGAACCTTCTCTTTTGGTGGTTGCATTCGTATCCTTCCCTTTTTTCGCTTATATTTTGTTTTATTCCTACTGCCTTTTCTATTTCGCGTTTTATCAGATGCTCGAAGTATTCCACACCAGCCATCCCATATGACACATTGGCCCGAATTTTGCCACAGATTCATAAACTCGCATATCACGAATTGAAACTGGCTCCTATTCTCATTTTTAGGCTTTTTCGAGATATTTTTGCGTCCCATAATCGGAACCCATGTAAAAGAAAGTATCAGAAGGTAAGTCGGCATCGATTTCCAGATTCACTAAGAAATCTTCAAATTCATCGTCTAAATCAGTTTGGTTGGGCTGGGTGGCTTCTAGCTCCTGTTCTGCATTATTTTCTAGCCCTGATTCCGAGGGCGGTGGAGCATGTGGCATGGCGTGCCTCGATAAATCAGCGCGGCTCATACTAAGAGCCTCAAAGACTGGTGGTAAGACGAGCAGTTTTTGCGAATTGGTTGCACCATTGAACAAGGTGTCGATGTCTGGTAGTGGACTGTAGAATGAGGGCTGAGCTTGCGAAAAAGATAGTGTAGCTGAAGGCTGCGGTACGGTGATAATCGGCACAGAGTCGGAGACAACAGATATAGAAGCTACCTGTTCTGTCTCGGTGAATCGAGGCTCGAGAGGTGGTGGAAAAGGCTTTACGGCGTCGCCAGCTCGAACAACGTTCTGTTGCAAGCCTCGCTCCTGTGCCTGCTCTTCGCCGGGAGCCACCGCAGGGCCGGGAAGTGGTTTTGCTTGTCTGGTACTTTTCCACATAACGGGAAGATCAAACTCATCTCCTACCACATTAAACCAGTGCCGAGTCTGAGTTCTCCTTTTTGCCAATTCTCTGAATAGATTTCGACTAAACGCAACGTCTCCTTTCTCGAAGTACCCAGCGTGTTGCCGTCTGCACTTGAATTTCTTTGCTTCATAACCCGTTTCGACCTCCCATATCGAGACCAGCGGCTGGGCAAAACATCGAATGCATCCATCATACTTGTTCCCACGGTAAATTATATTTTCGTAGTTACTCTGCACTTTGTCGATGGAGGTACGAAAATCGGAAAATATAAGGGCAATTTGCAATGGCTCTTGTATGCTCAGAATTGCTTGAAGCACCAATTCAGCGGGCTTCAGGAAGATTCCAAGTTTCTTATTAATTTCGTCAGCACAGTCTCCCCTCCAGTGGCAATCATTCCTCAAATTATTGGATTCATCTTCGATTTTTTTCCACACTTGCCCAAATAAGTTCGGTTGCATGATCTTGGATTCAACATTTTTCACCATCTTGCTAAGGTCATCGTTATAAAAATGAGATCGAGAATAGTTCAATGCGTGATTAAGACATTGCTCAATAGGTGTCGCAATATATTTTGGTGCTCTTCGACGTTGCGGGTTCACCATTATTCCTTGAACCCAAGCATGTATTGCATCGATACGTCTTGATATGTCACTAAGTTCAAGCAAAACTTCATTAAAAAGCGATGAGGTCGGAGAGGTCGGAAGTATTTTTGTTTCTTCGATATCTCCATATTCCTTCGCAATCAGAAGCGACTCCTCGATGATTTTTTCAATGCATTGGCTGACGCTTTCATTGTCGCTAGTATTAGGAAGCATCACCCTGAATCTCGTTTTAATCGTATCTGCAATAAGATTCAAGGCTTCGTCGTTCGCATAAGGGTGCTGGAAGTTTGTATCTTCTGATAGCCAATCAGAGCACAATTTTCCAGGTGGGTATTGCGGGAAACTTGAAAACGTCCAAAATCTGGAAATCTTAAGGCGCTGAGATAGTGGGAGTAACAGAAGACGGAACTGAGAGAGTCTTTCCAAATGAACTTGAGCTCCTAATCGCAGCTCCGCATCGTACTCTCGTACATTCTGAGATGACCAGCTTGCCGCTTGCTCAAAAGTTTGAGACGTGTCAAATACTGAGTAGTTAAAGTAATCCTGGAACCTGGACACTTTTGGTAACTCATTTTTGCGGGAGAGTACGCTCGCACCCCCGATAGTAGTAGGTGGTGTTTCAACCCCTATCGAGGTTATATATGTGGTTGAATTTGATCGACCTGTGACCAGAAGAGGTCCGTCGTAATAAAAGTTATTTTGATGATGTAGCTGTCCATATGCATTAGACCTGATGGAGGCTTCGGTATCTTGAACCGGTGGCAAGATGTTGTAGAGCTCGCTGCTCGTGGAATATTGAACAACAGTGCCCAAAGGCTTCCAGATGTTCGGGGAGTGGTAAGCCATATTGGAACTGAAGAGCGTGCGGTCCAAAAAGGCAACAATTGTCTTGCGTTGCTCAGCTACAGACGATGATCAATGATATTAGCTTTCAAATCGTCTATCGGTATACAACAAACAATATGAAGAAAAGGAACTTCCAGAGTAACAAACCGTTTTAAACAAAATAAATGTAAAAAGTAAAGTTGTAATGAGGTTCACCTACTGGCACTTGGCAAAGAAGTTCAAAAGTGTGGGTAGTAACTCGACTCAAGATGCAGCAGGGAAGTTATCTCCTATCTTTCACCTAATAGTGCTCTCAGGTGACTCTTTACGCTCTTAAAGGCAATCCAAAATCTAATCAGCTGTGTAGGTACGTTGCTTGTTGAACGGTTACGACTTCAAGCAAAAGGCTCCTAGTAACCGGAACTGTTTTTCGATAGGTTGGTTGAAGTGTTATTACTGTATCTAACGAACTTGGCCATGCCAGATTCAATAGACTATTGAAGATGGGAAAAGAAAGAGGAAGTCTCGAGTGGCTCCGACAGGGCTGATTTATAGTCCTCTGACTGAAGATCACTGAGACCAAACTCTATAGATTTTATCCGTTTCAGTGATGTTCGAATTGACCTCACTCTATCGATGTATCGTAGCATTTGGAAAGGCCGAATATCATCAAATGATCGCTATCCCACAGGAACTATGCCGGAAAAACAATTCTAATATGAGATTCTATCTCATTTGAACTTAATATCGTTCAAAGATAGTCCCAATTTCAATCCGTCTCAGGAAAATCTGCAATTATCATTATTCAGGATCGTAAGTCCTTATTGTCTGATAAGCAGCCTTTCAATTTTAAAACCATGGTAGAGTTCTTCAATTTGCTTATCTTTTTTGCTAGGCTCATCATCATCTAAACACCGCCATACTTCTTGGACCAGTCTAGTCTTGGCATTAACAGCCTCGTAGTTGGTGCCTATAGAAATCGGTAGTTATCAAATGCATAGTAGTTATCAAATGCATATATGCATAGTATCTCAACAGCGCCCTCGAAAGAATCCGCTCCGCCCTGATTGATCCGATATTTTTGTTATACCTTGTACAAGAGATACTATTCAAATGCCTGCACAATATCCCTTACCACCGAGTCGTACTAGTCAATCTAGGTAGTATCGTTACCGTTCAGTATTCTGAGAGTGTGGTGCTATGAGGTTTCCCGAGAGATTTGCCGATCGAGTTAGACTTTGTCACGACTATATCGATTCATCGACAGCACATCTTCCATACGACCAGTTGCCGATACATCAGCATAGATACATCCGCGAATTGTTCTCAAGTTCAAAGAACACAGTTAGATACCTAGAGTCTGAAAGGTAGCTAATGCGACATTGCATTGCAATCCACCAGAATAAAAGATGTACACAAAAAATTTTGAGAAATTCAATATTTGTTATATTTGCGTTGCTATTACTATGCGTCGGATATACGGAGTACACCACACAAAGAATTGTTTGTGGGGGCTATTTTCGAGATCAGGAGTACATAACTATTTGTAACATCACGGTCCTGCAAGATCATGCTGGATTATAAACTCAGGGCAAAATCTAGATATGTAGTCGACTGTAACGCAAATATCTCGCACACTTATGTGTTAATATAGCAGAATTTTTGAAACCGAGACATACATGCATTCGAAATTTCTCAGCTTCCTAGCAGACCTTTGTACGGATATTCTACAGCTTGCTCGGTTTTAATATCCTTCTTAGAACATCTTTCGGGGGCTAGAATGCATTTGAAAAGTTTTCTTGCATTCCAGTGCCTGACAGAATTGAGAAAGAACCATCCGGGGGGCCTATTCAAGGGATTTACCTAGGCAGGGATGCAATCGGAATCGAGATCCAAGATCCGAACTACTCGGTACAACAAATAGATCAGATTTGATTGTTTCAGACCTTTTCTAAGACAAGTTTTCTGCTCTTCCAAGGTCCATAGGCTTGTGTGTCGGCCCGATTATTGGACGCGATCCCGCCAAATATCTATAGACCTAGTGTCTCACTGCACTTCTATCTCACATGCAGTGTCGCTAGCTTCATTGCGGGCTAGCCCAGAACGCCACTCGATCTAGCTCGAGCGAGCGCCTTCTGTTTCCGGTTGAGCCCTGGAGGAGTGCGCGGGAGCATATGCTAGCATGAACCCTAGCCTAGTTGTGTTGTAGCGTCGTTTAAGGCTGGCCGTCCTATTATTCGTCGCCCGTCGCAGCAACTCCCTTCATCAGGCTACGACTTCAATATATTCTTCAGCATGTGGTTTCACAGCTACGCAATACCCGAGTACAGCATGTGCACCTGCTCGATGCGGATTCCCTTTCCAGGAGGTTGCACCAAACCCCCAAAAATTCAGATGTATAAATCTCCCGCTTTAGCATCAGTCGCTACTGTAAAGAATCTTCTCAAGAGTTATCGATATTGCAAGCTTTACGGTCCTCGGTGCTCAATATCAGTCTGATGCGTCTAATCTCCTCCGCGCTGCTCCAGTTCGTCCTGGTAGCTTCAGCTCTCGGTAAGCCGCTCCAGAAGCGTGTCGAACTCTCCGGCTATGAATATGTTGTCGTCGGATCTGGTGGTGGTGGCGGGCCAGTAGCTGCCCGTCTAGCCATCCTCGGCCACAAAGTCCTGCTCATTGAAGCTGGCGATGACCAAGGTGCAAATATCAACGAACAAGTACCTGCCTTTCACAGCCTCTCAACTCAGGATGAGGCGATGCGATGGGACTACTATGTGAGCCACTACCAGGACCCCGTTAGGCAAGCCAAAGACTCTAAGGCTGTCTACGATCTGCCAAACGGTAGAATTTACACCGGCCTAAATCCACCTTCCGGTGCATCACTCAAGGGAATTCTCTATCCTCGTGCTGGAACAGTTGGAGGCTGTGGCTCTCACAATGCCCTCATCACTGTCTACCCACACGACAGTGACTGGAATTATATCCAGAGTATCACCGGTGACAGTTCATGGAGCGCCTCAAATATGAAAAAGTATTTTGTTCGTCTAGAACACGTCAACTACAACCCCAACAGCATTATTGGTCATGGCACCGACGGTTGGTTATGGACCGAGCGTGTTGATGTTTCGCTCGCTATCCAAGACACCAAGGTTATCTCCCAGCTCCTCAGTGCCGCAGCTGCTATGGGACAAGGCCTGCTCACTACAGTCCTCAGCTCTATCGCTAACCTTGCTCAAGTCCTTCTGGTTGACATGAACTCTGGTCTTCCTGGCCGTGACTCGCGGGAAGGGCTCTTCCAGATTCCCCTTGCGCGCCGTGACAAAGCTCGTATCGGACCTCGTGAATTTGTCCTTGACACAGCCAACGCCAAAAACGATGATGGCAGTCAAATGTATAAGCTTGACGTTCGCACAAACTGCCTTGTTACTAAGATCATTTGGGATACAACTGGCCCAAAACCAAAGGCTGTGGGCGTCGAGTTTATTGACGGCAAATCCTTATACCGTGCCGACCCACGCTCCGGCTCTGCCAGTGCTGGAACCCCGGGGAGGGTCACTGTAACCCGTGAGGTTATCCTCTCCGCCGGGGCTTTTAATACGCCACAGCTCCTAAAGCTCAGCGGTGTTGGCCCCAAAGCAGAGCTCAATAGTTTTCAGATCCCAGTCGTCGCTGACGTCCCTGGCGTTGGTACCAACCTACAAGATCGCTATGAAATCGGCGTCGTATCAGAAACTCCAACCGACTTCACCTTGCTCCAAGGGTGCACATTTGGCAATGGTAGCGATCCTTGCTTGGAAACCTGGAAGGAGCGCGATGTAGGAGCCTATGAATCGAACGGCTTTGCAGAGGCGATCATTAAGAAGACGAGCCAGTCAACTGGTGATCCAGACATCTTTATGTTTGCTGGTCCCCTTAACTTCAAAGGTTATTACCCAGGTTACGCCAATGATGCTGCCTCTGATCACCGTCACTGGACTTGGGCAATCTTGAAGGCGCATACTGGAAACACAGCTGGTACCGTCAAGCTACGCTCCACAGATCCCAAAGATACTCCAGTTATAAACTTCAACTACTTCGATACGGGAACTGCCTCAGCTGCCAATCGCGATCTAAATGCCATGGTTGAAGCTGTTAAACTCGCTCGCAAGATTAACAATAATCTTCCACCCCTCTCAGAGACTTTTACTGAAGAGTCTCCAGGTTTTCTTCTCTCCTCTACAGCTCAGATCCAAGAGCATATCAAAAACAACGCGTGGGGACATCATGCTTCCTGTACGTGTCCTATTGGTGCTGATTCAGACCCCAACGCTGTCTTGAACTCGAAATTCCAGGTTCGTGGTGTCAGCGGTCTGCGTGTAGTCGACGCCAGCGTTTTCCCGAAAATCCCGGGATTGTTCATCGCTGTGCCTGTTTATATGATTGCCGAAAAAGCCGCAGACATAATTCACGCTGCTTCTACGAACTAGATAAGTGCCATGAAAGTAGTCACGCAGTTCGTAATGTATATTAAAACTAGACTAGATTGATCCGATATGTACAAAATTCCTGTAATGGATTCATGTGTCTTGATACTAAACAAATGCTACTCTTACTGCTCCGCATACATCCGACTCCGATGCTCCAGATAGCCTTAGACAATCCACAAATTTAGACCTAGAATCGAACCCGATCTTAGCCATCTGAGGGTAATTTGCACGATTATCAATGAAGAACTCACGTTTAGCTTAGTCACTCCACGCCAGCTGGCTATGCTGCCAGTAGAACAACCCATCCTCTGGCACAATACAACAACTGCGTGAGATCTGTACGACGATCTAAACACTGCCATAAAATACTAAAAATCTATGAAAATTTTACTTACCAAGGATGACATTACGCATACTGCCCACTTCCTTGCTTTCTCTTTCATCCAATAAAACCTTAAATATATTGCCTTCTAGTAGGGTCCCTTCATCCCACTTTCAACACACCATACACTGCTTCTAGGTCCGTATGAATGACTGAGGACATCTTTCGATACCCAACTGTAGAGCGCCTCAGATCTCGCCATTTCGGCACGGTCGGCCGATTCGAAGCAATGAGGCTCGTCCCTTCGAATCAACAAAACCGCCCTGACCTCGACCTGCCACATGCGCAGCTAGCTCAAGTACGAGGTTCGGCTCAAAGACAAGGAAACAACAGAGCGGTCCCCGCTCCAATCGTGAGTGGTGATATTAACATGCAAAGCCAAAACGATAACAAGCCAGACAGTACACTCTTACGCTTCTTGGAGTATATAAACGGCACTTTGGCAGCTTGCGGCCATGACATCAACAATTTACCTCCATTCGCCCAAAATTTTATTCTCAACAAGGCGCCAGAGTTGAATCTTCATGTCTATACAGATGGCGATAAAATTCTCTGCGTTAGTCCCTACTCGATGTTGTTTGAGCACGTCGTACAGCGTCAGTGCCAAGTTCGCACGCTTGTAGAGTCAGAGACCAGTGCCTTCCCATCAAAACCCACCCAACACATAAAAATACTCGACAATTCGGTAATTTACCCACAGGGGACTTCACTAGAATTTTTCTCCCATCTCTCAACCGAGCAATGGAGAGAATGGCATCGCGGTCATTCGGCTATCGGAGGGGGGCCCCAAGATATCAGAAGCCCACGTATACTACGTATACCGGAACCTGTGTACGATATTATGGGTTTCCGTTATATGCCCAGGGATTCTATAGAAAATGTTATCGGAAAGGCCCTTCGTATTCACGACTTGATATCTAGTACCATTGAGCCAAAACTCAAACATGGTTCACAGCTCAAAAAAATATCCTCTGAGTTTGTAACCAAGGCCCAGAATGTTTTTATGCAGCGGAGCTTCATTTATCTGTATTTCCGAGCCTTACAGCTACGGAATACTGTCGACCATGCCGCAACAGAGGTACCTCGTATCTGCTACCCAAAAGATATCGATGCCTATGAGCATTGTGAACTCAGTGGGACACATCTCGGACCTGGCAACTGGCAGAAGACAATACTCGACGCCCTTACCGAGATTGAAACGTTGCGATACCAGATTAAAGAAGCTGTTCAAGAACTCGAGGAGCTCTGCGGTAGTTACTCTGTCGATATAGAAATATTTTACTACAAGTTACTCGTACCATACGGTAAACAGCCCAACCCAGAGAAACTGCAGTTGTTAGAGGACGTACACCGATTAGCAACCCTGTTCATGTTTTCGCTATGTTTCATACCAGCTCATTTACCCGACATCTTCCTCGGTGCTCATTTGATGCTTTATATTCTCCAGAATCATATGGATGCAGCTGCGAGATCTCTTGATAAAGTTCTCCTGCTAGATGATATCCTAGATCGAATCCGGAGTCAAAGCTGTCAACCGGGGTCTCAGATCCCGCCTATCTTACCCAGCGAGGCGCCGCTGCGACACAAGTATGATTACAGATGCAGTTGCGCCTTCTGTGGCGTTGAAAGGAAGAGCAGGAGCAAGGTATCCACTGCGATTGCCTCTGGCCTTTCTTGGTTTAAGGGACGAAGATTTTATCCAGACTAGGAGAAATTTGAAGAGGCATTACTCTTTCTCCTCGGTCCTTTTTTTTGAACCTCATGGCTTTTTCGTTGCGCGTGCTCTCATTTCTTTTTTGGATTGATTAATTGCTCCGGACTATGATTTCGAGTTCCAGATTATGAGGTCTTCGCGCTGATAATCACTGTACGGTCTTCTGTGTCAAAATTCCCCCACTTTTGTGAAGTTTTTCATTTTTGCTTATGGTTCATAGCTTAATATCACCCTCGGAGTCAGGCAAGCGCGAGAAGAAGAAAAGTTCATTCAACAAAAAACTCAGGTCAGTAGCCATTACGGTCGGCTAGCAAAGCATTTCACTGGTAATCCATATACGCAACAAATGCAAAGGAGAAAAAATATGAAACTACCAAAAAAAGGCAAAGAGAAACGCTCCAAACAAATTTTCTACATCTCTTATATCTTTTTTTGCTTAAAATTCTCGGGTTGTCATTCCATGTTCTCACCTGGTCATGCAAGTATACTGTACTTGTTTTTTTTTCGCTTGCTGTGTTGTTTGGGTTTTTGGTCGTTTCTGGTCTGGTACCCAGACGTCGCAGTCGTTTCCCCAGTTTTATAAGTATGGTCATCGTTTACATTGAAGGTGTGCTTTTGACAATGTTTATGTATTCTGTTCCCTAGTATCGGTTCGCCTCGAAGGAAGTTTTGGTATGAAACTCATATAATAGTTAATGGCAATATATAATTTATATTTTTGACATGGGAGGCGTGAAAGAAAAAAGAAAAAAGTAAATCATTCAAGTTACTTCTTCTGTATCTTCTTAGACCTCAAGACGTATGGATTTTAGAGCAAATGTCCGGCATGTTGGAGGAGGCAAGGTTGTCTCATAAATAGACATTCGAACGTCGGATGCCAGGATGGTTTCCACGGAAAGTGTTGCAACACAGTTGTTGTATTTTTTGCGTTGCAGATGCAACTGGAGCGGAAAGGGTGGTGTCATGTCAGTCAAGATTAAACCAGTTCCCGCGATCTCGATCCACAGAGTTCTCTATTGAATAACAGGGCGTACGCAGGATGCAGTTTACATAAAAGCTAATGATTCGTATGATATGGTTAAAATTTTATTCGCGTTCTGTAACGCCCCATATAACCCAGTTCACGTCTAGGTTTTAACTTCGACTTTAACTTTTTCGATATTTAACCTCAGCGCAGGTCTCAGGGCTAACTGGACCATCAAATCGGCATCGCTCAAGTTATTTCGTGAATTTCATAAACAAAAGGGAAAGACTGTCTGCATTACCATGTTACAATGTATTTAGAAGTAGATGTGTGCACGTTTCTGTGAATGATCAGACGCATAATTTAGGAAATATTCAAGCCAAGAAGCCGATATGCAGTATATCGTCCATCCCAGTTTCTAGAAGCCTCGCCGCTCCCTTCTCTCGCAAGCCAACCGACACGATACAGCGTTAACGCGAGAAATACCATGAGACTTCCAATACAGTAAACCGGTTAGCAGATCATCCAATTCTAATTGGAATATGCTCCGCTAAGTTAAGCACCTAAACGGCTACATTTGCAGTGATTCCTCTTAGTCCTATCTTTTCGAAAGAAGTAGGGATTTAAGGTTTTTCAATACTTGCTCCCAACAATCCACACCCATGACTGATAACAAGAGATTTGAAGAATATGGTTGGTTTTTCTAAGCATTCATACCTCCTGGCCCATTGAGGGATACATATAGCCAGACTTAAAATGATATTCTCTCTTAAAAGTCAGCAACCAGCTTGAATCTAGGTAGATCGAGAGAACCCCAGATATTCTATACTTTGCCCTCGGTAGAGGAAATGTAGGCGCTCTGGGGAATGGCTTTGGATATGCATTAGCTACCTGCGATGTGCCGACCTGCATACCGGCCGATGAGCAAGTCGAATAGCGGCAACGATAAAGGTAAGCTTATTCCCTTCTCATCGTATTCGTCCTTACCTTTTACGGGGCAGTAACAGCCCGTTGGGCACAAAGCAAAGCATTCATGCATGGGTCCGGCCAGATTAGCATCGCCACAATGAGGATTTGTTTGCTGTGGGGCAATGTAATTATAATTCCGGCATATTTTCGCGTACGAGGTTTTTTTTCTTTTGGACCCTTTGAGCATGCTATCAGGCCATGTTAGTTTCGAAAGCTCGTCTCCCTGCGGTCGGGCTTGAAGCGAAGTAACAGGATATCGCTCATGTATAGCTGAGCACGGCTGCAGATAAGGGATATATCGGATACATAAAATTTTTAATTTGAACGACATGAGAGAATATAAAACGGAATGTCAAGACAAAGAAGGCCTGAGCTTGAAATTGGAAAAAAAAAAAAAAAAAAAAGGACTTGGCGATGTCAGAATGGGACCATGGATGCATCACGCAGTAATCTTGTACTCCCCAACAAAAAAAAAAACAATAATAGTAAATAATGAAATAGTAAAATAAATAAGCGAAATAAGCGAGGCCGTGAACATTCCGTCCGAATTATCCATCAGTTCACAATCCAGGAAGCTCAAAGAGACATTGCAGAGAGGCTTTGATTTCAAATCTAGAATTTTGCGCAATTCCAGCGCGGGGACGTCTGTACATGTCCGGGAGTATTTGCTAGTAAGTATACTGGGGCGGCGCTAGCTAAACTGGGACGAATATCGGTCGCCCAAGGGTCTAAAGCTAAAGACACAGATAAAATCTCACAATTAAGGGCGGAGTTTCCCCAGGTCTTGGGAGCGTTATAGAAAGAACCTAATGCATCGATACCTAGATGCAATGGTGGGGTTAATTCTGAACTGATGGGTTTTTAACGACGCTAACTTAGCTTCCTGAGCCAGTCGCTGGACATTATTTTCAAGCAAAATATACTTCGGCTGACTTCGGAAACTCGTCTCGAGTCGCAAACATAAAAATTGAGGGGTTGTTGTGGGGAATTTCGCCATCTCCGTGGCTAAGGGCCCAAGCCAACTACCAGAGTCGTTAGAAATTACTATTTCTAGTAATACTTCTTAAAACTTCTCCATATTGAAGTTTTTTAGAGCTAGAGAGAATGAATAGTATCGGTGTCTCCGGGTCTCGCCAAGACCTATGAGGACGAGATGGGCTAGCCCCACCCAATCATAGTGTGGTTTGGTCGAGGACGCATCTAACCGCCAGTTGGGTGGGACCTTTTTCCTTTCTGAACTATGGAGGTGTGGAGGGGCTGTTGTGCTCCTTCCTAAATCTGGTTCGCACATTTGATGACGCTAGTTTCAATGATCTACGGTCGTTTGGGCACTTTCGCCGGAATCGCAATTGGAAGCATCAAAGAAGGCTTTTAGAAAAGCGCAGAAAGAAATGGGTGACAGGCTAAACCGTTTGCAGATCCATGAGAAGGAAAAAATTTTCAAAAGGCGAAATGCATGAGTCGTTATAAAAAAAGATTCTAAGCCTAGTCGGCTCGAGTATCGTTAATTCGTTCAAGACGCAGAAATGCCTCACGATATCTTTTATCAGCGTCGCCGGTCTTTGGCCGATTTCTGGTCTCAAATGTATGAGGCTTATTCGATTTATCGGTCACTGTTCGGGATACCGAAAACGGTCGGATGTGTTGACAGGAAGCGTCGGCTCCGTTTCAGACTTGCACAGAATTGTTGATATCTTTGTCGAAACCCAGTCGAGTCAATTACATTGGAATTGAATCGTTGATATCGTAATTATCCAATATATGCAATATATTAAGAGACCGAGCGATTAAACGGGACTTTTGTCGCTGACATCATGGGTGTCTATTAGAATGGGAATTTGCATTGTTCTTCAGGCCGCTTGCAGAACTCGATCCGCCTTCCATATTCTGGGAATATGTCAGCGTGACCCGTTCTGAAAAGGTTCCTGTCTACTTCGGAAAACGGTACCCAAAACGAGTCGCACCTCCGAGAGCTCTCTGAGGGACGCGGCTGGTTTCACAAGCGACTCTTTTTTCATTCTGAGGTGCACGTGAGGTATCATGAAGGTTTGACTGAAAAGGTTTGACTGAAAGCTTGCAAAGTGCCTGACGTACCAGCCATCACCTGCAGAAAGTTACATTTCGAATAGGCCAAGCACTCGTGTTTGGGGCGTATTCCAGCGTCGGCCTACTGTAGTGGGGCAAGTTCCGGTCTACCGACTTGGATTACCGATGCATCTGTCCAGCACCCCGTCACCCTCGAACACAAATTTTTTCCTCTTTTCGATTTCACATGCATAGCTCGTCATGCTGCAGGCTTGTACTATTACGTTAAAATTACAGAGTGTGCAACAGGAAGCGGCAGTAGCAGTAACAGCAGGATTCATTAATGATCCTATCTATGCAATGTCGCTCGTGTCTTCATATGAACGGTGAAGGGTTCTTGAAAAGATGAGTTTGATGCAAAACCTCACGCGACGGGTACACCTCAGGGTTTCTAATGCCAGACGTTGTGCGATAGGAAGTTCGCTAGGGTAATCGAGTAATACTGAGAGCTAACCGCCAGTATGAGATGGAACTAAACTAAACTATACTAAACCCAGAGCTAGAAACGAGGAGGAATATTATTTTTTTATTTGGTTTCGTTTGCTAGTAGGCATGTCAGCTGCGCCGCAAGCTTCGAGTCGCGGATCGAAACGGTAATCATGGTGCAGAAATCTATCTCGTATCGTCGTGTCCAGTAGCATCGGAGATTATTGATGTTGGAGTCGGCCGAAGGATCGAATTCGAAGAAGCGAAAGGTTCAATTGTGGATTCCTCTCCGACAAACATGTTTCTACGTTTTCGTGTTGGGAAAGCCATCCAGATTGCATTGCGATGCGCAGCAGACGGCAAGCTGACAAGCCGTGGGCGTGCGAATCGGAATGAAACTATCAAAATTTAAAAAGCTGCCGCTTCAAGGCCAATGCAGCAATCTGGCTCCGGGACCCTTGTCAGCAGAATCAAAGGTCCTCTCTTTAAGGGGCCACAGACAGATGCTCACACCGATATCGATCCATGGAGAAAACAGGTACATGCACAGCTGGGCAGTATTTTGCTTTATTTTGCTTTATTTTTACACAATAGATTGCGAATGGGAAAGCTACCTCGTGGCCACCCAGGGCAAAGAGCTATGCTCGATTACGCATAGCCAACGGGCTGTCTTGGGCAGCCCAGAAGAAGCAACAAACACTGGACGAGCGGTTGGCGGCTGGCCATTGGTGCGCTATTTCCCCATAATCTGGGCTCCATGTTTCCCTTCCCGAGACCCATGCTCGAGTCTGCAACTGGAAATGCTCGTGCAGCAAATATTATTACGCTGGAGCGATTTTCACGTTCTAACGGCAGGTTCCTGCTCGTCCCCAAGTTACTTGGTACTCGTGCTTGTGCCTGCCTTCGGATACTTTCCCTTAACGGAGAAGGCGTGTGTGTGAGCAAAGCTAGCTTTCGGAGGGGCCCAGGTTAAGTCATCGTGGTTGACATTCTTTCCAAGCACAAAAAGTGGATCTCGTCTCAGTCGCCTTAAACATTTGGGCGGTTGCTTTATTATCAAGCTCCCTCCCCCGGATTTTTTTTATTTTACTTTCTCCAGCTTCCAGCTGAAACCTTCCTTCTCTAATAAATTTGCTCTGAATCCGGGGAATGTGTACTATCTGGGATATCTCGCTCTGGTGTTATTCAATATACTAATAATCCATTAAACTTTCGACGTTAACATTCATGATACCTCGTTCTGTTCTTCCATTCTCGAATTAATCCGATTTTATATCTGCCCTTCCCTTCGTCCGCAGCCGAACCGCAACACACAAAACTAACATCCGCTCAACCCTTCGGCTCCAAGTAAATTATAAGTAAACATGCCGTCTGAAGCGACTGTCGAGAAGTCCGAAACCACTCTCAAGGACAATTCTATTTCGCCAGTCGCAGGTACTAAAAGATCCGCTCCTGTCGCCGGTATGAATGCAAACGGGCGGCCCATCAAGAGGCGGGCTTCCAAAGCCTGCCAGTGCTGCCGTGCTAGAAAGGTCCGCTGCAATGTCGTAGAACACGGTGCGCCCTGCACCAATTGCCGACTGGACAATGTAGATTGCGTTATCACAGAAAGCAAAAGAAGATCGTAAGTGAAAAAAATCCCATCACTCAAATTAATGGTCTCGAGACTTTTAAGCTAATAACTTTTGGGTAGAAATGCCGCTGTGGACAAGCCCGGAAAGGCAAAGAAGAAGGCACAGGTTGTCGTGCAGCCAGTTTCTCCCAGTTCGAGCTCTCACGAAGACTTCGCTGAGGATAGAGAAGAACACATTCCAATCTTCACATGTATGCTTTTTCCTCGATAGTATGCCATCGTATGATATTCCTGTTTACTGATCTATCAATCCAGATCCCACACAGACTCTAGAGACTATCGACGAGAACGGACGAGAACGGAGAAAGTCATCGGTGGCACAATTCGCCAGCCGGGCTAATTATAATCGCTTGATTTCGCAACAACCTTCCCCATCAACCACCACCTCATCCGCCTCCCGCCCAATCCGCGTCCCTAGCTATGAGATCCTCACCAAGGATTTGCCATCCTACATCAAACCGACTCCCACCAGACTAGCCCCCGATGATGTAGACTATCTTGTAAGGAAAGGCGCCACTTCAATTCCTTTGGAGCCTTTTCGTCAAGAATTAGTGGATTGTTACTTTTCATACGTTCATCCCTTCATGCCACTCATCGAAGAGGCCGACTGGAGAAAAACCACCTCGAGAAGCTGGGAAGGATTTGACCCAACTAGACACAAGGATGATCGAGTCAGTCTTCTGCTCTTCCAGGCCGTGCTATTTGCTGGCTCGGCCTTTGTAAAAATGGAGAGCCTCCGAGCTGCCGGTTACACGTCTAGGAAAAGTGCAAGAAAGGCATTCTTCCAGCGGACGCGAATGCTCTACGATTTTGACTGGGAGCAAGATCGGATCTCTCTCATCCAGGCATTATTACTAATGACCTACTGGTACGAGACCCCAGATGACCAGAAAGATACCTGGCATTGGATGGGCGTCGCAATTTCTCTCTCGCACACCGTCGGACTCCACCGCAACCCCATCAACTCAAACCTCAGCCCCCGCCGACAGAAATTATGGAAACGAATCTGGTGGAGTTGCTTCATGCGAGATCGACTAGTTGCCCTAGGAATGAGACGGCCTACACGGATAAAGGATGAGGACTGTGATGTTCCCATGCTCACACTCGACGATTTCGGTTTAGCATCAGACAGACACGAGCTCGCAGAGGCACTTTTCGGTGGCGATTTTGAAGGGCAGAAGAAACGGCGGAGGGAGAGAAGTCTAGCTCTTCTCTGTATCGAGAAGGCAAAGCTCTGTGTGCTCATCGGACATGTCCTGACCGTCCAATACTCGGTTCTTAATAGCGTGGCCACGAAGGACGGTGTGATTGATACGACTAAAAGCCTCATGCTCTTGACCCCAAAAAAGACTGATGTCGAAGTATGCGAAGTCAAACTTTGTGACGAACAGCTTAATGATTGGCAGCGAAAACTCACACCAGAGGCATACTGGAGGCCCGCTAGCAGCTTGCTAGAAGATATGGACCCGTGCATTCTGTTGCACAGAAATCTCCTTCACATGGTCTATTTGTAAGTTCTTTCTACGAAGTCCGAACTTATGAAAGATATCCACTGACTTGAGCTACAGCACAACCGTGAGCGCACTACATCGGCCACAAGTTCTTCCATCCGCACCAGCACCATGGCCAGCTCGAAACCGCGCCCCAGAACTCCAAGAAATCTCTCGCAAGAAAGTTCGCCACGCAGCACACGAAATCACACGCCTAGCAGAAGAACTCATCGAATACGATCTCGTCCGATATCTCCCAACCGTCGGAGTCACCGTCATGCTCCCAGCTGTTATCATCCATCTTCTCGACGTCAAATCCTCATCAGCAGTAACACGCGAACTATCCCTCCAAGGCTTCGGTCTCTGCATGCAGGTCATGCAAGGGCTGCGCCAAAACTACGCAGCAGCCGACTTTGCAACACATTTCCTGGAAGCAGCGGTCAAGAAGGCCAATATCCAAATTATGGTTCCATCACGGCAACGGTTCCCCACGGCAGATGACGCGATGAGGGCTTTGAATCGGCAGCGGGCGATGCTGGTCAAGAGGGGCGTACAGATCATGCAGGATAATTTGTATGTGCCAAGAAGTGAGGGCATACTTGGGCATGTCGACATGGGTGTGACGGTCAGCGTGGGACCTGAAACGCCGAGGGAAGACATAGAGATGGGAGATGGGAGAGCCGGCGTGGATCACAATAATCTTAGAGAGAGGATTGCCGCTTTCCTAAACGAGGAGTCCGAAATTGCCCGAGAGGAAAACCCTATCGTCAGCGGACAAGTGCCGGAGAAGTCCATCGCTGACGGTCACCCGATGAACATTGATCTCAACCAGCTGTTGTTGAAGGATCCGGATACCGACCTCGCGCTTGAAGATTATTCGCCAAGATCTTCTACCGAATCTCACAAGCAATTCTCGGGCAGTGAGTTGAGCGAAAATATTCTCGACAACATCGATAGTCTCTTTGTTGATGAGAATAATGACCCTTTTCTCGGATCATTTGACGGACAGGGTATGGGGGAGGGCACTGACTTTTCGTTAGAGCTGAGTCTTATGACCGGGGTTGTCGAGGATGGTGGATTTGAGCTCTTGAATACTGATGGCGATAGCTCAGCCGAGACCTCGGCGGAAGGCACTGCCAAGTTGATGGATAGTGTAGAATTTGACTTTGACAAGGTAATGGAAGGCTTGTAATGAGATACCTCGGGAATATGCGGGTGAGGCAAATCCACGAGGTATTTTCTTCTTTGTTTCGTTTCCTGCAATTATGAGTTTAATGTAAGAAACGGATGTTTCGAAACGCACTTTTTGGTAATATGAACTTCCATTTCGCTCAATTTTTCATTTTCATTTTAGCGTTTACAGCCGCATACATAGTGGCTTTTTTTTTTTCGCTCATGTCGATATTGCATACATGTACATTTTTATGATACCCATGCTTGGGCCACAGAAAAGCATTTGTTATTTATGATTCTTATATTTGGTTCAGGCTCGATTCAATTTACTAGGGATGAGGCCTATGGGAAATAGTTACCGAAAAATAATAACGAAAAAATATTTTAAGCCGAAGCTAGCTCTTGTATCTTTAACTGTGATCTGTGCTCTCCCCGGTTTCTTGCAAAGATCGGGCCTGGTACGAAGGCTTGCATTCCGTAACCTGTCAGGGCATTGCCACGTTTCCATATCAGACGAGCGCTGACCCATGTTTCTGGTTTCCTTTCTGCAGACAATTTTGAGTCGAAAAGATGTCTAGATGTTCCCGGGATGTCAAGAACTCATGTTGCAAGGCAAGGATATAGGCTACGACTCCCGGTATACCGCGGTCGCGATATACTCCGGTGATACATCCTTGACTAGGGTTTGTTACTTGTTCTATAACGGTGGCTATAGAGGACTTGTTTATTACGACTCCTTTGAGCTTAGTTTCGCTCTTGCTGTTGCCATATATTATTGTTCAAGTAGTACAGAAACCGCCAGTTGCAGCTAGCCCATGGAATTTTGAAAGCTGCATGTCCGCATCCTGTCTCAAAATCACGATGGAATACATAATCTGAGCGTGCTTCAACGTTACCATTCAATCAAAATCAAACGTCCTCGCTTCTGTCATGCACGAAATTTAAAGTTGACTGCCGAAATTCAATCCCGCTTGATTCCAGCCTTCCAATTTATTGCAACATCACACACTAAGCTTTACTCTGCAATTCCCACACATCCACACAGCATGACACGCGAAACGTGCACCCAGCTTCTCAATAAATAATCTCACTAAATGGACAATAATTAGTATCGTTTATCGTCGAATACTGAAGCAAGTACGACACCCACTTCCCACCACCCCGGACTAGTAGCCCCTCTTTTTTTCCTATCCAATATTAATGCCCTGTAATCTTAACACAAACTATCCCGTCCCCAAAAAAGTTACCGAGGCATCTGCACGGGAAGGCCTGCTCGCCTGCCTTGCATGGTGGGGCCACTTGCATAAATACCGAGGTATAACCTGTTTTGGAAATTAGACAGATGTGGGCTGGTCGTCTGACCAATCAGAGACTTTGTGGTACTAAGGTGGGGCACAACGCGGATCGTATCGATTGCGGTGAGATGCAGCAGGGGGGTGAGATGTGCTTTAGGTAGGGTAATGTAGCCTTTTGGCGATAGTCTGTTCGTCCTCAGTGTGTAAAACAAGCAATGTAACACTCAAGCTGTTGGGTGCTCTTGGGTAATTATAGGCTCAGCCTCGGACTTAGCGTTTGAGCCGGGGCCAATTGATGGGTGATTATATCGATGAGATCCGGTCCGAAGGCTAAAGACTGGATGAATGGCTCGGTTCGTTATTGTTTTCGATAATATGCGACGGTTAAGTTTCTTGGATGTATATCTGCCTGTATTTTTCTTTCTGTTGGAAATGTGTGTGTCCTGATTCAGTTGATGCAATTTTATATTGCCATGTGCGAAGCCGTTCCATTCGATATAACAGGTTTTTTCAGATTCATAATTGATGAAATTTGAAGGTGTGAGCTGCACGCATGACAGAGTCAGGCTCCTGCAGGAAGTGTATTCGCTTTTGGCCGACACGAAAAAGCAATGCTTGTTAAACTTGCACCTAGGCATTGATCCATGAAGAACGTATATGCAAGGGGTTATCGAGCCTCGGGTTTCGTAGGACTCTAGTAGCTGTTATATTTGAGGCTCTGGAACTGAAACAGGTGGAGAAAACGTTTAAGCTACCCGAGACTCAAAAATATGGAGCCGGCCCTCGGTGAACCGTTTTGAACATCCTCGGTCTTCGCCTGGTTATTTTGGTGAAGTATGGCATGCAAGATCTAGAACTCTGGTACTGATTTAGCGTTGTCGCTTGGCTGCATGCTGCAGGAATAAGGATGTAACTAAGAAAATAGCTCATCAGGCGGCCAGTTGCATGGTCCCACTTGATGAAATCTTATCGAAGAGATCTCTACCTCCTGGTTAATAATATCTGACAGTTTTTGCCGACGTTGGCTGTGGGCCATACCGTGAACCGAAGCCCACCGGACACCTCGGGAATTAATACCACCGGGGTTGGCTCTTGGCTATTGGTTGTGTAACTTCAACTACCGCGCGTCTGTACAGTGTTTCCCAGGAAATGAGATGCGTCTACAGATTATTTCAGCCAATACTACCACCAAAGATACAGTCTATGATAATTTGATGTTACTTAACTTATAATAAGCGAATGTACAATGGAATATACAATTCAAAATCAGGAAAGATATTTATGGGTTTGTTTCCTAACCTAAGTCTGAAACAAAAACGACGTCCTGCGCGCCTGCGCAGACTGAAAGAACGGAGCAGAGATACATTGAACTGATCAGCTGATAGCGTCAGCGCAAGACATGCTATATACGTCTCTTTGACGGTCCTGAAGCTTCATGGGTTCCCAAAGTAAGCTCCAGGAGCTTGCTTCTAGAACACCCACAATCACACACACACCTCCTCCATGCTCCATAGCCTGCATAAATTAATCTCCGGCTTCAAGAAACTTCTCATACGCAACCCTAAGATAATACAGAGCTAGAATATCCCTGCCGATCTCTACTACTAGCTTCAAACATGCTAGCAAGTAACCCCAGGTACCCTTAGGGCTGGCAGCCTTAGTTTCCGGACTGGAAGTTTTTAACTTATCGACAGGGCTACGTTAGCTGTTTGCTTAAGACTCTTGGTGTCATCGACGAGGGGTTTGACATTGGCATCATATTTACAGGCATTAGGTAATTGATTCGTCAGCTTCCGCTGCATCGTGGATGCAAACTAACTTTCTCGCTCCTGCAGGTACGGAACAGAGGCCGGGATTGCTCAAGAGGAAATGGATAGAGACTCGACAGGGTTTCACGGTATGTCCCATCCCGCATTCTGCAGTACCAAGATATACAGATAGCCTTGGCTGGCAGGCTGCAGCTAGATATATAGAAATTGGTTGGTGAATAGTTTTTAAAACTAATGTGGGTGCCTTCCTTTAGGTTCATCGGAGATCTTGGCTGCCCCGCTCGTTTCCCTAGAAAGCTCGGATATTTCCTTGATTGAACTTACGCCATCGGAAAGCGAGGATGGAGATGTGTCTAATCTTATGGATTCCGCGGAATTTCACTCCCGTATGAGTTTTCTTACCCTTGGTTCTTCTTATTTTGGTATGATTGTTGACATGTTACTCTCTGGAATCAAAGAAAACTTGAAAATAAAACTAGCTATGAAAGAAGGAGAACTACAAAACTTAGAGGGAGATATTGCTTCGAAACAAAGGCTGTGTGAAGAGTTGAAAGACGAAATCCGAGACTTGAAACTTGAGATCGAGGGTGACACGCAATGGGAGCCCCCTCCGTTTAGCCTATCGATGATTTGGTAGAGCGCCTTTTGACTCGTGGTATACAAGTCTTCGGACTTCTGAAATGCCCCAGAACGAGCCTTTGTGTGTACTACCTATGACTATCCTGTAGTTTGACGGAGAATTGGCTTTTAATATTGATTGCTCTGTGTTGTGTCGCGTGGGGGGTTTGTATTCGCCTGAGCTTGGCTGCCAATTGGCCCAATTAAAGAGGCGATAAATGAAAATAGCTTCTCTCCATCCGAAAAGATGATACATTAGTTACCCGGAATGATGAACGAAACTTGCAATATTTGAGGTTCAGGGGTATCTTGATCGATCGGTTACTATAGACTCGCATCTACCTTGATATATTTCCCTGTGTCGTGGCTTTGACTTGCATCGCGGCGCCACAAATCCCGACTACCGACATAGGTACATTTGCGGAGTAAAAGCTTAAAAAGGTTGGGAGTAGGCGCAGCAAGGATGCCCGATGTTAAACTTCTGCGAAAATCTCTGCGACCCGGCGGGTGGGCGCCCAAACCAGACACTTAATTTGATCATCTTAAGATCTTGTTAATGGCAAGGTCGGCAATGTAATAACACACCCAGATTTTAGCGACACCAATACTTAACGAGCATTTGATGCATACTTCGACCGATGAGCATCAGACAGGTAATTACAAATGGTCGTGTAGTTTCATTCCCTGATCGAAGGCCATGGCCAGATTTTAGCTCGCTGCGGATGGGCCGTACAGCCGTGATATCAGTGACATCATGTAGAAAACCCCGCGCGACCAGGGTATCAACAACGCGCAGCCACGCATTGCTGCGGGCGCTGACACGGCACAATAGTACCATATTATGTCACGATGGAGAACAACCGTCGGCGCCCGGCAAAAGACTGGAGTTTCTTGAATCTTATATATTTGCTGCGGGTTCAGGATGATGGAATCTTCGATATCCATCGAGGGCAAGTGTTCTGAGGACATCTCTCCTCTGTGAACGCGCGCTAGAAATTCCAGGATGAGGCTCCCAAACACTATCTTGCTACTAGTCTCATTAGCTACGACAGCGTATTCCGAAATCCTCGACACAACGATTGATGCCGGGATAGTCAGAGGCACCACATGCGCCAATTCCACGTCCTCTCAATTTCTCGGTATCCCGTATGCCATCCCGCCAGAAGGCGACTTGCGCTGGGAAGCACCACTGAAATACAATGGCACATTCAGAGGAGGGGCACTAAAAGCCACTACCTTTGCTCCAGTATGCTACCAGTTCGGCGCTAACAACACCCAGTCCGAGCCCGGACCGTATTCAGAAGATTGGTAAGATGTCTCGCTTTTTTCGATATATGCATAAAGCACTCAGCTAAAAAAATATGCAAAATAGTTTATACCTAAACGTTTGGGTTCCGGAAAACGCCAGCAATAGCTCGGCTGATCTCCCAGTTAAAGTATGGATACACGGCGGATCCAACACTGGAGGCAGTATTAAGAACCCTCAATTTAATGGCTGTGATCTCGCAGAACACGGAGCTGTCGTGGTCAATATCGCCTACCGACTCGGTCCTCTTGGCTTCCTTGCGCTCGAGAGTGCTGGTATCGCCGGAAACTTTGGAATTCAGGATATTCTTCTCGGTTTGCAATGGGTTCAAGACAATATTGCAAGCTTTGGCGGGGACAAGTCCAAGGTTCTCCTCTTCGGACAGTCTGCAGGTGCGATGGATACGTGGATCATCAGCACGCTTCCGCAGGCGCCGAGTCTGATGCGAGCTGTTGCCATGCATAGCGGTGGAGGCCCTGATTTTCAAACTAATGCATCTGCACAGGCCGGTGGGGCCGCTTTTGCAACCGCAGGGAACTGTGGTCTTACTGATGTAAGTACCGCTCTTTCTAAAAGCTATAAATCGATGATGGTAGATTAGTACTAATATAAAGTCTAGGGTGCATGTCTGCGACGGAAAACCCCCCAACAGCTACTTCAAATCGCCAATGCACCCAAAACCCCCCGGTCATTTGGCTTCACAATAGTCCATCCAAGTATCCAACCCTTCGTTGACGGTAAAATCGTCCCGGTACAGCCATCCAAAGCAGGAGTTCAGGTCCCAGCTCTATTCAGTTATACCATCAACGAGGGCGAATTCTTCGTACTTTTACAAGGAAACAACCCTGCAGACGTTACCGAAGCCGCATTCGATTCCTACTTGAAATACGAATTCGGTCCGCTTGCTGACGAGATTGCAGCCCAGTACCCAATATCTGCCTTTTCATCGTCACCGTACCCGGGATTCACGCGAGGGTCGCAGATAATTACCGATTATGCCATGAAATGCCCTGCGTACAGGGGACTTACAACGGCTGCAGCGAAGGGGATACCCGCCTGGACATACCTGTACGACCATCGAGCCTCTTGTCTTCTCTTCGAAGGCATACCCGCCGAGATTGTAGATATACTTGGCCCCAGCCACGCATTCGATATCCCATATCTCTTCTCGCATACCGACGGTCTACCGATACCAAGGGGCAACTGTGTTTTAAACGGGCAAGAAAAGGCGGCGAGTTTGCTTGCTGTCGATGCTATGACTTCGTTTGCTGCCAACGGGAACCTATCGACTGATGCGTTCGCCTGGCCGACATTTACGAATGACAGCTATCAGGGTTTATTTTTCGGACAAACCACCACGGAGATTGCTTCCCTCGCATCGAATTATAGCATTTGCGAGTTTTGGACGGAGGTAAATGCGTTGATATTACGGGCGGCGGAGACGAACAGTACCAGTATTACGAAAGAGATCCCAACCGGTATTCCGACAGATGTTCCAGCTAGTCCAACGATCTCACAGACGTCGTCACCATCTGCCACGACGCCAAGTGAAGGGTTTAAGGCCGTTAAGGCCATGGGGAGAGTATCTGTCATCGTGGCTGTTGTTGTTGGGTATTTCTTAATGCAGGTTGTCTAATTTAGTAGCAAATTCTTGGTCTGTTACGGGTGTTCTCGGCCGATAATTGATTTTATTGCTGGAGAGTTTAATTGCATAGAGTGGATAAGGTGGTAACGATATGAAGTTCGCTTATTTTTGTATTTGTGTATTCATAGACATACCCGATAGAGGCTAGTTTTATGTACGGGATGGACTTTGCCGATATCGATACCACATCGCAGATATCAGCGAAATCTCGAGTAATTAAGTAGGTTTAGAGGTGGCAATAAATGGAGCTTGGGAGTTTTTAGTGGAGCCAATAGCTCAAAGAAGCCAGACATTACCCAATTGGACAGCGTATAAGCATAGCTGGGTGAACAATTAAAGATACTTTTAAATGCTGTGATGTCTTAATTATGGTATATATAAAAAAAGCTAAATCCAGGCCCATATATCACCTATCTTGAACGGATCCTCAACTTCCTTCGGCTCCGGCTCCGGCTCCGGTACATATGCCACGCGCTCGGAATTCTCCACCAAAAAATCATCAATAGCCTTCGAAACCCTCCACAGCAGCTGCCTACTATCAACGCCAGCTGCCTCCACCGCCGCATCCGGAATCTCCATCATGATGCCAACTTGATTCCTCATCCAGAAAATCTCATTCGTAACCGGCTTCCCCAGACAATAATGCCCCACATTCCCAACCTTGACAACGTCCCTATCCTTCAGGAAGAACTTTTGTATCAGATGCTTCAGCGAACTCTGCGCTTGTAGCGTCGATTTCCACACATATATGCTAATATACCCGTCGTAGTCTACCTCGTCTTCTCCTCTTCCACTATTGTCGCCGCAATCGCTATTCGGATCGCTGATAAACGTATATTCGAATCTCGCGGGATCCTTGAATAGTCCGTCGTCGTCGTCTGCGTGGTCCACGTCTTCGTCATCTTCGTCGTCTTCTTCTTCAGACTCGGACCCAGTGTCCGACCAATCGATTTCTCCGCGGCCAAAGTCTCGAACGGTGGGGAGCGCTGATTTCAGCACGTTTTCGAGGTCGGATACGCGGGCTTCGAAATCGACGGTACATCTTGTGTAGTGGCCTGATATCGCGGATGTTCTGAAGCTTTCAAAGGCGCTCTCGGCGCGGCCTTTGTAGTTCCGGCGATCGAGCGGGCAGGATCTTTCGTCCCGGGTTGTGGGTGGCATACACGGCATTGTATTGTGAAATTAAATTAAATGGCGGGAATGAAATATGTATGTATGTATTTTTGGTAAAAGCTTCGGTGTCGAGCTCTGGTCTATCAAAGCGTCTTGGGTATAGTACTATAGTATACTAGGAGGGAGCTGAGCTGAAGAAAGAGGAAATTTAAATTTCTATTTGCAAAATGTTGTACATGGGGAAAAAACTTGGAGAAAGGCTCTATGATGCCAGCTGGACAAAAACACTGCGTCTACGTGGAGGAGGGGAAGGGACGGGGTTATTAATACCGTGGAGGGGTGGTTTTTGGGGGGGGTAAAAAAAAGACAGAGATTATGTGCGATTATGCGAGGAGGTTCCGTCGGATTCGGGGCCCTGTTGACCAGAAGAAGGAGTTTGAATCTGAGCCAGCTGGACGGTACCTTTTGTGTTGTGTTACGTTGGGATTGGCGGATTGGCGGGAGAGCGCGGATATCACTGGCAAGCAGTCCACAGCGACTGGGAGACCGTGCGCCCTTGTCTGCAAGGGGCTATGTGGAGATAGAGGCATGTGTACATGTGTCTGTGTCTGTATCTGTGAGTGTCTGTGTCTGCGTCCATGTGTACTGGCTGCGTGTATGATGCATCTGATTCTGGGGACAACTGGCGATAGCTTCAGGGTCCACGGCCGACGATTTGGCCCTCTCTGTTCGGCTTCAACGCGAAAAATATTTAAAATTGGCACGTTTTTTTTTTTTGGCCAGCTCAACGCCCATACCAGCTCGATGCATATCTGCGGTGTTCTGCAGTAGCAGCTGAGGTTCTGGTGCATGGCATTCTCGAACAGCTAGCTTTCATGCATCTGCGCATGTACGTGCATACATGCATTATGCGATCATCGGTAAAATAACACCTTGGTGCCCCATAGGACAGGCAATTGAAGAATGTCTCTATTGGCAAAATAAAACCATAGCTCGGTTACACATCCACGTCTTCCCCCCAAAAACCATATGCATCATCATCATCCTCCTCTTCCTCGGTTTCCTGATAGCCAATCATAATCGACCCACTGATCAAATGCTCGTCAATCGCCTTGGCCACATTGTACACCATCTCGATACTAACGTCGCAATCGTCAATATCCAACTTGATAAACACATTATCCCGAATCCAATATATTATCCCGTAATCCTGCTCCAGCGCGTACTGTCCAACACTGAAGCTGATACTACCATTAGGGCTTTCTCTATGCAACGGCCTGGGAACACAGTCCGGATAAAGCGCGCCTAGCCACTCCTTCAGACAATACTCTGCCGTTTCTGCATCTTTGCACTCGTACACGTGAATTCCACTTTCGCCCCGGAACATATCTTCCGAATCTCCGTCCGAGTAGCAGTCGTCCTCGTGAGTGTCAAACTGGAAGTATATGTAGGTACATAGCTCATCGGCGGCGTTATCTTCGATATGGAAATTGATCACTGGTATAAAATTGCCGACGAGGTTGAAGAAATTGAGTGCAGATAGGTCTGCGGCACATTCTCTGTGGTGGCCAGATATCCATGATGTTCTACCGCTTTCGAAGAGAGTTTCCACAGCGCGATTAACATGACGGATTGGGCGGTGAGGGTGGGGAAATTGAAGATCGGGTTCGCGGGGATCGGGAGGGCCACAAGGCATCTTGTCATTTCTTCTCTTCCACTTGGCTGGTATTGGTGAAAGATGACGATGGTTGATGATTTTAACGCTGAGCCATAGTGGAGTTTGGTGATTTAACAATGAGAGATTTTTTTGTCAAGAGAAACGAAAGAACCGTTGGTATATATTTGCTTTCGTGGTTGCATCTTATACCGTACGAAAAGTGTCAAAACATGCGCATTTATTTTTTGTGTGCACATCTCCTTCGTCCGTGTGTAAATAGTATAAGATCTTCATTATTTACTGTTAAGGGCTGCTGGTTGGTGTCATCGGTGCTTGCTTTGGTCTGGTTTGACACTGGAAACAGGGTCGTTTAAATGTGTTGCGGTTTGTAAATGGGTTTTGGTTTAGAACTGGTCTCGTTCTGGTCTCGTGAACCACACGTCTCGTTCCCAGTCTCCACCTTTAGAACCGGTTTGCCAAGAAATGGTCCGTCGTACATTTCGTACAGCTAATACTATTCTTTATTCACCTATTGCTCTAAGGCTACATTCAAGATGTAGACATCCACTACCCATTGACAGGAGTAGTATGATGATTGTGGTGTTAATCATGGTCAGGGGCTTGATTGTGTTGTTTTATACATTTTCACTGTCATCCCAGTGAGCCTGTTAGAGTGCTTGCTGTTCAGGCCGAATTCTATTTTTTGATCACAAAAGTTTGCCTGCCATTTCGTCATAATTTCTTCTTTTCTGCCGGCGCTAATATATGAGTTAATGTGTATATATTTTACACTATTTTGCTGGCTACTTGTGGCTGGCTATTGTTGAGAAGTTCTCAAGAAGGTTACAATACCAGCCAGCAGCTGCGGGATTCGTGTAGGGTCAACTTTGTTCTATCTAGAGAACTCTTAAAAATTCCGATTGACCTTTTATTGGGAAATATATTGGGCCACTATCTTGATTGGCCCCTGTCATTGCAGCTTTGTTTAACTGCGAGATGATATATCTCGGATTCTATTCTCGCGAGTATTCATTGATACAGAACCACGGATCTTACAATTGTCATATGTCTATCTCCCATACCGACCTACATGCATATCTGGATACTTATCTGCATAGCTATCTGTATCCACAATGTCGCCTTCCTATTTCCGGTGCAGACTCTAGTTTTCCTCCGAATTTCGCAATATACGCACTTATCCCTTAACACGGTAGTGCAGATCATATAGGCAACACTTGCCTCGCTCAAAAATGCCACCTTTTTTTTACCTTAGGAACGCGGTTTTTTACCTCAGGGACGCATTTGTTTACCTCAGGAACGAGACTTTCCTGCCGCAGGATATTTACAATTCCGAGCTTGCGATGGCCCAACGCCGTATTTAGTACCCGGTTATATCTGTCCTGTAAACGTTCTGATTTGTTGGAGTTTTTTGAATTGGTGTCCTCTAAATCGAAGTTTACGAGATCACCCCGCCACCAATAGAGGCCCATTCTGTCAGATGAGCCAAAGGACAATAGCAGCTTGAAAAAGTCGCTCACATCATGAATTTTCGGTTCTGAGATAACGGAACTTTCAAGTAGTCCAAAGTATTTATTGAGTTTGGTTTGTGGTCGCTCTTCGTGGAGTATGCCAAAAATTTGAGCCCGATTCTCTTCAATATCATTAGCAAACGTGTCGCTAATATTGAAATTGTTATGAAACCGTAGCAGGATATCGATCAAAGAAGCGTTGTTCATTTCCAGAATGCTTAAAATGTAATCAAAGTCCTTGGAGATATCGAGAACGGTGCCATTCTGTACAAGCAAGTTGGCGATACCAGGGTCACTTCTCCTCATTGAAATCCTCAGTATCTGGCCCCAAGATCTACTACTTAACTGCCCAGATTCTGACTGTTTTAATAATACCCTAGCCATCCCTTCATGTCCATTTATTAGCATATTCCACAAAAAATCATAGACTCCGGGGGATATATCGATTTTCCGGTCCGAGTACAACAAAACACCACTAATGAAGTCGGTTTTGTCTTCTATTGCCTTGGAGAGCTCCTCGCTAAGACCGAAAATTGCACGTTTCAGAAGCAAAAGTCTGGCCTTTTTTTTCACATCTAGTCTAGATAGCCCGAAAAGTATTTTAAGGTAGCATTCGTCTTGCAATTTTGCTTGGATGCCCTTTTCGAAACTTTCCAGAAATACCTCAACGACCAGAGATTGATTGTTCTCTATTGCAATGAATAACGCATCACCATGATATTCCTTTTTAGCTTCTGCGTTTGATCCAATCTCTTCTTCCAACCTTACTTTGACAGTCATGCAGTCTCCATTACGTGACGCGTTATAAAGTGAGTAGCAATATACTTCAGGCTGGTCCTTTGAGATTGGCTCGAAAATTGAATCTGAGTCGCTGTTATCATCTTCGGAATCTTGGAAGTCATCTTCACAACTATCTATAACACACCCATCGATCTTTCGGTTGGCCTCTTTGTTGTTCCCTACACCGAGCAAACTCGGTTTCTTTCGTTGTAACCCAGCAATGTCGCTGTAACCGTACTTTAATGCTAAATTAAGTGGGGACCCGTCATCTCCACCCTGAAAGTCAGGATTGGCACCATTTTCAAGTAACAAAGACGCAATTTCGTAGTATCCGTTGGAACATGCGGCGCAGAGAGCCGTACCATAGCATCCACCTTCAGCATTAATATCAGCACCTTTACTGAGTAGTTGTTTGACAATCTCAGTATGCCCATGGGCTACTGCTCCACATAGTGCGGTCCCATATATTCCATTCTGAGCATTAATTTCTGCGCCATGGTTCAATAATAATTCGACGTGTTCATTTTGACCCTTGCGGGATGCTATGCAAAGTGCACTCTCTTGGTCTCCATTTTTGGTATTGATATTAGCGTTTTCACTCAGAAGAAGATTGATTATCAGGTCATTTCCGTTCTCTAACGCCGCACCGAGTGCATTGCCGTACGATCCGCCGGAAGCGTTAATATCTGAGTAATTTTTTATAAAGAAATTGACCATATTCACAAACCCCCCAAAGGATGCATAATACAATGCTGGAGCTGGCTCAGTCCGTCGCATATCTAGATAGCTTGCCCACGGTCGATCGGGACGTTGCAGACTGTAGCAAGCCTTATAGTGTCGCTTGTTTTCGTCAACGAGTTCCAGAATGAGGGTTTGTATATGTAGGGTGTTGCTCTTATCCGCCACGACAGCATTATTGGCAAATCCCATCCAATGCTTTGAGCAATACTTCGCGAACGGGAAACTCTCGACCAGCTCCTCCGCCCGGAGGTCCACGTTTAGATGTAATAGATAGACCAAGCATACTTTTGCAAGCGATGATTCTGCGTGAATCTTCTGAAATGGTTGTCTGAAATCTAGAGGGAGCTCAATTTGCTGTAGAAATTCATTTGACGATAGATACTCCTTAACTGTAAAATGATCCAGCTGAAGCACATCATCCCCGTCGATTGTCCCAGTATTCGTGGTAACCAACAAACCAGGTCCAAGACACAGAATCTCTGAATAGCGCATTCTGAAGTTCGGCTTAAACTCAGACTTAGAGCAATGATTGTTCCCCAACTGTACTGCTATTGCATCTACGGCTTCTTTAACGGTTAGTGGTTGTTTGGAATACGTTAAAAACTGGAGAATTCTTATAGTATTCTGTTTTCGTCCTTCGGGGATGTTTTTTAGAATTAATTTATAGGTTTCATTTAAATCCTTCGGCAGTGACGCGAGCAACCTAGTCAGACTTGGCCGATCCGGGCAATCCTTTAGTAAGTCTAGTTGAAGGGCCGCATATCGGAACCTAGAGGTATTTAGTACATATTGATCAGACCGTAATAGAGCCGAAAGGCTATATAAAGGTAGTGCGTGTCAAAAAAGAAATAAAACGTACATTGTGCCAGCTTTTTGTGAAAGCGTAAACTCAATAAATTCTAGAACGTTCGGATCCTCGCTCCACTCCTGGAAAGACTCACTCTTTCTCAAGGTACCTTGGATAAATTCTCGTATGTCGCTGGTAATAAAGTTTCTGAGAAGTACTACATCATTCTGAGAAACAATTTTCGCCATTTTCAGTCCAATGTTGGTTCCTAACTGGCCCGTGAAAATAATATGAATACCGCTTTTTTTTGGATGCATGAGGTCTCTCATCCAGCTGTGCAAATACTCCGGTTCGGTGCATTCATTTGTTGCGTCTAAAACAACCCACACTTCCTTGGCTCGCCGTACCATTTCTAAGAAAATATTACATAAATCTGCAGTGGACTTAGAATCCCTCATTTCGGATTTGCAATAAAGCTTGTTCCAATATTGCGAGGATTCTGTATGCTTGCGACATAGCTGAGCGATGAGCGAGCGTATCATACCGTTGATGGTCTGTTTACTGGCTTCTTGGAAGCTGAAGTAGAAAAATAGAATGGGGTTACATGACGAGTCCTTTTCTAAATTGTCGATAATGGCGGAGGTAAGGACGGTTTTCCCCATTCCTGAGTCTCCTTGAATCCATAAAATCGAATTCGTATTTTTTGCACTTTTCCATTTGATAAAGGTATCGCTATTTAGAAACCAGTCGCCGGTGCCTTTGTAGTGCTTATCCAAAGCCGCAATATGATTAATTGAGGGATTTGGGGGTGATAGCCAGGTGGCTATTCCTTCCAGCGTTTTTTGAGACTCTAGCTGCTTCAGGGTGTCGCGGGTATTTTGAACGTCCTTGCTAATTATTTTAATATTTTCATGGACTGAGATATTCGTTAGTAGATACTTATTAATGTTACATAAAGGAAACTATCTACTAACTAGCTGCCAAAATCTCAGGGATTTCGGCAAGATTTCCCTCAGTTTCTACTTTTGTGGCAGAAATTTGGAGTAGAAGGTCTTTAGCGTATGCCGCCGCTGTCATTGCTGCGAAGCCTTGCCATTTATCATTCTTATGAGAGTCCGAATAATCGCTGATACCGCGAATAATAAGACAAGGAAACCCGTTCATTAATCCTGCTGCCTCCATTTCGAAACATAGAACATTCTTCTCATTCGCGTATTTATCCCGTATAAGAGCGTCTTTCATACGTTGATCTGCAGAAGCTATTAGACCACGGTGAATCTTAATCTTCTCCCATTCATGTCGATCCTCCCGTGAGACTAACTGCGAAGAATCGCACGTTGCTTCGCAGTCTAAATTGTCTGGTCTGGTCGAAGTTTGCTCCCGGCTTTCGCTTTGAATGGAATCAAAGCTCTTTTTTCCGTTAATTATCTTAACTTTAAGGTTATGAATATATCCACTGCGATAGAGCTTGTCGTCCCCTTTGTCCGGTCGTTGATACTTCTCCTTTAACTGTGGTTTCTTTTCCAATATCTTTTCGATGGTTTCTGTAAATTGATGCGGCTCGTCTTCATACAAGCTCGCGAGTAGAGCTACTGCGGTCCGCAATACCTCCGGGGGCTGATTAGAAAATCCATCGCTTCTGAAGGTCTGACCTTGGAGTTTATGGCCAAAATCATAGTGAAATACGCCGCCGTTTCCATCCTTCGGAGAGCTCACCACAACATCACCCAGCCGAATATCATTTCGGGTTGGTACCCCGCCACCGATACCGACCATTAGGCATATCTTGATATTAGGAAAGCTCCTAAGCATGTTGGTTGCGACGCCCCTTGCGATTGACTTGCCCATATCCCCATCTGGGAAAATAGTGATAACAACATTATGCTCGCCAATTTGACCTAACTGGTAGGCATTGCTATCGTGAGTGGAAAGACTCTTAGGTTTTGCGTGCCGGTCTTCGAGAAATTGGAGAGCAGCGACGAATTCGGCCTGCTTAGCGCATATCCAGCCGACTGTGTACTTTTTAGGGTCCGACATGCCGTAAACGGTCACTAGGCCAAGACCCCGGTAGAACGGATATCGTAAAATCGGGATTATTAAAAATACAATGTGCTGCTGGTAGATATATGCTTATCTGGAGGAGCCAGAGGTTCGGTGTGCAGGTGGTGAGGAATGAATGGCTTCGGGACGCCTAAAGCTCGAGGTTGAGAACATTTCCCCGCACTGCCAAGTGGGGATGCAAAGGATTCGACAACCCGGACCCTTAGATTAGAGTCGCAGCCTCGTGTTTCCAAGTTTCTACATGCCCCCTCTGCGGAAGTACTGGTACCGGTAAATTCAAGCTAAGCAGGGTAGATATTGGTACTAGTCCACGTCCTCAGCTATCAGGGACACTACATCATAATCGCGATTGAAATACTACTAATATAATGATGGAAAATTCACGTCTGACTATATAGGCCTATTTCAAGCTCAAACTCCTTTGAAGCCCATAAATGAGACAGGGAGAGTCTCCTCAGATCATATAGTGATATATGGAGAGTTCATTTTCCGAATCTGTGGCGTCGCAAAAACGTGCAGCATCATATAAACGCGCCTTGTTGTGTGTTTGTACCATCTGGCGATCAGATGCCGGAATCTTACCTCCGATTAACTTTCTCCAAAAATGAGTTATTCTTATTCTACTAGTAACACTAAATAAACTAACAAGCTAGAATCGATCATTAGCTTTTATTATCAACAATATATTATATAAAATGCCGGGGGGGGGATGGCAGGTTTTAGCCGTTAGCTTGTATAATAAGTTAGAACTAGTGGTGTAAAAGAATTAGAAGTACAGGAATAGTTTGATCAGTATCGTCGTTTATTTGGATTGTTCTGTTCAAAAGTCTTGTTTGACGCACGATAACACAAAACTTAAAAATGCTTAGTCACGGTTTTGGTTGGTCACACAAGGAATTGTTTGCGGGTCTATTTCCGAGACCAGTTTCGGTGGGTTTCAACCAATCGTGCCGCCAGAATCGGACCCTGTCTACTGCAGGACGTTCTACCGAAAGATAGAGAATAAAAGTTAGTCGATGTTCAAATGACGGTCCTATGTGTGGCTGTTGTTGAGCAGATCGTTTGTCAACAGACTTTTGTCCCGAAACTAAGTCTGCTGGTGCAGCAATCTTAACCCCACACCTAGCCCACCAACCTCTACCCCATCTCCGTCTTAGCTCCTCCTCAGAGTATCTATACTATTGCTGTCAAGATTTTAACACGGCGCGCTTTTATCATCCTAGATATTCGATTTCTGCCAACCTGTGCTGCTATTTTCTCGGGTAGTAGTTACGGCTTAAGACTACTATTTCCGTCCGAGAGCGTAACCGGATTTTTAGGGTCCGTGGCTACAAGGCCGCTTATAATCTAACATCTTACCCTTTTACGACGTATTCATAGAATCTCTCTCGCAAATCCAACTATTTAAGCCCGTCTGACCGATGCGGCGGCAGGATGTCGCTATATCCGCAGACTCCCAACGGGGAGGATCTCGAGCAAACGTGAGCTTCACAGATTATTTAAAATGACCCTAGCTAAAGGCTTTGTACTGACTTTTTGGGTTTAGATGGCTATACTTAGAGTATGGGATATCCAAGATCATGAATAACCTAGAACAGGGACTTAATATGAAGAATGTACGTAGCTACTGCTTACCGTAGCTTAAGAATATTAGCTAACAAAACGTTACTGCAGTATATGGGGATTCACACGTAAGGCCCCACTACCAAATCGACTGGTGCTTATCTACACTATAAAGCAACAGAATAACATCTTGCAGCGCCGTCCACAACTTCTGTACGTCTCAGGGGGTCCATAGACGATACTCTTTACCAGGCGAAGAGCTTTACAACAGATTGATTCATTATCTCTCCACCCACCTTGCAGGATTGAAGAACCAGTTCGGGCAGTACGCAGATGAAGCAGTCCTTAAATTCTATATTCAGGAATGGGACCGATACACGACAGCAGCAAAACATATGAACTATCTATTTAGGTACTTAAACAGGTATTGGATTAAAAGGGAAATTGACGAGGGCAAGAGGAACATCTACGAAGTCTACACTGTACGACTTTCTTTACAACTTTCGTTAAATTTAAGAGTTGAAGTTAACACCATTACACTCTAGCTACATCTTGTTCGTTGGAAAATCGATCTTTTCGATAGCATTCAGAAGAACGTGATGGATGGCGTTCTCAAGCTTGTGGAGAAGCAGAGAAACGGTGAAATTATTGATACATCTATCGTCAAGAGCATTGTTGACTCATTTGGTATGTTTTAAAGATCGATGAACCTTGGAATATATCGTACTAATGTTCAGCATAGTGTCCTTGGGTCTTGATGATTACGAGGCATCCATTTCTACCCTGGAGGTCTTCAGAGGGTACTTTGAGAAACCATTCTTAGAAGTCACAGACACCTACTTTCAGGTAGAATCCAACCAGTTTGTTACCAAAAACAATGTTATCGAATATATGAAACATGCTGAAACTCGCCTGAGCGAAGAGGAGGAACGTGTCCATATCTGCCTTCATCCTGATATAATGGTTCCATTGATGAAAACTTGTCAGCGCGTGCTCATCCAGAAGCACAAGACCCTTCTTCATAACGAGTTTCCAGTTTTGTTAGATAACTACCGACAGGACGACTTAAAGCGCATGTACAATCTCCTATTTCGGATAACAGGTGGCCTTGAGCCATTAAGGGTAGAGTTCGAAACCCATGTTCGAACGGTCGGTCTCAAGGCGATCGAGAAACTTAAAGTTGCTGATGGAAGCCCCAACAACAAACTCGAACCAAAGATTTACACTGATACCCTTTTTGAAATTTACGAGAAATACGGTAACCTCGTTAAGACGGCTTTTGAAAACGATATCGAATTCGTTGAGGGTCTTAATAATGCTTTTGGAAATTTTGTTAACAGAAACAAAATCCGAGAAGACACTTTCTCTAAATTCCCAGAATTGCTTGCCAACTATGCCCACTCTTTATTAAAGAAGAGTGCGAAAGTAGTCACAGAAGCTGACTTGGAGACTAAACTAGATAGTATCATTACTATTTTCAAATATATTAAGGATAAAGATTTATTTCAGAAATTTTATTCAAGAATGTTGGCTAAACGGTTAGTATACGCTACATCTGCATCTGACGATGCTGAGACTATTATGTTTAGTAAGCTCAAGAACGTGTGTGGTTTTGAGTATACAAACAAGCTCCAGCGTATGTTCCAGGATATGCAAATCTCTGAGGATTTGAACGACAACTATACTGAATGGATAAAAAATACCTCAGACGAGGGGGGGTCTCTCAAGATAGTAGCAGATACTTCAATCAAGGTTCTAACTATCTCGTTTTGGCCTCTCACATTTTACCACACTCCATTCAATATACCCCAGGTCATTATCAAGTCAAATGATCGATTCCAGACCTTCTACTCCAGTATACACAGTGGTCGTAAGTTAAGTTGGTTATGGCACCTTTGTACGGGAGATGTTGAAGCAATGTTCACTAAGAGCTCGAAAGTTCCTTTCATTTTCCACATTTCCGCTTATCAGATAGCTATCCTTTTAATGTTCAATGATGCAACTTCTTACTCATATGAAGACATTAAGTCCACTACTAACCTTTCTCAAGACTATCTCGACCTATCCCTTAAAGTCTTTGTTAAAGCCAAAGTCTTTAATATTGAACCGGCATCTGATGAAATTGGACCAGGAACTACTTTGATCTTGAATACTGATTTCAAGTATAAATCCCCCCATGTCAATTTGAACGTGGTCGCTAGGGCGAAGGGGATGGAAGAGAGGAAAGAAGTCTACAATACCGTTGAGAGAGATCGTTACCTTCTTATACAGGTTATTTGTTATTATTTGTACCCCGCTTTTATCTTAGCCACAAGTGCTAACATAGCTCTCATAGTCCGCTATCATTCGTATCATGAAATCGCGAAAGACCCTCAAGCAACCTGATCTTATTCTGGAGACTATATCTCAGATCAAGTCGCAATTTACGCCCAAGATTACAGACATCAAGAAGTGCATTGGCATCTTGTTAAACGACGGATATCTAGAGAAGTTGGATAATGGTGAGTTTGGCTATTTAGCTTAAAAAAAGAAGCGGGAGGAGGAGAATTGGGGCGGTAACTGTGTCTTTTTATGGATATTGTATCTATAATGAGAGGGTTGTACAAGTCGGAATTTTGGATGATCACATTCTGAAAACATATGCAATCACCGCCTGAAAACCACTGTGTCTCGAAAAGAAGCCTTCGTAAACCACAGGCGACGCACAACAAACTCTATTCTAGTTCTTCTTGTATCTTGGGGTTAGACCCGGCTCCCACTCTTACAATTTCCTGAGCCCGTTTTTTGAAAGTCACATATTTTGCAGTCGCAATAAGAAATTGCTCCAATTTCTTAAAATTTGTCGCCCAGTCGCAGATTTCATCAAATGAATACGAATCCAAGAGCCGTTTCGATACCAACCTGAATTCTTTCAAAGAATCCCGATGGGGCTCCAGTGCCTGCAAGTCGAATTTTGTTGATAGATTATTAATAATCAAATGTTCGAGAAGAATAAAATTCGCGAGGCATCCCTCGAAAATTCTCAAACGCGATTGGATGATATTCTCTGTCATGTGGGGATACGTATAAAACCGTATATGTAGACTTGTAACGTTATGATATGTATGATTGAGTGGGTTGGGTTGCACGGAAGTCCCAAATAATCGCACAGGGTCAAGAGTTTTTACAGATAAATCTAGTTTCCGCATCTGTTTATCCGGTAGAAGACCTATCTCGTGGACCGCAACTAACGCTCTAGCATCGGCGTCCAGTTTAATGGAGGTAAGGCTTTCCAGTCTGATATGGCGCCCTGGTGGAAGCTGCGCCCAGCAGTAGTACGGTGACCCCGGTTCGGAGGAAATATTTGGGAGAGGAGGGAAAAAGGAGCATCCTAGGTGAGACAAAGTCTTTTGGCTCGCCGCTAGAACATCCATAATACAATCGCTAGCGGCGTCACTCCAGGCGATAAAAATCTCAAAGGATTGGAGATTTGTAAAGGCTGTAAGATGCCCTAACAAGCGTCGAACTTCAAGGTCGGAAGCAGGCTGTCCTTTTCCAGGAAAACTCTGGCTGCCGAGTTTGAGACAGAGGGTTGTAATCCACGAATGATGAATTGCAATGTCGCTTATGATCTGCTCATCAAGTTCTACCGTAGCATTCCAGCTACGGAATTAGTATATTAGCAATTGTTACCAAAAATTGTCTGTGGTTGAGGTAGAGCCAGAAGTCTCATTGATTACACACATAAATTCCTTCAGCTGGTTACTTTGCAGATTGGAGACTACACCGTGGAGTACGGTATTAACCCGCTGGGCGACATCATCCGTTAATTTCCAGCGCCTCAGAGGGTTTGCTACTATTAGGATATCCTCTAGAGGTACGTATCCTTTCGCAACGTATCTTTTCTGCTCCTCGTAACGTAGCCCAGCACGAGAGGTGACTTTTAAGCATCTGATATGACGGATGTGTTGCCGGTCATAGTCTGATACAGGTTCGAAGAAAGAGAGATTTGGTTTCGATATATAACGTTCACCCGGGAGAAAGAGTCTCAGTGTGTGGTGCAGATACGGCTCCGCGACAGTGCGTAGGTATTTGCAGGTCCCAGTGAGGTTTCGAAGGCTCTGCTTGTCGTGTTGTAGCTTGTGACAATTTGTTAGCCTCCCCAACTACCCCTGTCTGCACTAACTAAACTAGAGCTGGGAACTCACCAGCGAAACGATTTGGAGGTGCAACTCAGCAGGGAGACCGAGGAGGCCCAGTTTGGGGTCTTCCATCCTGAATGGTCTGGGCTTGATCAATTTAGAGTATGAGAGTGTTTCCAGAGTACGAGCTCGGGCCCTCTCGCGTCCTCTTGGATGAGTCTTTGCGGGCTGGTTGTTGGAGGTCGACTCACTCGGCAAATTCGAGGCCCTGAAAGACAGCACTAACTAGCATCTTTGATCAGTAACCAACGCCAAATATATCCATCTCATGAACAGGTGCGATACTACCATTGAAGAGTCACTATCGAGAGACAAGGCACCGTTGCAGTAAATCTTGGATAAAAAAAGCGTACTCAGGAACTAACCAGAGCGAGAATTACGCAACTGCTATCGCAAAACTAAACTTTGTTTGCCTTGTCCGCCTTCAGGGCCGCCGCGTGTAGCTTCGTCGCGCCAAGAGGCTGCCTACGAGAAATACACTGGACTCATACTTAAGGCCACTGAAGAACCCAATAGCACCACTAGAAATCTCTCAGATTGCACGATTGTATTGCACTGTCTTTCAGCATTTTTACGACTTCTTGATCGAATCTCTCACCCCTTATTTGGTGACCTTTTTTTTTTTGAGAGTCCGGCGTGTATTAAAATACCACACAACTCACTTTTTGTATCTTGACACTACACAAACACGCTTACACGCATACATATATCTCACCTAGCGCAGGAAGCTATTACCCATATTTAATCACAAGCACCGACTACAATCCATCGCAATGGAGTCTCCTGTAGCGGAAACATTCGGCACCATCACTTCCCTCTACCACTCTCACCCCCATATCCTCACCGATATCATGTATGCATGCTCTCCAACCACATTTGACGCCTTCCGCTATACTTGCAAAGCCATCTACTCCATGTCACTAGACCCCAAACTCCTCGCTCATCACCTCAAAGTCATCGCCGATCGACAGCACGAGATAATATGCACCAATCTTCCCGTGCGCGGGCCGTGGGGGTTCACCTATGCCACTCCAAACTTCGACAGTAAACTCGACACGCTGGAAAAAGCCAGCGGGAATCTCTGGCGCCTAAGAGGTCTTATCCTGCAGGAATTTCTGCGGATGCAAAGTTCCTGGCGAGTGGGGGATTACAAAAAGACAGTCTGCGAACTAGATCTGTGCAGCACCGAACACAATGATGATGAAGAAGATAATACCGACAAACCAGAATATGGAGACGGTCCGGCTTTCGATGGCACGATTCACGTCTCGCTGGGTACCCTCCGCGGCGACATCTTTAGTCTCAGGTGGGGCGATAAACGTCTCACAAACTTGAAAACCTATCAGATCCCAAACTCGGGCAAACACGCCATCAGAAAGATCGAAGGACCCGAAAAATTCTCGCTCACACATCTCTTCTCCGAGAGTGGAGAATACCAGTGTTCAAAGTACCGTATCAAGGGAATCGAACGGAACCAGCGAAACTTGATCTTGAAAATCAACGACGGGCGGTTTGACGTCGGTATCAACGAGGGTGGGTATAAAAGCCACCCGGCGCGCGCGGACCGTGGCTACGAACGTACGTACGGCAGATGGCACGGCTGGAATACCTTTAGCGACGATATCAGGGAGAAGACGTTGTCTGTTTTACGAATCAAGTTCTTTGGTAGGTATACGGAGGAATGGGAGGAGGATGCCAGCGATATTGATATCGCGCACGAACTACACTGGGTGGAGAAGAAGAGCTGGAGGCAGCCGTCGTTTGGGTTGGGCCATGCTACGAATTTCGTGCTCCCCGACCATTCTGAGGAACCGGTGAGGATGCTGTTGGGGAGAGACGGGCAGTGTACGGCGAAGGGGTATGCTGCTGCTGTCGGTGATGGGAAAGGGAGGTATAGATGGAAGATTAGAGAGCCGAGGAGACTGGAGGCAGATATTTCAAGAATGGGGATTTGGAATCAGGTTCACGTGGAGTTTGTAAAAGACGAAGGAGAAATAATTGTTACGGCGACGATTTCGAAGAATTGGATAAGCCAGAATGAGGGAAAGCGGGTTTTGATGACTAGCTCCAAAACAACAAGTCCGAAGGAGTGGGTTAAAGCCAAAATCAGGCTGACGCTGCCTCCGACTACGAGCGAAAGCCATGGAAAGATTGTTCTTGCTACCCCCGCGCCTGCAGCATTTTTCCGAAAGCTGGGAATGAGGGACCCTGAGATTCCCTGGCCAGATCCAGGATTCAAGGAATACGATTGGGGGGCTAAAATGAGCCATGGATCAGAGGAGGGAGCCCAAGAAGGTCCGCCACCCGAATATATCAGAACCGGATGCTTGTTACACCAGGACGTTGTGGATGCAGAGATTGTGACAAGAGTAGTCGGGTGGGGTGAAAACGGGGCACTTTGGGTATGGGATGTAAACGAGAAGCACATCTTGGATTGCTGCGCCCTTGCTGCACCTACTGATGCAGAGGAATCACCAGAAGGGACAATGGAGCTCGCAGGCAGGAAGCTAGGGTACGCGAAGGATGTGAAGGGAATTGCAATTACGGGTGATAGGTTGGTGCAGCGGATATTCGTATTCACTTATGGTCAAGAACAAAGATTTCACAAGGGAGGAACATTACTGGATGACGGTGAGGACCGAGACTCAGGAATATCAGCGCTGAGGAAAGAGGATTTTTTGGTGAAAGCTGAAAGAGCTATGAGGATGAAAGCAGCCAGGTCAGCCGCAGGTACTCGGTCGTCCGAGGATCCTGATGGATCCTTATACGGCCAGTATGCGGATGTGGATACGGAAGCAGTAGAGGTTGTGCATGAGGCGCAGCAAGAGACTTACGACAACGAAGAGAGGGAGGTTGATAAATGGAGGTTGGTAACGTATTCATTTGGGAACCAGATGGGCAATGCTGGTGGGTTCCGTGTTGATTCTGCCGGGAGCCTCGAGAAACTTTGGTAATACGACGGTGGATTCGAGAAATAGACGCCGGATAAGCTTGACGTGATTTGGTTTTCCGTCGAATAAAAAATGTTTAGATGGGGCTCGCGATCAGGGAAGCCTGTGTACGAGACAGTTTTAGATCAGATAAACAACATTTTGTCTCTTACTCTACCCGCAATATATCATAACTATTAACTTGAGACATGTTATGATATATCTCCTAAATAAAATAAATAGTTCTGACATCGCAGATACCCGCAATCTATCAAGCAAACGATATCAACGGCTAAATCCCTGGGCTGATAATGTTGTTGCGAGTGAACTCATACCGGGATCCACCAGAACCAGTCCCAGCAGTACAGAACAACCCTTTTGGGCGGTCCAACCTGCTTGAAACTGGCCTATGCAGGCCGGCTTGGCAGAACACAAAGTCCACATCTGAACTGCCGAACGAAGGAGGTGAGAAATTAGGGTTTGGAAGAGCCGGCTTCCAATAGATTACATGTTCCCCATAGACCACAAAGCAATTGCTTACAAAACCAAGACTGTAGAGTGGACGGTCGGTGGACGGGTCGTAAAAGGCCTGCGCTCGGGGCACGGTTGTCTAAAAAACCGTTTAAATACACGAATAAGCCTCATGAAAGAGTACGCCGATCTACAAAAAGGGTGAATGATCCTAATATAACAGCGACTTCTTCTTCTCAGTATACAATCGTATTGTTCGGTTGCATCTGCAGCAGCGGGAGCTAAAAATTGGCGTCGACTCTAACGATGAACTCTTCCATACCCATCTCAGACTCGGTTCTTGAGGCGCTGTCGCTTACCACCCTCACACCGACGAGTATCGCGTTGTACTCACTTCTCGCCGCCGCGTTACCGTTGGTGTACACCTACGCCTTATCGAGCCTCAACGACGGCAAGCCGACAAAGGATGGAGAGCCGCCGGTGCCGCCGTACTGGGTACCGGTTATGGGCCACGCTCTACAACTGATGGGAGGCATGGGTAAGATGGCCGATCATTATAGGTACGCTTATTCTGCAACTTCCCTTGCTGCTGCATTGCATTGTAGACATTATTATGTTGTTTTTCGCGGTTTGCGAATTCAATATACGGTCGCATGCAGGCTTGCCTTTTGCTGCCAACCATAAAATTCAATAGAAACTAAGAGGCGCGGTTACTGTAATATAGGAAAGTGGATAGAGTTCCAGGGAAGCCCCGGACATTAATCGCCTTTGGGCAGAGGATGTATCTGATTTCCAACCCGGCGTCGATATCCCTCATGTGGCGTAAATCCAAGACGATAGTCTTCGACCCTCTGTTTGAGTTTACCCTGCGCCAGCTCTTCGCTGGCACGGACTCCGCTGTGAAAATGATGTCGGTCGGACTGGCCGGTGTGGACCAGACCGGCATGGAAGGACAGACCGAGTGGATTAAGCATATACACGGGATGTATGTCCGCGATTTGAGCCCAAATACGCCAGCGTTGGACAGTATGACAAGAGTTTATGTGAGGGAGCTTAATATGGAGTTGGAAAAGCATACAAGTGGGGAGTTTCAGGAAGTCAATCTGTTCGCGTGGATTAAGAAGATTATGTTTCCGGCATCGGGGAGGGCGTTGTACGGATACAAGTTGAAGCTAGATGATGACTTGGCGTATCATTTTTGGAATTGGGATAAAGGGTTTCTGCAACTGGTCAAGTTCTACCCGGACTTTATGATTCCAGGGGTCAGAGCTTCTAGAGAAAAGGTTCTCGATGCTATGATCAAGTGGAGGGCAGAGGTCAAGGATTTGAGAGACACGATTGATGATAGTGTGGTCTGGGAGGAGAATTTCGGGACTAGATTGATCAGAAATCGTGTCAAGTTGACTGAGCAAACGCTGGCGGAAGATGACCACAGAGGGCATGCTAGCATTCATCTTTCCATATTTTGGGGGTAAGTTGGCTACCAGTTCTTGAATTATTTATCAGGCGAATTTAACAAACGAAAAATGGTAGATTGGAGGCAAATTCTATCCCAGCGGCTTGCTGGATGATAGCCTATTCTCTGCTTGTACCCGGTATCTTTGAGAGATTGAAGGCGGAAATCGCAACGACTTTACAGCCCCCCGTAGAGGGCTCGTCGATGCCAACTTTTAACGTCGAAAAGCTAGGCAAGCTGCCATTCCTGAACGCGGTATGGCAAGAGTCGCTGAGGTAATGATGTTTTTGCAACCACTGTGTGTTTAAGCCGAGGGCTAACAAGAAAATTTCACAGACTTGGTGTTTCATCGCTCTCGCCCCGAATAGTCATAGAAGACACAGAAATCGACGGCTACATGTACAAGAAGGGCGGCATGGTTCAAGGAATGTCCCCAGTCATGCAGTTAGAAGAGACCTGGTGGGGGAAGGACGTTTTGGAGTTCAAGGCGGACCGATGGCTGCCATACCCCGGTGAAGACCCAGCTATCGCCAGCAGGAGGATCAGAGACTACCAGTCGAAAACTAGACCTTTTGGCGGAGGCGTGAGCATATGTCCTGGTAGACACTTTGCAGGGCAGGAAATTCTGGCGACCGTGGCGGTGTTTCTGACGGCATTTGAGTGGGATACGACTGGGAAACAGGTGCCAGAGGTTAACCGGGACTACTTTGGGGCTGGGGCGCTACCGCCAAAAACTGATGTAAAGGTGAAGCTGAGGAGATTGTAGAAGGGATATATATTTTAGCCTCATGTGACTATACTATTTATATATGTGTATCAAATGGAATGGAGATTTAATTATATTATTGGATTGTGGTGTTTCCATTCGGGTTTAATGGGACTAAAGCCGACCGTATTAGCACTGCTAATAAGCGTATGCTGTGGCGTAACCTGCCCCCTCCCTTGTCGTGATGGAGCTTTCGCGGTGGACTTGAGAGCTTCTAGACGGTGTACACGAGAAAGTTAGAGCCCCATCTCTCACATTTACGTAAACCGTTTGGCCGTCTACGGGGAGGAAAGAGATACAGACATGTTGCCCACTGACTTCTTGAATTGACCAAGGGTTGTCTTGAATACGATAGCATACAGAGCGCGTGCGATACGAAGACGAACGAGGTAATCCGATTTATGTGATTCCAGAACTGTTCTTGAGGCAGCGGGCAGTTTGGCGGGCAGTTTGGCAGGCAGGGGTTGCTCGGGAACCGGGGCTCTCCCAGGCTGCTGCATCAGGAAGAATCCAAAGGCAAATGGCAACTGTGGCCACCTCGATCACTCGCTTCCGCCGCTAGCCTCTAGACCTTTCGAGATGGCCAGGTACCTCCCCTCAGACCTCTAAAATCTCTTTCAAGCACAACTTGGCTACGGCCCCTCCACAATCCAGTTCGCCTCTGAATCGCCATTAATATCACCGTCGAAAGGTCGGTGCATCTGGGCGTCTGAACGGGACATTGCGTTGAGCTACCAAATCCGTCCGTCGGTCCTGTTTACCGAGTCCAGTCTAGAAACCACGCCGGGGCTTATCCAGAGCTAACATCCGACCTCACCATTAAACACGACACCCACGCCGGTTGGAGAGAAACACAAGCCCTTTACGACCGCTCTTAGAATCTTACCGACTTGCTGGCAGAGTGATGGGAATGGTGAGTTGTCTGTCGGTGCTGCGATGGTTGTATCGCCTATTCTAGGTACATGCAGACATACTGATGGTTACGATGTGTGGTGTCGACATCCCAGGAATCATAGAGCTTTCAACCCAATAGCTCACGCTTTACGACCCATTCAAACTATAGTTTTACAGGAGCATCGCTGTACTTATCATGGACCCATCAAATAATGCGGCCGGCGCTGGCGAGCCAGCTGCGTCTGATCTGACACCAAAACCAGAATCCTCGAGCGCCGACGATACACCTTTCTTTGACCAGCCGACGACATCAAAGACCGATGACTTCACATCATCCAAGCCGCAAGAAACGTTTCCCGTAATTCCAATCATCCAGGAACCTCCTGCGGATATTACCGAACCACCCACCACCCACGAAGAACTCCTCCCAGAATCTGCGGAAGCATCACACTCCTATGTCGATCAACCACAATCTGCAAGCCTGCACCATCTCGATTCTGATAGTAACCTTATCACCACTTGCCACGTAGAGGACATTGCCGTTGGTTGTCTGAAGTGCCGAGCTAAGAGCGCTGAGCGGCTAGCTGTAGGTGAGGTTGTCGATTGGGAGACGATACATCAGCAACATATCCACGAGTCGGAGGATGACAGTGAGCCAGGTCTGGAGATGCCTGTCAGGCGGCCTAGTCAGTCGTCTATAGTATTGCCTTCGATAGATTCTAGCGGTTGGGACGGTGGTGAACCGGCGAGAGAGCAAGTGGAGGACCAGGTTACGGATGTACCTGATACCAAAGATATTGAATTCACACAGAATTCTCCCAAAGAGCTGGGAGGAGAAGAAGAAGACCCTTGGGCGAAGCAAGATTGGCCACAGCATACTACCTCTTTTCCAATAGTACCAGATCCCGTGACCGCGGGTACAGATCCGTCGTCAAATCCGTTTGGAGACGATAGCCCTGTAGACGATCCTTTTTTTGGTGGGGACAAGGATGAGAAACCCGTTGAACCGTCTGATTCGAACTTTTTTGGAGACGAAGGAGCAACTGGTGACGATTTCTTCTCCCAAGTTATCACGAGCGGAGAGGTCTCGCAGCCACCAGCGTTGGAACGGTCTGAAACTGGGGATCTGGTTATGGGTGGGAGTGCGGAATTAGAAGAAGATAACAGATTCACTGAAGGTCTACCTCTGTTCGGTGGCCAAGCCGCTACGGAAGACGACTTTTTCTCGCGATCGAGAACTCCGATAGACCCTAGTACCCCAGACGATGAAGCGTCTTTTTTCGATAATCCAGAAGCGCTTGAACGAAAGAGTACTGTTGCTGTAACTGGTATAATAGAGGACACTAGCTCTAAACCGGACGACCAAACAACCGATACAACCCAGCCAAAAGACAATCCCACATCGAAATGGGCAGCCGCATTTGGGGATGATGATGACTTGTTTGCTGAAGAGGAAGAAGAGGAGGAGGAGGGGGAAGAGAAGGAAGTTTCGGTTACAAAGGAGCAGAAATCTGGACCGAGCGCTTGGTTTGATGACAACGATGACTTTTTGCTCGGAGACGACGAAAATAAGCCTTCTTCGTTTCCAACTCAGCCAGCCGCTCCATCACCCCAAATAGGATCACAATCTATTACAGCACGCTACACCCCGTCCCAAACTTCAAACCAGCAATATTCTTCATTTACTTCGCCAGCGACTGCCCATACTGCCCATACTGCGCTGGCTTCGAGACCAGCGGCCGCGTACGCTGCTGCCTTCCACCAACCTCAAAGACCTGATGTTCCAAAAGCACAATCGTTTGTCGATAAGACCAGCGGCTATGCATCCCCATATGACCTACCGGACGATATCGTGAAACCTATCAAAAAGAAACCAGCCCCAGTGCAACAGCCGCCTGCGTATGGATCAAGCCACTACTATGGAGGACCAGCTAGCTCGAATTCTGCTCACTCGGGGCAGCCAATATTCAGCCCGGGGCCCCCCAGTAGTCTAGGGTCTCCAGCAGACAGAAGAGGGCGATCTGGATATGCAAATCAACCGGCACCACCACCGCCTGGCCCACCCGGCCACGGTGCTATTTCACCAGCTCTAAACGCGGTGCCGCCAAAAACGTTGAAGCCTCAGACCAGCGGATTCTTTGAGGAGTTGCCAATCACAATGCCTAAGCGGCCTTTGAGTAGCACTGCTAACAGATATACGCCTGGCGCGCGTGTTCCAAGCGGAGGTGTTATGCCACCCGCTCCGACATCCGCTCCGACGTCCGCTCCAATGGCCATGCATCGGACAAATAGTTATAATGGACCGCCATCAAGATCAACATCCGTAGAGCCTGCTTACGGTTCGCCTCCTGTTGGCTCACTAGGCACACCGCATCAATATAGTACTTCGCCAGCTATGGCTCATTCCCCACTCGCCAGACACGCATCGCCTTATACCCCCGCCCCTGCCTCTGCACCCACATCAACCTATGCTCCGAAACCTGCTGGAAATGCGTCCCTCTATGCACAACCCCCTAGCAGCAGCGCGAGGGCCCCATCACCGTATGCACAGCGCCCAACAGCTCCTCCTAGCGCGCCGACTAGAACATCGAGTATATCGAGCGATGGCCGGTACGCTCCAGCTCCCGGGCAAGATAGTGTCGGGCTCGGTCTCTCTGGGACTCCCGAAGGAATGGCAAATGGTCATCCCACAACCGGACGACCACCTTCCAGAGACCGGCCAAGTACGATGGAGAGTATGAAAGCCCATGCGCTTGGCGGTGTTGCGGAAGAAAATGAAGAAGGAAATGCAGCAGCGCCACATGCGTTTGAGAAGGCTTTGCCCCCTCCACCAGTTGCTGCAGGGAACAAATATAACCCGGCCAGCAGACGAACTACCCCACCGCCTGGTCAAAATCCCGCATTCTCACATATAACAAGCCCACCAAATAGAACGCAGTCTCCCGGCAGATATACTCCTGCTGGCTACCAAACCCATACTGCCAACTCGTCGCTTAGCTCTAACATCTTGTCTCCTACGGATTCCACTGGATTTGCACCACCCAAGCGTTCTGCCACTCAGTCTCCTGGTTTCGCTGCATTCAAATCCGCTAATGTCGGAATCCCACGACCAAACTCCGCGGCGGCCCATGCGACATCATATAGTAACACATACTCCCCAGTCGAGGCTCGTCGACCATCGTTCCCCGCCCAAAACACTTACCCGGCGCCGGCACCACCACCACAGAACTATATGGCGCCTCCACCTGGAAGTATAGCAGCTTCCGATCCACTAGAAAGATGGAAAGGAGCGCCACTATTCTGTTGGGGATTTGGTGGAAATATCGTTACTATGTTCCCGGTACACACCAGCAGATGGAATGCTGAAACAGGGCAGCAGATGATCAAGACGTCATTGGGAGAAGTAAAAAACCGGCCTGCAAAGGACGCAATCAAAGGAGACGACTTTTTCGATGATCTTGCGAAATTTCCTGGACCGGTATTTGGCGGCAAGGCTGGGGGTAAAGGGAGAAAGAAAGAGATTTCAACATGGATGGAAGGAAAGATCTTGAAACTCGAGGGAGAATATACGAGATACCGAGATCCGAGAAGTATGGAGAAAGTTATACTCTGGAAGATTGTCAAACTTTGTCTTGAGAATGATGGTGTGTTGGTTGGAAAGAAAGAGTTGGAAGATGCGGTACGCCAGATTATCAGCCCTGAGAGCGATACTCTTGAATTACCCCGACCGAAGAATGCGCTTCAGCAGTCTACTGTCTTTGACAGGAATGCGTTGGATGCTATTCGAACGCATTTGATGAAAGGAGACAGAGAGGCAGCTGTGTGGTTTGCAATTGAGAACCGACAGTGGGCACATGCGATCCTGATTTCTTCGACAACATCGCCCGAGCTCTACAAGAGGACGGTGCAAGAGTTCGTCAAGCAGGAAGTAAAAACCATTGATGGTGCCGAACGGTCTGGCATGGAGAGCTTGGCGGTGCTCTATGAAGTGTTTGCTGGTAATTGGGAAGAATCTATTGATGATTTGGTGCCAGCAAGTACCCGAATGGGAATGACAATGTTGAGTACGACAGGTCATGGAACTGGGAATTCACTGGAAGGTCTAGAGAAGTGGCGTGAGACATTAGGTTTAATGCTGAGCAACCGGAGCAATAACGATGTCCAAGCTATCGCGAAACTTGGTTCCTTGTTGGAGAGTTACAATCGAATCGAGGCTGCTCACATATGGTAAGTATGGATTCACAGTGGTATTGCACTTCTTAGCTAAGAAATAAATAGCTATCTCTTTTCCATGCCTGCAGCGATATTTTCCGGCGCTGAGGACTCTACAAAGAGTATATTTGCACTACTCGGAGCCAATCATGTCAACAATCCGTTCAATTATGGCCGCGACCTTGACGCCATAATTTTGTCGGAAATTTTCGAATATGCTCTTTCGCTTATACCCGGCGCTCCCACACTAACAAATTTCCCACATTTACTACCATTCAAACTTCACCATGCGAATATCCTTGCACAGTACGGTTTCAAAGCTGAAGCTACGAAATATACGGAAGCGATTACGGCCTCGTTCAAAGTTTCAACTCGGCCGCAGCCCTATCTTCACCCATTGCTCCTCTCTAACATTGATGAACTTACTAAGCGTCTCAGTCAAGCACCAAGAGAGAGTGGTAGTGGCGGGTGGATCAGCAAGCCTACTTTGGACGGGATATCCGGAAGTCTCCTTAGCAAGTTTAATAGCTTTGTTACAGGGGACACTGAAGATGGTAAAAATGCCGCTGCTGCTGGTGGAATTAGCGGTGGTATCAACGGTGGTGCCAACAGTGACAGTCCATTTGCGAAATTGGGCACCACGCCTGATATAACACCAGTACACAGCGAACAGAATCTATATGGCATTGGTATGAGTGGGTACACACCTTACAATCCAGCACAACCACCTTTGGGTATGACGCCTGTCGGTATGATGAAACCATCGACTGCCGCTGGGAGATATGCACCGAAGACTACAGGCAGTGCTGGTAGTAGCCCATACACTCCACAAACGCAATCAAAGCCAGCAGAACCCTCTACGCCAGCTTATAGTAATTATGGAGGATATGATTCTTCGCCTGCTTACGGCGGGTATGGGGGATATGAACCGAGTCCGCAGCAAACGCCTTACCAATCCATCGATAAACCGGCAGATAAACCAGTTGAGGTCACTAATGGGTACGCTGGTTACCAACCAACATCTACACCACAAGTGCCGCCACCAATGTCCCCGCCCTCCTATGATTCTGGATATTCAACTTTCAGTCGTCTAGCTACTACTACGACGAATACAACGGACGATGCGGCATCGGCACAGACTGGCTATGGTGGATACGAACCGCCAACCACGTTCCAGCCTTACGTTCCGTCCCCCGATAATTCGGATAACGAAGGTGACGGGAAGAAAGATAAGAAGAAAAAGAGCGCCATGGATGACGATGCCGGGTTTGTGGGTAGTGGGGCCCAAACAGGCTCGGGTGATGCTGCTAAGAGGAAGAAGGAGGAAGAGGAAGAGGAAAATAGAAAGATGGTTGCAGCTATTGCGGAGAAAGAGAAGGAGGAGGCTGAAAGGAGGAAGAGTATGCCATCTCAGGTTTATCTTTCCACCATATGAAAGGATTTGCTAACAGTTTTTGTTTTTAACAGAGGAAGCGAAAGCAGGCGGTTGGTTTGCAGGCTGGTTTGGAGGAAATGCCGCTAATAAGAAGGACCCTAACGCGAAGCATGTTTATAGCGCAAAACTTGGGGAGGAGAGTTCATTCTACTACGATCCCGACGCAAAGAGATGGGTCAATAAGAGGGCCGGATCAACAGATTCTGCAGGGATTACACCAAGCGGCACACCGCCACCACCGAAGAGATTGGGCTCCCCGGCACAAATCGGAGGTCCGCCCAGCGGGCCGCCTTCGGCAACGGGCTCGCCACGGCCAGGTACAAGTAGCAGCATTGAAAGCTTTAGTGTGAGTGGACCGCCGCGTCCGTCTCCATCGGCACCGCCAACCAGTGCACCTATGAGTTCACTTGGTGGAGGGCTCATGCCACCACCTGGGCCTGCTTCGAGCAGCAGTAGAGAACCGAGTCCGAATCGGCCACCGCCCAGGCCGGCTACTACGGGTGGAGACGCGATGGATGAGTTACTTGGCGGAGGCACTGGCAGTGTCAGGAAGCCGGCGGCGAAGGCAAAAGGGAGGAAGCGGTATGTGGAGGTGTTGTAGATATATATACTAGGCTTTTGTGGCACGGCGTGGAGTGTTTCTGTTTGTAATTGTACTGTAGTTTCCCATTCGAAAGTCCCTTTTTGCCTTGTTGATTTAATTATTCTTCATTATTCAGTAGATAGCATACGTGGTGACGGAAGAGGCTTTGAAACTTAATGGATGCTAAGCGGATAAAGATTCCTCTTGATAATAATATCATACTCCGCTTTCGCAAAATAGCTGCAGCTTAATTTTGTTCTCAAACAAATATCTGTATTACATATGCCGATATAACAATGACGGCTTCGTAGCTTGTACATTTGTAGCTTGCATTGAATAGTCATTTGGTAGAGAGTAACTGGACTTATCTTCTTCTAGAATATATGTGCTAGCAATTTTTGAATACATTATTCTGTTTTGAAAACTAATAGTGAAACAGCCTTATCTACCCTAAGATCTCGCCCTTGCAATTGATAACTGGGATATCGAAGTAGCTGCAAGGATTGTGGTCGGCTTCACTGCAGAGATAGAGGGATGGATGGTCAATGCATATTGCCGTGAGTTTGCGCGATTCATTTAAGAAGTTAAGTTGAAGTAGCATAGTACTACCAGTGTTTAAATATTCCGCAATGCATATTCTGAGAGAGACAGTCTCGGATATATTATCGCTTGCGATATTCTCTGGGGGTTTATAAACGATGTTTTGATGGTAGAACTTAGAATTTATTTTATGTTTTAGTTTAGTTCTCGTTTCCGGGTTCGTGACATCAACCAACCTGATTTTGGAATTGAACTACTACTCATCTTGCTTTTCCTCTCCACTTAGTTAGTCTAGCTCTAGAGAATTCCCTTTGGCAAAAGCATACAACTCATCTGAGAAAGGAATAGCTAACCGAAAGGGTTATGTCCGCTCACAAACCCATGGAGTTCTATAATAAATCCTAGTTTTAATGTCTCGGATGCGAGTATCGACGCATCTACACTTCAGGATCCAGATCAATTAGCAAAGCGGCTGAATAAAACGCTTGGTGGCTGGTTAGCACAAATGCCTTAAAGCTGCATTTTAATAAAGGAAAGCCGCGGTTGAACGGAGCACCCTTAGCAGTATATCTAGGTTTGGAAATTTAAGTTAAGCGATTCCTTATCAGATTATATCCCCGCCATTCCAGGAACAATCAATTTTAAGGGTATCGGTGTTTCTGGTGTTTCTTGGAAGGCGGTGCCTGATATCTTCGTTCAAGGCTTATATAGGAAATACATAACACATATTAGGAATAGACTCCTACTGGTGAGACTATGTTCCCCCTCTATGGCAATGTAAAAAAAGCAAGACCCACGTACAGAAACGTACATTTTGCAAAAAAAAAAAAAAGTACTTAGGACTAATACTACCCAAGAAATCCGAACCGAAAGAGCAAAATCACATTATATTTGTACTTCGAAATCCTCCAAAACAGAGATCCTAGTATTTGTCTCATCATTTAGAATTGCATGTAGTATATAGCTCAGCCGAGGAATGAAGCTGGGTAGATATGGTATTAATCTAGCACCTGTGACGCGAATGGTACACTTCCAAAATTGAGATTCAATTAGAGGCGGGCTTTTAAAATTTCCTCATCAAAAAGAGTGTGTAAGGCTAACCGTGGGCAAGTTCCGACCCATTCTGGATAGCAATAGGTTGCACAGCTCCCATTTCTAGCAACAGTAAACCGTAGGACACTCTAATCAGAGAGCACGATTCCATATATAAAATGGGTTTTGAATTGCGAAATCCCCAAATCGCCGTTTTGCCTCGCCACAACAACCAGCTTTTAGAAATTCACTCAATGGCAACATTCAAAAGTACGAGATACAAGAAGCTAGGAAATCAATAAAAATGTCTTAGATATTTAGTCCTGTATTGACTGGTTCTCAATGCAAGGATAGCAGCTTAGTACAGCCATGGCCGAAGGGATCTGGAGATTTGTTAGTGCCACTAGTCCCAAATATAAAAACGAATTTACAAACATAGATTTTCAAGCGAACGCCTTAACACTTTAGCGAACCCGCGGAGCTTATATTGAATACAGCTACAACCAAAAATAATACGGTCTCTTCGTGATTCGCAGAGACATCGCCAGCAAAATCAAGATACCAGCAACTAAGACAATAGAGAAAAGTATTCATATATTCGGACTCAAAGACACCTAAACCAGAGAGCTTGGACCTTGGAGAATACCCATTTTATCTTCTGTTGTCTATAGTTTAACAACTTTAATGCATATTGATAACTTGGAAATCTGAGAACTAGTACCTGTCGATCTAAACCATCCGGGGGGCTTCGGATTCTAAGTGGCGACAAGGACGTTGCGGACTGGCCTTCTAATCCACGATAGGCACCCTGACCAGTACATTAAATGCCATGGCGGCGGCCATTAGGTCAATATTTTCCAAAATCTAGTGCATGTCTCAACACACTTGCATATGCAAGTATCACAAATGTCCATGTCGATATGATACATTCACTGCCAAGTCGGAGGCGCTTCTCAGGTACATATTTTTTTTAGAGGGGGCGAGCGGGAGATGATTTGAATACTCCACCAGATGGCGCAGTGGCCAGACGTGTTTGCACTCGCAAAATGCGGTGTACGTTTAGTACTGAGTAGACTGAGTCCCAGTCGTGCTATCTCGCCCTCTAAATAAGTCCAAAATTTTAGTTGAGTTATGTTGCAGGACTGGCCCTATAAAGAGAAGCGCCGCCACTTCTGTCAAGTAAAGGAAATACTACATACTTGTTACTCTAAGTAGGTAAGTGTAGGTAGGTAGGTATTGAAATATATGGTGATATTCGTCATTCAGGTAAAATACCACAATAATGTTGCTTCTAAACATACTGCAGCTGGCTCTGTTGGCTAGTACGACTCTCGCATCTTATAATCTTAATTCATGCGCAAAGCCTGCAGCCAGTTGCAAATCCGTCACAAAGCAATATGGCGTATCATCTAGCTGCTCGAGATTCTTCAAGACCAAGGCAGTACAATTGACAACTTGCACAAGCACAACTACAAAGCCCATACCGTCAACCACAAAGTATGTTAAGAAGGGCAAAAAAAGCACTACTTACTGGAAAACATCTACATCTACAACTACCAAGACTGTTAAAACCAACTGCGCGACTATAACATTACCTAAAACTGTGACAAAACAGGTTCAAAAGACGGTCTGGGCAACATCTACTAAACTGAGTACTATTCGTACTAGCAAAATCTCGTATGTCCATGATGTAAAAAGATACCATTTCTAAACATAAACTAATACATTAGTTTCGAATTTAAAAGATGGACAACGACAACTAAAACAGTCACCACTACTACAACGATCACGGGAAGTCCTCCAGCGGGAACCTTAACGAAGCGGAGTGATAAAAATTGTGTCATTCCCAAGTCATGCTGTATGTGTAAATACTTATTTATTTTAGATTGTTGACCCACGAATAAATTTAAATCCACTAACTAAAATCAATTTACAGCATGCTTTCTCACCAAGACAAAGCTTGCGACTAAGACTCCAAGCCGAAGGACCTATACTGTCACGATTCCGACCTCGACAATCAAGAGATACAGTACGAAGAAGGTCGTTGCGACTCATACCAAAACAGTAGCCACCGCAAAGAGTACTAAGTATACAACTCGTACCACTACGCGTACTAGCACACACTATTCGACAACTACCAAAGTCATCAGAGTAACTTCAACCTCATCCGTCTACTCTACAGCAACTCAGACCGTTACAAAAACAGTTACAACATATGTCTCTGGCCCAACTCGGCAGACCACTACGCTCACTAGAGTGGCAGCCAGTGCATCCGTTACCACCATCCTCCCGGCTCAGAGTACGGGCATTGTCACTGTTATCAAATACGTAACGCTAAATAGGGTTACTGTTACCAGAACGGGCAGTCAGGCGTTTACCACAACCGAGTATCCACCAAATACAACTGATCCCACTGCTGTAATAACTATTGTTGTCGTAACTACAACGCAAATTGGAGTGATCATTCAGCCCACCACGACTATAACTCTAATCGGGTCCAGCGTCTTCACGACGACAGTCTATCCAACTGACACTTCTGGCTCTACTATTAAAGATGCCACTCACACCGTTAGCGTCATTCGCTACACGACGAGGCCTGTCACTACTGTGACTTCAGTAGCCAATAGCGGTTTCACAAGCACTGGCTATCCGCCAAGTACTGCAGCAGTTACAGTGCCAATTACCATTGTTATTGGCGTCACTAGACCGGTGACTACCATAACCACTGTGGCTAATAGTGCCTTTACAACTACCGCCTTTCCGACAAGCGGTGCCCCAGCCACGGTTCCTGCCACCGTAATAGTGGGCATTACGAGGTCGGTGACTACTTTGACCTCGTTGGGATCCAGCGCCTTCACAACCACTGCTTTCCCTACAAGTGGCGCCCCAGCTTCGGTGCCTATTACCGTCGTTATTGGTATCACAAGACCCGTTATCACCGTGACCACTATAACTAATAGTGCTTTTACAACCACTGCTTTCCCGACTAGTGGCGCACCGGCTACGGTGCCTGTGACCATAATAGTTGGGGTGACACGACCAGTAACGACCGTAACTTCGGTAGTGACTAGTACTTTCATAACTACCGCCTTCCCATCGAGCAATGCTCCAGCTTCAGTCCCAATAACAGTGATTATCGGCATTACTCGCTCTGTCACAACTATCACAACTGTTGTAAGCACTGTGTTTACTAGCACTGCTTTTCCAACAAGTGATGCCCCAGGAACAGTACCGATTACAGTGGTTATAGAAGTGACGAGACCAGTCACTACATTAACAACTCTCGATAGTTCAGCCTACACAACTACGAATTTCCCAACAAGTGGCGCTTCAGCGACCGTACCAATAACTGTAGTGATAGGTATAACAAGGCCCGTCACCACAGTGACAACAGTGGCAAGCCTTCCATTCACAACCACTATTTTACCAACTAGTGGAGCACCAGTATCTGTTCCAGCTACCGTTATTATCGGCGTAACTAGGCCCATTACAACGATAACAACTATCGATAGCTCTGCATATACAACTACAGGGTTCCCAACAAGCGGTGCTCCAGCAAGCGTCCCGATAACTGTATTGATAGGGGTGACTCGACCTGTCACGACCGTCACAACAATTGCAGACGCTCCGTTTACCAGTACCGCCTTTCCAAGCAGCGGCGCTCCAGAGACTGTCCCAGTTACTGTCGTCGTAGGTGTCACTAGACCCGTAACAACAATTACGACTCTAGATAGTACTGCATATACAACTACAAGGTTTCCGACAAGTGGGGCTCCTCCAACTGTCCCAGTCACAATAGTCGTTGGAGTAACCAGATCTGTAACTACTGTTACAACCCTGGACAGCTCGGCTTATACCAGTACCGCATTTCCAACAAGCGGGGCTCCAGTCAGCGTCCCGATCACTGTTGTCGTCGGCATAACGAGACCGGAAACTACAATTACTACTTTAGTTAGCTCTGCTTATACTAGTACTGAATTTCCAACAAGCGGCGCACCTAACAGTATCCCAGTCACAATAGTCATTGGAATAACCCGTCCAGTAACAACTATTACAACTATTGACAGTACTGCTTACACTAGCACTAGCTTTCCAACTAGCGGCGCACCTGCTAGTGTTCCTGCCACAGTTATTATTGGAATTACTCGGCCTGCCACCACAAGAACCACTCTAGATAGTACGGCATACACTAGCACTCAGTATCCCACCAGTGGGGCTCCGGTCAGCATCCCGGTCACTGTTGTTATTGGAGTAACCCGGCCATTGACCACAGTCACCTCGATCGCCAGTACTGCGTATACTAGTACAGATTTCCCCACCAGCGATGCGCCAGCTACAATACCTATCAAAGTCGTGGTGGGCGTCACACGGCCTGTTACAACCATAACTGTACCCGCAAACAGCCCTTTCACCACTACAGCATATCCCACAGGAATCACAGCTAGTACTGACCCATCCATTCCAATTACTATAATTGTGGGTGTCGTACAACCTTTTACTACGATTACCAAGGTCGATACGACCGCATATACCACGACAGATTATCCTGTAAATAGTGCTGGTAGCACGATTACCAACCCATCCGTTCCAATTACCATCATTATTGGTGTTACTCAGCAGGCCACCACTCTCACAAGTCCCGCAACCGGTGTTGCTTCCGCCACCACAATCTTCCCAGGGACTGGCGATGTTTCGGGTACGATTACCGTTATCACCTACACACCAACGTTAATAACGATACCCGGAGGCCAAGTCACAACTACTGTGAGAGAGTCTGGAAGTTCTGCATACACCACAACCATCTACCCAACCGGCGATGGAGGCTATGATGATATAATAACTACCTCTGGTACTGCTAGTGTGATTGAATATTTCACCCAGCCGTACGTAACTCTGACCAGTCTTGGACCGAGCCCATCTACGACGACAAAATTTCCTACGACCTCCGGAGGAGTGACAATTACAGATGGTTCAGGTACTATCACCGTTATTATAATCACTGTTCTTCCTACCGTTTCAGTGACTAGCTTTGGCTCAAGCGCGTACACAACGACACTTTCCCCTACTGCAGGTAGCAGTGGGGAGATTCCCACAGGTACCGTTTCTGTTATCGAGTATATCACCAGGCATATCACTACAGTGACTCTTCCCGCAACTGGAACTGAGCCCTCGGGTACAATTATACTCCCCTCAACCAGTGACATCAGTGGAACTGTTAGCGTTATCACTTATATTCCTCTTACGCGATTAACTACCACTGCAGTAGGAAGCAGCACATTCGCTACGACAATCTATCCAACAGACACTGCCGACTACTCCGCAACTATCAGTATTATAACATATGTCACAATCGCTATCACAACTATCACGCAAGCCGATAGTACTACTCATGTTACAACGATCCTACCAACCGATCCTAACGACCCCAGTGCTACAGCTACTATCATAACATATGTCGTCCAACCAATTACCACTATCACACAAGTTGACAGTACTACACGTATTACAACAGTTTATCCATCAGATAGTTCGAATCTCAGCGCTACTATCAGTGTGATAACTTATCTAGTATTACCAACCGTGACGACCACCAAAGTCGGAATTGAACCCTCTGTCACAACTATACGTCCCACCGATCCCTTAAATCCTAGTGGTACAGTCAGTATTATCACGTATGTAACAGCCCCGATAGTAACTGTAACCAGTGGGGACACCGTTACTCGTTTGACCACGATCTTCCCAACAGACGACTCAAATCCCGACCTTACCATCAGCGTCATCACGTATGTTACACCTGCCAGAGTAACTACTACAAGAGTTGGTTCTGTTACTTCTGCTACAACTATTTTCCCCACAAATCCGTCTGACCCAAGCGGTACAGTCAGCGTTATTACCTATGTGACACTCAAAGTTGTAACTGTGACTCAATCAGGTACCGCGACTAGTGTTACGACTATTTTCCCTAGCAACACGGATGATATAAGTGCTACAATTAGCGTTATTACGTATCAAATTCCAAGCCCGACTCCAGATGTCAGTTGTGGAAATGCCGGGTTTGAGGTGGCAATATACGACGATCCCTTCGATTCCTCGATCATGACTATATCCGATTGGGCATTTGAGTACTTCGGAACCATAGCACCATACGGAAACGCGACGACAACCACACTAGGGATGTCGTGGAATCCAGCTATTCCGGGTAACACGGCAGATCGCTCCCCTTACGGTCTTGTACCACGTGTGGGTAATAACGACGATGGGTTTAAATTTGTCCTTAACTTTAAAGGATACTTTTATGCACCTGTCACCCAGGACTATACATTTAGTTTGTACGGTGTTGACAACGTGTTGGCTATCTGGCTAGGGGACCAAGCGTATGATAAATGGTCAACTTCGAATGCTGACTGGTCAGCAGCATATCAAGGTCCGACAGAAGATGAACCAAGCACAGATCTTACGATTAGTATTGTGGCTGGAGTTTACTTGCCCATAAGAATCATATACGCGAACGGCGGTGAACGTCATCAATACGACCTTGACATCGTCGGAGTAGACAATAACGTGAGCTATGTTTCCTCAAGAATGCCTTCCAATTATCTCGTTTCAAAGACTTGTTCAGACGCCGCGCCGGCATTCCCTGACTGGGGCTTTGAGCTTCCCGCACCAGACATTAGCTGCAGCAATCACGGGCTCCAAGTCGGTATCTACGACCAAGACATCTCACAGACCACTCAAGGTTATGATGAACCGGTTTGGGATTTTGCAGCTTACAAGACAACAGAGCCTGTTGGAAACACAACCGTCAGCCGCACAGGCCTCCTAGGCACTGAAACTACGGTCTATGGTTATTCCCAGCCCGCTCAAGTTGCCGTGTTGAACTATCGTGGGTACTTTTATGCACCATACGACAGCACTTATAGTTTCAAGTTCAGCAATGTTCGCAATATCCTCGGATTTTGGATCGGGGACCACGCGGTCACCTCCTGGAACGATACAGATTACAATGGTTTTGCCGAGTATTCAGGCTCAAACATAAATCCGACTATCAATTTCCAACTTCCGATTACGGGGGACACCTTCAATGCTATTCGATTTGTCCTTGGTAATGGGGATACGAACGCGCGTTATTCATTTAGCATCACCGATGCGGACGGGTTTAAGTATTTAGCGGATAATTTTGATTCTGCATACGTTGTAACCAGCTCTTGCGACAATGAAGCCCAAGAGTTTCCTCCTTTCGGTGAAGAGGGCGATGGCGGTGACTATTAATGGGATCTAATTCTTAATCGACTCCTCGTCATATAAAATCTAAGTTTCTAGCGTATAGTTAATAGTTTAATTTAATTTACAGTTTTAGTTACGATATATCTCTATATATCTCTAGCGATTTCAAAGTGAAGCTTTCTTTAAGATACCATTTATACACGATAGCAATATACGTAAATACATTAAGAATCATCCAGCAGCAGCCACAAATCAGTCGGCGTATCATTGATTATAATATTATCTTCTTTCAACGTGTTTCTATTGTTCTCCAATAGTGACTCCACAAGCTTCTTAACGTATCGAGGCTGTAACCAAGAATCTCCGCACTCCTTGACTACCAAATACTCGACGTTGTTCGTCATCTGCGATATCAAAATCAAGTCTGACGCTGCAGGAACCGCATCAAGAAACTCAAGTCTTCTGACATTGGACTTTATTCCCTCGAACCTGCCAAGAAGCTCAGGAAGTTTTAGACCCTCGTATTCCAGATCCCACCAAGGTTCTAGGCCGCTAATACACCAACGCAGTGTTATTGTCTCGATGCGAGGTAAAAATAGAATTGGAGGAAGATGCACGATATGCCAGCCTTTGTAGTGCTGTTTTTGGAACTTTCCTCGTCCATCGAAGCTGTGACGGAAATTTTTGACGTTGATAAGGCCGGGTAGCCATCTATCTGCTCTGCAGGAGGCGAGATTCTGATAAAGCCAAGAACCTATAAATCCCTTTTCGGGGAAGTGGCCGCTGAGAAGATTATCGCGTCGAAGTAGGGCGATAACACCGTGATTGTCATCGTCTTTGGAAGAGTCTGCTCCCTCTTCTTCATCTTCTACTTCTCCTGGATCTTTCTCATCTTCCCATTCATCCTCTCCTCTATCCGAATTATACCGCTGCTCCTCTTCTACCTCTTCAGGTTCCGGGTCATCAGATCCTTCAAACATTGCTTTTACGGCTTTTCTGGTCTCTATTTCCTCCCTTTGAGCTTCTTCCCCGAGGACTTGATGTAACACTTTAACACAATCCTCAGCGAAAGAAATCGCGTCTGCGCCTTCAAATTCCCTCGGTAACACCAGCGCAAGTTGGACATCTCCTAGATCCAGAGTTTCCAAATTTGTCGTAAAGCAGAGCAAGAAAGGTAGCAAAGCTTCGGAGTTTACCCCGCCAAGGATAGCCTCTATTGTTTCGTCTGTAACGCCAGGCTTAATACTTCTTTTGAGATCAATAATTTTAATCCGTTCTTCAGGTGTCCAAATCCACCTGGTTGTCCAAGTTTCCTCCTTCTCGACATCTCGACGCTCCCATTTTACAGTTAGCTCGGTAAGCTCCTCTGCCAGTTTCGGGTTAGAGAGTAAGTCTCTGATCAACTTCCACTCCTGGTGGTCGATGGCATCTACTCTGAAGGTGTAGGTTCCCATGGTATAGTTTATCTTCAGGAACAGATTATCAAAATCCGATGTGTATTCTTAAGATCAAATGAATTGAAGACCTAAGGGCATGGAAATTTGATGCAACGATAAGTATTTCCTGCGAGGCAATTTATAGATCAAGAAGTATCCCCTTTTCTAGATTGGTATTTGAAATACGAAGGATGTAAGCTGTCGTCGACAAGTCTTATTTGCTCTTGGCACGTAGAGCATTCGAAGCAATCAGACTACAAGGTGGAGTTAATCTGCAGGGTTATTCCTAGTTCTTGTCAGCGATGCTCAAATTCCAACATCTGAGATTACTAAACTGGACAAGGAGGAAGTGTTGAATTTGGCGCTCAAATGCAATGCTAGGGTAGAACAATGATATCATATCTTAGGGTGCGGGCATCCGGTCCCGAAAGTCACACGCCCGGTTTGATTTTTATTCGCTGTCTACTTGATATTAGTGAGTATAATTGCCTTGGTATGTAACTATGTCCATAAAACTAGAAAGCACTACTGTTCTATTTTCTTTAAACTGTCGATTCCATTCACGCACATCCTTTGGCTTTCGAAATGTATTCCACTCACAAAAGTTTACTATTAATGCTACCTATCGAGCTAATAATGAAGTATGAGATTATAGATGTGCGACATTGATGGCCTGTTGAACTAAATACAAAGTCAACTTGCAGGATCGGCCAAGTTTGACAGAGTAGCAGAGACAATTGCAACTGCATCTCGGATAATTGAAATTAAGGGCCATACGCAGGAAACTACGAGTACGACTACCTCGAGCGGTTATTTGTAACCTTCAAGAAACATTAATTAAAACTCGCGTGAGGCTTTGTCGCGAGAGAATATTTAGTTTGCGAGACCAATAAAGCCTACCGGCTTCTAGCCAAACAGTAGCTGGGAACGCGAGACTCTGAACAACCAGCCATCAGTGTTAATGGAAAAAAGAAAACCTTTTACGTATTTTGAATTATCACAAACGAGGACTGACGCCACATTCCGGCTGTCGTGAGCATTTTCGGAAGGTCTGGAGGAGACGTCCTCGACAACGCGCTTATTCTGGAAGCTGGGCATGCCAGACGGTGAAATTTTCTGGTGTTGTTGGGAGCGAAGGTTGATACCACCGCCGTTTCACAATCTTTGCGCTACCCAACAAGAGAATATCAACATACATCGGTCATATTGGTGGCAGCTACTGAGAGAGACCCGGAGACGAAAGCTTCTAAAAAAGGGACCAAGAAATATTCCCGTGGTGCCAGTTTTCTTTTTCGATAACGACTCATTCCCAAGACGCTGGTAAATTAGCAATCAAGGGAAGGAACTGGCGGTGGTACTGGTGCCTTTTGCCTCTTGGCGCTTGAGAGATAGCAAATCGGTATTTAATTTTCACGGATAACTCAGAACCCTGCTCTCTATTCGCATGCGGAATCGATAACCGTGACGAAGGCTCAATCGATATTAATATATCACAGGTATTAATAGATGCATGCCAATATGTGCCAATACGGGCGAAATTCTCGGCTACCTCTAGTTAACCATGGCTTAATGACATACGAAATATGTTATTCTAGAATAACCAAAACCGTTAGCAATATCTGCGGCCAGTTGCAGGAGGCTAAATTTTGTTCATGGCTGCCGTTTGGTTTATGGCAGCGCGCGCTCCGCTCGGGTGTCGCACCCACTTTGAAACCACCAAAGAATGATGTAAATATTTTGATGGTGGAAACATAGTACTCGCCGAAATCGAAAACCCGGGAAGCTTACTGCTCCTCTCTCATGATGCAGTTTCTGGAGGAGATTATTTCAGAAATCGAGTAGATTTCTTTTAGGAGTGTAGCTATTCGTGAGTGCTGTCGTCTGGGAATACGAAGATGCTGTAACTTTTGCTGTCGCTACCGCAACGCAAGCCAACTCCGCCTCCCCGGGTTCTGGGTCTGGTGCTTCCCAACCGAGACATCGTCCTTATGAGGGAACTCCACAACCGGCATAGGCCGACTTGGGTCTGGCAAAGCAACTAGGTCACCGCGAACCTGCCCTTTTGACATATACGCGATCGGATCTTGAAGCCTACAATCAAAAATCTTTACCTTGGCAGTTTCAAAGTGACGGATTCTATATTACGCAATGCCTAGGGATAATATTGGTTTTCGAGCCATGGAGAGACAGGATTCAGGTACCGCGTATAGCGGCTCCAAGAGAATATAAGGACTGCTTCCGCATCGTAGTGGGTCTTCTTTTTTCTCATCATCAGCTCACTACGCAGATATCCCTTCATTCAATATCCAGAGCCCAGTGCTTTTTTCCTTTCTGTACCGGGTACATCTTTTAACATTCGTTTGATTTCGATATCTGCTTGGTCAGATTGATTTTACAAATCTTCACTCGTTCAAATATCTGGTATCTTTTACTCTCATTCATTTTTTCTTATTCGCTTTTCCTATCTGCATTTTCTATCTCAGTATTCCAAGTAAAATCTTGCAAGTAGAGAGGTATAATCTTCTATCCGACACCATGAAGTCCACTCTGATCACTCTTCTCTCTGCTACTGCAACTACGGTTATGGGTCATGGGTTCATCACGGAGTTCAACATTGGCGGCCAATCTTACCCTGGATCCGACCCATTCGCAGAAGCTTCTTCTGATCCAGCTCGTATCACACAGCCATTCTTCACAAATACAGATGCCCCGATCATCTACCTAGACAATGATGAAGTTACATGCAACAGGGGTGCCAAGCCAGCCCAGCTCGTTGCCAAAGCTCCTGCAGGCAGTCAAATAACTTTCAAGTGGAGCAGATGGTTCGATGACCACAAGGGACCGATTATTACCTACCTCGCAGACTGCGGTGGTGATTGTACAAATGCCAAAGGCGCCGATCTCAGCTGGTTCAAGATCGATGAGGCCGGTCTCATCAATGGTATTTGGGCAACCGACATCCTCATGAAGCAGGGTAACACTTGGACCATCCAACTTCCCAAGAAGATCAAGAGCGGCCAGTACCTTATGCGCCATGAAATGGTTGCGCTCCACCTCGCCAGTCAGAAGAACGGAGCCCAGTTCTATCCATCTTGTTCAAACATCGAGATCACTGGCGGTACCGGTGAGGCTAGCCCTCCAACCGTCAAGTTCCCACAGGCGTATAGCTCCACCGACCCCGGTATTCTGGTCAACATCAAGGGTCTTACGAGCTACAAGGTTCCTGGACCAGCTGTGTACAGAGAGTACGACACCATTCTGAGCGACAAGATCAATACCGGTAACGGTGCGCCAGCCAGATCTGGAGAAACCACAAATACAAACTCGAACCCCTACGGAAATAACACTGGCACCAGACCCAAGACTCCTACACAACCTCAGCCTCCAAGCAAAAGCACAACTCCAACCCGGCCTAGCCCAAGCAATAATCCTTATCGCACTCAGCCTAGCACTCAGCCAAGCCCGCAACCAAACAATGGATCTCAGGCTACCGGAGGTCGCAAGCCATGCGATGACGCATACGTCCAGTGCGCAAGTGCTGCCCAAAGTACTAAGAGCACCACCCAGGGATATTATAAAGCTCGACGAAGCCACATTCAGGCCCGACAGCAATCATATGAGGCGTACAGCAAGGAGCCCTGCTACCAACAGTGGGAAGTTTGCCTGAAGAAGCTTCCTCTAGCTCAACAGTACGGTAACAAACGTATCTAAGGTAGTCTTTAGAACCAACGCTAATATAAATACACACCTTGGGGAAATTGATTTTCTCAATGCTGATTCTATCGGCTGGAAACGGATTGTTCTATTCGGGAGATTTGCCGGGTCGAGTACTTTTTTTTTTACGATATGTACATTTATCACACACTAGTTCCTTCTATGCAGTAGACCTCTATAGATATCTTTACAATTTCTAGAAACTTGAAATATATACATTCGTTACAACCTCCACTTGAAATGCACCTATCACATGCCTAGAAATTCGCAATCTGACAGTAGGATTCCCGTAATTTAGAATTTCCGTGATTCCATTGATATCACCCTATCACAGCTCCGTAAAATAACAACCATCCCGATAAAATATCATACGATAAGGCATTGTCGTGCAGCTTCAAAATGCAACATGAGTTGTCGACCAACGTGCTAGGCTCAGATTGGACTTTTCTTGTTGGCTGCTTCGATACGCTGCGCCAAGCCAGCGCGATATAATTATCACCCCTCCCCCGCCATACCACCCTCAATCCAGCCAAACCACCATCACGACTCGACCCCGCAAAGGCTTCACTCCACTAGCTTAATTCCAATAGCTTCTCCTTACCCCTTACACCTACACCTACACACACGCAAGCACGCACACACAATTGAAGCGATATTCTCCAAAATGCCAACAACATACACCCCTCCCTTCTTCTTCACCGCCACTCACACCTTTAGCACCCTCTCCCTCACCTCCCTCAGCGCCCTCATGATCTCCTCCCCACACCTCTACCACAAACACATCATCCGCTCCACAACCCCCTCCACAACCGATCTTTTCGTATCCACCCAATTCACCGCCTCAACCCAAACAGTCCTCCACTCCACAATCCGGTCCTCGGGCATAATGCTCCTCGGCACCTCCATTGGTCTCTTCGCCACGCGAAACTCCTACCCATCCGCCTTCACCGTCATGACAACCGTCACTCTCGGCGTGGCCGCAAGTCACGCGTACATGCTCAAAGATATCATATCAAATGCAATCTTGAGGAAAGTCTGGCTACAGGAAACCGAGCGTACGGCAAAGATGGGTGTCGTTATCGGCGTGAATCTGCTCACGGCAATTATCTCGCTGTGGGCAGGACTGAGCTATGGCGGATGGCCCTGGACTGCTGAAAGGAGTTTCTTCAGCGGGCCTGCACAGACCGTACACGCTTCTGCGGCTAGTTATAGGAGTTCCAATGATGACTTCGATATTGAGGGTGTAGTTAACGTGTTTGTGAAGGGTGCGGTGGAATTGGCCGGTGGGGTTACGGGGATTCTGCAGGGCTTCTTGCAGCAGTCGTGAGTCAAACCCGTTTTCGGTGGAATATCAGTCTTCTATTTCCTTTGGGTGTTTGGAGTTTGTGATAAACGGCGGCATTCTGGTTGTTTTTTCAATTCAATAATCTACAAATAATATGATTTATGCATCTGGGTTGGTCTACTGGGGATAATGGGAATGGGAAGGATATGATAGCAGGAAAAGAAAGAAAGAAAGAACACCAGAAAAACTTCAGACCTGCAAATGCAGCGGAAAAAATGGACAATGGGAGGATAAGAAAAAAAAAATTGCACAGATAACTTCAAAACCACAACTTTTCCCCGGTCCTCGAATAAATCGAAAAAAAGAGACACAACCCCAAAAACTCCCAGCGGAAAAAAATTTCAAGCAAGAATAGCCAAAATCATTCTGCCACCCAGCCCTACACCGCGATTGACAACTCTACTCCCAATTCTTTTGCTTTTGTGTACCATGGAAAGAACCCCCAAACAAAAACATCAAGCACCTCTCGTCTTCCGTTTCGCGATACTCGCGGCAGCCGGGTTTGGGCTCTCAAATACGTCATCCAATTCCTCCAGCGTCCGTCCTTTCGTCTCAACGAAATATTTGTATATAACAGCAGCCTCCACCATGTCCCAGAAGATGAAGAATGCATAGAACCAATAGCCGTATGTGGCCATGGCGAGGGGAGCAATAGCAGTGTTCACCTGACCTCTATTAGCATTGGGGCAGAGAGAAAAAAGGGCATCGAAACAGCGACGAATAAATAGGATGGTACTTACGAATCCAGCTGTTCCGGAAGTAAAAGAGGATAACGCCATTCCTTTCGCTCTCATATCGTTCGTCATAACCTCTGCCGGGTATATCCTGTACATATTAAAAATCCACGTTAGTCACTAATTCCCTCATAGGCATGACGTGTAAAACCAAAAAAAGGGCTAGCACAGTGAACACGTACGGCTGCATGCTCGTATATCCTAATGCGAATACAATCCCAAAAATATAAATCCAAATCACCAACGCTCCGGACATGAATTTGCTCTCCGTGTGCGCGTATGCACCTGCTGCAGCCGTGATAACCGAAAGACACAAAACAAGCCCGCACGTGCAGCCGAACAACATTTTGCGACGGCCAAAGACGTCGTGCAGCCGGGCACCGCTAGCGGCTGCAATCCACCCGACGATTGCGTAGATTCCGTTCAGGATAAGCTTTGTATCCGTGGAGGTTATGCCGACATCGGTGACCATTTGGGGCAGATAGTACGACATGATCTGGACGCCGACTGTCAGTATCGATAAAGCTTAGGTAAACCCAAGAAGATAAGCAGAAAACTTACGTTATTACCAGAGAACTGGCCGAACCAACTCATACATACGAGGACGAACACACGATATCTCCTGCCTTTCGTCCTAAATAGGCCACTTATATCAAAGTAGCTGGCAGCTGTCATCAATCCACCAGAACTCTTAAGGTCCTCCACCATTTCAGATACCTCTAAATCCACAATTGGGTGGGATGCATCTCCGTTCGCATGAAATCGCACAACGATATCCCTGGCTTCCTCTACCCTATTGTTGGCGATCAACCAACGTGGCGATTCCGGAACGAACGTTATGCCCAGGGTAACAAGTATCGGACAGATTGTCTGATACCAGATGGGAAGCTTCCAGGCCAAATCAGTCCCAGGATGGTCCCTTTGAGAGATTACAACAGACGTAGTCGCGAGCAGAGAGCCGAAATAGTAGAGCGTGTTGTACATTCCGGCGACTGTACCTCGATATTTCGGCGGCGCGATTTCGATGAGAAACATAGTCGAACCTTTGCAAGCAATAGTAGAGAAGAAACCGAGTGCGAAACGACCAAGGATGAAGCTGTGTACTATGCCTCCAAAGTTAGCATCTTTTTGCTGGTTGCATCTAGGCATCGTAGGGTTTTGTACCGTCTGTAGCGTGCGCCTGTAGAAATACGGCTGCGATGACACCAAGGCTACCAGTTCTGATACAAAATATACGCCCTTTCCAGTCGGCGAGCCAGAGGAAGAGCGCTCCCATCATGCCACCCATCTATCCCATAAGATCATGCAATCAGTATTCCTCCATCATAGCGGCTTAGTTCAATGGGTTCTTTCCATGTCGTACCTGCACTGATGAGAACATGAGCCCAGTCTCCATCCCTGGCTTATCCAACCCAAAGAATTTGTGAAATTCCGGCAGAGCATTTATATTTCCGAGCAGGCTACCGTCGAAACCGGCCATGGTCGAGTCTATACAGCAGATCAATCATATAATTAGCCTTCTTGAATATGAAAAAGTGTTTAAGCCAAGCCGGAACGAGAGACCATACTCAAGTAAAGCAGAGCACAGATGCAGTATAGCTCCTTATAACCCTTCCCCCATGGATCGGGATGATTATCAAAGGCAGCTTCCTTGAGGTCGCTTCTGACCGGCGCGGAGTGTCCAATCATTAGTGGGACCTTATCCTCCATCTCATCTTCTTCAATCGGTGTCATCGCCATTTCGAGGTTTCAAAGTCGCACGATGCCAAACCCTGGCAAAGATATATGCTATTCCGTTTTCTCGTGTGGTCGGCTTTCAGAAATAATGTTCAACCGAGTGCGAAGGAGAAGAATAGTGGCGATGGGTTTACTGAGCTAGAGCAATTAAGCATGACAGACAGACGGAGATCGGACAAAGGAGAGGGATGTGCTGGTTTAATTGTTGAAATTGGGGGACACGAGTTGTTAATTTGGGTCGCGTCCGCCGGCATGCAATCTGCTCAGGGGCCGGTCTGGGCAACGTTGCGCAACCTTACCGTTGCATCCTGCACCCCGATACGAGACCCCGGCCAACGGCGCAACACCACAATGCAGGTGCATATTCGAGGCTACTAATTATATACAGAGTTAACATCGGGTGCTAGCTAATAGAACAGCTCGGGATTGCCTCCGAAGCTCTCCATCAAATCAGCGTACTCGGTCGCTGCAATCTTTCTAACACTGATTCCCAGCTCTTGGTGCTCCAAAGTGCCATCCATGCTGACCCACCGCTCCCCAGATGTATCGTCCTTACCCCGCTGGATCAAAAAAGCGTGGCCCTGGATTATCTCCCCGGTCCGGATGGAGGGCCGAACCCCAAAGCATACGATTCTCAGGCTCTCCGATAACATCCCTGCTTTATTCTGCTTCCAAAGGTTGTTATACACCAAACCAAGAAAGTGGTAGCCAAGAGTGTGGACATCTATCTGACGTGGGTCTCCAATATCCGTAGAATCGTGAAAATACTTGAGGTTAGGAAAAATCGTTCTGTCGAATACACAACCAGGCTAGATTTCCAAGTCAGCAAGCTATTCAGTCGCACGAAACGAAAATTTCAACAGATCAATCGAGAAACCGAGCTTACCAAACCGTCTTCCATCTCAGCGTCAATCACCTCTATGTTCCTGCATGTTTGGCCAAGAAACTGGAGCCACTGAAGTGGAAACCGTGTGCTTCCAAGCCGCAAATAGAACTGCCGTAGCGAATCCGCATGACTTTTAATTCCGTCTAACCAATCCATGCCGAAGACCCGGCTCACGCTATTCTTGAACGCAATCTTAGTAAGACCATTAAATGATAGTAGATAATTCCGTAACTCCGCCCCCTTGTTTGGAATTTCTTGTAGCGATTTGAACAGAGCATCAATATTCATGCTCACTGTGGAAACCCGGCTGGACACCGCCAGCGAGGTTCCTCCCCATCTATTTGTGAAATTTACTACCGGGGATTCGGCTATAGCAGCGGATTTGTGGAGGAGATGGAAAAACCCCCAATCAATCTGGTTACAGTACCAGACTTTCAGTTTCTTCAGTTTAAATGTTTTGCCTCCGTCCCCGTCCTGTAGGCCGCATTTTGCGCACTTCTGCCATTTTTCGTATACTTCCTGATACATAGACTGTGATTCAAAGTCGATGTAAGGATTTACGGCGAAATCGGTTTGGCAATGCAGTTCTTCGAGGGTATTTTGACAGCTATGAAGGAGACGGAATATGCAATGGCATTCATTGTCTGCACCGTGACCTTGAAACAAGAATTTGAGGAATTTGAGATGAGGAAAGTCAAAAACCGTGCAGTCGACAGCGAGATACTCATTGAAGACCATACTGAGTTCTGTGATGGTACTTTGGTGTTTGTTAAGCGCACGTAATGTATCGAATGAAATATCCACGGAGTAGACGTCCATCAGGAATCTCTTATCGAATCTGTATAGTGTCAGCGCAAATTCTCTCAATGTGACACAGATGCATACCTGAACGACTTTAGCTGTCCCTTTGGTAATTTTGCGATCAAATTGTCTGAAAGCAAGTCGTTGAATACCATCTGGCCCCGTAACCGTCTTTCCATCATAGTCGCCTCAGATTCTTCTGCGTCGCCGTACAACTCATAATAAGAAAAACTTGGGACGCCAAGGTGCCGCGGCCCCAGGTCGGATGCATCGTAGTAGTATGCGATATCGATCTGGCGTATGTTCTGGAACCATTGCTCTCGCAAACGAGCGAATGCTGTTTCGGGACGCCATAACTCTGGAGGGCGATCACCATGTACGGCAATTGTAAGGTTCTCATAGTAGAGTGGGGTGGTGACGCGATAGAATAGCTTGCAGGTAAGCGCAATGTTGATGAGGTCTGTGGGGGCTTCGATCTGATTCCAGCAGGTACCCTGTAGTTAGCTTGGTCGTGCTAGTGTGACTTTGGGGAACTTACATAGGAAAGCACCTGAACGAGGAGCTCGCTCGGGAGGAGCTGCAGTTGCGACATCGCCACCGATTCCGAGTCGGATGATAGCTCCGGGCGTATCGAAGGGGTTCAGACCGAGGAAGCGACGTTGCAGAGTTAGAATCTCCGGACTGGCATATCGGACTTGAATACTTCCATATCGGTACAGTACAGCACAGGGTAAGGATCCATCAGGAGTGGACCCAGTGTTGTGGAAGCGAGCGGGAGGTCAGCCGCAAGCCAAGTCCACAACTGCATCGCATCCAACAACACCACACCACAGTACAACCTCCAACACTGCCTAGTAGATATCCAGATTCATAGATCGCGATCATATATTATATCACGCACCACATCACCACACTCGTTGCATAACAGTGTACCTCGACAGTTTTCTATACTACTCATCTGAAAATACATCATGGCTCTAGACCATTGAATCCGATATTACAATCACAGAATACGACGAAAAGCTGTACATGCTGTAGCAATCGAGGGATTTGTAAGTTGATTGAATAGCAACCGACCTGTGGGATTAACGCTAATATAATAGGCTTCTATCCAGCAGTTGATCGTGGCCTTTTACCCGAGCGATAATGCGAATGCCAGGCATGCCGCCTTCGGTCTGCTTCAGATGGTATCAGGCCTCCCAACACTTCGGTTGAGCCGACGATAGTCGAAGGCCAAGAAACCGTCCACTTCCACAGCTTCCAATAGCTGTATTCTTCAGCTTTACTATCCGGCTAGGTTAATGGCTTTGTTTCCAGCCTTTGTTCACGGGACAAGCTCATCCACGGTTACCGAACTATCCCAGATCCCGATTCATCTACTTTCTAGCAATTGCATCCTTAAATTTGGTTTGGCCGGGTGAGCCGCGGCATGCACCAATGCAACCCACTTTGTTCGCCATAATTACCCGCGGCTCTGGGTAGCCCCAATCACCTCGGATTTGACAGTCCGCAAATGCCCAGTACAATTGATTACCGAGTTTATATAGCTAGAGGTCGGCTGCCTTCAAGTTACTTCTTTAGACGTCATTTTTTATTATTTCCCGTATCTCAGCTTTTTCCCTGCCTTATTTCAATACATATACCAACACTATGAGCGAGCCGGGCGTAGGTTTCGAATACCCAGAGGTGGAAGTAAGCTGGCTCAAGCGAGATCTTCTGCTTTTCGCCAATAGCATCGGCTGCAAAGCAGATGAACTTCACTTCCTTTATGTATAGCTATAACTCCGACCGCAAGTCACAATATAATATCCATTGATACTCATAAAGCTATGTAGGAACTCCACCCAGGCTTCACTGCATTCCCAACCTATCCCATAATCCTCCCGTTTAAGCACACCGACAAGGACGTGGTCGACTTCTACGCGCGGTCGAACGCGATCCCCATCCCTGGCGTTCCAAAGCTCGACTCCAAACGCGTTGTCGACGGCGAGAGAAAAATAGAATTTCGCCGGAAACTACCAACCGATAGCGTCGGAAGGCAGTTCTTTATCAAAAGCAAGGTTCTGGGGGTTTACGACAAGGGAAAGCCCGGAACTGTTGTTGAGACGGAACAGCTCCTCGTCGAGAAGGTCGGTAGCAAGGATGTCGTCTTCACAAGGGCGGTAGGCAGTGGGTTCTACGTCGGTCAGGGAGGCTGGGGTGGCCCGAAGGGTATGTTTCGCTTTGAAATATTTCAGATAGTAGCCGCTTAGCTAACATTGGTTGATATACTTCAGGCCCAAAGACAGTCAACTACCCGCCTCCAGACGGCCGGTCTGCCGACGCTACCTATCTACACCCAACTAATGCAGAATCCGCACTTCTTTACCGTCTTAATGGCGACTATAATCCGTTACATGCTACCCCGGAGCCCGGTCAGAAGATGGGCTTTGGGGGAGCTATCATGCACGGTCTATTTTCTTGGAACACTACAGCTCATGGCATCCTACAAGTACTAGGTGGCAGCGATCCTGCCAACCTAAAGGAATTCCAGGCTAGATTTGCTAGCCCCGTTAAGCCTGGTGATATCTTGGTAACGGAGATTTGGAAGATTGGGAAGGCTCAAGGCTTCGGTGATGGTTGGGAAGAGGTACGGTTTGTAACTAAAGTTCAGGGTGGTAAAGTTTGCCTGAGCAACGGTAGAGCCATAGTAAAAATCACGAATCCGAAGAGTAAATTGTAAGATCATTAAATTACCAAATGTTAAAGTATATGTTCTGTGTAGCGAATTTTCTTAAATGAATTGCAGGCTTGGGCACCCTCCGCTGCTGAGACTAGGTGAATGGGGGAGCTAACGACGGACAAAAGCGTACATCCTACCTATATATACGGATTCTTTTATATCGATCTATAGTCCGATACGAAGGCTATGCTCTTGAACACCAATATCGCTAAGTATAAATATGAGAAGAAATTTAATACACTTTACGATCGATCGTAAGAACTTCTGCGACAACTCGAAATACAACATATTACCGCATTAGGTCTCCTCGCTCGCTTTGCAGAGCGTTCCCTAGTTAGTCCGAGTTCTAAGTTTACCTGAATTTTTTGCTAGAAGCCTTTTGGTAGCATTATATATTCGAAATTATCGGAATTCGGGTAGGGAAGCTTCGTAATTTAATTTGTTAGTTCGCTTCTAAAACTGGAACATGGCACTCTCCCCTGTTGAAATTACACCACCCAAAGGCAGCCTTAGCCTTGATCCTTACCACACGGATCCATTGAAATTCTATACCGACATCAATTCAGAAAAACCATCTGAATTTCTCGGCCCTATATTCGACTTTTATAGATATATATCTGTACTAAGAAATTAATTCAATTACAGTCCGTGGCCCTCTATTCTATGCAAAGTCACATTAGTATTCACTTCTTAATAGTAAGGCTCACTCCCTGTATTCGATCGAGATGCATAAACTATTATCGAAATTGGGCCTCAGCTCCCGCAAATCAGGGATGTCTCGTACATCAAATCCAGAACCAGCGCATGAAGCATTTGAAGTTCACGAGAAAAAATCAAAGGCTGTGAAATCAAGACCACTATCACCTCCACCAGCGGCATCTTTGCTTGGCCTACCTCCTGAGATTCTTCTTAACGTCTTCAGCTTCGTAAGTTACTTGATATCCAACATAGCAACACAAACATATCGCCCTTGAATTTTTGCACATATATATCAGTCTCTTAACCAGACTTTTGTGCGAGACTGCATATATATACGTTTATAAAAAAGGACAAATTGTACTGACAGTAACACCATTTATGAAATTGCATATAGATACCCAACCAGCGGAAATTATACTTCACCCTCGCGCAAGTTTGTATACGGTTGAACGCCATTACCACACCCCTTCTCTACAAAAACCTTGTTCTTCTTAACCCCTATCACTCTCTCACAAGCAAAAAGCCAACAAGTTTAAAACGCACCCTCCGAAAGCTCGCGGCTACTCTCGGAGATAAGGCGCATTATGTTCGTGATTTTGGCCTCGACCAAATCCAACTACACGGCTTTATTTCTAAGCAGCATCAATACTACAATATAGCTAATGCCGCTTTTCAAATTCTCCTCAGAATCCCGAATAATCAACTTGAGTCCTTTATGTAAGAAATCATACTCTAACCCATAGGCAATGTGCATTTTGGGCAAGCTGAATATAGTGTGTTCTCGCGTAGCTGGCATGTTGATTTTGTATGGCCGGACCAAATGCGGCATCATTTAGATGCCAACCAGCGAAATATTCACACTTGGTCAATTAATCCGTCAGACATGAAATATGGGCTTAGAACTGTCAGCCCGGAGCTGTATTTGCTATTTGATATATCTAATTTTAGGGGTTTACGTCACCTGTGTCTTAACTGTAGTATGAGTGCTGTCCCATTGTCGTCATCGGTCTTTCTACAAATAGTCGACCACTTTCCTACACTCGAAACTCTATCCTATGGATCTTTGGATTCTCTTCATTGCGGCCGTCCGAACACTGATACTGAAGGAGTGGTGCGACAAGATATGGTCGCCCATTCCAGCAATACCAAGTACACTCTGATGAAAACTTTCACATTTGACGACTCAATGTTTACCAAGCTACTTTTTGAAACGCTAAGTTTGAGGAGCATATCCCAACTGCCAAACCTGACAACCCTCAAAGTACGCGACGGAGAATACAACCTTTTATCTCCGCTACTTTCAAGTTTGGACCGGAGTATTCCTATTCGTCTAACGACTTTACAAGTAGCTTACTGTAACCAGGATATGCTTTCAACGTTTCTCATGTCGTTTCAAGGCTTATATGATTTAGAGATTGTCGATGTAGTAAATGATAGGAGATATATATCCTTAGAGCCAATCCTTAACCACAAGAAGACGCTAAGAAGGTTAGCACTGTTGAGAGGTGACAGCGAACTCAATGCTTCAGAGGTCCTGCCTCTGCGAATGGTCCAGGAGCTTGGAACGTCTCTGGAACTACTTGAAGAGTTCTGCGCACCTCTTTCTCGTATGGTGGGTAGACTTGCCGTTAGCAGATCTGCAGGGAAACACCGAGGACTGACAGTAAAATAGGACGACCCGTTCGAGGAGCATAGGTTCCAGAATCTAAAACTCTTATGGATCTACAACATGAGTATAAAAGCCCATCGGCTTGATTCTGAACCTAACTACTGGTGGATTCCATCAAGCCACCTCCACACCAATTTGACAAGACAAGCGAGCAGCCGTAGCAATTTCACGCCAAACAGCCAATCGTATAAAACCCTTCCTAGAAATTTGAGGTTTATAGCAATCGGACATCCTGCGAGGGTAGCAGGTATCTTTGGAGGCTGGCCATGGGTTCTTATACCGAGATTATACGAGTTGACCAGAAGGAACAACTACCTCTATTGGGAAGTGATCAGTCCGGAAGAGATGGTGGAGAAACAACCCGACTTGCTATCGCTTAATTCACAGGCCGTGGGTTTACCCTTAACTGGCAAGTAAGTCTCTCTGAAAAGGCCGACCCAATCTCGAAAACTGTGTGGATGTTGCTGACAAAGTATTCAAGTACTCTTAGCTCCCAGAGAATCAACTTTGAGGTTTTTAATCAGAGATCGGATGGTTATGTTGTGACTTTTGCGGATTTAACCGTTGGCTTGGATTCAAATAGCTAGCTTAAGTTTCCAATGGTGGGAGAGCATGATACGAAGAAGTATGGATTATAATCTGGGACATTTGCTACCACTCATAAAGAAATAAGGAGAATAGGAAGCTAGTATTTATTCTTTAACTCTGAACTTCAAGTTGAAGCTCCGCGAATAAAGAAGGGCGATCTTTTGGTCCAAGGACTCTGTAATGAATGGGGCTAACTACGTCTATCCTCCCAAACTGCCAACCGCCCCATCCTCTAGCCCGACATATACTTTGTTCGGCCGTCCGTTGCAAATGCTATCACCAGCATAAAATAGTCCATGATCTACGACTCCATATATTCCCTTGATCATTCCAGCCAACCTTCCTACATCTTTACCCGAATTTCGCAAAGTCGGCCAGGTAGCGTCAATCAAATTCGTCCCCCGTTGTGTTGTGCATAGGCCTAAAATTGCCGGCTCTCCTCTCCTTGGGGCTACGATAGCATTGCTCTCCCTTAACTGTTCAAGTACGTGGAAATAGGAATCCGGCATGATTTCCACCGTGATCGGTTTCCCGATTGTGAACAGCGTGGGGACTCGTTTACGATAATCCAAAATGCAAATGAAACAGTCAGATCTTAGCGCTATCATCCGCTCAAGATGCAAATTACTCGTCCCCCCTCTGATACAATTCAATCCGTCATCTACTTCATCCGCCGTGTCAAAGTATACATTTATCCGCGTTTCCGGAGAAAGAAGATTAAGCGATGTTATCGGACGTAGCTTGTACGATGCCATGATGTGTTCAGATGCAGTACCTGTAGAGACAAAGGTCACGTCTGCGAGCTGGCTGGAGGCCAACTGGGATATCCGTTCTGCCACTTGAAGCATCAGGGAGCCCGATCCGATGGCTATATACGCTAGCTTTGCGGTGGGGAAGTTGCCGTCCACGGCTTTGTACACAGCTAAGTGTCGAACTGACGCTGTTGAACGTAGTCTTCGTAGGGTCCGCTGTGGTTTTGATGATGTACCATTTGAAAATAAGGATACAAGTGAGGGGACAAGATTGGCTGCCTTCTGTCGTTTAAATCTTTTCGTAGACGATGTTCGTGCATAGATAGAAGCGGGTGGAGGGCTCGTGACAGGCTCAGGAGTTAGATGCTCTACCTTTGGTGATTGGAAATCAACATGTTGCGTGATATATTTCTTTCCATGTTTGGAGATCGAGGACCCTCTACTCGGGCTCTTCTGTGCAAGTTCCAAGTTAGTGAGTGCTGAATCTTCCGCTAAAGATGCCGCCGAGCCGTATGCCGCAGGAGGCGTCTTGGAGATAGAGAACTGGTCGGTGGAGGCCTGATAAAGTTTACAACTAGAAGCTCTGTCCTCAGGCGCAGACTCTTCGATCGATTCTTGCGAATTCGCAACGATGGCTTTCAGGGGTGGTTGTTCATTCCTCAGAGTAAGTTGTGACGCTTTCTTCCTCGAGGACTTGCTTCTAACTCTGTTCAATAGCTTCTCCATCCGCTTTAGAGCTGGGCCGTATACGGCAAGTCTGCCTCGCCGTTTTATATAAAAGTTCCGTAGGATATAAATAATAAGGAGAGACGGAACAACGGAGTTCAAAGAGATTGATCGGATGCCGTCCTGGGGGACCAATGACATGGAAAGCCAGTACATCCTTAGGAAGCCATTATAGAGCACCGTTAGTATAGTATCTATGCCGAAAAGTGTAAACCGATGGTCTTTTACAGTATTTATTAATTTACAATCAAAAAAGAAAGCAGAATAAAATGTTCTCGCCGTCAGACCATCAACTTCGGGGCAACGCATTTTTAGACACTCGAGTCAACGACTCTGCGTTGATATAAACTTCGTCATACAAAATTTCCCAATCTGCAACAAAAACCATCCCTCCGTTCGTTGAACATACTAATCGACATCTTTATGCCCCGTCTCCCTACCAGTCTGATTCGCCAGTTCTCCCACAAGCCGCTCATTCTACTCCTTCTCCGTGAAACCCGCACTATTGGACTAGCATTTCCAGAATATCGTTGGCTGCGTGAACATGTCCGCCAGCTCCCCTCCCTCAAATACTCTCCTTCTCGCCAATATCAGCATCTGAAATCACTATGCCGTCGCCGCTCTATCGGTGTGCCTCTCCAGTATCTTCTCAAAACCCAGCCATTTGGAGATTTAGACATACTATGTGGCAGGGGTGCGTTGATCCCTCGTCCAGAAACAGAAGAGACAGTCTTCCGTGTATTCGAGAATCTGCAAAGTAACCTTCACAACACGAATGGATGGAACGAAGGGAGGAGATTAAAAGTACTAGACTTGTGCACAGGGCCAGGGTCTATAGCCCTTCTCGCTGCCAGTTTGCTCCACAAATTCAATCTACCAAACGGCTATCGAATCCTCGGCGTAGACGTATCGAGGCGAGCGTTAGGTATCGCGAAAAGATCACTAGAATACAACATCAAGAATGGAAATTTATATGAGAATACTCACCATCACGTTGATTTTCTTGAAGGGGATCTCTTATCAAATGACTTGAGCAATCTTTATGCACAAATATCTTCATTCTTCAATCTTGACAAGGATCAGGTTGTCGATATTGTTATTTCAAATCCGCCTTACATATCAATAAACGGATATTGGGAAGACACTGCTCGAAGCGTCAGACTCTTCGAACCAGAGTTAGCCCTGGTTCCTCCAAACCATCCTAATATTTCCAATCATGAAATATTGAGAGAGGACCTCTTCTATCCTGTGATAGAAACTGTTGCTACAAAATTTCATGCAAAAGCTCTAATTCTAGAAACCGGAGGAGACGAGCAACCCCTTCGTGTTCAAGAAATGTTGCAAAAAAGAGGCTGGAACACAAGTATCTGGAAAGACTTTGCCGGTTTGCAACGAAATGTTGTTGCATGGAAGCCCAGCAGTTGGAGCTGGCTCAAAAATCCTCCAAACGATGTAGATGTCTGTAATCTCAACGAAGAAATCTGCCAGCATATAGTGCATCCAATTACCGACGCTAGCTCAATCACTCAGAGCCTGTCGACTGTGAAGTGTACGAGAGAGAAGCCAACGAAGGAGCAAAAGCAAGGGCGGAGGTAGAATTAGTGGCCAAAACAGACGCAGAAGCATAATTCTCGACATTTCAACGCATAAAATATGAGATTATGAATAATAATACAGCTACCTTCTCAATATGTACATACAATATATCTACTTTGTCAATATGTTTACAAGATTTTTGCCTTCTACGACGATAACTTTTGTCACCCTTCTTCCATGTAACAATCTATACCCTTCCTCTGTGGCGAATACCGTTTGGACAGCCCAAGTTTGCGGGTCCGAACTGTCTGCCCAATTCGCCGGTTGATCATGCAGTGTGAATTTATACTTTCCGTTGACCTGCACGTTAATGTCTGCTGACACTCTCGCGTCTTGCCTCTGAAACTCCTGGTCGTCCGGCCACGATTGCTCCTCAAGTGGCAGACTCCTCGGACCATGTATCAATTCCCAACATTCGGCGGATATAGCAGGACAGATAGGTGACACAAGCTTGAGAAGGGTTTCCACAGCCTGGATGTACACTTCGGGTCCGACGCTTTCCGCCGTCGTCGCATGCAGATAGTTTGTTAGGATAGTCAGATCACTGACGGCAGTGTTCAAACTGTACACATCATTCATTGAAGCAGTAACCCCTTTCACTGCAATCCTAACTTCCTTCATCAATTGGGTAGCTGCCTGCTCTGTATCTCGAGATCTTGTAAATTGCGAGAAGGAACCTGTGGTGCGGAAAAATTCTACTTCTACTGCAGCATTCCGAGCAAGGTTCTGAATTTTTGCCAGCCAACGCTGCATTCCCACAATCTTCTTCTCATCCCAGTCAAGAACGTCACCGACAGGTGCTTGGAACAAAATATGCGCTCTCGTAGCGTCTAGGCCGTGCTTCTCCAGGCAAGTGGTTGGATCCACGCCGTTATGTTTACTCTTCGACATCTTTTCATAGGATACCGAGCAGAACGAACCAGTTTCTTTGACAAGGGGGCTGCCGGTGTCCGAATACGTGATTTCCTCTGGCTTTAGGAACCGGCCGATATCGTCTTTGAATGTTTTCCCGTGCACCATTCCTTGCGCTATCAGCCGTGTGAATGGCTCGAGGTACCTCCTCTCGTCACCACTCTTCTTGGCGAAGAACTTCGAGATGAACCGAGCGTATAACAGATGCAGGATAGCATGTTCCACTCCGCCGATATAGATATCGACGGGCATGAGCGAAAATTGCGGATCCTGATCTTGACCAAATTTCATAAAATACCACGAGGAATCAACAAAGGTATCCATCGTATCCGTGTCTCGCTCTGCAGCCCCGCCGCAGCTGTTATGCATGAGCCCTCTGTTAGTATATGGTTCTAGATATTTCGACTGCGAGGATGCACATGACTAACCTAGGACACGTAGTCTTCACCCATTCCTCAGCCTGCTTCAGCGGACTTCCCCCTTTCCCGGTTAGCTTTACTTTTGGTAAAAGAACTGGTAAATCCTCGTCCTTGACTGGAACAGCCCCGCAGGTGTCACAATGCACGATAGGGATAGGAGTACCCCAATATCGCTGTCTTGATATCAACCAATCCCTGATCTTGAACCTTTTTGTCGGCAAACATAATTTTTGGGCTTCCAAAGTGTCATAGAATGCCCTATGAGCGTCCCAGCATGACATGCCAGAATACCTACCGTTGTTCTCATTCAATACTCCTTGAGCAACCATTGGAGTTCGCGGAATCTTTCCAGACATAGTCCTCGGCGGGTTCAAAGTGTCAGCAGCATCTTGCTTTGCGATCACAAATCGGATTGGCTCGTCAGGGCGATTCTCTTTCCAAAAGTCAAAATCACGAATGTCGTGAGCCGGAACACCCATGACCGCGCTGGTTCCCAGTCCACCGAGAACGTATGGAGCCACGAATACAGGTAGATCGAAGCGCCAGTTCCCTCTCTCTGTGCCGTCTTCGGAAGTTTCTCGATTTATTGGATTTGCAGCCATGAGATCCGAAAGCCAAAAGCCAGCCTTAGTTCCCACAGGTAAACTCGGCACGTTCTCGATAAAGCTCTTCAATTCCGCGTTTGTTTTACTCAGGTTCACAACTAGTGGATGAGTAACCGATAATGCCAAAAATTGGACTCCGAGAATGGTATCCAATCGAGTGGTGTAAACCTTGATAAAGTCATCCTGCAGGCTGCCGTCCGCTTGCGCTATCCTGATGGGGAACTTTACTCGCTGACCAGTGCTCTCGCCAATCCAGTGATGCTGTTGAGACAATACACTCTCTGGCCATTTGCCCTCTAGGTGCTTCAAATTATACCTCAAAAAGGAAGCGAATTGGGTTATTTTGAATGACCACTGCTGTAAGTATTTTTGTTCAACCTTGGCGCCGGACCTCCAAGATATCCCTTCAGGGGATACCTGCTCGTTCGCGAGGACTGTCTGATCGACAGGATCCCAGTTGACGAGTGCGGGGGCGCGATACGCAAGCCCTTCCCTAAACAGCGCGAGGAATAGTTTCTGTGTCCCTTCGTAAAATTCTGGAGATGACGTGCGCAGTTCCTATTTGACCGAAAGCATAGACCAAATCCCAAAATAAGGTCATTTCTGTGCCGTCAGAAAATCAGTACTTTCCTGAATGCGGAGTAATAATAATCACAAGGGAAAATAATCAAGACCGGACGAAATTTATGGAAAACCGGGTTGATTGGCTCTCGTTGTTTCAACGCCTCAGACACACTCAATCAAGGGGGGGAATGGGGTGCCACACGACCCCGGGGAACAACGGGGGGAATGGTTTTTGCAGTGCTCACGTACTCTGCTCCAATCAAATCGGGCTCCCATACGCTTCAACTGAGCTTTCATCGTCTTGATGTTCTGGTCAGTCCATTCAGCAGGGTCAACCCCTCGCTCGATAGCTGCGTTTTCGGCGGGCAAACCGAACGAATCCCAGCCCATTGGATGCAGGACGTTGAAGCCCTTCATATATTTGTACCGCGCCACTACGTCCGAGATGGTGTAAACTCGAAGGTGACCCATGTGCAATGACCCTGAAGGGTAGGGGAACATTGACAGCACATAGTAAGATGGTTTGGCCGATACGGCTGGTGATTGGAAGGCTCGCGGTTCCGAGTCCCAACGTGCAAGCCATTTCGCGTCAATCTCAGAAATAGATTTGTCCTTCTGAGTAGCTTTGGGTTTTGAGTTTGCGTGGGTTCTGCGGTGCAGGGTGAGAACGATAGAGGGCGGTCCTCGAGCGAACGGCCGTGTGATCTTGGGCGACGGCCCGCGAAACCATCGCGTTTGGGGTCTCATGATTGTTCAATCACCGTTGATTCTCGTCCATTCCGTCAGTTCGCGAGTGTTGACCGGCTAATGATACGCAATATGGGATTTCGGGTGACCAATCGAGGTGTGTCGACGATGGTTGGTTGGTGGAGAGGTGAGGTTGAAGCCAGCCAACGAAACCGCAAGGTTTGAACGAGCTTTATCGATAACGCCAAACCTGCAGCTTGACATCAACCCAACGCACAGACGCTGAAGCCACCGATCTTGCCTTATCATGTTCTCAGATCTAGATGTATTTTTTGTCACAAGTTGGGAGTTTGGGATGATGTATAATTTTTGGATTTTATTTTTGTTTTTGGATCTCTGAGTAATCCAGAGAAAGATCTAGCTATAATTTATTTGGTGGTCGTCAATGCACTCTAGTAATCCCAGAAGTGCACGGTATATCAGAGTAAAGTTGGGGAGGTCATCATAATATCGACAGTTCTCGCAACCAAAGAAGAAGACAGAGCAGAAAATGGCAGATCGAAGCAGTGGCAGATGGCAGAGAGCTTTCAAAAGAAAAAAAAGATTGCCACTGGAAGATAGATGTTAAAGAAAATTCGTCCAATCCAGGCTCCAAAAATAACCGGAGTAATCTGGACGGTAATGAGTGCAGAACTTTGAACAAAAAGGATATAAAATGGTCGTTAGAGGTGGTATAAAATGAAGCAGGACGAAAAATGATGAACGATGATGAACGAGAGATCGAAACGAAGTAGAAAAAGCGAGCAGCACCAAAGGAATGTACGAAGCAACGGATATCCGCCATGTCTATTACAATCAAAACGCCGAGGAAAACGGGTAAGCAATAATGAAAGATCCGAAAAAAAGTATGCAAATGCAACTGAGAAACAGGACAAAAAAAACATCCAAGTAAAACGTAAATCAAAAACGCCTCCCAGATATAGAAATAGACACAAATACTTTTGCCGAGGCCATGGTCAAGGGTGCCTCGAAGGGTGGTATATAATGCATAAGACTAGTCCTTCCTTAATCTTTTAGAAGGCGATTGCGTATTGTCATCTTCAGAGGCGGCACTGTGGCGGCGGCAGTCATAGATGGGAGGACATCTCTTCCTGTTTTGGCCAACAGCAAGGTTAGTCTTGAAAATCCATTGTTCGAGGACTTCGTGATGAATCCTTTTGCGTTCAGCTACAGTGAGTTGCTGTGGTCCGCGGGCGACTTGGGCGACTTGGGCGTCTCTGGTGACAATGAGAGAAAGAGATGGTTGATTATATATGAGAGCAGAGACCGTCTTGTTTGACTTTGAAGAATCTTCAACTGGGGTGGAGTTTTCACTATCGGATCCATAGGCGCTGTCGGTATCGGCATCACGAGGATCGACCTCCTCGCTAGTGACAGTACTAGCATCGGTAACCGAAGCTTCATCATCACTAGTGCTAGCAGCCTCGAGCTTGTGCTCCTCAAGAAGAGTAGCCTCGAAAGCTGGCAGCTCATTCCATGCGACGTCTTCGCGGTCTGCGCATTCACAGCCACCCTCGGCCAGCATGAATTTCTTGTTGTGGGGGCATGCTGGAGTTAGGCGGTGGCCATACCGATTTCGTGGAGTCTCTGGGAATCGCCCAATTTCGAGCATATCGAGTTGGAAGCGAGGTGGTACTCTATCCCACATGAGATCACTCACGAACCATGTAACGTATTGCGAGGCGAAATCGATAGCGGAACGTTGACGGCAGTAATCTTGCATATAGGGAACGTCTCTCGGGCTGGCAACGATGCTATTGGTAGCTAGGGCATTCTTGAGGGCAGTAGCAACTGGTCCGGTGGAGTAAGGGTTCATATCACGCTTGCATGCTTGGTTGAAGGCGGTTTGAAGCCATTCAAAAAGGTGCCAGCATGTCTTGGTGAGACCCATCTTGTTCAATTCGTCGGCATAGTTGTACAGCAAATCGATTGGAGGAACAAATGATTCAGGTGTCGCGATTTGGACTGGAACAATGATGCTGCGGAGACCTTCGAATTTTACGGCGGGGCCGCTACATACGAAAAGCCATCCCTTCTCAACGCACTCCTGAAGCATCCTGACGTTTGTTGTGATTTTTCTTGACGAATCTCTGGAAGCGGCGACTGAATATGCAGAGTGAAGCCACCGGAGGATTTGCCATGCTTGGGTCAGCTTATTCTGAGAGGCGAACAATCGAACGTAGTGATAAAGAACTTCAACTGGTGGGGTTATCTGCGACCGGGGCCGAGGCTGCCATACTGTCGGTGGCAATTGATGCATTGTGAAGGAGAATTGTGGTTGTGTTTGAAATTGTGAATTCGACATGTGGTCGATTGAATTTGAATTGGTAGAGTGATGGTGTATTTGGATATCTGCTGAAGGATATCCGAGTGTGGGTTTATTCGGAAGTCTTGTGATAGTGAGTATGCCCTCCAAGTCAAGGGAACCCAGATCTAAGACTAAACTACCGACTAAGGTTAAAACAGAGGTTCAAGTCGAGTTTGAAACCGGCTGACGCTAGAACTCAGCGATAGATATAGAGAAAATATCGAAAATTAAAAAAATGAAAAGAGGAAAAAATGTTCAAAGAAAAATACAAAACTGGTTGGAATGGTCGACGACAACGACTCCGGTAGACGAAGGCCGCGTGTATTTTACAAATGCCGAACCAAACTACAAGACTACACCAGAGAAAACAGAAAGGCCCGAGGGAGAAAAAGAGTAAGAAGAGAGGGAAAGAGAGTAAAAGAAGTTGTAATGATGGTGGGAAAACGAGTGATAAAATAGTATCTGCACGAAAATCAAGTTGCAGATAGTAACTAAAATAAAATAAAAAATGTGTGACGGACTGGTAAGGAACGACTGGCTGTGAATGGTTTACACGTCTTCTCGCTGTGAACTTCGGGGAACTCGAACAAGAATTGAACGGGCACGGGGGAAAGATTAAAAGCAACCAACGAGAGAGCACGCGCAAAGGAAGAAACAGGACGGGCAAATCAAAAGACGAGACGGAAGGGGGAACAGGGAGAAAGGAAGAAAAGATTCACCGACGCAATGATGCGGAAGTGAGAAAAGACAGCAAACAGTTTACTCGACGGAGAAAGGCAGAAACATGATCCAAGAGGAAGGGGAGAACCAAGGCCTATAATTGGGCGAATTGGAGGTGCAACAGGGCCGGGGGTTCCTTCCGGATTGTCTGCTCTCCCAAGTTGTTCGCTCGCAGGCATAAGCCCTTGACTAGCCTTCTTGTGGGCTTTCTTCCCTGCCATGCCAGGGCCGTCATGGAATCGAACCAGCCAACCAGAAGCTCAGGATGAGCTTTCGCCTAACAAACGGTGACAACTCAGCAAGCTATCGTCTCAATGCAAAACTGGCCAGTGAACGGCTCCCGCTCTTTGCTTGAAACCAGTAGTTCTCGTCTCGGTGGGCTCCACGTGAACCGACCCTGGTCCAAGGCCGAGGTTGAAAGGAATTGGTTGGCCGCTCGTTCAGCCGTTCGTGGCCTCTTGTCCAATCATTAATCGAGTTAAGCACTCCGTGGCCTGGTCTGCTGTGCCATCGCCCGAAGTTGGCGTCTGTGAGCCACACTCAGTGTCCTCTGCAAGGGATTCCCATCCAGGGAACGGGTGCGGATATTTCTCTGTTCTAATGTTGGGTGCGAGGAGATGATTATGGATGCCAGTGCGCATGCGAAAGCCGTCCTGAAACTGGTGCCCTCGCCCTGAAGGGCAGTTTCGGGTCTGCTTCAGGAACTTTGAATCAATCTTTTTCTGTGCCCTGACCTTCCCCATTCTGACAGTTGGAAAGTTAATGATTTAATTTTCTTGCTTCCCCTTCCTAACATGCAAAAATAAGCTCATGAATACCTAACGCAGTCGGTCATGCATGGGTATGACGATGTAAACATAGGAATTCGCCTGTCTCGAAGTCCAGGTCGTCCGCCAAAAAGCGCTCGCATGTTTGAAAATCTGCCAGATAATCGACAAGAGCTAAAGCCTGGACTCGTAACCCCTCCGTCGTACTCCCAATTAGCACCGTCTTTCTTAGGGAGAAAGTGTGATGGTTCGCGGGGGAGGTCGGCAGCTTATGCAAGGTACCGGTTGTTGGTCCTTGCCTCATAGTGAGCCGTACCTGCAGGTTTCAGATAGACGTACCCAGCCCACACACCCAAAATTGGGCACATTGAAATCAGCAGGATGCTGCATGGTCTCTCGTGAGATGCTCATCTCGACGGACACAGAGCCAGGGAGCTCGAGCTCGAGTAATGCGATGTCGTGTTTCGAGAATAGTATTCTTATCTCTTGTTTCGATCGCTTCTGTCGAGATGTGGAGCCGAAGAAGCATGTAATCTATATTTTGTGATGGTCAGCTGCAGGAAGCCGATGGAGGCTGTTTCGACCTATTCATGAAACCGTCTTGATGCATCGACACTCTGACGGGCCATGATGTTCGAGCGGTCGTGGTGGCCATGTGGATGTCTGCCTGGCCAACCTCTCGACAACACATCCGCACCGGCACACGTTTTTGCCTCCTCACTTCTCAGAAACTGGTGCTTTTCGGGTAATCTTGAACGAGGTCTCCACGTTTCTGATAAGCGGGAGCATCAGGGGCATTTCGCACTCCTTCAAAATCTCGCAGAGCGCTTGGAGATAGTCAACTGCTCTACTTGCTTCGTATTCAACCGAAATTCTTCGCTTCGAAGCTCCTTTTCAGGAGGTATTCCAGACCTTTTTTTGCCTTCGTCATGCAATCCTGCTGCCTTTGGCTCGAAGCTGGAATTTGGCGGGATAAAAGTGCAACCGCAGTTTGCATGTGAGGATTTGAGTATCTCGCTGGAGCAGTATAGGGGTAACCAATATTGCCAAGGATTCGTACGAATCTTGAAATTCGAATCAAATGGGCAAATTTAACTATGCTTCAACTCCAAAGCAAATTGTCAGTTGAAGGAACCTAAGTAAATTCAGCCGACTGACTGTAGATTTGGCATGAAACTGAGAAAAAACTAGGTTTGGTTTGCAATTTGCGGCGGCTTGCATGAATCCAACAAAAACAACGCCAACCGCAGTCAAAAAGTGAATCCTCATTACCACAAAGATGTCTTAGACAACAGTCAAATCCTACCAGAGGGGCCGCCCTCGCGGCACATAAAACCCGATCGGATATATCAAAGCACTTGCCAAGAGCTGTATGGAACATTCTTTAAAAACATTTACTATGTATATTTTTAAAACCTTTTTACAGCTGCACAGGGAGGCGAGAACACCAATAGCTATGCGTCGAATAATAAGATCATCAAGTTCTTCAGGCAACGATGTTGAACTCCGTCAGTAATCGTTGTACTTTCTTGAAACGGAGAGCCGAAAACATATTTTTTTTGTCTGGGTTTCAGTGGGCCAATTTTTGGTTATAACTATAAAATATTACAAAATATTTGTAACAACATAATGCCGTAGCCCATACCTTGAAAATTTCAGACCGTCAGTTTTTTTTTTTGCAGCACTCGTTACTCTGTAGCAGGATTTATAAACGTGAAATAACACTTATGCAAAAGTAAATTCATTACCAGGTAAATAATAATACTATCTAGGTGAATTCGGGTATATCTGCGCATTTTTGGCTTTCAGGCACAGACATATGCCATAAACTCGACCAATCTCGTGCCAACTACCCTAATTGTAACCTCCTCTATCATTGGCACTTTGCTCATGTTGAGTGCCGGAACTTTTATTTCCTCTAAACGTAGGTATCATAATTCCATAAACCGCCTCTACAAGCCCTAAAAGCCCTTCTTCTTGTGAACTCTTATAAACACGATACATGAGATTAAATAGAAAACACATCAGCACATTTCCAATACCTCTACAAAACTATTCGGCCCTTTCGCAACACGTTCTCTCAACCTCGCCTAAGGTATATCACCTGTAAACCTCTATAATGGCCTTACTCTGTCTGCCTGCCAATTTGTGTATGTTAAATGCCTCTCCTGTTAATTCACCCTTCATCCTATCTTCTGTATCAAGTGCAACTACCACAGAGATCGTTAAAATACGCCAGTAGCACTCTCCACAGCACGGCCTGTCCATGATACCGGCATACTCCAGCTAGATCACAACCCCAGAAACAAACATTCGACACATGTCGTACTGGAAAGGATGTCTGTCACCGTAGCAAAGCCTGCGACAGGTATTCTGCGGTCTGTATCGCCACACTAATTTCCCGTATACGGCTTGGCGGACCCTAGGTCGATGACAGAATTGCAGCCACGATAGCCTTTATCTGCGGAAATATAATTTCTGCAATACAAATGTGAATATACTCTGGTTGCTCCTTAATGGGGGTAGAATGGTAGTGCGTTCCGCAGGCTAAAGACGGCCCGAATTGCGGTTTGTAGGCAAGGCCTATTGACCCCGCTGTTCTATCATGCTGGTAGCAATTGATGGACCCGCTGAGGTTAATATTCGGGTTGGAAGCGTTGGCGTGCATTTTCGGATTGTGCGGAAATTTCACGATCGGATTCGCGGCGTTGGCGTCAAGGAATTGGTCGAACACAAGAGAGTAATCGTTTGCAATAGCGAATTCGAATGCATTCTAGATCGAATCGCACCTGCATACTGGCTTTGTAAGGGTTCAGACAGTATATCCCAGCTCAGGAGTACTAGTGCATCCCGTCCTTTAGAGATTTCCAGTCAAAACCCTCCGTTTTGGCGGTTGGCGCTGGAGGTATTGAGTCGAGAATTAAACTAAGCTTTCCAGGCACCTTCCATGGATATAGTCTACTGTCGTTTCGCCGCACATGCAGGTATATATGTACCATGCGCGATTGGTCCGTTGATAACGGCATTATCGTAGAGACCTGATCTCTCCAGGGTGCCGGACTGGTCGTACTGCAATAAATAGGATATACGCTACATCTTTGCCACGTACTGTTTGTAGATGTTGGCCACATGAGTGGAAAGGAACCGCCGGCGTTTTGGGGTTCTAGGATAATCATCTTGTTAAAAATCTAAATATTTTAATCTTAGTTGCATAGGACCGTATACGAGAAATTAAAATAAAGGTGCTAAATTTGAATTAAGATATAGCGCTATATAAATTTTAATATCATATCTTCGTGCGCGTGCTATATACCTGTTTTCCGAGAAAGTATTACAAAGAGAGAACATTGTCTTATCAACTGGGAATAAAAGCAACCATCTAGGTGGAGGTCCAGTTTTCGTCACAAAGTTAATAGCTGTGGAACCGTATGCCACCAAGATTACCCATCGTCCCGATACCATCACTAGACCTCTATTAAGGCAAAATGCGACCGGCGAGCTCTTATGCAGGAAATCCCGGGAGAAATGCTAGATATCCTTAATTCCTCGAATCTACCTCGGGCTTCACACAATTAAATACATTAATATGCATACGTTCTTTAACCCATCATATAAAGCCCTGGTTGCCAAGTTGAAGAAACAATACTACCGGTCCGTAAGATACTCTTGTCTTTGGGTATGTTTAGATTGTAACCGGGAGGATTTAGTCACGCGGATTACGAGCAATACGATCTTGGTCTCATATGCGAATCGACGAGCTATTTTACTTGGTGGTTACGGGCGAAGAAATCATGTACCTATAGAAGGAGGTAGTTACCCACGCTAATATTCGGATCTACCTTATTATGTTACGATTTAATTGTTTTGTTAAGATAGTATAGTATTAATATCAAACGCCTTTGAATGCACTCGCTTTACGGCATAAGAAGAAAAAAATACAAGAGATATCTCTATCAAAAGAGAAGAACAAACCTAGGAAACCTTAAGGTACGGACCGTTTGACCCTTGGAAAAAGAAGCCATATACATACAAAGAACAGCCTCCATCATAGGAGAGTGGAGACCTTACAATAGTAATTCACGCCACTTTAACCCTCCTCTAGTCCTTGAGAGGATCTTATTTGCCATAATACCCTGGTGCACCGGCGTACCCACCGTATCCGCCGAACTCATCAGCACCACCACTCCACGGGCTCGTTGCTGACATGACCGGCTTATCATTCCTACCTGCTGAACTTCGAGATGTCTCGCCAGCAGCAGCAGCGAATCCTCTTCTCGCGGCCCCAACCGCAGCACCAAATCCGCTCGGTGCAGGGGGCACTCTTGCTCCTCCACTTGGAGCTGGAGCCTGATATTGCTGGCGAGGTGGAGCCTGAGGCGGCGGTTGTTGGTAGGTCTGTTGCGGTGGTGGAGCGGTCTGTACCTGTTCTCGCTCTTTCTTCATTGCCATGAATGGTCTTACACCTGCTCTCGGACCACCTGGGAGACCGCCTCTCGGACCACCAGGAAGACCAAGCGGTCGCTTCGCCGGTGGAGCTTGGGCTTGCTGTGGTTCTGGTGGTGGAGGTTGGAACTGATGCTGTTGGACCGGTGGTGCTGAGGCAGGAGCTTTCGGAGCATCTCCAAAAATATCACCAAGCATAGCTGGTGCTCCGCCGGTTGCCATTCGAGGCGGGGCAACCTGTCGTTGATTAACCTGAGGGGGTGCAGATTGTCTCATCGGAGCAGCTACGGGAGCGAGCCAGTCAGGAACAAAGCCATCCTTTTCTTTGTAGTAGTCGCGGAGGGCGCGGGAGACGGCAGAGTCATCCTCATTGTCACCATCGGCGTCGGGTTTATTGGTAAGGGTTTCTTTGGCAACCTTGGTCCAGTTGGAGAAGAAGGACATCGTGTCGGTATTTCTAGAGGGGTTAGATAGCAGAAAGAGCGAGGAGCCCAAGAAGTAGTTATGCTGCTGAGTTCGAGGGGAGGAGGTTGGCTGAGGGATCTCGAGCTGTGAGCTGTGGTCTTTTTGGGGGTGATGTTCCTTTTGCGGTTATCACAAGCGGCTCCACACCAACGCGGCCTTGGCACTTGTTCCTTCCCGTTTTGGTAACCAATCTATTTTTTCGAATTATATTTTTTTCTTCTAATTCTTCCTCTAGTCTTTTTTTTTATTTTTTTTAGTGTCTATGCACTCAGCGACACCACGATCGCAGCTCGACAAGCTGTTTAATACATCCTCCCTACTTCCTTTCTAAGTCGCATAGTTAATCTTATTCGCCCTAACGGCCATAGGATATAAAAGATGGCCTCCGACGAGATCGTTTGGCAAATCATCTCACATCAGTTCTGCGCCTTCAAGCTCACCACACCTCTCAAGACCGCCACCTTCTGCCGTAATGAATACAATGTCACCGGCCTTTGCAATCGACAATCCTGCCCCCTCGCAAACTCGCGATACGCTACTGTTCGCGCCGATCCGGCCAATGGCAGACTTTACCTCTACATGAAGACTGTCGAACGAGCTCACTTGCCGAGTAAAACATGGGAACGGATCCTGCTGAGCGAGAACTATGTCAAGGCGCTGGAACAGGTTGATCAGCGACTGATATATTGGCCGAAGTTCTTGGTACACAAGTGTAAACAGCGACTTACTAGACTGGTGCAAGTGGCGATCAAGACTAGACGGGTGGAAAGGGAAGAAGCATCGATGCTAGGCGAGAAGATGGTTCCCGTCAGAGCGCCCAAGATTAGAAGGAGGGAAGCGACAAGAGAGAGAAAGGCTCTAGCCGCAGCAAGATTGGAGAGACAGATCGAGAAAGAATTGGTGGAGAGATTGAGGAGTGGTGCCTATGGGGACAAGCCACTGAATGTGGAGGAAGGAGTGTGGAAGAAGGTACTGAGAGCCCTAGAAAAAGGTGGAGATGCCGAGAGAGATGATGATTATGATGGGGAAGAGGAGGAGGAATTAGAGGAGGAAGGTGAAGGTGGAGAGCTGGAGGATGGTATGGTGGAATATGTGAGCGGTGATGAGGGAGAGAGCGATGTTGAGGACATGGAAGACTTTAACGACTGGTTGAAAGATGGTAATGATGAAGAAGTTAGTGAAGAGGACGAAGAAGATGATGAAGAGGGGGCCAGTGGCGCATCAGACTTTGAAGAAGAAGATGACGGCGAGTTTGACAACGAGGACTCGGAAGACGACGAGGAGAGTGGATCCGAGAGCGACAGTTCCGAGGAACCGCCTACAAAGGTTACGAAACCTGTCAAACCCGTCAAGCCAACGGCCAAAGACCTCAAGAGGAAGAGATCAGAGGCGGACGTTAAGCGGAAAAACAAGAAACGTGAGATATTCCTTGGCGCTGATACGATAGTTTCATACTCAATGCTAACAGACACCTCTCTATACAGACCAAACCATCGAGATCGAAGAAGAACACGAAATCATCAGCAATCGCGCCTACGCATAATTTGCAAGATTTCTACCATTGTCTTTCTAGCGATGCATTGTACGATACGATACAAGATACTACCGGCGATTGCTGTTATTGTGGATAGAAACGAAAAGTTCAACGGCGTTGGCGGGGCTGTGTACTAATACATTTATATTGATATGACTTCACATCAACGAAACTTGTATGTTGTGAGACTATTGCTAGGCTGCATATGAACAATCGACCCGAAGGCGCCACCAGCATCAAATGCCCTGTTCCAGCGGGGGGAGATGCTAGCCGAGAAGCATCCCTTCTAGGTTTCTGGTTAGAGCGGATGTATCTTTATAAGGAACATATCAGTGATATCTAGTGGATGGTCAGACCATCATACACGATTAATCGACAGTGAAGTAGCTGTAATATTCCGTAGAGAGAGCCTTTTTTCTGCTGGGGCAAGACGGTGTGATATATGATGGAAAGAGCTCGAGCTCGTGGTGTGGTGATTGGTTGAGTGCGTCATTTGGGCGGTGTGCCACTTTGCCGTCGCAGCTGACTTACGCAAGCTGCCTTCTGAGCCACCCCGCCAGGCCAGGCTACCACCACTATCACCTACCCGCTGCAGAATTCTATATCATGGACGACACTACCTTCTAATTTATTTGCTAGACTCTGCAGCCTTCTGCTCTGTATTATTATTTTACACTCTGATACTTTATAGAACCATCGGCTCAGCCAAGCTACCCTTTCGCTTGTCGCCGGTACAAACCCCCGCGTTGTCTGTTGCTGCCCCGCCGATATCCCGGTCTGCAGCTCATCGCGAAGTCCCTTTGACCGCATCCACCCGACTACCGTCGATATAAGATCCGGAGAATCTGTGGATACTACATTTGACGATGCCTGAAGAATATACCCCGCCCGCCTCGCCCACGGCCTCCTTTTACGACCTGTCTGACGACGATGAGGATTATAGTACAATCACTCATACCTCCACCGGCAGAGGTGTAAAGCTACTTTACACTAAAAGCAAGGTACAATCCATGAGCTTCTTATGCAGTTTTCTAGGTGGAAATTCAGCTAGCTAACTCCGTATTAGGTCTATGTTCACCCGACTCCATCCGCTAAAGACAACATTCCTGGCTTCATTGCGCTCATTCAACAAAAGCCGCCACCTTCGGCATCATCAACTCCGTCCACTACCGTTTCCCCTTCCAATCTACTCCTGGCTTGGCTTCCCGAATCAGCCTTGGGCTCGGCCTATGATACCTACGTCAAAGTGGACCTCCTCGATACATCATCTACTCCTAAGCAAACATATCTCGTCCCACCCCCGCCAATATCCTCAGGTTCTTCTCCTCTCGGTTCCTACACCTTCTCCGTTCCTGTTTCACAAATATACTCCCTTCTCGTCCGCCCTCCGAGTCTAGGTTGGTGGTGGGGTAGCATCGTCATCAACTCACGTAGTGGCGACTCATTTCCCGCCTTATTCTTCCACGACTCCGAATGCGCATCAACTCTCGCCCAATCTAAAGCTAGGACGAGAAAGAACTTTGATCCCTTTGGTGAAGGTGGCGAGTTATTCTGGGGTGGCGACGAAGTTCTCCGCTGGCTCAAGCGTTACGTCAAAATTGAAAGAAGCGAGGTCGAGAAAACAGTCTACCTTGTTGACCCTTCAAAGGATGATTTACTCTCGTTTGGGCAAAGGCCTGTCATCGATTTTACTGCTGGGAGGGACAGGCCTGCTGCTGATAGAGGAGAGAGTAGCGGCAACGTTGCTCAAGCGGTTATGGATCCGTTGGCAAAAGCCATAAAATCCGCGCGGTGGACGTTGTTGGAACAGTTTGCTAAAGTCACACAGTTCAGCCGGCAGACTGCTAGTAACCTGATAGACAACCCGAGTTTACCTCCTCAGGTTCGAAAATTATTGAAGAATCAGGATGTTATCAACCTGCAAGATGACTTTGACTCTGCAAGGCTATATCTTGCTCGCTGGGCGATGGGTATCGCTGAGCAGAGTGAGAAGGAACGGGCAAAGATTGTGTGGAAACGTGAGGATATGATGGAGATGGAAGATAGCGCTGTGGGCGAGTTTGAGATCTTGGACGTGGAGGCCGGAAATATCCGGGGTGATACCGATCGAAGGAGAGTGGTAGATATGGATGAGTGGAACTCGTGGTGGAACAAGAAGAGTGGCAGATTGGAGATTACGGTTGACGAAGTCAAAGAGAGGATCTTCCACGGCGGCTGTGACGACGCGGTCAGGAAGGAAGCCTGGATGTTCTTATTGGAGGTTTATCCTTGGGATAGTTCGAAGGATGAGCGAGTGGCGTTGATGAACAGTCGAAGAGACGAGTATGTGAGACTGAAGGGGAAGTGGTGGGACGATGTAGCCAGAAGAGAAGGGGAGGGTGAATCTGGAGAATACTGGAGGGACCAGAAGAACCGGATAGGTAGACATTCCCAGCGTTTATACCTTTTACATTTTATTTGGCACTATTTGCTAACAACGTGAACGGATATTACAGAAAAGGACGTTCATCGCACAGACCGGAATATTGCGATCTTCGCGGGAGAAGATACACCACATCCGGACCCGGACTCGCAGTACTCAACAATCGGGACGAACGTGCACATGGAGCAGATGAAAGACATGTTGTTGACGTATAACGAGTACAATACTACTCTGGGATACGTACAAGGCATGTCTGATCTGCTCGCACCCATATATGCCGTCTTCCAGGATGACGCTGCCGCCTTCTGGGCCTTTGTGGGCTTTATGGACCGTATGGAGCGGAATTTCTTAAGAGATCAAAGTGGTATGCGAGCACAGCTCGTCACATTGGATCAGTTGGTCCAGCTTATGGATCCCGTGCTGTGGAAACATCTGGAAAAGGCAGAAAGTACGAATTTCTTCTTTTTCTTTAGGATGATTCTGGTCTGGTACAAGCGGGAGTTTGAATGGAAAGATGTATTGAGGCTATGGGAAGGGTTGTGGACGAACTACTTGAGCGGACAGTTTCATTTGTTTATCGCATTGGCGGTGTTGGAGAGACACAGAGCGGTTATTATGGATCGTAAGTTGATACACTCTCGACGCAAAGAGATAGACGCGCTAACATTATTTCGTTTTTCTTCTTTTAGATTTGCAGCACTTTGACGAAGTATTGAAGTATATCAACGAGCTTTCGGGTACGATTGAGCTAAACTCGACCTTGATCCGCGCGGAGGCATTGTTCTACAAGTTCCAAAGGACAATCGAGGCTTCAGATCGTCGACACGGGTTCCCTAGTCCGGGTACTGCTCGACCGATGGTTAGATTGACGCATCGGAGGACTGATAGCAGCACTGCAACCACAGCTTCCACCGCGACGGCAAATAAAGGAAAGGCCGTGGATAATGGAGAGGGACCAGAGATCACAGAGCAGTTGAGGGGCCTGTTGAGTAGAGATTATATCAAGGTGGAAAAGAAAGTTGAGGAGGAGGCTGGTAAAGGAAAGACGCCAGTTAGAGAGTAAAGAAGCGGAACTCTCGCGAGTAGAATAGATTGGGGTAGATCGGGAAGTTCAGTTCCTACGGCACCGGGGGATTACAGGACGGTCATTTTTTATGGTGCTTTTAGTCCGATTGTCATTGTTTTCTTTCATTTGCTCTAGTTTTTTTATTTTGGGGGTTTAAACGGGCGTTTTCCCTAGTGGCATTTGGATCATTCTAACTTATATGGTGTTTTTGATCATCTTTTGAAGCATTCAATTTTACAAAATTCGGCTTTGAAGACTAAAATCTCGGAGTTGAAGGGTAAAATCTCACCTCTCTCCTTGGTTCGCTTTTACTGAAGTTCCTTGACGCATTTCACGGTAAGTAACCATTTTTAGTCTGTATTTTTAAAAAGTTAAATATAAGCAACTTGTTGGTTATGAAGAAGATTTCGGAGTAGTATTTGGATGCCACAGATCTGGTAGGCGTTTTGTGACTATTAAATATTAAAAATGATAGAGATGATAGTTTATAATTATAAGAGGAATTGAGAAAGAGAAAGAAATAGAATGAATAGATATAAGAAAACAAATAGAAGATGCTAAAGACAGAGCTATTTGATCAGTACGTTAATTTTTTTAAAGTTACCCGAAATTTTTCATTTTAATAGTTGCCCCCCCAAAAATAGTTATAAACAGGAAGAAACTAGAAACATAGAGATAAGGGAAAGGAAACCAATGATGACGAATTATACTCGCTCATCTCTGTATCGTTTCCAAGAATGTTAGGATGTAATAATCCGAAAGGTCAAAGTAGTAATCTAATATAAAGAAAGCAAACAAAGGAGAGAGAGAGGGCAATTCAGACAGTAGTAAGTAAGGAGGCTATGATTCAAGAAGTAGTAGCCAATCGAGCAAGGCCGAAAGGCCTGCCGGTTCCTCGGAATCGTTGACGCAAGGTCGCAGTTGGTGGTTGAGGGCACCTCTTTGGGCGGATATTTTCCTTATTCCCACCGTTATCTTCGACTCTGTGTCGCTTTTTCTCGCGGATTGGAGCCCTGTTATTGAGAACTCGCTTCTTCTTGTCACCGGGAAGATTGAAGACGGTGACATTGGTATTTTGACTTTTCCAGTTAAGCTTGAATCGATAGCCGATGTCGGCCATATCGACAATGGAGGGGGTTACAGTCTTTGGTGATAGTAATCACTCTAGTCAGAATGGATATAGCATAACACTAGAGATATATAGGAGTTAACTTACTGGATTCTGATTGATATTGTCAGCGAGAACCTTGCGCTTCATGCCGCGAGGTTGCTCGGCATCTTCAGAGTAGTACTTGGCCTTATTTTATCATCATTAATTAGTATGGAAGATGCTATTATAGGACAGAGGATGAATGAAGAACATACGAAAACAGCTGCAGAAAGCCCAACAGCTCTTCTGACACCATCGTAGAACATGTCAGAGCAGCTATCAACTTTTCCATCACTGGCAACCTCGAGGAGGACCCAGGGCCACTGGCGAGCATCATCAGCGAACTCGGAGGCCTTGATGACTTCCCAGGCAGCCTATTGTTTTTTTTATTTGTATTAGTATCACATTAAAGTACATCATATTAAGGCTTGAGGACTGACATAGACTGAAAGATCAGGGTATCTCTTTGGAGTCTCGAGAGTGACGACCTGAGGTTTGATTTCGGCGTCCATGCCAGTCATCTTGGTATCCATTGCAGCAGACTTGGTATCCATTGTAGCAGGGAGATTTCCTTATATGGAAGTTTAGAGAGGGGAAGATTGAAGTGTAAAGGTATGGTAAAAACCAAAGGATGTTATGAATTAGTAATTGTGAAGACCCTTCTATGAAAGAAATGAGAGCTTTGTTGTTGAGAGATGAAAGAAGAAGGAGAAGAGAAGAAAAGGAGAGAAAAGAGGTAGACGACGGTTTTGTAGACGGCTGTTGCTGCTGCTGCCGTTAATTCAATTAAATAAAATAGAAAATAATTATATTCCCAGCTGTGACCGGTTCCGAGGCTTTCCAGCTGGGAGGGCATCAACAACCCTGCAACGCAGAGTGTTGTCTGCAACGTTTGCCCAGCATCGACGGTCACACAGAACAACCGGGGTCCTGAATCGTCGGATTGTGCCTCCCCGTGCGCGCTCAGGCAATGCAAAGAGGGGTACGTCGACTAGCCCATTGACTTGGGTACTTGCCTGGCTCGTTACGCATCTGTGGAGACCCAATTGCTTAGTTCAGCACTCGGTCATCGACCTATACCATCTCCAGGCTAAGCCAAGGCCACGCCATTAACTTCCCCAGAAAGCCATGGATGCCCCGGATCGTAACCATCGCCCCTCATACCGAGGCGAATCTCAGAGGATCGAACGGAAACCAGTGGGAGGCTATGATAATAATGCCATCGGAACCCCAAATAGCTCGCACGAAACTGCCAGTACGGGCCAGAATAATAGACAAGAAAACTCGGCAGGATATACATCGAATTTAGGCGGTTTCGAGAGTTTGTCTCTAGATCCAGGGCATAAGAGCCAGGAACACTTCGATGCCGCCGATTTTTATCGATTCGCCAATACAAGTACTCAGAACTCAGAAACCCAGAGTGCACCTTCAGTGCCACCGAGGCCTCAGAATGCGTCGGCTAGCAATCAGGGACCTTGTCGGATATGTCAAACTACAGCATGCATTATGAACGGAGGATCGTTAGAAGCCGAAAGACTTAAAGCTACAATCGCACGGATGAAGTCTGCCCGTTCGAAGGCACAGATTTCATTAATAGGCATGGAATACATGGAGCCGTACATCGAAGCTCTGGACAACCAATGGAAATTGGAAGTTTCAACCGTTAGAACTAGTCTGAAGAATAACCTGGCTGTCACCAACGGGAAACTGTTTGCTGAGACCTCGCAAGGCTGGAGTCCGCTAATTCCATTCAGCTCGCTTGGGAAAACGGAATTGGTAGCGATTTTAATCCATGAGGGAGTCGATGTGAACGCCGTGGCTAGTCCTCGAGGGACCCGGCCGTTGTCTCATGCAGCCGCATGGCTCGGCAATGAAGATGTTGTCGAAATTCTGCTCGCGGCTGGGGCAGACCCCAATGCTAAGAATATTCACGGATTATCGGCGCTCCATTTCGCAGTTGCTGCGGGAAATCTCAAAGGCACAAAGCTGCTTGTCAACGCCGGTGCTGATATCGATATTGCAGCTGAAGGTTTCAACGGAATCCATAGTTTACCCGTTTTTCATCAATTACGCGAAAGTCAGATGGTAGCATACAATAAGATCATCGATTTTCTAGTGGAGTCGGGTGCAAATACAGATCTACATAGTACGACTAGGTGGACCCCGCTGCAGTACATCTGTATGTGTGGATCAGCACAGCTGGCAAGGCGGTTAATAGAGCTAGGCGTTCCAAAGGAACCCCTGGATGTCCTTCGGAAAAAAGCTGGCTCGGAATGGGCATTTAGCGGTTATTATCGAGATTGGGCCGCACGACTAGAAGAGGAGATTTAAGATATTGACCTATCTGAAGATAATGTCCATGGTAGACGGTAGCTCGTGTAACAATACTGTATCTTTTCTGATTTCACAACTTTGAATTTGCAATACATTTATAATCAATAGCTTGATCCGACTTTCAAGGAAGTGGAGTATACATATGCCTAATTATGAGCGTGCTTATTCTGTCAAAATTAGATTTCAGTTCATTTGGTAGTTCTTAAGGGAATTAGAAATTCTTTGGAGTTTGTTCTGATTCAATTTTCACGTATCTTGTCTATCAACTAATCTTCGATTTTCGCCTAACCTGCAGACAATTTGCCGAAAGCATGCCAGGGCGACCATATAGAATTTAGGTCGTTTAACTTCCCTATATACCTATTCGCCAGGAAAAGCAGAAAACATAAGATTATGAATATACAGAACGAAGGGAAACGGTTGGGAATATGGCCACCACGAATAAGCTGGCTGGATTGCATGTTATATGCCTTTCAAAAGGGGTTTATAAGGTATAAAAGCGAGCTACTGGATATTGCACCGGTCGTCACTGTCTAGGTACCCAGGCATTCTCAAAGAGTCGATGTCCATAGGTTCTGCCTCGGCTGTTGGGCCATCATCTACCTTATCTAGCTTCTGAACAGCCTCTGGAGTTGAAAGCGAAACTTGAGAATGGCTAGGTGCTGGTTTACAAAGGTCATCCTCCTGAGATTGAAACTTGGGAACGAAAAATAGAGATTCGTGAGCTCGAGGTAAATCTGGATTGCGCAAGCCTAATAATTCGATGCCAGTAAGTGCAAGTTGTGGTCGTGAAATAGATTTGACTGACCTTACTTTGGAAGATATCATCACGTCGTTGTCTGAAAGAATCAAAATACCGAGTTTCATTCTTCTTTGGAATTTTGAGGGATTTTAAAAAGTCGTCAGGCCCAACTAGCTTAAAATTTCCTTCGTTGTTGTCGATTGGGCTAAAAGTCGAGGATTTCCGAGGGCTAGTCCGCTTCTCGGGTGACTTTTTGTTGAAGGGATGAGTTCCTTTTGAAATTGATGCTTTCTCAATCCTGGCCATCTTTCGTCTGCCTCGCACACTACCCTTTACAACATCTTCAACCTCTTGAATTGATCTCTTGCCTTCGCTCTCAAGTGCAGACGTCTAAATTTGACAAATATGTATCATCTTTTGGGTTAATGCAGAAAAGCGGAGTCTGTTACCTCAAGATATTGGCGATACTTTGATGCCATTTGCTGCGATACATGGTATGCGACTGCTATATTCAATTCCATACCCTTGGATTCTGCCAGCAAGGTAATATGCTCTGCGAGAGTACGGACCCACAGGTTGTGGTGTTGGACATCGTTGACACAGTAATACTCTAAAGTCGCTTTCAAATGTGGAAAATCGCCCTGTATTTTACAAAATTTTTAGTGCTAACCTGGATACGAGCAATCTTAATAACTGAGATGTAAAATACTTACAAGAAGCTTTGAAGCACGGTCTTCTTGCTCAGCCACTTTTTCTTGAGGCCATTTCTCACGAGAGTACCAATCAGAAGCCCCTGTATGAGGTTTTCCCTGGCTGTTGAGGGATCCGGGAGAGGAGCTAGGAGCAGAAACGGAGCTAGGTTATCATACATCCTGAACATGAAATTTCACAGCAGGACAGTCTAGAAGATATCTTGCCTCGAAATTTGCCTGGGTGGCGCTTCCGGATGTCCAGATTGACTTTTACAGTTATTGGTCTGTTCGGCATTACTGTCCTGGAAGAGGGTTGGAAAGTCGCTAGGAATTGAATGACTGGTAGCTGGGTCTTCTAATGAGGTACTTGTGGGAAGCCTCTTGCGAGGTTTACGGTTCGAGTGTGTCATGTCTAGGCTAGAATGGTAAGGGAAGAGGCTAATGAAATGATGGCTTTTAAATTTTAGGGAAACCGATGAAGGCTTAAACGAGATGATCCTGTGACATAATTGAATGGTAGCTCTCAGCATAGCATAGGGCTCTAACACGAACGTATACTCTTGCGACTGCCTTACCATTTATGGCATACTTTTGGGTACGTTTCTAAACAATTAGCTGCCAAAATGCAACACGGGGAATGACCTGCAGCCCATGTCGTCCTTGGTGAATATATATATACCTATATATACATATACGTATATATTACGAGGCTGCTTTGGTGAGTCTAAATTAAACTGCTGGGGAGCTTGGCTATTCTATGACTTGTTAAGCGCTAATATGTCTATTATTTATGTACATTTATCGATAGCTGAGAGAGAGATAGACCTGTATATGGACTATGAGCCGATTGGGAGCAATCCGGTGCTCTCCAGGTTTACCAGATCTCCATCAGCGTTGACTACCCCCCTCAGCAATTCTTTGATAATCTTCCCCTTTTTTAAAGTAAGATCAATAATCCCTTCTATGGTAAATGTTAGACTCTATCCGATTCAAGAATTGCGGTCAAAGGATGGCTGAACTGACCTGCATGTGAAGGCATAACACGTCCGTACCAAATCGAGGCCCCACCAGCAGACCCCAACTTAGTATTTTTGCCTCCACCGAAAGCTTTCATTAAGCTAGCGACGGGTGAAGATCCAGACGGTGCGGCATTCACCAACCTTGATAGTGCGTGATCTCCGGGAAGATGTATTATAATATTACCGGCGAATTTGTGACCACCGATATGGGAGATTTCCCCAAGGATGCAATCCACCTTTTTCACATCAGTCTGCTTGGCAAGTGCATTCTCAAATGCTTTGGTTATAGCCGGGCCTAGGATTCCACATCTCTCATCGCGACTTCCGTGCGAACAAGTCAAGATTACAGGTTTTTCAATGTTTCTAGTCGTAAAGAACGATTTATCGGTGCGGGTTGTAGCCCAAATTTCGGAAGGAGGAAGCAAGAAAGAGGTCACTAATGATTTAAGACCCTCGATTGTATTTGGAACGGATGGTATTTCGACTGCTTCAGGAAATATCGATATCGAAGTTGATCCTTCTCCGGCTGATGGGTCAACTGGGAATGAGACATTGGTAAGAAGTATAGGATAAAAAGGCTGGCATTCGCATTGAGTACAATTAGTTCGATCTGGTAAAAAATTACATGTGTGAGTCAAAAGGAAGGACAGTGATTTCGTACATCCACAAACATGCCCCGTCGTGATATTAGCGGTTTAAGCTTTGCAGCAACGGAGCCTTCTTCATTCTCAACCCTTTTCGCCCAATCTTTTGTACCCGTGTGAATTAAGACATGACGGTAGTGCCGAGTTATCACCCCCGCTATGGGAGAAGTTTGGTCGATATCAAGGTCTCCGAAATTAGAAGGCTCAGAGTCGATACAGGGACAACTCTCTATTGATGGCAAAGTCAACACTGCACGCGCTGACGAAAGGGCCCGCTGTTGGAGTATGTTTTGTGTTGCAGAGACCGGCTTCCAGGGCAATTTCAGCCGACTCTGGCGAAAATAGGCGCTTCGACTTTCGAAGCTGCAGAAAGTCCTTAATTGGCCCAGGACATGTTGACGGTATATACTCGTTCCCATCTCGTTGGACCTCGAGGCAGTCTATAATACCCATTAGCTATCGGAAGCGTTATCTGAGAGAGCATATTTATAGTGCTACAAAGAGCTCTGTCGGCCCGGGTGTTCGAAGGAAGTCGGGTCCGGGGTCGGCGATAGGCTTCGGCTTTTGGAATATCAGCTGGCGTGGTAATTTAACCTGGCTCAACGCCTTTTTGGTTCAACCTCAAGTTTCACTAGCAACGGTAGATGAACCAACTGGTGGGAGTAATTTATTTTTTTTATATATTTTTTTCCTGACAGAACTTGCTCAAAGATTGGAAACTAACCCGGGCGTCCATCCCCCAAAAAAATCCAAGCTTGATTATGGCCGTAGTTTAACCAAGCTATCTTGGCGATATCCGTCCTATCGACATCTATCGAGTTCAGCTATCCTACTCCTTGACCTTGAGGCGAAAATCATTCTTTTCATTTTTGCCAGACATGCCAGGCAGCCGATAATATTTCTTTGTTGAAATACTAGACAGGAATTGTTAGCGCTAGCGATATCGTGGCAAGATTAAGTGCTTTGGTGTTATGCATGTGCATACCAACCTCCATACCAATACCACAATTGGTATTCATTCCTGTATAGTGAGTAAGAACTCGGATCCAACCAAGGGTTGGAGAATTTTTATAAATATACCCAATCGCATCATATTTGTATTGAGATCTTAACACGGGGATCTTAACACGGGGTCCAGGCTTGTAGCCTTGGGGATATTTAGATTCTCTGACTAAAATCTGTACGAAGCAGCTGAAACATGTAGTATGATCCAAGAGGTTTAGCTACTTAGGAATGGAATGTGTTTGCTCCGAGCCCGCTTATTCGCAGCGCTGTGCGACATGAACCGCCTCTATCACGATGATTTTCAGAATGAATGATCTCATTTAAAATTTGTGTTTTTAAGATGCAAAACATACTCCGGGTACTCGCGTGAGAACGAGGATAAAAAACCATCAAGCTGTCTCCTCCCTAGTATTTAAAGGGTCGGGGTTCCTTCTTTGCGTCGGGACGAATACTCAATATTTAAATTCAATCAGTACCCTCAAACACACCTCCAGATTATAGATCTCAAATCCTTTCATCTAAGCTAAATCCACCCTATAAACTCAGCGCATTATTAATATGAATTACTCCCAAAACTACTCCACATTCCAGACTTCCCAATCATGGAAACCCCCAGCGAGAATACTATTGGATATTTCGAGACCAGGATCACAGGAGGGACCGACAATTTGTCCAATTGCTCTCACATCACGAGGCCATCTCCTTCAATCCACTTCGGTGACGGCAACTATCTCAATGTCACCAACAATGAGTAGACTATACGCGGACAAGCGAAGCTTCTAAGCAACCTGAGACTAGCGGGAAGTCAGTTTCTATTCGGAGTTATCTTTTTGGAAGACTGGTATCCTCGCTTGGGGGCGAAGAATTCAGAAGGCATTGCCAGGAGCATGCTACTGGTACCATAGTACCCATCGAGCCAGAAAGTTCACAACAAGAAGACCAAGAAGGAACTAGTTAACCGGGAATATTGTAATGGATAATCCAAGTTCAAGTTTCGCATAGTAGATAACTATCGACAACAACAGTGGAATTAAATTTGGTTTTGGAGAGGAAGGATGCTGGCAGAGTATGGGCAAGCCTGGAGCCCGCAATTGCGTAGTAGCCCTGCAAGTCTCAAAGTCTTGCGTATATCTACGAGACCAAATTTAACTTTGTAATTTGATCTTAAGCGTTTTTTCTATTTTTCTTTGTTTCAATGCTCGGAGCGTTATATTTGCTGCTGCTGGCTAGTTTGAATCCATGCAGGCCGCACTTATTTATGTTGTAATGAAAGCTACCACTTGGGTATTACGATTGTATTTCATGTTCTATTAGGTACCTATTTATCTATGCGAACTACGAGTAACTGTTTGGTAAATCGCCTGCTGTCTAGCTCATCCAAGCTAAATTCATGAAATTGAAGCTGTCAAAATTGGGTGCGGGAGTCATTCAAACCCAACCAACACATGTGGAGAGCCCGTGCGCCAATGGGAAGCATTCCCCATCTCGAGCAGCCCCGCATTCGGCGCATCTTGAAGCCTTGTCCCGGCTGAAATGTTCGACTGCAGTAGAGACCGCAGGAGATGGAGGCCGACGACGGTCATTGCTGCTTAAACTGTTGGCTAATGACAACATCAAATATTTATTGCAGCGGCGACTATAACAACCACCACCAGCCGGGCCCCCCCCTCATTTCCAATCTTCCACCTCAATTTTAACGCTATTCAGCACTCGCACTTAGACCTGACTCTGACCTTCAAGCTCCAGCTCAATTACTAGCTTTTCACGCACTCCGACGACATTTTATCCCATTCGCAATGACAGATCGCGCATCAGTCGCCTACTTTGGTGCCGGCCCTTCCGCTCTCCCAACCTCCGTTCTCGAAACTGCCGCCGCATCCCTAGTAAACCACAATGGCTCGGGTCTCTCGCTAGTTGAGCAGTCTCATCGCTCCGCTCTCTCTTCGCAGATTCTTAAGGAAACCTGTGACTCTTTCCTAAAAATCGTCAATGCGAAAGATACACACACTGTGCTCCTCATGGCCGGTGGTGGAACTCTACAATTCTCTGCTGTTGTTTACAATCTTTTCACAGCCTGGGCGTTGAAGAATCCGGAATTGGCAGCTAAGGGTCAACGCGGAGCCTGTGAATACCTTGTCACAGGCGGTTGGTCTTCCAAGGCTGCTGAAGAAGCAAAGAGACTCGTCGGAGAGGAGAATGTGAACGTTGTGCTCGATGCTAGGAACTATCATCATGCTGGTGAAGCAAAGAAATTTGGAAATATCCCTGATGCCGGTGAATGGAAAGGCAATCTGAAAGCTGGGAAGGACAGTGCCTTTGTCTACTTTTGCGACAATGAGACCGTCGATGGTGTAGAATGGCCCAAGGGTAGCCCTGTTGATATTTTGGGTGAGGACCCAGATCGGATCGTAGTGGCCGACATGAGCTCGAACATCCTTAGCAGGACCTTCGACGCGTCAAAATTTGGTGTCGTATTTGTAAGCTATCTTCCATTTTTATGCTTCAATTCTGATAATGCCAAAACTGACCCATTGGATAGGCCGGCGCACAAAAGAACATTGGATCTACTGGTGTCACCATCATTCTCCTCCGCAATGATCTTCTCAGCCTTCTAGCTTCTGGCGGCTCCCTGCCACCCAAGCTTTCCCCACAAATCCCGGTAACCCCGGTCATGATGCACTACGCCACAATCGCTAAAGCCGGTTCCCTATACAATACCCTCCCTGTCTTTGATGTCTACATTGCCGGCCTAACCATGAAGAAGCTGCTCCAACGGGATGAATCCGGAGAAACAGCGCTACAACAACAAGAGGACGAAAGCAATTCTAAAGCTAAGACACTATACGATGTCCTGGATAAATACGAAAATGTGTACCACGTAGTACCAGCAAAAAGTGTCAGAAGCCGTATGAATATATGTTTCAGGATTAAAGCACCTGGTGATGAGGCTCAATTCCTGAAGGGGGGAGAGCAGATTGGGCTGTTGGGTTTGAAGGGACATAGGAGCGTAGGAGGTATCCGAGTCTCTAATTGTGAGTTCCTCTTCTCCGCCTGATATAAAGCTTTATAAGACCTAATTAGTACTAACATGTGGGGTACAGATAACGCGGTGGGTGTCGAAAGCGTAAATAAACTCGCAAGGTATCTGGATGAATATGCAAAAGGTATTTGATTTTTTATTACTATTTAGCCACACTGGTTTTGTACATACCGTAGAACTTTCTCATCCTAGCGTTACGCCTACTTTCATTCATAATTAAATATCAATAGACTAATTTGAAAATTGCGCTCCGATCACTAACTTTATAAAAGCTGCCCTCGGAAACTCCAAAATTAGTGCCAAATTGTAGTAATGTCTACTTGTCACCATTACCTTTCAGTATTGCAAACCGAAGATCCGATTGCTCCTATAGACCAACCTGAGTTCCAAGCGTTCGTGGATCGACCCAGCAGAGTATTCAACATTATTATTTGGGATATAAAGACACATTGTACGATACAGCTTGACTGCCAATATACCATAGAGCTATATATATATATACACAGATGGAATGAATAAAGAAATGGTATCAAAGGCTCCTCGAAAACATCTTGGAGAAATATAACGTAGAAGAAAGAAAGAAAGCTAACTTCTTACCAAAACCATGTCTATGCCTTCAAACTAAAGGTCTCTTCAACCCGATTTCACTCAAGAGAGTCCCTGCTGTATAGCCATCCCCGCATACACTCCTCCAAACTCCATCAACTCTTCATGATTCCCCATTTCCACAACCCTCCCTTTCCTCAACACTACAATCCTATCCGCCCCTATCACAGTCCCCAACCTATGCGCAACCATGATGACTGTCCTCCCAAGTTCCAGCCCGCCACCGCAACTTTCGAGGATAGCATTCATCACCGTCCCTTCATTATACACGTCTAGAGCACTTGTAGGCTCGTCCAAGACCAATATCTCCGGATCACGAATCAACGCCCTCGCTAAAGCGATTCGCTGGATCTGACCACCAGATAAACGCGAACCGTTTCTCCCACAATGAGTATCATACCCTTCCGTAAGCGTCATAATAAACTCGTGGATTCCTACTTTTACGCAGACGGATTCCACCATTTGTCTCGTAACCTTGGAAATATTGGCACCAGCGCCAACGGCGATGTTAAAGAAGATACTCTCAGAGAAGAGGATTAGGTCCTGTGATAGGATGGATATTCGTTTTCTATGCTGGGAGATGGGGAGTTTGGATATATCTTGGTTATCGACTAAAACAGTTCCATAAGTAGGATCATAGAAGCGTTGAAGTAGCGACAGTAGTGACGATTTCCCGGAGCCAGAGTCTCCAACTATAGCGACGAATTCGCCGGGGCGTATAGAAAGTGAGAGATCTCTGAGAACCACGGCGTCTGGCCTAGTAGGATAAAGGAACGTGATATTCTTGAACTCGATGCTACCATGGTCTGTGTTCGAGGGTCGCTTCTCACTCGCGGGGCTATCAGGAGCCGAAGCGACATCCGTACTAGAGCCCGCAGAAATCATCGGCTGCGTATCCAAAAGTTTGAATATCCTCCTCGATGCAGCTGCAGCTTTTGTAAATTCGGGTGCCAGCGAGAAAACCTGCCCGGCCGTCTGCGCTGAGAAGAGCAATGCTGGCAGAACGATGAAAAACTCCACGATAGAGTACTCGCCAGACCTAACCTGTCTTGCGCCCCACCAATACGCTAAAGCGTATACGAAAAAACCAATGGAAAGAGCAAGTGCCATTATTGCACTACCCTGAAGTATGAACTTTGTATGGCCCTTTTCTGCCTTTTGTAGTTCCGCAGTATATTCTCGCATCACACCGTCTTCCCGTACAAGACTCGCAACTGTGCGAATAGCATTCGTGGCTTCGGTTGCTATACTCGCTGCTTTGACGTAGGTTGTTTCTTGTTTCATCTGGGCTTTCATGAGGACTCGAAGGCGGAGATAGCCGGCTAGGACGATGATGGGGAGAGCTGGAAGTAGAACTACTGCTATCTTCCATGCCACGACGTGGGAAATCACGATACCGCCGATAAGTGTAGTTGTAACAGAAACGATGGTGCCAATCATCACCCCGGAGAGTGAAGTTAGAGCTGCGGTATCTGACTGGATGCTGGCTACTAATGCCGTTTCGCAATGCTTAGGATCAGAAAAGAAGGAAAGATCCTGTTCCATGATCTTTTGGAAGCACAAATCACGAAGTCGCTGTACTAGTCGCTCTGATACAACGCCGAAGCAGAAGCCGGATGAGGCGTAGGCAAATAAAGCAACTAAGCCAACCACAAAGAACATGAGGCAGTAAAAGTTCGGATCTTGAGGGCCGTGTTCTGGAGGTTCCCCGCGGAGACAGGAGATAATGAAACCGAACAGTACTGATTCGGCGACAACAAGACTGCCGGTTACCATTGAAGCTATAAAGAGATCTCGTTAGTAAATCTTACATCTTTAAATTTCAATATTTTGAAACTTACCAAATATCCCAGTAAGAATAATCGGAAGATCGGGACGACACATTGCCGTTGTTCTTTTTACAGAAGAAGGCGCTTTCTTCGGATTGCATGGCAAACATATCGAGTTCTTCTTAACTAGTGAGCTGTCGCTATCCGCCGCAACGGTCGCAATTTCGGACTTTTCTGTGAGCATAGTAATTCTTTCTGTGCTAGCCTCTCTGCTTAGATTACTCGACTTCTTTTGGGTATTAAGCAATTCGTTATATGCTCCACCAGCGAGTACAAGTTCATCATGAGGACCCTGTTCGACTATCTGACCTGTCGACATGACAATAATATGATCTGCGTTTCGAACAGATGAGAGCCGATGTGTGATCATTATTATGGTCATGGATTTTTCTGCGTGAAGTTGCTTGATTGCCGTCATAACGATGTTTTCTGAGTGGATATCCTATTGAAAAGGTATTAGAAGCTATCGCCAAAAAAAAAAATTTCAAAATTAAATTATTACCAAAGACGCTGTGACTTCATCCAAAATCAAGAGTCTGGGTTTGGACACTAGCGCTCGCGCGAGGGCAATTCTTGCAACTTGTCCTCCGGAGAGCTGACTCGCACCGTCTGGTCCAACGATGGTATCATAGCCGTTAGGCTGCGCCTCGACAAATTCTCTCGCATTTGCAAGAGTAGCGGCCTCGATGCATAACTTTGCCTGTTCCACATCTGATAATTTGTACGCCCCGGGCAGACCATGCAGAATATTATCCTTGATTGTGCCGCTAAATAGTATAGGATCTTGCTCAACAAAAGACATGTGACTTCTGTAATCTTTCACTGGGAGAGTTAGAATATCCCTGTGATTGATCTGGATTGTACCAGACTTTGGCGTATAGAAGCGTAGTAGAAGCGATGTGAGTGAGGATTTTCCGCTTCCACTCTTACCCACAATAGCGGTGAACGATCCAGCCGGCACTCTAAGATTGATATTTTTGAGAACATCAAGATCTCCTCGGCTAGGGTATGCAAATCTAAGATCTTGAAGACTGATATCGTACGGTTGGCTCCAGTCGAAATTGTTAATCTCATCGGATGCAGAAACCTTCACCGAATGGTCTTCTGCATCTTTGAGTAGCTTATCAATACGTCGCCCGGAAGCCGCCGCAAGAGAAAATGTATGCAGAAATGGGCCAAATTGACTGATGATAAATGAAGCGTCAAGCATCAAGAATATTATAGTATATATTGTACCAGCGTCCGTACCACGAGAGTTCACTTGCCGGATACCATACCAAAATGCCAGCGAATTAACTCCGTACCTAAGAATTATTAGTTTCCCTTGTAGGATTCGTTTTACTGATGGGATACTTACGCCAGGAAGAAAAGACAGCCTAGTCTCACAGCAGTAATTAAGGACCTCCTGACACCATAATACCTCCCAGACTCCAAGACTTTCTGATTCTTGCCTTTAAAGAGCGCCGTCAGTCCAAATGCTTGAATTACTGTTATCATTCGTATAACATCCGATAGCATTTCCGATGCACGACTAGAGGATTCCGCGAGGTGTTTTGTAAACCTTCTATTTAGTCGTTCGCATATAACAGTAATAAGGAGAATCGAAGGAATAACCGCTGCCATGAGGACTGCAGTGAATTTTGCGTTGAGGATTAAGCCGACGAGAAGAGCGGTGAGAAAGTAGGATATCGATTGAATGAAAATGCCGACTTTCTCGCCTGTGCCTGTTTGAATGGTTTGAACATCGACCATGAGATACCCGGCCAACTAGAATTATATCGTTAGGGTACCCTGATAGCAAAAAAACGTCCAAATATGTCTCTAGATTGTCCAACGTACGTCCACTTTTCTCGTCTCATGGTATGCAACATCCATGTGTAACGTTTTGTCCAAAATGACGGTTCGTATCCTCTGGCTTATCCTCGTCCCGACATAGCTCCAGCAATAAGTATATCCCCATATCGCAAAGAAATTAACCGTCGCTAATCAAAAACGTAATCAGCTAACAATTAGTACATTTGTTTCATCGAGAGACTTGTCTTTTCGGAGCTAAGGAAATGTTGTATTTGGGTAGGCGTTGGGGTGTTGCGTAAGAAGGCCTTACCAACAACTATCATCTGGATGAGTTTAATCCGCAAGCTATTTTCCGCCGGTGGGAATTCATTGATGATTTTTCTAACGCAAATTTATAAGCCATAGGCTTCATTTTATCATGTACGGCGAATAGTTTGTCTTCACATACCCAAATATAACACCAATAACAGGTAAAGGAACACCAGATAAACTTGCCAGCGATATAGCAACCCATAACACTAGTGTATCGCGATATTTGCCAGAAAAACTCGTTGCCTCGCCTTGCGTCAGAAACTTGAAGATTTTGTAATAGTCACTATCAAGTATTATTTTCTTAGATCCAGCTTCGTACTGCTGTCGGCCATATAGAATGAGCTTTTGCCATGGCGATGCTTTTACCGTGGAATTTTGATCGAGAAGGTTGGTCATGGCTGTTCAATCTGATATTTGGACTATGCCACGGGCCAAGAACGCACAAAAACAAATGAGTGGCGGGCTGGGATATCTAAAGATCAGATAAAGAGAACAGTTTTAATTCATGGGCCTCGAATGGCATATATACATATGGGAGCTTGTAATGGTTCACAAAAGAAATGACAGCGGATCATCGAGTCACTAGTCTCAGTTGCTTCAACGGGCTCTGGAGCGCTGGAGCAAGTTTTGTTTATTCGAATAAGAGAAGCAGCCAGGTCGTTTAAAAGAAGAAAATTTTTCTTCTCATCATCTTCCACATCATGGGAGGCCCTGTTATACGTGCTGGGCGAAATTCTATTTCTTGGTGATCTGGGTTCATTTTTGGGCGGGGACGAAAGAGGTTTTCATACCGTAGCACAACATAGGAAAACATAGAAAATAGCCTAGTTTAAGATCCGAACCCTGACGTCTCTTTGCATATTGCCCGATAGAAAAAAGAAAGATCGGGAAATTTGGGGGTAGAGGAACGGGGAAAGGGTCCTGCCGTTGTAACTTGAAAGCAGGCGAAAGAGGGCTGCTGCAAGCCATGCATATGCAATATGCCTGTTGTGTGCCGAACCTTCGTTAGCTTTAGTCGAAAAAGAGCCTTCTACGACCTCAAGCATCCTGGTTATTGGACAATTTCGCCCGTAGGACATACTTCGGAAGTAGAAGGTTTCTCGTAAGAGAAACTGGTACTCGTCGTAGGAACCCTCAAGGTTCCGGGATCTGATTAGATTTTTCTTTTGGGTGGAGAAGATATACTGTTCTGGGCATACCGTTTAGGCAAGTGGTATTCAACATATAGTTTCGGCCAGCAGGTTTTTTTGGTGGTTTTCGAAATCAACTCTAGCTTATATTCCGGAGCATTTGAGATTGAAATTTAATAAGTTCCCGAAGTATTAGCGGGAACAATTTGGCAATGGACAAAGATCAATCGCCTGAACTGCCATGGTACTGCAGATTTTATCTAGCTGAGAGGCACGATGCATGCGCTTGGAATGTTCAGAGTACATATGCCCCTAGCGCCTCGAAATCGAGCTAGTTTCTCTCAAAATCTCTTGTTGTAATATTGGCCGAATTCGGAGAGCTCAAACCACAACATCGAATCAAAATCAGGGCCGCGGTGAAATTTCCAATCGTTGCTGCATCATGCACATGCTGCCGTGCACAATGGGTCCAGAATTGCGCCAACCCTCAAGGCATCAACGGCCAAGGCCAAAAGGACTTTTCAACGATCGACTGTTGACATCAACGGTGCCCTGAATCGAACTCAGATCAGATAATCTCGACTTGACGAGTGTGCAAGGAAGCAAATTTTCTTCGAGCAGGGCTTCTGGTCTTGGAAGTGAGCTCACTTGGCTGTCATATATTTGCGACAGGAAGATGCTGGATGACAAGAAGTTATCAGATCCGCTGATTGATTCGATTATGCGATAAGATTATGTCGCCTTCCTTCAGTTGGCCGGTGAACCCTGTTATTTAGTGGGGAGGGCTATACCTCCAAGGGCGAGATCTCTGATGATTCAAAATTTGCCTTCCCATTGGATGCTTGACGTCAAACTTGATAACGTCGCCTGGTCTCTGCAAGGTTCCAGATGCTGAACCCTTCGAACGTCATGGCTCAACACATTATTTTCGTTCCGTGCGCCGCCAAACATCCACCCCACGTGCGTCGGTGTGCACCATTATCAAACTGCTTTCCCCTCGAAGGGCCATGCCAGCAACCACAACTACACTACCGCCGTACACAAAAACGCATCCGGTATCCCGAATCGCCAATTTGTGCGATCGCTCTGTGGAATACCTACTTTCGCTTTAGCCGATGGCGCAGCTCGAGGACCACCACAAGGGATATGCGCCCTGGAAGACCGTCACCTACAAAAACAACCCACCGCGGAAGAATCACTCGGCGTACCATGCGGTACGGGTGGAACTTGCCGGATGTAATGGGATTAAAAATGGGGATGCGAATAGTTTACATGAAGGTACGCGGTTCTATTGGACAATTTAGCCCAATACCGGTTCCATGCATAAACTAAAAAAGCATTAACATGATGTGCAGATGTAGGAGACCAAGTTGAGGCGTGGTGGTACAGTAAGCTGATATACCAAAACTATCCAGCACTACTTCTTTCATATTGAATTGTATCGCAATAACCTGGTACGCGACCTTCTCACTCCCATAACCATTTCTTAGACTAAATCAAACTCACAGATCGCCTGTTCCAAACGCTACAACTTCCTCTTCATCGCGACCCGATCCAAAGTTAAAGTCTACCAGCCATCGTATCCCTCTCAATGTCTCACGGATCCGCTCATGACCCTTCGCGGTCCCGAAGAGCTACCTCATCTACGAAAGCGCGGCTATATAAACCGTGCGGTCCCACATACGATCAACAACATGATTGTCGCTGAGCTCGGAAACGAGGAGGTACTCCTCGCTGCGAACGATAACGGCTACGTGACACTATGGTATACCAAACATCTGATCCAACGGGGGGGCAATATGGATATTTGGTTTGACGTAAAGCAGTCCGCTTGGGGGCTGTCCGTGCACAAACATAAACGGTTGATTGCTATTTCGGCGAATACGACGTTCGTTACCGTGTACGAGATGGGCCATGAGGCTATAGATCCCGACCGACCGCCTCGTGGGGCTCAGAAGCCAATTTCGTTGAAGGCGAATTTTCAAAATATACCATGTGTCAGTTTCCTGCAGGAGGATATTAGTGGTAGGTGGTTGGTTGCGACAGATATAACGGGGAATGTGATATGTTATGATCTGTTGAAGGAGAAGATGACGAGTACGAGTTACAATGGGCAAGGTTGGACCGTGACGTTTGTGAGTGAGAAACACTTTCTGTGGGTAGGTAGTGATGAATTCTACGGGTTGATAGAGAAGGCCAGAGCCGAGGGTATGAAGGCCTCCGGACGGGACTTGCTGAGTTTTGCGCTGGGAACAGATGAGGAGGATGATGAAGATGGAGAAGAAGAAGGAGAGCAGGATGATTGGGCAAGCGATGTACAGATGACTTTATACGGTGGGGATGATTCAGATGAGGAACTTGATGATGATTCCGAAGATGACAGTTACGAAGATGATGCCGATGCCGACATGTCAGACGAAATGGACGAAGAGACTGAATTTTTTACGGCACTCGAGGGTGGGTTTACAGAGGAAGAAATGGAACTTCTAGGATTCACCGAGGAAGCTCAGAATGCAGCTTATGGACCCATTTCACCCTCACGATCCGACAGTCCGGGTACCAGTCCGGATATCAGTACGGACGACCTGGTTCTAGGAACAACCTCAGAGAACAATGACCCGAATTGGGAGTATCCACCATCGTCATTCATCATCCACTCGAAAGAGTTCGATCTCAAGCTGTTGACAGTAGAAGAGCCACCTAAAAATGCCACATCTCGAACAGACCATATTACAAGCTTGGTAACCCTCAGAAATTTGATACCGGCTGATACCATCACGGTCGCTGCACAGAACAGCAGATTCCCGTTGAGGATGAACATGCACGCTTATATTCCTGCGCTGTCGCTTTACATTGTAGGTAGGCAAGATGGAAGGGTTGCACTTGTGAGGTTACTACGAACGGGTCCAGCAGCGGGTGAGACCGAAATAACTGGAAATGCCAAAGGATCTGGTGGGGAGCCACAGCATCAACACTTTTTGCATCTAGAGCATATTTTGCCCGCCGACATAAAAATTCCATTTGCACTGGCGGGGATATCCGTCGCGCCCGTCCAAGGGTGGGAGGATAGAGATGTAACTCAGGGAGCAGGGGAGGGGAAGGGACAGAGTAGGTGGTTGTATTTTAATGGCGATATTGGAGGGAGGTGGAGGATCTTCCTGTTGTATACAGATGGGAACGTTATTTGCTATACGGTGTCTGGGAGGGTAGCCGGTCATGACAACGGGATGGTCTTCTGAACTGGTTTGCTTGCATTTGCGATAATTTGTTCGCTTTTCTCGTGTTTAAATCGCGTGCCTATTAGCGTTTGATTTGAGAACTGGTGCTCCGGGATTCTAACGTGACATTGATTGCCGTACACTTGGTGTTTGGGGTAATTTGCAAAAAAAGAACCCATAAAATCGCTATATATACCCCCCTGTTTATAAAAGTAAGATATCGACGAAAGAACCGTATGCCATAATATCATACTAAATGAAATAGTCTATAGATCTCGGCATATTATGTGATTATAACTTCATGACCTCAATCTTTCCACCCTGCTTCCTTCTCTTCAAAATCTCGCCTATGATCCCACCCAGCGCACCCTGCGTCTCCATGCCGTCAACCCATCTCTTTTTACCAGCAAAGTGGTTGATAAACCCTTCCGGTCCAGATACCATGATGACGTCTCGGCCACTGACTTCAGGCTTACTATCAGCAGGCGTCAAGGCAACCACAGCAGCCTCAATCTCTTTCTTTGTAATAAATGACGACTTGTCGTCATAAAAGTACTTCACGTCAATTTTAACTCCATCACTGACAGGACTAGTAATCTTTTCTAGCTCTGTCAACTGCGGTAAAACTTTCTCTTGCGAAGATCGTGAAGCAAACAGGATATGCATCCGCCGCCGCATCCCGTCCTTTCGCTGCTGAAGGATCAAATATCGGGCCACTTGGATAGCAGGAGAAATACCCGTTCCACCAGCTATGAAGAGTACATTTCTTATGTCTTCTTCTCCGACGGTAGCGTCGGATGGTGTCCAGGTATATGTTATCACAGGACCGCGGATTTCTATTGTATCACTGGGTTTACGGGATAACAAATAATGTGAGAGTTCGCCGCCACTAACGGCACGGATGAAAATATCGAGGCGGTTGGCGTCCTGTTCAATTTCACTAGGGAGCAGAGGCGTGTACTCTCGCTGGATTTGGAGCTGTGGTTGTTTTATTTGAATCGACCAGAGGCCTCTGTTGTTTATAGTAGTCCAGAAGCCAGGAGGTGGTGTGATTGGGTGCTTTGGAGTGAGCGATATGACTGCCGAGGTCGACGAGAGAGGAACCGTCGATGTGATTTTGTAATGAGTGAAAGTGTCAGGGTTTATAGGCAGTTTGGAAGAGATATTGGTGAGTGTATATGTGCCGTATCCGAGGAGGAAGGCTATTGGAATAGCGAAAAAGGGCTTGGTATAAAAGGACCGGGCCTGGGGTGCAGTGGCGGTTGAAGATAGACGGATTGCTGCTGGGACTTGTAGAGGAAAGTATGGTCTTGCCGGCAATGAGCCGGAAAGAGTAGAAACTCTACATGCGAATGGCGAGAGATGTGAAACACTACGTGATATCGAGCGCTGCAGCATTGAGAGGGAGGATACACTTTATCGGATGCAGCAAGTTCTAATGGTTATATTGAAGGGGAGAGGTTTTCAACTACCAACGCATTTAGCTGTTGCAATCCGACATCATCGCTTTACTTCTGAGAACGCGCAATTAATGCAATTTGTGACCTCGAATTTAACATGTTTACTCTATAAATCTATCCTTTCAGCTATGGGGATCTATTCACGGGAAATTTACCTGCCATATAGTAGTTACTAGTAGATCAGTATATCCAGACGGGATCAACAGAGATGTTGTTGCAGCGTCGTTCGTCAGTTGATCTGTTGGATAATCCGTGTTGTCGTCCAGCTGCGAACCAAAACAACCAGCAGCTAATTAAACAACAGGCTTGGTTCGTTCACTTCAGCTCGCTCGCGCCGAATACCAACCGATTCAGAACAAACCATCTGACCACAACATCACGACTAACGACCGCCATGATACCACGATAACTCTACGCGTTATAGTCATGACTGCCCTGTGGAAGGGCTCAATCGCCCTGCCTGACGGCCTATCCCAGTCTTCCCTCGAGGGTACGTGCTCCCGTTCCAGCTCTGTCGGCCGACATCCCTCTAAACGTATTTCTAGGTGTTGAATTACTCTCAAGCACTCCCATCCCTACAAAGTCCCGTAACTCAAAATCAACGACGCTGGACTCGCTATTTCCAGCTGCCCAGCTTCGTTTACAGGCTGTCGTCGATGCTGCAAAAGTTCCGTTATGGCTGGCCTGTGGCCCTAGCCTTGATGTTCAAACCGAGGCCGAAGCTACAGCCAACTTTTTTGCCAGTATATTCGTCCAACAATCAAGCCGATCGACACCTTTGGGTTCTGATGGAGGAGAAGATGGAGAAACTGAACAGCTCGAATCTACTGATATAATTGAGTACCAGCCTACTCAGAAGGCGTTGGTAATCAGGGTCATCTACGAGAATCCACCCGAGGAGACTGAAAAGCCTAACATCACAGAGCTAGTCCTCTACGGCACATTGGCGACAGTTTCACCTACTGAATCTGCTACTTTACATAATGGCGATCCACGACGACGTGATGCATTGTCACTACCTCCTCCGCTCTCGCTATCCGTCTATGCGCTCCCCTTATCATCTCGTCTCGCCAAAGAAACTAAGCTCCACACCGCCGTTAAAATGGAGCCCCTAGAACCTGGCAAAGCTAGACTTCTAGCCCCGATAATTGGTCGAAAACGTAAAGTAGACACAGTATTTGACGAATACGACAAGAAGCAAGCATACTACGCAACCCTACCCCCGGGCCTCCGTCGTTCCTGGCATCATCAGAGAAGCAATAGTTTTGGTACTCTCAGGGATGAACCGGAAAGCGTCAACAGTGATTCTCAGAAAGGATTCATATCACGCTCGATAGGTCCCGGTTTGGACAATGATTTCCGAAGAACAATTAATGCCGATCCTAGGTTACGCAGGGAACGTAGTCAATCGATCTTTACGGCTCGCTTGCGTGAAGTGGCTGATAAGCAGACAGGACCACCAGAACTGCTTCGGCGGGACTCTTCGATAAAGCCACTGTTGAGAACTGCTAGCGAACAAAATATGCTGCGGAGATCAAATTCTTTCCAGTCATCGAAAGTTAGAAATGCCACTCCAGACATCAAAACCGAGTTTGCCACCAGCACTATGAGTACGATTTCTATCTCTGCAGCGGCGACAACAACGGCAAACAAATTTGCGGATAGAAATAAAACCAGTGCTCAGAAGCTCATCATGGCTTCCATGCGTTTATATGGCTTTACGAGAGCCCGTCCGGGTGAAGTCAAGATTGAGGCTGAGGAAGAAGAGTACAAGAATGTTTTCCACACGACATTACGCTCACTTGTAGTCTCGCTTAGGAAATCGTGGAACACCGAGACTATCAGTGTCACTAGACTAAAGGAGACAACAGAATACCTTATGAAGGCATTTGTGGGCGGCGCGGGCTTATTACGTGGTAGTAGTGATCTTGAAGATGACCGGGAGGACGATAATCCGTTCAGGAAGAGCACAGTCGGGAGAGGGAAGAGAAATACTATTCTTGAGAGGGATGACACGACTTTGGTTGAGGACGAGAGCTTTTTCGGAGACAGTCAGGTAGATGTGAGCCAGGTTATTGCAATTGACGACTGAAGACTTTATATTTATTTTGTGGCCGGTGTTTATGTATTTTGTAGCATGGGCGGCGTTGAGGTAACCTTCCTGGACAAGGTGTTGTATTATATTAAAGGTAATTTTACGTTTTATATCTATATTTTTATCTATATTTTTTTTGTTTTCAATTCCTGTCCTCCGGCACAAGTCTGGTTACGAGACTGTCCTCCGGTTACACTAACCAATGCAGAGGCTCAGCGACATCGCAGATGCTGCTTTATCCGCCGCATGCCGAGCTACCAGGAACTAGATGCATCCAACAGCTGCTGATTGGCTCATTCGAAAATTCTTGCAACACTCGCCCCCATTCAACCTTCAACTTTCGATATCTCGCCCTCAATCCCCAGCATCGGCTCGCAGCAGCGCGAATCATTTCCTTCTGCTTTGTATTTATTACACTGTTACCCAGCGTCTTTTGTCTTGATAACGGTTTTCATTGGCTCGAGATCAGGTTTTGCACGTGTTTTGTTTTTCCGAAGTCCGCCTCAACGAAAAACCTCAAACGAAAACCGCTTGACGAGAAGCCCGATGAGCATAAAGTGGGTCTGTGTTACCAGCTGGGAATACTGCAAATAATAATCACGACGACTCCACTTGCGTTGCCTCAAATTTCTCTCGCCAGGCGCTCTCAGGAATATTGGGTACATCTTACTACCTTGTTAATACCTCTTCAGAGATAAAGATATCCCTTCCCGCACCTCGACTGATTGCCCACCCTGACCTGCCGATATCCTCGATACTTTTAAGCTCCTTTAATTATCGGGATTGTGAACCTGGAACTACCTTCATAATCTTCAACAATGGCATCGACTCGCCGCATACTCCTCCTTGACGCCTACGACTCCTTCTCCAATAACCTCGCAGCCCTGATTCGCCTCGTTACCCATGCAGAAGTTCACATCATAAAAATCGATACCTACACTTTCGCTGAATTTCGTCCATTTCTCAAATCCTTTGATGCAATAGTTATCGGACCTGGACCCGGCTCGCCTACCACCTCGGCTGATGTAGGTATCATACCAGATATATACGCCCTAGCCGAGCAAGACGTCATTCCCGTCTTTGGCGTCTGCCTCGGTTTCCAAAGTCTGTGTCTGGCGTTCGGCGGAAGGATATCACGACTCAAAGTTGTGAAGCATGGCCAGAGCTCATCAATCAAGCATGGTGGCAGAGATCTCTTTGACGGTTGTGGACAGCTTGATGCTATTCGATACCATTCTTTGAGGGCGGAGATTGGCGGGGACGCCTTAAAGGAGCTCGAGGTACTGGCTATCGCTGATGATGGGGAGGAGGAGAATGGTGAGGTTGTTATGGCGGTGAAGCATCGGAAACTACCATTTTGGGCTGTCCAATATCACCCTGAGTCGTGTTGCACGAACCTCGACGGGGCAAGGGTTGTAGAAAATTGGTGGCGGTTAGCAACCGAGTGGCTTGAGAAGACTCAGAGGGCGGCGAGTGTAGACGCCATCGGCGAGGGGTGGAAGGTACCACTCAGGCAGAGGAGTTTAACGGGGACGGAGAGTCTAATCAAAGAGACGGGGGTGGGAGTGGAGTATAACTCCTTCCATGCGCCGTGCTTATCGATTGTAGAATTGTGCGAGCTATTAGACGTTAAAACTCAAGAGGAGTTTGTGATGCTAGACTCATCAGCGGCACATACTGGACGGTTCACAATTATTGGCGTTTTTACGGATCAAGAAACGGAGATTGTTACTTGGAAAGTCAATGATCGGGCCGTCGGTATCAAAATCCACGGGGCAATAGGTGAAAGTGCGTGGAGAGAAGAGTCGTTGGAAGGGGTGGAAAGGGGCATTTGGGGCGCTGTTGCAGAGTATATGGAAAAGAAAAAGGCGCGAGGCGGAGATACCGACTGTCCTTTTTGGGGAGGGTTCATTGGTTATTTCAACTACGAAGCCGGTGTGGATGGGTTGGGTGTCCAAGTCCGACAACCTAGAGCCGGGGAAAAGACCGGACAGACTCCACAGCGGCCGGATGTGAGTCTGACGTTTTTCGAGAGGAGTATTGTTGTGGATAACGTCAGCGGAAAGGTGTGGGTACAGTCTATTAGAGGCACTGACGAGGAGTGGGTCGGAGAGATGAGCGAAAAGATCAAACTGTTGGCTGCGATGAGTATTACGCCGACGACAACCCCTCCGAACGGACGAGATACAGATAGCAATGGGGTTACTCGTTCAAGGTCTGCTGGAGTCAACGGGAAGACTAATGGGTCTACATCTATCACTGAACCCGTGTTTCCGGTCGATATGGTTCATATCGGGCGGCCGGATAAAGAGCGATATATGGAGGATGTGCGACGGTGTCAGAGAGAGCTGGCCAGAGGAGAATCGTACGAGTTGTGTCTGACCGCACAGACGACGGTCGACATCCATTATCCATTCACGGAAACCGCGGATGGAATTACGGATTCAGCGTGGAGAATTTATCAGCATTTACGAAAGCGGAACCCGGCGCCTTTCGCGGGGATATACAAATGCTCTGCCACGTGCTTGCTATCTAGCAGCCCTGAGCGGTTTCTGAGTTGGGACCGAGAAGGCAATTTCCAACTACGACCGATAAAGGGGACTGTGAGAAAGGCGAAGGCGAATGGAGGGACTGTTTCGAGGAGGGAGGCAGAGGATATACTCAATACACCGAAAGAGATGGCAGAAAACCTCATGATTGTCGATTTGATAAGGCATGATTTACACGGTGTGCTAGATGGGCAGGAGGATGAAAGTGGAGGAGTAAAAGTTTCAAAGTTGATGGCCGTGGAGGAATACGAGACGGTTTTCCAGCTAGTTAGTGTGATCGAGGGGACTATGGGGCCGAGGATGAGGAAAGAGGATGGTTTTACGGGGTTGGATGTGCTGCAGAGGAGTTTGCCACCTGGGAGTATGACTGGTGCGCCGAAGAAGAGGAGCGTGGAGATCTTGCAGGAGATTGAAGAAGAAACCGGAGCTGGAGATAGCTATGGCGAAAGAGGGATGTACAGCGGTGTGCTGGGATATTGGTGTGTTGGCGGGAGCGGGGACTGGAGTGTGGTTATCAGGAGTATGTACAGATTCGACGATGAGATGACAGACAAGAATGAAGCGAGGAGGGCGGAGGGCAAGGGGAGAGTCGAGAGATGGAGACTTGGGGCCGGAGGAGCAGTGACGGCGTTGAGTGATCCTGAGGGAGAATGGGAGGAGATGTTGACCAAGCTTAATAGCACATTGGCGGTTTTCCAGTAAAAAGTTGGAAGGCGGTATACATATTTGGCGTTTGGGCTGTTGCGACTTGCAAGGCAGTGTATATACATAGATATCACTCATCTACTTAGAGATTAAGGACATAATCATAATATAGAATCACTTCTCTTACGTTGCCGCCGCCGCTATATATGGAATAGGACTCGATTCGGGAAACCAACGCCAATAAAACTATGATACTATGGAAGGAGAACAACTGCTATGGGATGGTAACGTAAAGACACTAGAAATGTACAACTGAAATAGATAAATACCAAGAAATTCAAACTTCCCTAACGGAACACCCCCCGTTATCAAAATTGAAACATCAGCAATCCCTGTAGTGGCCTCGGAATGCTTAGTATCACATCACTCGGACCTGTCATCGGGCTTAATAGCATTATACCGCCCAGCCTTTATATAAACTTCATATATCTCTACCTCGGCGCATTCATTCGACCATACCAAGTTTATGCTCAAACTTATCTGCCCCCGATTCAAAAGTCGCTCTCCTCTTGGAAAAACATGGTAAAGGCAATAATCGTTCCATAAATCAACAGGCCTCCGACGATGCTCATAACCATCGCACCGATTTCTATTATGCCGGCATGAGCGAGAACAGCGGGCAGAGCGATTCCCATGAGGACTAAAAATCCCGTAAGGAAGCGGCCGAGGTCAAGGACGGAAGATGCGGAGGAGCCGGAGTCCATAAAATCGTCGTTGTATGCGGAGGCATAGCGGCCGCAGATGGCATTTGGAAGAGGAGCGAGAAGATAGGTTGCTACAACGAAGAGGGGGGAGTATTGGCCATACAGGGCGGAGGAGAGAATGACGAGAAGGAAGCCTATGGCTAGGACCTATTTGGGTAGGCGGTTAGGTTAGTTTATCGGTCAAGTTTATAGAAATACATAGATCTCTATAATAAGGAAGTAGTGCGTACGAAGGAAAGGGCGATTATAGTTTTGAGACCGGCGGCTGGCATGGTGAGCGGTATTGGATCGGGGTCACGTCCTAGCGGTTGTGATGTGATGTGATAACAGCGATGGGCCAAGTGGGATGGACCAGCGGGTCGTACCTCGTCTGAAGGGTGTTATATCGGGAATATATACTGGTGGCTATACGACTGGCAATATCTTCAGGTTCTCTGGTACCGGACAAGAGAGTAGGGAGTCGTCGGCGGAGGAGAGGGAGGATGCGCTCGAGGAAGGATGGCGATGGTCGATGAGGCTGGGTTTCGGGGTCTGGGGCTCTGTCGGGTTCCGCTGTGTTGGATGACGCGCCTCTTCATTTCCCCACCAGCCATAACATCACTAGCCACAGCAGAGTAGCCACAATAGAGTAGCCACAGATCCAACACACAGGCACGTCCCACCAAAGCTACCTCCAGACGGCCGCGTAGACACCTTCTGCTCTCCATTCCTCATCTCTCCAGGCATCATCATCGGCAGCTATATCCTGCCATCTAACGATCAGTGTGCAGCCAGAGCTTCTTCCTCTCGTCTGGAGCTTAAATCACGGCTTCCCCGCCATCCCGCCAGCTAGACCCTCCCGTCATTATCAGTCAAAATGTTTAGAAATAATTACGATAACGACTCTGTTACATTGTAAGAACTACAACCTAGATCCGTTATCGTTCGAGATTTCAATGTTTGGAGGATGATAATTTAATTGGGCCATAGCTCCCCGCAGGGCCGAATATTCCAGGTCGAATATGCTCTCGAAGCTATCAAGCAGGGTTCTGCTGCGGTGGGACTGAGGTCGAAAACCCATGTTGCTCTAGTAGCTCTCAAGGTACGATCCAAAGATCACTTATCGATATCATCCCATCCAAAAATTGAAATCGTTCTAATTGGAGGTGTTATTTCGCAGAGAAACGCCGAAGAGCTAGGCTCCTACCAGAAGAAGATCATCCCAATTGACAAGCACTTGGGCGTAGCTCTCGCTGGTCTCTCCCCGGACGCCCGTGTTCTCTCAAACTTTATGCGCCAACAATCCATGGCATCCCGTCTCCTCTACAAACGTCCTGTACCCGTCTCCCGTGTCGTAAACGCTATCGCAGATAAAGCTCAGGTCAATACGCAGCATTATGGAAAGCGTCCATATGGTGTGGGGTTGCTCATCGCAGGCGTGGATGACACCGGCCCGCATCTATGGGAGTTCCAGCCAAGCGGGCAGATACTAGAGTACTTTGGAGCTGCAATCGGTGCTCGTAGTCAATCGGGCCGCACGTACTTGGAGAGGCACTTCGAGTCATTCCCAGATGTTTCACGGGACGAGTTGGTGTTACATGGACTCAAGGCCTTGAGGGATACTTTACAACAAGATAGAGAGCTTACAACGGAGAATACTAGCATTGCAATTATAGGAATCGGCGAGGATTTGAAACAATATGATGGACCGAGGGTCAAGAGGTTTTTGGAGCTATTAGGTGAAGACGGAACGAGAAGTCAGAGAGCAGCGAGACTTGATACTGCTATGGATACAGGGGATGCTGCCGATGACGATGATGATTTGGCGGGGCTTATAGGACCAGGGGAGGGAGCTAGCGCCATGGACACTACAGAGTAGGCCTGAGAAATTTAGGTGATTGTAGTGCTTGGAATGCAGAGCGATATTTGTGCTCCGTTTTTCATGTATGCTGCGAACAAAAAATCAATGGCATCTCGATGAATGATTTCTTGTCAGCGAGATGATGAAATTTACATAGCCGGACACGTTGCTGAATACTGTAAAAAGTATTGAACTAAATGAAGACCTGAAGTCACTCATACTGAAACTCCAATCCTAAATATACTCAAAGTGCCGCTAAATTGAAATAAAGTATACGAAGGATGCATGGTGGTGGAGTTGCCGCACTTCGATGCGCTGGTCGGCCTGCGTTGAGTTTCACCTGCAGCTAACAACACCAACCGGACTTTAGCTCCAAAGCTATCCACCTACCAAACGGACATCGACGTCTACAGCTTCATCGCTCTCCCCATATATAGACTACCTCTCTTCGGTGCCCGGATACATCGAACTATCGGCAACTTCCAAGACGTTGGAAATGCGATACCCATCCAACTTCTCAGAGCCCCTCCCGAGCACCTGATCAGATAAACGCGACACTACTTCCCGTCCGAGCTAAGCTTCGCGCCCCGTGCTCTCCCTCGATACCGAGTCCCTCCACCCCGCAGGATGCCGACACCGGATCCGCTCTCCTTCACCGCACCCTCACATATTAAAGTTCTCCTCGCTCCCGTCTGTCGCATAAAACGTGCCAAGTTCTATGAGTTCGTCGAACGCCTGCAGGCCGCCAATAAGGTGCGTCTGGACAACGTCAGTCTCGATTCGCGAGGGACAAGAAGTACGTCTGATCTCGTGGGTCTTCCCATGCCCCCATTGAGTCTACCCACACTCTTGGCTATTGGCTAATGCCTGAAATGTTCTCAATTAGCTACATTCTCACCCTTGAGCTTCCCGAATGGCCAAATTATCTATAATCTTTCTACCTCTTATAATACCGAACATGAGTACCTTGATGGACTCGAGATGCACAGGCGGACCTATATGGTATGCACTTCCTTATGCACCCCAATAGCACCGCAGAGGCGTCAGTGCTCTGCAAGGAGCTTCTCCAGTGGCTTAAACTAAGCAGGACTCCGGCGAGCCCAGGTTATCGCTATCGCCGACTACATGGAACGGAATTCAGTCGCCGACCTTCGAGCCGGGATACAAGAACTAAACTTCCAGGTAGCCAAGCCTTATACCACTTGGAAATTTTGACCTAAAACATACTGCTTACCATTTACAGTATCCGAAAGCTATACTCTTTCCATTAGTTATGTTTGATACCCCCATAGACGACCCCCTTTTCTCTAGGGACACCCATCTATGGAAAGAAGACGGCGAGCTATCATCAAATGTCGCCGAATACCCTAAACTTACGATACCAATCCCCTCGAAATATCAATCTGGGGCAACATCGATAAGGGGTGTCATGTCGGACCTAAGTTCTCTGCTGCTCTACGAGTTTGCTGGCCTATCGAAGAGTCTGCAAGCACTTCCCACCATTGACGCACCTGTTGTGAGTGGGGAAGAACGAGTTTCTAGATTTGGAACTAGAATGTCTATGCCTATCGGTGGCACGATATCAGGCGCTTCACAATTCGCACATTTGGGAAATGTGGGGAACCGCTTGAGCATGACAGGTTTTGGGAGCGGGAGCATGACTGAAAGAGAACGATTGAAAGGCAAGGCGAGAATCAGCATCGCCATTGCAAACCTGCATCTTATGGCAGGGTTTGTTACTGATGCTTTTAGAGAGTAAGAACACCGATAGTCCGCATACATCAGCGCTAGCTAATTACAATACAGATTTACGGAGGGCGCTCTTGCGGCAAAGACGGGTGGTGATTATCTATGGCATGGGAAGGCTCTGGAAGGCCTTGGTGTTTCGTTGGTTATAATGGCTCAGATGGGCCTTGACCTTCAGATACCTACCGTAGTGTTCCCGGCGACCACTCCACTCTCCGAAACGAAATGGAAACTGAACGGCGCCATAAATGAAACTTTGGAAACCCTCTTCTCGATGATGCCCGAGCTCCTTAATACCATCCTAGGGCTCTATGGTCGAGCGGGAACCTTCAATAATGAGCCCGCACCCGCGCTGGTTCAGTCGGAAACCATTATACGGTTTTGCAAGTTACTCGTTGTCGCCCAAGAATGCAATGGGCTTAATGATAATTCCCTGTCCCATATTGTGCTTGGAACACCACTACCCGCAGATCCGGGGAAACGAACACCATCCACGGATCTAGGGAAACCGCAGCCGAAAAATATTTCGAGATTGGATATTGCGTCACTAGTCATGAGAGCGTACCCAGTGAATCTCCAGACTTTGACAGTTGTAGATGCATCGAGTATCCTAGGTGGCATGGCTGCCGTGCTAGGCAAGATTGGGTTCAAACGGAAGAAAGCACTTGTTACAAGAGAATTGTTGAAACTACTGGTCCCAAGCTTGATCCAAGCGAGGGTAGTTGGTGCGGCAGAGACAGGGCTGCATCCAACGGCTTCTGGTGGTGAAGAATTTCGTCCCGCTAGTAGGGGACCATCAAGACCGGGGAGCCCACAGCCACCAGGACTTGAAGACTCTATTCTCGACGGAGATGAAGCGGATATTGTCCGAACAAGTCGGCTATTGGATGATCTATGTAGTGCTTATGGTATTACTCATGATACGTTGTCACAAGTCATCAACACTTCGACAGACGAAGAAAAGAATACACTATTACGTAAAACACTGGCGGATGCGAGCTACGCTCGAAGTTTTGGGTGGCTATCGCTTAAAGTTGGAGTTTTGAGATCTTGTATACTGCTAACAGAGGCCATTCCTGATTATGAAGCCATACTACGGTACACAACCAAACTGCTAGAGATTGCAGGGACAGAACTAAGTAAAGGCGAACAAGGGAAACTAGCAGAAAGTTTTACTAAAACTGTGGGACTGGCGAGGAGGAGTGGCTTGGATGAGGACCTGGGCGGCGTTGCGGATTACTGGGATGACTACTTGCTACGAGATGTCGAGCTCGTAGAGTAAGTTTACACTATCAATATTTCTTGCATATCGAGTTGGTTTTAACAAGGCAATCTTAGATCTCAAATCTGGAAATCACCGATACCACGCGCTGCTGCTGAACTATCCACTGTTACTGACGCCAAAAACCCTTTTATCTATAACCCGTTCGCTTCAAAACACACTACTGTCACCTCCTTGTCGTCGACGACGGTCAAAACATTATTAGTAGAGTCTGAGCCAGTGGAATTTCTAATCACCCTTCAGAATCCATTTGATTTTGAGATACAAATTGATAGTGTATCGTTAGAAGTCACGGGAGTCGAGCTTGAAACTTTACCTGCGAGTCTCGTTATCGGCGCATATAGGCAACACACTTACATTATATCATGCATACCTCACGGTTCTGGAATGATGAAGCTGCTAGGTGCGAAAATACGAGTTTACGGGTGCAAAGAGCGATTCTTCCCAATAGTTCCGGATGTACGAATGGTGCCTGTTGATGGAGAGGACAAAATTAAAAAAGTTGGTATTGGCGCCGCTAAGCTAGACCACCCACGACCAAAGTCTCATATTTCTACAAATTCCAATCATGCTGCCGTTCGAGCAAGTCAGATACCTCAGCCTGCTTTTGGACCGGACTTGAAACAACTCTCGATTAATGTCATACCCGCCCAACCAAAGTTGACGATCACCCACACCAGTCTCCCACAGAACGCGATAATGGTGCTTGAAGGTGAAAAGCAATTGTTTACGGTGCATGTGAAAAATGAGAGCGATTCTGTGGCTGTGGATTTTGTCGCAGTGAGCTTTGTCGATAGTACGACGGAGCCCGTGACGAATGCCATTTCACAGAAACAGGGACTGCCGGCAGAGGTGTATGAGCTAGAGGTTATCCTTTATAAGAAGAAAGCATTTGAGTGGATAAAACCCGAAGAGAAGATGCTTATTCCACCCGGTGGGAGAGGAGTACTTCAGGTACAGGTACTTGGGAAACCAGGACTGACGAGTGGGAAGTTGGTTGTGGATTATGGATTCATCGACCGTGAGGGGAAAAGTACGAAAGAAGAAGGAGATAGCGTAAGGAGGTGGTACACCAGGCGAACAGAGACAGATGTTACAGTCACGGTTAACGCCGCGGTGGAGTTAGTTAGGATGGACTTCTTACCGTGGAGCGGAGTGAGTTCCTCTCTGTTGGCCATTCAAGAAGACACTGCGGGAGAGTTACCGAACGGGAACGGGAACGGGAACGGTATTGTGAAGCTTGCGGGGCCGAAATTTCCAACAAGGAACGAGCAAGTCCGGGAACTTTTTTCAAGGTTATCGAAAGTACCAAATCCGAGTACCTTTGCACTTGTGCTAGTCGATATACGAAACTCCTGGCCGCATCCATTACGGGTATCGATGTTTTACAACCCCCTGCCTGAGGATCTAGAGGGACATGGGTACAAGCACGACAGTGAAGAGGATAATATGCGATTCACGGCGTCCGATACGATACCTGCAGGGCATTCGACGCGATTGATCTTACCTTTGAAGCGAATATATGTTTCGAATCCAACAGCACCTATACCGAGTCTGAGTAAGACTCAGAGACAGTACGTGGTATCAATGACAAGGGTGTCTCCAGAGCTGGAGAGAGTTACGAGAGAAGGGTTTTGGTATAAAGAGGCAGTGTTAGAAAGGGTGAGCGGAAGTTGGGAGGAGGTGGGGACCGAGAGACAAGGAGTGGTTGAGTGCAGAAATTTTAGGATGAGTGGGAGTCGCGGAGTTGATGTGGTCAAAGCGGAAGAAGTGGATGTCGAGGTTGGGCTGGAGAGTGGAGATGCAGAGGATGAAAGTGTTCAAGTAGAGAGTATCGCAAAAGGAAGATGGGGCGTAAAGACGGATGAATTTTTTAGGGTTAGGGTTGCGGTAAAGAATAGAGGGGCGAAGAAGGTACGGTTGATTAGTAGACTGTTGCCTTGCTTGAGGTTCGTTGGAGGGAATAGTGGCAATCCTGGGCTAGAAATGACCAGGAGAGCAGGGTTTAACGGAACATTACAGAGATCTTTGGGGTGGGTGAAGCCCGGGGAAGAAAAAGTGGTGGAGATGGGGATGGTGGTTATTGCGAGTGGAGAGTATGAGATTCTGGGGTGTGTCGAGGAAGTCAAGGGGGATGACTATGATGAAGAAGATGTGGACGATGGAAAGAAACCAAATGGAGAGCCGTTGGAAGTTGAGCAAAGGCTATTGGAAGAGATGATTCGCGGCGAGAGGAAGGTGTGGTATGCGAGAGAGGTGTGTAATGTTGTTGCTAGCGATTGAATGTGATTGGCGTCTGCATGGCGGTTATGGTGTGGTTGGCATGCGGCATGTCTAATTGTATATATTAAATCTACGTAATAAGCCATCACACATGGCGTATTGATTTGTGGTATATTAGTGATGATATCTTAAATAATCGCAAATATAAAGTAATAGATCAATAGTGCACTGTATCCAGTTAATCCAGCTTCTTATGCAGACAATGTAACGAAGGGAGGTGTCTAATCCGTGCAAGTCTTTAGCTGCATACCAAACTAGTGGTAGATAGCAAAAAACTACTCGAACGCCGTTAAGATGAAGTAGCGCTTTCCCCATAGGAGAGCCGCTGGCCTAAGCTGCAAGACATCTGCACAGGTGAGACAAACTGGGGCCGACGATATGCGTTGTTGCGTCGTCGGATTTTAGTAGTAAACGCCGGCTCCCCTGACGGAACTCGCTTCTTCGACGGTGCATACACCGTCCAAACCGCCCTGACAGCCTAACTATAGCCCGCTATAGCCCACTAGCCGTTATATTCGAATTCTTGACGAAGACTCACTCCTTCGGTTTCAGGGGACGCTTTCTTTGGTCTTCGATTGATCATTTGTCATCCCTGGCTTCTGTTTGCTCAAGTGCTCAAGTGCTCAAGTGCGCTGGGGGCAATTCGATGACAGCGTCTCCTCAGCTGACGACGACGACAAGCGCATCTTTCTCGAATATTCGCCGCAAGGGTATATATAGCGTCTTCTGGTTTCATAGAGCCTCAAGATCCTCCGTTCCTTGACAATCGTACTGCTATAGATTTTTATCCGCGATATGGAAAACTAGGGCCGCGTCATGACTGGTTGAGGGAGCGATAGTAGCTGCAAAGGGTGGAACTACCCGCTGTGTAGTTGATGCAGCCGTGGTCCCTGGCCACCTCACTTGACGCCTCTTCTGCTGCATTTATATTCTTCTCTTTCAGTCACATCAGCATCTCGACAACCTTCCTTCTTCACACTCATCTCCCCTCGTCATCTACCACTAGAACCACTTCGCAAAGTTGCGACCATATACTATTATCGAATTTTGCCGCATTCTCTCAAAATTCCGAATAAGAATACCCCGGTCACTCACACACCTGGTATTTTCCAGGATCCCTTGAATATGGCGGCCATAGACTACAACTCCCTCCGGCAGTCAACGCTCGGGTCGGGAGTCGACGAAGAAGCTGTCACAGTTAACACTCGGGCTTTGGTAAGTTACACACTTGTTTCGACTTTATCCTATAATTATATGCTACATTTTATGGTGTTAAAGCTAACGCTGCAATCCTTCCCCTAGATTGATAAAGTCCTCGCGCGATACTCTGGCGAACATACCACCCTACGAGAATTATTACAAAATGCTGCGGACGCGAACGCTACACGCGTCGAGATTCGATACGAGACCGCCGGATTAGCACCAGCTGAGACTTCAGTTGACCTGAATAACATGACACCTATTCAGAAAAAGAACGAAGAGCTGAAACGGTTATTAAAGAGCAAATGTAAACGAATGCTAGTCAAGAACGACGGTGTTCCGTTTCGGGAAGAGGACTGGCAGAGATTGAAGAGGATTGCTGAAGGAAACCCTGATGAAACTAAGATTGGCGCCTTTGGTGTCGGTTTCTACAGTGTTTTTGACGAATGCGAGGAACCGTTTGTATCGTCTGGTTCTCAGGCAATGGCGTTCTACTGGAAAGGAAACCAGCTGTTCACACGAAGAGCAAAATTACAGCAGCACGATCCTATGACGACGTTTCTCCTAGAGTACCGACAGCCGGTAGATCCGCCGCCGTTGGTTTCGCTGTCTCAGTTTCTCGCAACCTCCCTTACATTCGTTTCTCTCGAGCAGATCGATTTTTATATCGATAGTCACTGTATAACATCCCTTAAGAAGAAGAAGTCGCCGGCGAATCCGCTTTCGCTGCCTCAGAGCATCTCGATGTCTCAAAAAGGAACTGGAGCGATGCTCAAGATTGTTGGTGTTGATTCTGAGAGTATACAACTTAGCGCTGATGTTATGGGTCTCGTGAACTACAAGGAGAAACCAAAACTCGGACAGGCGGTGGCGGATACCGTCAGCGGTGGCTTCCGAGGCTTTTGGCAAAGACTTGCTTCGCCAGCGCCAGCTTCTGGACTCAGAGATGTTTCCCGGCATGGCTCAGCTGCAAATCTATTAGATACAGTCGATCTTGCCAAAATCAGCACTAGCACTATTTTCTTTCGAATTGCTACCGCGAATTTACAATCGAACGTATCATCTACCTTCGCGGCAAATCTCGAGCGAGCTACTAAGAAGCCACCTCCAAGACGGACAAAGTGTGCCATCCTAACAATGTCGAAAGATGAGTTGGATGCCTCTGAAGCCGCAGATTCCAAGTCTGAAACTTTTATCTTTGCGAATGTCCTTCCCACCAAACTCGGCAAAATATTTATTGGTTTTGCTACCCATCAGACTACTGCTATCCGAGCGCACTTTGCAGCACACAGCGTCATCCCAACTGTCGAACGTGAGAGCATAGATTTCAATGCTCGCTACGTTAAGGAGTGGAATGCGGAGATGCTCCGTATGGCTGGTATCCTTGCTCGTATTGTGTATTTCTACGAAATGTCTTCGCTGCGTGGGAGGATACAACCTGGCGAAGGCAAATTCACTGCCGCTGTGGATGCATGGAACAAAGTCGCCCCCTCTGTCTTGCACATTATGAGCATGTTCACCTTTGTTGAGAGTACACCGAGCCCTGTAGTCGGTCAAATCATCGAAGAGGCATTCTGGCAATGCTCTAATTTAATGGAGGTCATTAGTACAAAAGGTATTTTACCTAGCGGTAGTGTGAGAATCATCCCGAAGGGTGCGGAAGAGATCAGTAGCTTCCTATCCGGTATCCCGTTACTGCCGCCTTCTATTCAAACAGATGCTCCTGGCTTCGTCAAAGCTCTGCGGATGTATGGGTTTATTCACGAGTTCTCACTCGGCGATATGAGGACTGAGCTGGAAAATCGAGCTTTAACTGGTGCTCAGATGGTCACATTTTTGAAATGGCTTGCAAAGAAAGCTATTTCTGGTGAGGTGTCGAATGATTTTGTGCAAGAGCTGATCAAAGTAGCTATTGCAACCTCAAACAATACTGAAGAATCAGAGAAGCCAGAAACGCTGAGTGCTCCAGTAGTCCTCGCTGACATCAAGACTTTTGTGACGCCGGCAACCCTGCCACCGGAAATGCCAGTGCCACCTTCTTGTATTCCGTTCTCACTGACAAAGACAATGAAGCGTGAAGAGCTCCAGGCTCTTGGCTGGAGGGAGTTGGACTTAGTTGAGTGGGCACTTTATCTCGCTTCGGCTGATTCTCTGAAGTACATTGCGATTGAGCATAACATTACTCTTTCGCCTTTGTTTGCTGCTCAGGTTCACGCTATACTCGCAAAGCCTTGGAAAAAATTCATCCCCACAGACAAGAATGCTATTACAAACGTACTAAGAGCTGTGCACTGCGTACCTTCGTCTAAAGGTATGAGAAAGCCTGGTGAAGCCTACTTTCCTACCGTGAAGATTTTCAAGGATCTTCCAATCATTCAGTCCATGAATGGAGTGAAGGAAGATTACCTCATGGCTCTAGGAGTTCGAAAGACTCTTGAGTTATCACTTGTCTTGGAACGTCTCCAGGCAAAGGGGGATGATGCTGGGGCAACTTGGAGTGCTTACGATCTTATCAAGTACTTTACCAGTGTCAGCCAGGACATTCCTTCCGAAGATATCTTGAAGTTAAAACAAACACCGTTTTGCAAGGCCGAAGGCGACGACAAAAAAGTTTATCGTGCGATGGATCTTTTCGTTCCAAAGCCCGACCTTCGCGACCTAGAGTGTCCAATCATCCAGTGGCCTGGCGGCGCTCAGAATTGGCGAGGTGGCCAGACGGCCGAAGAGAAGTTTGTGCTGCGACTCGGGTTGAATCTGTTTCCAAGCGTCCCTTACCTTATCAAGGTATTTACAGGTGCTGAAGAAGCAGACCCTACCAAAGCCAATACGAAACGCGAGAAAGCTCTCAAGTATTTCACTACAAACTACGTTCTCAATAATTACAATTATTTTCAAATCAGCGAGCAGAAGACCCCTTTCCTGCCATTAGATGGCTCGAATACGAAAACCGGAATTCCAAAACTTGCTGCCCCATCGATGTGTTATACCAATCCACGCGCTGCCGTTTTAGGAGTACCCATCCTCCGAGAAGACCTTCGAGATCACGCCGCCAAATTTGGTGTTAAAGCTGATCCGCCTATGGACTTTGCAGTAAGAAAAATAACCGAACGCCCACCGCAGACCGTTGCCGAGGCCAAGACATCATTCAGTTACTTTGCAACCCGACTGCTCGAGATCCAATATAACCACATCGAGAAGCTTGGAACCTCGCGGATTGTTCCTATGATGAAGAATGGTCGTTTAAAGTTTGTAACTCCACGGAACTGCTTCCTAGGCGATGAGAACAGTCCATTCAGAGATGTCTTCGACTTTGTCGACTTTGGGGCGGATGCAAACCCTTTCTTGATGAAATGTGGAACTAAGCTGGAGCCTACAATTTCCGAGATTGCCTACATGCTTACTAGAGATGCTGAGAAGTTGCTGATATCCTGTGAATCAGATGTCAAGTATCTTAGCATTCTTAGACGAGTTGCAGAGGCATTCCAAGAGTTGAAGCAGGATAGGGTTCTGCTGAAAGCAATGAAGCAAAGTAGATTTCTGTTAGCTACCATCGAGAAAGTCGAAAAGGACAATGAAGGAGATCTTATCGACATGGAAATGGACGAGGATGAGAAGAACATCAAAGAGTATCAACTTGCTAGTGCTGATGAGATTGTTATTGTAGATGACTTTATCGTCTTTAACATTTTCAAAAGCGACATCCTTGCCTGCCCACAGGAGGAAGTACTCGAAAGTTTTTATACTGGCCTGGGCGCAATTCAGATTTCTAAGCAAATCGCACTGGAGTGGACCATAGGTAGAATCATCCAGGACCCGTCGAAGAGCAAGAAAATCAAAGAGTTATGCTTAGAGAGATGCCGGCTATTCTTCCACAACAATCACTCGCTTGTCAAGAACGACATCAAATGGCTTGAGGCGAACCTTGAGGTTTGGATCGTTAATTCGATTCGGCTTCGAAGAACGCTGCAATCGCAAAGGGGTGTCAAAAGTCATGTAGAGAAGACGTCTGCCTCTATTGTTAACACTAAGGATAGGACGCCGGCCATCCTCCATGTTACTCCCGACTACCGTATCTTCGATGTTGCGGCACAACTGATGAAGTTGATCCTCGTCAAGCCTAAGCCACATTCTTCTCTCTTGTTAGAAAGTCTGTTGAGCACTGACTTGTACACTTTGAAAAGTCGTGGATACAATGTTGACCGTATTTTAAGGCTGAAGAAGGAACAAGAAATGAGAATCGCGGAAGAGCAGAGAAAACGTTTTGACCTGCAAAAAAAGCTTCAAGAAGATGCAGACCTGGACCCTCCTACAATCGAAGCCCACAACGGTGATGCATACCCTCCTCCAACAGAGAAGCTTCTATCGACAACTCCAACGCGAAATAGGATGCCGGGCGCTTTCCTAGATTCTCCTGAGGACATGGGACGTGCTTCATCTGCTACGGATACATCAAGACAAGCAGATGGACAGCAAAAGAGAAGCGGCTTATTCAACCGTTTGCGGACTGGTCTTGGACTTGGTGAAGAGAACGCCCGTTCGCCTGGCCAAGAGTTATTGGGTGGATTACTTGGGCGGCCTGGGTCTACTGGACCTCAACCAACTAGTGACTGGGAAGACCAAAGTGGAGACGTCAAGGCCACACCTCCGGAGCTTCTAAACCAAACGCTCAAAAATGCCGTTACCGCTCTGAAACCCTATGGTAGTAGCTCGCATTTCTCACCTCCTGCTACGAACGAAGTAAAGGAACAAAACACATATTGCGACGCCAAACCGACAACTGATCTCTCTCGAGTCTGCCAATTCCCCAACGGCGTCGACTTTTTCATGGTCAACACATTTACCGACAAAGAAAAGACAGACTTCGTCAATACGCACATGTCAGACCTCGTTCTATTTAGTAAAGTGATCGCAGCGCTCGCGCTTGGAGTTTTCGAATTCCCGCTCAAGAAAGTCCAGCTTTATTACGACAAGTCGAGAACTATAGCTTTCAATACTAGCGGAAGTTTATTTTGCAACTACTCGTACTTCATGCAACTGCACGCAGCGACCATGAAAAGCGGTGCTCCAAATGCGGAGTCGGATGCCCTTATCTATTGGTATGTGGTTATGTGCCACGAGATTGCGCACAATCTGGTTTCCGACCATAGTGCCGGACACTCCTATTATACAGAAAGCTTTGTGACGCAGTACATGAAGAAGTTTATTTACGTTATGGGAAAGGGGGTGGATAAGATTGAGAGGAGGTCGCAAAGGAGTTCTACATCTGTTCCTGTAGGACCAGCCAGGATTCCTGTAAATGTGCATCATACCAGTGGTGGTGGGTCAAGCCATGTTGGTGGTGCGGCAGGTGCAGCGGGGTGGTTCTAGGAGCGCCGTGAGGCTGGAGCTGATAGAACGGTTGGGGTGTCGGGAGTGAAACGCAAGAGAGTGTGGTTTACATCATGACAAGATGATATGATATATACATTAGTGGTTTTTTACTTCTTTGATTTGCATCATCGGGGCATACAGTGAGCGAGATATGTCGTCTTTTATCCTTATACTTTTTTTTCCCCCTTTCTCTATTTCGGTTTTGTTTCTGTTATAGCCTTAGCCTGCATCGTCATGGAGTTTTGCTTAGGAGAACCTCATTTCATGTATTCTTTAGCGCAGGATCTTTATCTTTTAACGGCGTTGAAGACCGAGGAATGCTCCCTAAATTGCGAAAGAAATTGAATACTTTTATTATGTCAAAACTAGTTCATATGAGTGCCCTATAAATTTCAAACATATCAACTTTGATATGCACGGTGTCTCTTTCAAAGCTTGTATTCCGTTACCTGATTAAAGAGAGTAGGTCATTTGTTCTCCGAGGAAATGATAACGAGAGCCCGAACAGCATAATCCTCCTGGTAAATACCTGACATGAAGCTCCGCCCCGAAGCTCTAGAATCAGGGATAGGTACGAAGTGACAATGAAGGTCCTGATCGAACACCACATGATGTTCTTGATCTGGATCTCCTCCATTTACCTTCATCGCCGTAGCTATCATCGGTGCCAACGTGGCGAGTAACTTTCGGACTGTGAGTTCTTTCACAGCTGTATCCCCAAGTTGAAGCATAGAGAAACGTTTGTGGTGCGTATTATTCGCAGCCCATTTAACCATAATAGAGAACCCATTCTTCATATTATCGAATTTCTTGAAGTTTTCCTCACTACACGCCCATCCGCTGCCCTTTGGGACCACACCGTCTTTCGATACATCTTCCCTTCCTAAGAACGGAGAAAAGAACGGTTCGTCGAGAAAAGGGCAGGCGGATATGTCCCACGTCGACAGTGGAGCGTACAGATTGGCAAAGTACCTTTCGCCTTCGATTCTTTGTGCTTCGCCATTATTCAGGCCTTGTCTGTGACCCTCCCAACGCGAGAAGCGGGAGAGGGTGTAGGTTGCTATAGTACCTGAACGGGTTTTGATACCTAGCCAGGTACTATCTGGGCTGAGAAGACGGTGAAGGCCGACGTGCTTGTTGAAATGGTAAGTTGAGTAGTGTGTTTTGAGGGAAATTGTGTCGGTGGTAAGGAGAGTATGCCAGATTGGGTGCGCCAGGGAGGCGGCGATTTGATCTTCGATGCGGGGGAGATAGGAGAGGATCTTGAGGTGGAGCTCTGGGGGCAAGGAAGAGATGGTAGACTTAGTATGCATTTTTTCGGGAGATTGATGTGAAACGTCCATTGAGTATTTTGAATCTATGTAATTTCCGCCATATGCAAAAGTAAATATTAAGTCCCGAACTAAAGAACTTCGAATATATTAATAGAGATGAACATGAACCAAAATATACCGTTACACCGAAAAGAAATATAGCCAACGCAAATGAAGGACAGACCTCCACAAAAATCAAGCTGCAACTGTGAGGGGAAAGGGACGAATTCGGAGAATAAAAAATTCGAAAAATATATAGAATGATGATAAAAATTATTGCGTAATCTAAAGAGAGCCGGCCAATCTCTCCAGTCAAAACTAGCGACAGCAGTCTTCTCCATCCACTACTAAGACTGAAGTATCTTACATCTTGGGAAGGACTGACAATTACTAAATACGTCACGACCCATAGTGTTCCCGGCATTCCAGTATATATTGTTAATATAATTCTCCCAGCCTGTGCTTTCCCAAAAATAAACAACCGTTGCGCTAGTAGCAGTCTCTTGACAGACCCAAAACGTATTACTTGTACCGACGGGAACCGGTGAAATATACCCGTTACTATCGACATTGAAGTGAGCGTAGTCCGTACCAGAACCTGGCGAGACCTCCAGATGAAAGGAGTAGCCATAAGTTCCAGCCTCGTTTGACGGAACCGTATAGCAGGTAAGATATAGTATGTATTCGAAACTTTGCCCCGAAAGTGTATAGTTGTATATAAAATATGCTTTCCAGTCCCCCGTATTGTCATCCCACTCTAGGTTCAAAGGGGTATCCGCAGCGGACCCCAATTGTAACATTGCGTCCAAACTGCCACTTGAATCACGATTAATATCGCCGAAAAGGTTAGAAAAAGACCCTACGTTATCCACAACTTTCCAAACCCCATTGAACGGAACTTGTGATGTATAAGCTGGTGCGAGAGCGACAGTACTCGAGCTGAAGCTGGCAACTGATACAGACGTTGTTTCTGATACCGAAAGGTACGAAATAAAGTAAGACTCGGTTGTAATACTTGTTGATGTACTTGATGGTTGAACGGCGCTAGAACATTCCGCTCTAACTTCAGCATCCGCAAAGGATGCAAGTGCACTAGGTGTGACTATTAGGTCAGAGCTAGTAGGCTGAAGAGCACGCTGCATAAACTGGGACCCAGGGTTTTCAAACTCCCAGAGCCTAGTATTCCTACGATTTAGTGCAGTGGCTGAAATGGCGGTATATTGAGTTGATACATAGCTTGTTGATGTAGATATTGAAGTATAATTTGACGTTGTGAAAGTCGTAGAAGTTGATGTTCCCGTAGCCGTAGAAACGGTTTGATTGTATGTAGAGACTACCGTACCTGTGTACTGCAACAGTAGTGAACAAAAGCTTTGAAGTTGAAGAGATGTAATAATATCATAGGCCTGAGGACTAGTGGAGGAACTAGAATCGCTCGAAGAGCTAGAGCTACTTAAAGAGCTGGAGCTACTTGAAGAGCTAGAGCCGGCCGAGTTACTCGCGCCACCTGAAGTATTAGACCTAGTTAAAGAACTTAGCCTAATAGGAGAGCTAGAGCTAATAGACGAACTAGAGCTACCAGAGGTCATGGGGTTGTCTGAGCTAGTGGAGCTGCGTGAGGTATTCGTCCCACTGGGGCTCTTTGACGAACTGGTAGTACTAGAGCCTCGGGGGCTGGTTGAGGTAAAGGTTGAAGTCGATGCTGGATCTATTTCCCAAGTTATATCGATAGATTGGTAATCAGCTGGAACGCTTCCATTCTCTTTCGCTAACATTAAAGCGTATAAGTCGTTGCTTATAGTTTGCAGATATGTTTTATATAACGTTCCGTTATAATATAACCGGAGCTTGTTGTCTTCGAACAAGAATCTACTTTTGATATCCGTTTCCTCCACAGTGGTACCCCTTCTATGTTTAGAAGCAAGTCGCTTTGAATTCGGGTCAGCGTGTAGAACAGATCCGTAATCTCCAGTCGTCCCAAAGTTTCCACTACTACGTCGATAGAATATTATCTGCGAAGGCGCTCCAGACGTCCTGAGCACTCCGTCGCCAAAAAACTGTAGATAGGGAGAACTATCGCCACTACCTCCCTTGTCCGGTTCGAGTAGAACCCTGCCATCGGGACTTAGATTAACGTGGAATTCGGTTCCATTCTTGTTAGCTTCTAGGCGAAACCTAGATGGTATGTTCGTCTCCGTCGGAATACTAGTCGCCCCCGAGCTGCCTGACGTAGTGGTCAGCATAGTTGAGGATCCACTTGGATCATCGGTGGTTTGTAAAGAATTTGTGGAAACTGTCGAGTTATCGCTCCATATAATGTTATCGCAGAATAAAAGACGGTTCGGCTGGAATCCAGGTATACACGAGTTACCCTTCAAAGTTACAAATTCGGCACGCAGGGAAGTCTGGAAGATCGTAGTAGTCACTATCTGTGACGAAGCGGAAGTTGTCCATAGTAGTGAAACAATATGATAAATTTGTAAAATCCGGAGACCTAGAGATTCTAACAGCATTGCGTAGGATGGTACGTTTCGATCTTAACGATTATACTCTCTAAAAACTTGAGGAAGGTGAGAAATTATCTTTATGAAACCGCTATCGGAAAGGAGTTCCCGGACACCGGCGATGAGTATTAGATTTTCTTTTCATCAAGGAGAATAAAAATAAACGGCTTGGTAAATATAAATAAATATCGATATACATAGCGATCGTCCCAGGTCTAACAATAATTCGGATCAACATAAAAGTCATGAGGGACGAGACAGTCTGGTCAAAGAAAACAGGTTTATAAGCGCAAGTCCACAATAGTGCCATGCGATTTTCAACCTCAATTATTTATGGCAAGACTTTTTCGGTTCTGTACCTGTCCAAATCGGCATAGGAGTGTTAACGCGTTTGGAACCGTTCCCACTCCACCTTTGATCATTACTCAATTTTCAAAGACAGATATCTCAATCTTGCAGAGTTCCTTTGCAAATTCTAGAAGGATAACACAAGAGTGGTCGCTCCGTTGTAGTTCAATATACCTTGGGCTGCATGCAAGAAACAATAGTCAATAGTGTGCATTCTAATGGATAGCCAAAAAGTCCATCGGGACAGCACCTAAGAATGGGGAAGAAAGCTTGAAGGCTAATGTTATCGATATATTTGCCGAAATGGTATCTATTTATAAATATCCAAGCACTGAGAGGAGATCTACCTATAGAGTTACCAAGGTCAATAGACATTAATTAGCGACACTAAATGGGATGTTCAATTTGCATGCGTTCTATGGTCTCTGTTAGCTTTTGATTCCGCTGTATTTGAGGTCAATCTGGTAATACCTGTAAAACTCTATGGCAGGCCCGCCAGGGCCCTGCAACGGAGACTTGGGCGCCCAATTACCATTATTAAATCCCGGAAGATGTCAACCTAACGAGAAGCGGAGCACGCTAATAGACCTCGTCCACATTGTGCCAAGTCGTCGAAAATACGTAATACCTTGTTATTCTTTGTATAAGCCATTATAACCACCGCGAACAGCGTCGATATACTTGTATACTCAGTAACTATTGTCTGTGGTGGTTGGAAAACGTAGAGCTTATTTTCTCCCTGCCGAGATTGCCGGTAACTCTCCAGCCATTTAACATTGGAGTCGCTTCGTTGAAGGAATATGCGGAGATACGTCTATAGGCTTTAAATGATCCTGTGTTTGCAGTTTAGATTCTCACAGCGTTCGCTAATATTCAAGTTGGGAATGATGTATTGCACTTTGCTTCGTCTACAGAAATCACAAATTTTATCATTGCCGAAGTATAATACAATCTAGGGAAATAGAAGTCAGTAGCTAGCGAGCCTAAAGTGTGGAAGCTAAAGAAATCTACGCCTCTGTCTCTTTCTTAAGCTCAGCTTTTACCCAACCTTCAAGCCCCCCCTTTGATATGATATCCTGGACATTAGGTGGTAAATCTCCTACTCGCTTGCCCCAAGTCTTCTCTTCACCTTTTACCCTCTCTGTCACACTCACCCAGCTCCTCTCAATATCCCATTCCAAAGTCCACCCAGTTCTCCTCGTAGCTGTTGGTTTTTCGTTCTTAAATGCCTCCCTTAACCTTTCGACCAATTTCGGTACTTCAACGGTCAACAAAGCATTGTTGATACTATTCCGGCTAAAAATATTCCCAAAACTGCCCGCGACAACAAGTGATATATCCCGTGCTAGGATTGCAGTCGCAGCCTGTTCTCTGCTCGAGCCGCATCCAAAATTGAAACCAGAAACGAGAACATCACCAGGTTTTGCGATATCTTTGAAAGTTGGATCGTAGTTCTCCATACAAACTTTTGACATATCATCCCGCGTGAGCCCATCTTGGTAGGTATATTTTCCAGGATAAATGCCGTCGGTATTTATATTGTCTGCGTCACAGAAGACTATTTCACCTGATAGTTTAGTGGGGAAGCCGGGAAGAATAGCCGTGAGCGATTCCGAGGGACTTTCATCCGATGCACCAGCAGACTCAGGAGTGATATCCTTCGCTGCTGAGGAATCGGTTGCTATGACTGCTGGGGTAGGTTTATCAAAAAATCCGGGGCTAACGATTTTACCCGCGAGAGCACTTGCCACAACAACTTCCGGAGAGGCAAGGTAGGCGAACGCAGAAGGGTCGCCCATGCGGCCCTTAAAGTTTCGATTTGAGGCCGATATACCGGTTTCCCCGGCCTTCAGTAAGCCTGTGCCGAGCCCGATACACGGTCCGCAGCCGGCTGGGAGTGGTCTCGCACCAGCATCTATGAGTGTTTGCCAATCTCCCGCTTTTTCTGCGATCTTTTGTTCGGGTATTGAAGCCGCGGCGATGTAGAATTCAACTTCTGGATGGACCTGATTGTTGCTTGCAACCGAACGAATAACTGAGGCTGCAGCCGCGATATCTGAACTGCGGGAGTTCGTGCAAGAAACAAGGTACGCTTTTTGTATGCGGATTTCCTTTTTCTCCAGCTCAGATAGTGGCGTAGCAACCTTGACAGAGTTCGGTCCTGCAACGTAGGGGGATAGACTTTCAAGGTCAAGAGTAAGCGTTTTAGCATATGTCGCACCCGGCGAAGGATCAAAAATAGCTTTATCGGCAAGGGCCTCTAGCTTTCGACCGTCAATATGACTTGAAACATCGAGGTTTGTGTCTTGCGCCTTTTTCTTCAACCAATTTTTGGTTAGACCGTCAACTGGAAATAGCCCGCTTAAAGCACCCCACTCTGTCGTCATATTCGCGATTGCTAACCTGTCATCAACAGGTATTGATGCCATTGTTTCTGCGCTTCCCGTAAATTCTATAGCATGGTTTAAGACTTGATCTTTATTGAATATACCGCAAAGGGCAACAATAACATCCTTTCCCGTAACACCTTTAGGGAGTGTTCCCTTGAACACTACCTTCGCAACCGGGGGAATTTGCCACCAGGTTTGACCAGTTGCCCAAATAGCAGCGGCATCAGTTCTAACAATGGGAGTTCCAAGACAACCAATTCCGCCATACATATTTGTATGGGAGTCTGAAGCCACCACCATGGTCCCAGGCCAGGCATAACCTTCTTCAACCATGATCTGGTGACCAATGCCTCTTCCAGCGCCATAAAAGTTCACACCATTCTTCGCGGCAAAGTTCTCAATATTCTTGTATTTTCTTAGATTTGCCTCGGAAGTATTCTGTACGTCGTGGTCCAATGTCATGACAACCTGCCTATTATCTTTAATCTTGGAGGCTCCGATATCCATGAACTTGGTGGCGACAGGCCAACTGTTATCGTGGGTCATACAATGCTCAGGCGCACATGTAACGTAGTCTCCCGACTTGACGAGCTTATTCGGTGGCAGACCGACGGCATATTTCTGAACAATCCGTTCCGTAACATTTTGGTTGTTTGCGACGGTCGCTAATAATCTACGGGGTTCTGTCCGTCGGTATATCGTACCCAGTAACTGGGACTGTATCGAGCGGCTCGAGCATTGCCGCAACCTTGATAGCTTTCAGAGGAGTTAGCTAAAGCGTTATATAATCCTGAGCAGAATCCTTTTTAGAAATATTTTAACCTTGTCAAATAAAAGGCTCCTTGTTGCTGGGAAGCCAAAATTCTCTTTGACAAGATTTCCATACCCCAATTGGCTCAAAATTCGGGTACATACTACTGACCGTTGCCATTATGCGTAACCTGCCTCACTCTATCCTTATACTGTTGACTTGAGGAGGATGATAAATTGGGCAGGAAGGATTGATTGAAGTTGGCAAGTGCCGACTTCCTGGTGCGAAGTCGGCCATTGACAAACTGGAAAAAGAAAATAACAAAACCGGGAAAACTCATCAACACAATTCAATCCAGCAGCGGAAGGCATTTTAATTAGAGCGCCCTAAGATGATTCAACATATTGTTCCAGATGGCCAGAGTGAAGAATAGGCTAACAGAATCTGGCACGAGGAAACAGGCTCGTTTTGACTATTATACAACAATATTTTAGTTGCAACTGCATCCTAAATTTTGATTCCAACATTGGTGTTTCAAATCAGATATAGTTGTCATTATTGTCTTTTTATAGTCACTGTAAGTCGAATTTCCGAGAGAATCTTTGTCTAGATTCTCGCTTTCTCCCCTCTACCTCTTTTTTAGCTTGGATAAAGTCAGCTTCTTCTTCTTTATTTGGCTGGACCAGTTCCAAGTCCGATAGACCGTTCATATCGTGCTCTCCGATGGTTGTTAATCGCCGGACCTCCTTACCCTTTCGCTTTGAGAAACCTCGAGCTTCGGGTGGAAGTTGAGACTGAAATCTCTTTTCCGAAGCGGATTTCAAGCTTAAGATTGATTGAGGAGTTGCCACTCTGGCAACGGCGCCTTGGTTTTTGCCCTCGTTCTAAGAGGACTGGAATAGTGGCGGACCATCCCAAACCATCTCCTCTCCATCTGCATCCGATTCCATCATGGCAGGGCCCCAATCGATTTTTTCTAATTCTCTTGTGAAAAAATTTCTTTCTTCAGCGAGGAGATTAGGATCAAACCCCATTAAGGTCATAGGCTGTGGATAATGATGGAGATTATAAAAGTGGATGAGCCCTCTGAGTGCCTGTTCCTGTGGCTATTGTTGTCTGTGAGCGTGCGTGATACAATTTAGAATAAAAGAAATTATCGTACCATTGCCTCTTCAACATCGTTGTCTACATCCTGGGCAGCAAGCCAATCATCTCTAAGCTCAGGTCGGCAGTATAAATAGATGGATGTAATAACTCGCATGTTGCCTTGTAACTGTTAACCCTCATTCTTCGAAACCCAAACAATAGCGATAAACTATACTGAAGACTGCTCTAAACTTACTTTGTCTCCACTTTCTACCACAATAAGGAACTTGTCCTTTAAATAGCTTCAACGAATATAGCCTCATCTCTTCCTGGGGAACTTTCAAAGGTTTTCTCAATATAGTACTGCTCTTATACTGTACCAACATCAAGTTGCGATGAGGTTTGCCCTTGCACACCTTTTGCATAACACGGAGAAAGTTAACAGTTGTGAAGAAATTGCGCCATGAAAATTCGGTGATAATTGTAGGCTCTTCACCATTATCTGTTCTTAGAGGAAGAGATGGTTCCGGTTCTGTGTTAACTCTCCTGATTCTCATTATTGGCGGTGGGATGGCGTCGTCTGATGAATCAGACTGACCTCTATGCCTAGGTGAAAGCACCGGGACTGTGTTCTGTCGTGCAGCATTCTTTCCGCAGAATTGAAAATAACTAGAGAAAATTAGAAAACCAGAATCCGAATGGGGTAATGGAAATGCATACGAAAATTCTTTTTTATCAGATATAAGTGCCACAGTCTGTGTTACTTCCTGCTGGCTGTAAATTTTCAGCATCAAAGGCAAAAAATTTGAATCGAGAAGTAACTGCGATAAGTATTCGAATTTCAGAACATCTATATCATGGTTAGCTCTCAACGTAAAGAAAAATAAAAGCGAGGTGTTCTTACGGGAAACTCGAAACCATTTGAGCAAGCATAGAAATAAAATACCGGTAACTTTGCTCATGATTTCTTTATTTCTGAGTTTATCAAGCTCTTCCATACTCATGAAAGCGACACCATCCAGTTCCAAAGCATCACCAAGGATCCCAACATTGCCAGCCTCATCATCTCTTTTATCACCAGCATTGCTCCCATTTTGGGGAACTGGCGGATTCACAATAGACATATTGGCTAATGTAATTTTTAATAACACGATTACAAAAGATTGCAAGAAAGGGAGGATGTCACGCTTTCAAGCCCGTTAGCAAGTCGCGTCCTAGATGAGATCCTAGAAATGCACTTACATAGATATTATCCACTCTCTCGAGAATTTGAATTTCTCTTTGCTTGTCTTTGCATTTTTCTCGTGCGAGATAAATTTTCTCAGAGTCAGTCTTGATTCCGGAGTCAATGCCGGACCAACCTCTCTCCGATTTTAGAAAGCGCTCTTTTTCCTCAGCGAGTTGCTGCAGAGCAGGGCTCACTCTAACCCTCGATCTGAAAAGATCACCACCCTCGCGAATACTAGTTGGAACTCCAACATCATTTGAATTCATATTGGCCCAACCATCTTTCCAACCTCCAAGCGCTGTCGGGGGGTAGAGAAAGGGGAAATTGTTGTTCGTTTGATAATTATGTTTCTTACCGCCTTTTCCAGCGATCGGCGAAGGTGGTGGAGAAGGCGCCGGTGTTGCGATATGGACAGGTTGATTTAGAATAGAGGGATTCGTTGAGGCAGAGGTAAGAATAGAGGGAGGAGTAAGCTCTCCGTTAGGACTCGCAACTAGGGACTTGGTTACGAAATTCGGAACCGCCGGAGCGTTATATGCTGGATATTTGTGTAATAGCTCTTGACGAAAGTTATGATAATCAAGAGGTGATGCGGTAATTTTAGAATAGTTCGATGCGTTAATGTGGACGGATAATTGGTGTTCACCAGCCTCAGTGGTTTCTTTATCGCTCGATGGTGTATCTCTCTTTACAAGGGAAGTCTTCTGAGGCAAGACTGCAGGTTGATCTTTAGTAGTCGGCGGGCCATTTTCGTGGGCGCCTTCGGTAATAGCTATTCTCAAAGCCTTTGTTTTAACTAGCTGCTCGCTTGTGCCGAGAACGCACAATAATATCTTCCATAGTAGCAGAAGGAACTAGATGCCTGAGTTAGTACTGTGATAAATTCATATCTATCTCAGAAACTTTACCGATTGTAAAGGTACGCCAGGTGCATCCTCCCAGCGGAGTTTAGCTGCATTTTCGACAATAAAGAGCGTAATGTTCGGCTCGAGTCCAGCTGCAATGGCCATATATTAACCCCATAGTGAAAACTCTGAAGATCGAATCACACATACCAACTTCCTCACAAAACCTTTCATCATCCCGACCAGTCTCCAACATGAGGTAAAGAATAGTGAGACAGAGTCGTAACTCTCTACGATCGATTTGTCTTGCTGTTTCCTCCTCATTGGGCTCCCGGTCATCCCATTCCTTTGCTATCCGCATTCGAATCAAACTCCATAGTGGATCCAATATTGGCGTCTTGCGAATAATTTTGCAGTTCTCTTTGATCCAATGTAGCTGATGTTCTGTCGATCTTGTCTCTCCATATACTCCCTGCGTTATGTAACAGAGCGATAGGAGTGCTTCCACTCTTTGTTCCTGTGAAGATGATTCGACGTATTCTACGAGGCGGTTCAGGCATTTCTTTCGTCTAGCAATTGATGATCGTGTCCAAGGCACTATTTCCCATTATTAACTCGGTCCAGTACCATTACATCGCATCTGAACGAACCTTCGGTGTAAATTCTCTGGAATTGTCGTTTACACGCCAGGATCAACTGTCGTTCGGATTCGGCGTAGGGAAACCATTCTTCGATTTCGTTTTGTAATGTATCGGTATCCGTGTATTTAAAGGCATATTCTATTTGCTAATCTAATTAGCTAAATTTGATATAGCGTCACAGCATTTTCCCTTATATTTGTTATACCTTCTGCTTTGGCATTTCAGTGACCAATCTCTTAAGTTGCGACAAACTGAGAGAATCAGGCGCAAAGCCATTGTCACCCTCTCTGTCTGAGACCGCAGTATCTATTCGTAGGTTCTGCGGGTTGGGTGGGATCTGGTTTTTCGGCTGGTTCGAGGATGATGCTATCTGGGAAGGGCCAAAAGGTATCGATAACTTGGCGCCGCCTCGCTTGATCCCCAGTCGAGGTTCAACGTCGGGTCCAATTTCCATGCCGGGAGTTATGTCAACGACATCATCTTCAATAGCTGATTCCGCGAACCCTTCGTCTATGATTGCTGAGGAAGAAGTAGAGCTTTGAGAGGGCTCCTGCTCCCCTCCTTCGCCGATTGTCGTCATCTCGATGCTTGATGGATGGATAGTAATAAGTTGGGGAGAGCTCTTGCTGCGAAGGCGAAGTGCTGAGGTTGAACAGCTTGAATGTTTGCCCTGCAAAATTTCCACTTTTGGATATTGTGGGATCAAACAACAACGCAACAACAACAATAACAGTAATGTGAGCAACACATTTGCTACCGTCCTGCTTGTGCCTAATTTGGCAACTATGCTAAAGCGCAACTTTGCACCTCATTTTGGCTATGAGACTGGTTCCAATACCTTAATAACAAGCCCTCGGAATTTTCATCACTGACCCGATATGGCTCTATCGTATCTGCTCTATCAATGTAGCCGTGTACAGTGCACTTCACCACGGGTTCCTTTTCTATTGGTGTTCTCTACTCCGTTCAGTATTTTCTGTTGGTACTTCTTAAAACTGTAAATATCTAAACAGTCAATAGTCTTCATGCGCAGCGAAATTATTGATACTACTTAGTAGGTAGCTTAATGACTATCCATTCATTGGCATAAGGGTGATCAGTGGTTTCAAGCTCGAAGGCAGAACAAAATACATTGTATTGAAAAGGATCATCAATTATGAATGATTGGGTGCCAACTAGTCTCGGAAACATAACAGTGGGGGTTATGAGACTAAGTGCCAACCCCGCTTCCCCAATACACTCCGGTCCCAAGATTTTTTATCTTAAGATATCACAACCTGCCCATAAATCCACAAGCTAAATTACTTATTTCAAAAGCTTACGAGCCATCGTGGGACCGAACAACCTTCCGATAAGCAATTTTCGTCCTCGAAACGTCCCATCAGCCAGTACCTCGTTACCAACCGGCAGCTCTTTCCACCCTTGCTGGATCAATTTATCCAATATCTGGGCTTAAGTTATTTAAATAACCTAATATTAACCGGGACCGATCATGCATTTTCATGCAAGTGCATTTCGTTCTTTTTGTTTTGTTCGTTTACCCTGGTGAGTGGAGACCGGTGCTCTACTGTATCGTAAACGAAACGATGGCAAGGACCACACATTGGTATCGTGACCACCCCCATCTCAGATTTAGCACGTCGGAGGGCTTGCTTCCGATCCATGTCACACGAAAATGAATATTCTCACATTGAGCAAGGCAGCGAGTTCAAGTGTGTTTTGCGGGAATTTGATTCAGGGAACCGAATACCATGTAATATCGGTCGACATATATGCACGATAATACACAGGGTAGCTTACGCTATTTTAAGCTCGATGTTAAACTGGGGTGAGCTAAGTCTGATAATGTTTTTCTTTTCAAACCCAGCAGATCTGTTTGGCGCCATCGGGACTTCGCATTTTCTTTCTAATTCGAGTTCAGTTCTCATCTTTAATGTAATGATTTTGTGAGAAATTTGTTTAATTGAGCGTAACTCTGATCAACAGCTACTGGCTAAATTATAAAGCTAAAGAAATACATAAGAGGTCATAAAACTACTGAGAACATCTCAAAGATACTAACGATGAGTGGAGAATTCCTCATCAATATCAATCTGGTACTCAGCGAACTTCCTGGCTGGAACACCCTTTTGGAACATAATATCCAGCTCCTCGAAGGTACGATCCTTGGTCTCCGGGAGTCTGAAGTATCCCCAAACGTTGGTAAGGAAAGCAAGAACGAACCAGAACCATGCGGTCTTTCCCTTTGCGTTCCAGGCAGTGGGAGACAAGAGTCTAGGTTGGATGAGACCACCACAGATGATGTTACCAACATAGTATGTGCTACGAGCCAACACGACAGTTTGGGTTCTCAGACGAGTGGAGCCAATTTCAGCGACGAGGGTGTAGACGATCGGGCCAACGGACATAGAGTAGGCACCAAGCCAGACGATTGTAAGCAGAGATTGAGCCCATGCGAGCGACTTGGTCTGGTTTGGAACGCTGGCAAGAACACCGATAAGGAAGAGGATGACGACGAGGGAGGAAAAACCAGTGAACCAGATAGTTCGGCGACCGAATTTGCTGAGGTAAAACCAAGAAATAATCGTTCCGACAAAGGCGATACCGGTACCCCCAAGAGAAATACCGTAAGAAGTAGAGGCGTCGATACCGGTCTGTTGGAAGAAGAAAGACCCGGAGTAGCAGAGAGCACCACCGTTCGTAATCTGAGACATAAAAGCCATGCAAGCGATTTCGGTACGGCGACGGTTAGTGCCCCTGAAGGCATCATAGTAGTTGACACCTTTACGTTCCTCCTTTTCAAGCTGGTTGGTGTGAACCATAAGAGCAATTTGAGAGTTATAGTCGATATTATGCTCAGGCTGGGATAATCGCTGCAAAGACTTCTTCGCATCCTCGAGCCTTCCAGCACGGACCAAGAACCATGGAGATTCTGGAGCCAAGAACGCAAATATTGCAAGAGGAATTGGCCAGACCCACTATAAATTCGGACTGTTTGTTAGTTATTTTATTTATTATGAAGGCGGTTCTGTCGGCTTACCTGGATAGCGAATGGGACCTTGTAGCTCCATTTATTAGGAACATTAACAAGACCCTTCAGGACACCAGCAGAGATAAACTGTCCGATACACCAGCAGAGATTGACATATGCGGTGAGGTAACCACGAAGGGCAAGAGGGGCGACCTCAGCAGCGTATGCAGGACCAGAAGTTGCGAAAACACCCCAAGGGATATTACAGAAAAGGGTTCCCACGAACAATATCTGGATGCTTTGGGCGAAGAAAACAATGAAGATGAAACCAGTCAAGAGGATCAAGCTGCCGATCAATACAATTCGATGTCCATACTTTGCTGTGAGGTAACCGTTAAGCAGAGCACCGATGATGTTTCCAATAGCGGCGATAACGTTCAGGTTGGACATCCAGTTTGCGTCAATTTGGTAACCATCTTTCTCTGTGAGAACACCGTATTTCTTTTGGAATGCTGGTCAACTAGTCAGTATTGCATCCATTCCGAAGCCAAGTCTCAATAGATCTAGACTTATAGATGAGGGTACTCACAAGGGTAGCCGAAGAAAGAACCAAGAAGTGTAACATCATAACCTTCCATGACAACGGTCGTGGAGATCAAAACGGACCAGATAGCTGCCCGTTTGTAGGTCTTGATGGCCTGGAGGAAAGTCAGATTGTGCTCGGCAGCAGTGGCCTGTTTGGCTCCCTCATTAAGAGCCTTGTTGGTGAGGTCGACGCTGTCATAATGCTGGACAGCGATATCTCCCTTCTCGTCCGCCGCTGTGGTGACCTGTGCTGGTTCCGCCATACTGCTGGGAAATATATCAGGCAGCTAAAGACTGATTCTCGGGTAGGTTCCGGACTCAAAATTCAACCGCTTGAAGCTGGGCTCTGAATGGCTTGGAAGGTTTTCAGAATCCAGCTCTAAGAGCAGGCTACAATCCAGCAGCTTTATACATTTCCCTGTGGCACGTGCAGATATGACATGTAGATTGAACTAGGATGCCTCGACCCCACGGTTCGCAAGACCGGTAAGGTATTGCAGATGAATCGACATGATAGCAGTTAACGGCTAGAAGGAGCCAATGCCTCCGAGCGATTGCATCCAGGAAATCGTGTTGAAGATCAGGTATGGCATCCTCGCGACATAGTCCCTGCTGTGGTTGGGGTCTCCTCCCGCCATTGGCGGAACAATTGTCTGGGGGGAAGACTAAGACAACCACCACTACAAACTTTGGTAGCAATGCATCTCAGCAGCTATAGGGCGCATTATATTAATATTTAAGTTGAACGAAAACGACGGGGTCTCTCCGCTGGTAACTGTCAGACATACATACCATGGACGGGATATTAACCGAGACTAGGTTGTCCAGTGTTTTCTCTTCTTGCGCTGCGAGATAGTACTGTAGATTTTCAATAGGATTTGCCTGAAGCCTGGAATTTCAAACCGCTTTCGAGTGCAAAATTTAAACCGCTTTTTTTGGCGCTCGGGTCTCGCCCAAAGTCTCTGCTTCAACCGTGGTCGTAGATGAAAGGACCATGGAACGCTTCCGCCAAACCTATAATTGGCCTTTCTATAGTAACGGCAGTGGAAGGCCGAACGAGCGCCACAACCGGCCTTCGAAGAAATCGACCATCTGCCAATGGGGGACACCTCCCAATGTAACAGCGGAAATTAGTTTAGCCTATTACAGGCTATAATGTAGGGATCGCGTATTCATCCCCGGCTGTCTTGTGATACCTTAGCATCCTCAAACTAAGCCGAAATATCAGAGGTTGTATCCGTCTGTACTAGGTTTTCGATGCCCTAGGCCGCCCCGTGCATGCAAGGTCGGTTTCTCCGAAGTTTTTGCTCCATTTCGGTGAAAATCTGGTCTAGCGTGTCTCGATTATTTTTCGGGCGCATCTGCTTGTAAGGGTCATCGATTCGAGTTCGGCCCAAGAGAGGGTCTTTTTTTCTACATTCGGCCACGCAAAGCACACAAGCTTTTATGTATGAGATTCGGGTGGGTCAAGTGTTACGAGTTCAGCGGGATGGTGATAATTAGTGGAGCAAAATCTAGAGTTGTTGGTGGGGAACTGGGGGACCTCCGCCCGAACTTTCAAGCTCCCACACAAGAATTTCTTCGCTTTTGCCGCTATTTAGCCTCGTCCCAGAGTGGAGAGGGCACACCCGTCCCAATTGCTTGTCTTCTAGCGCACTCAGGTTTTTCGAATTCATCCATTTAGCCTGGATACACCTTTGAGCTGTGGCATCTTGCATACATCCCGCCAACCACACCTGTTGCACTCGCCCTGGAAAGTTCCATAGCATGCGCATATACTCAGTTCGAACTTCTCAACTCGATGTTTGAGCTTCCTAGGTTGTCCGGGTGGCCGGATCATCGTCGTCTAGCTATCAAGCCTTCGCTCAATATAGCTAAACTGAGAATACTGGGAGAAGAGAACGCCCCGGGGCAATATTTCGCTGAATGCCAAAGGCAGCCGTACTCTTATTCAATAATATCTGCAAACTAAAGAAACGTAGTTGAAATATTGCATGTCAACTCGACATGATCCACAACTTTGAATTTCTAGAAATATCAAGCATCAGAAACTTGAAACCATGAATGGAAACCCAATCGAACCATGGATAGGTCCCAGTCGATGATCATCAATATGTACCTGCGGCTAGCCGTAAAGGTCAGGGTGCGGTGCATGCACATGTGCATTGGTACCATGTGCATGCCGCTATATCACCAAGCTTAAAGCTCCAAAATTATTCTTCCAGAGCTATTATATATTATACCATGGTAGAAGAAAAGCGAAACTGACCTGGATCCCAATGCAATGGCCCACAGGCACTGAATCTGGACTTTCAGATGATGATTCAGCTGAAAAAAGAAAGAGCCTCATCAACAATATATACGAATCCAAAGAGGAAGGTGTGAAGTAACCCACATATCATATGAGCCCATATTAAGCATATTATCGACCCGCAACAAGGAGTTGGCTGCGTAGGAGACAAGCATATTATGTTCTTCTTCGAAAGCACTCGTTATCCTTGAATAGTGGTAGTTAGATCTTCAACCATATTCCAATATATCTTAGATAGCCTCTTTCGAATTTCGAGATAATATGTAACTTGCGAGGGGTAGCGCCACAGAAAACCCGACCAGCCCGATCATAGCTTTCATTTTCAATATGAAATCATAGCTCCCGAATTATCTTATTGCCCAGTATGCTCGTACAAAAATAGTCTAGCTGACTGCGAGACCAGTACATCCAGATCCATGAGATACTTGAGCAATTGAGGAATATTATAAGCAAGTTTAGTTCGCATCTCTAGTTTAAGCTTATAAGCCCTTTCATTAAAATTTCCATATCCTTATTTTTAAATTATAATATCACCGATTAGCTTGCTCCTGGTATGCTTTGTTGGATCGTGAAACTAGTTTGTGTTGTTCGAACCATTGGCGATCATGGAATCGGCGCGACGCTAAAATAATATAAGTGGATATATACAACTGCCAGATACTACGCTCAACTGGCAAAGAAATAAATATTGGATTACGTCTTAATCCTGTTGATTAGGCGTCTTTGTCCATGAATACTTAACATGATAGGACCCTTTCACATATTTATTACCTTCATCGACAATGGCATCCCACTATCCCTCCTAAGGAACTTCGAATTAGAATCACAAACACAGCCATGAGTTATATGATACGGTCCCTATTCTCGTGGCCTAAAGGTGATCTGACAATTAGAGAGAGGGTAAAAGGCAGAGTCAAAAGGATCACTAGTAAAGTTAGCTTTTGGCGACCACCATTACCACCTGCTCCCGACCCCGCTCCAGCTCCAGCTCCAGGATTCAATTCCGGTCCTGATTCGTTTGATCTAACTTCCAATGCGCAATCAGAGCCGCTCTTATGTGGTTCCGAGAATAGCTCTGACACTTCAATAAACCTCGCCCTGTTCGACTGGGCGTCAAAACCGACATGGCGTTTCTCAATAACCGATAGCGCGCAAGATCTATATGACGGATCCACAAGCGAAGCTGACGGCAGATATCTTGGAAACGCCGATGAAACATTTGACACTTTGTCAACTGATAAGACATTGACTATTCATCCGGTGTCCAAACCAAAGAGGAATCCACTTATATCTCAAACCCAGGCTGGCCTTTTATACTTCCCAATAATGAATCTACCTACAGAAATGATTAATCTCATTGTATGGTGGGCATCGGTACCAACTCTCCTTCATTTATTCAATACGACTAAATATTTTCGAAAAACTGTGGCGCACATGTTCCTCAAGCCCCATTTCCAAGATATAGGCCACTACCCAACCCTCGAAGACTTTGTCTCCATAACAAATGAGCTAAAGGTTTGGGCCTTGGAGCGTTCCCCAGAGATCTCGGAGTCGAAGATTCAAGGGTGGATGATGTTTTTGCTCTTTCATATCTCCTCTTATTTAGTTTCAGTAAGTCCAAAAGCAGCTAGTTGGAGTTCGGGCTTCGAGGTTGTGTGTCATTTTCTCTATCGCTGTTTACGAACTAAGTTAACTGTGTCACCCTGGACATGTAGACCGGCGAAATAAAATCCCCGGCAAATTACAAAGAATGGAAAGATCGAGATTTTAAAAGGGCAATTCTCAAACGCTGGAACAAGAAGCTTGTGTCTAATCCTCCGGATTACTTTAAAGCATATTTCGCCATTCTTGAGAGACAACGGCAGCATACATGCGACCAATAAAATTAAGCAGTGTATGCAACACCCAAGTTTTGGGGACCTTCTACTAATTGCCTCGTTCACCATATTTCCAAATTGTGGAAGGCACCGAGTTGATCATGAAGTTTTGCCAAACAGTGATTCTTAAGGGGTCTTGATCTGAATAGAGAGTAATAGACATTATAACTAAAGGCCTTAAGATCATAAAGGAGAGGTTCACAAATCCCAGTATTTCCCTTGTACACAAATCTTTCCTCTACGTACAATAGCAAAATGATTTAATATGCGTTCCTTTGTATTTCTATGTTCTAAAACGATATCCAGGTTCCCAGGCACAGTTACTGGTCGCTTGAAGCCAACCTCCAGCCGAACGGGTGTACTAAAATGTCTATCTGGTTCGCTCAGTATCTCTTTTAGTGCCAGTGCTGTAACATGGTTGCCATGCGCAATCTTCCCTGGCAATCCGTATAGTTTTGCAGCCAAGCCAGATGTATGGATTGGATTATAGTCTTTGCACACTCTTGCCCATTTTGCTGGGTCGTTCCATGCCAAATTAATTTGACCCACGACCGGCTTCAAATCCATTGCGAACTGAAATTCGGGTTCCCGAGTGATTTCTGAGAGATTTGTCCATGGTGGAATTTTCATAAACTGCAGCATCGTGAAAGTTTGTCGGAATATGGTGACAGGAGCCGAATTAGACTTTGTTGGTATCCGGACTTCAACGAAAAGATCAAATTCGAGACCCCTTTTCATTATCCTCGCGGGCGATCCGAGGGTTGCGAACACCATTCCTCCCTCTACCGCCTCTAGGCTGGATAAAGTGCATAGATCCGGCCGTAAGAACTCAAAAGTATTTCTGACATTGACTGAACCCAGTGGTTTGATTGGGCAGCCTCGTTTCGCGATCAATAACAGCATGCAAGGTTCCGTGATCGCGGACAGAAACAACGTTTTTGATATTTTGTAATAATCAATCTGGTCTCGATTGCAACCTGTCGCCAAGGTGTATTTTTTGATATCTTCTTCGGTAACCTTGAAAGGCATAGATAAAGATATTTTTGGCATCTCTGTCTTTATATTTACGCTCTCTTGATATCCAGAACCATCAATCAGGACCATGAGACCAGCCAGCATGGACTTGAAGATAAATAGGATTATCACGATTGTAACCTCTCCCGTAGTCAAGAGCGTTGGATGGAATTCTAACGAGGCATGGTCACCGCCCTGGAATAAGGGAGAAAGACGTGGAGCCATTCTAAAGATCAATCCTATCATGTTCGAAATATTCGAATTCGAATCAATTCACATGCTCTCCAGTTTCGTATGTCGTTAAAAATCGATGTGTTGTTCCGCGTTTTAAATTTCTTCCACAAACCTTCTCTTTTGATCGTTAGCAGGTGAGCCTTTGAATTTGCGAAGCCGTCGACACTTTGAACTCAAGCAAGGGATGGTGAATGGGAAACAGGATAAGACGGTACGAAATTAGGGGTTCGGAATGATAACATAGTCATACTGACCTGATCTGGTACGACTCTTGGCTGTTTCTCACACACCTCGGCTGCTGGCGTATCCGTATTAGTCACAGGTAGCTGCAGCAATCGCTAACTAAACTATAGCATGAACAAAGAAGATATCGGTTCGAGCAGAAAACATTTTCTTACTGATAAAATCGAAATCCCACACAGCCGGACGCCAGAATGCAACAAGCCCTTCGGCCTTTGATTACTGTCATCGGCGCCACTGGCACTGGCAAATCAAAGGTATGCATACAAGTTCACTCATAACCGCTCTAAGAATTCCAAGCTTATGAGAAACTACTATAGCTCGCCGTTGATCTCGCTCTCGCTCTCAATGGCGAAATAATTAACAGTGATGCGATGCAAATGTACCGTGGACTAGATGTCATCACGAACAAGCACCCTCAGGAAGAACGGATGGGGATTCCGCATCATCTAATGGATTTTTTAAATCCAGATGAAGCGTGGAAAATTGGACAATGGTTGTCAGTTGCTCTTAATACCATTGAGGATATTATAAAAAGAGGTAAAATCCCCATTGTTGTAGGTGGAACGCATTATTATGTCCAGTCCTTGCTTTTCCGCGAGAGCATACAGGATTTTGAGGATAAAATGGACACGGGCGAATACGCTAGTCATAGGGAAGCTGTGACTGCGAAATTTCCAATTCTGGAGGCGCCAACCTCAGAGATTCTGGAGGAGCTTCGCCGTATAGATCCCATCATGGCGAATCGGTGGCATCCAAACGATAGGCGGAAGATTCAAAGATCCTTGGAAATATGTCTAACAACAAGTAGGAAGGCGTCGGACTTGTATGCTGAAGAAGCAGCGAGCAGTGCTGGAAAATCGACAGCAAGATTTTCAAATATTTTATTTTGGGTTCATGCTTCTGATGAAGTCTTGTCATCGAGACTCAAGGGAAGAGTTGACAAGATGATCGAACAAGGACTATTCGACGAGCTCGACGAGTTGTACAAAGTTTTTAACGATAAAAAGGACACAATGGATACTTCATCTGGTGTCTGGCAAAGTATTGGTTGGAAAGAATTCGTGCCATATTTGGCTGCAAAGGCAGCACTGAATACATCTACTCCTGGTAGCTCCGAAGCCGTGAAAGAACTTGAAAGCGAAGTCAATAGGCTACAGACCGAAGGAATCAATAAGACGAATGTTGCAACAAGACACTATAGTAAAAGCCAAATTAAATGGATCCGAATAAAGCTACTCAACAAGCTTCTAACAGATGCAGGTTCCCTTCCAGAAGGAGGAATGTACCTGCTCGATACGTCTAATCTAGCGAATTGGAATGAGGCTGTGCGAGATCCTGCAATCAAGCTCGCCCAAGGTATGCCATTTCACAATTGACATTTTTGAAAAGGTTTTATTAACGTGTAATATAGACTTCCTAAACCCAGATATTCCAAATGAAAGATTACCAAAACCAACAGAAACTACAACTCTTCCCTCCGAACTCCTCCGACCACACAAGAAAGATATGGCAACAGACCGCTCCTTATGGGTTAACCACACTTGCGAACTCTGTCACGTAACCTCTGTAACCCAAGAATTATGGACCAAACACATATACGGAAGAGCACACCGCCAAGTAGTAAGGCGGAAACTAAAGAACGAACAAGCAGAGCTGCTAAAGGTTCTCAAAGCCGCTAGCACGGCGACTCCAAACCCCCCACAAGAATCATCGTTTGATACAGGCCTTTTTGGTGAAGATCTAGCATAGAATACCTTAGAATCCCATAGCAGTCAGAGCAGCCTGGCCCCCTGCCCTCTCTATAGCCTCGGCACCTGGTCTTCCTTCGTGGCACTCTTCGCCATTACCACCCGGGAAGTCTGGTGGAGGGTAACCGGTTACAAATGTGGCCTTCTGCTTTTGGATGTAACTCTCGTTTAATGGGCATTTCGGTACAACAGGGATATAAAACACACTCGCATCTTCAGTACCGTTGTGCACCAGGTCTACGGCATGAATAGTATCGCAATGCCACAGCAGGTAATCGCCTGGCTCCACATGAGGGGCGGAAACCATTGAATTTTGTAGTTGGAGGTGCGGGTGTGTTACATGAGACATCTCCTGTCCTCTACCTTGGGCTGAGCCTGGGAACCTGGAAGTTGAGAGATCAAGCTTCCAGCCGCTCAGAGATGAAGGGTTGGACTGCGGTGGTGAGAAGAACGGTCGCAGCATAAAGTATGCCGTGGCTTGTTTCAGGAGAGGATTAACTCTTAGTGTTCCTTGGCCTGGTCCGCAAGAAGATAGGCTCAACCAGCCTTGGAATTCGCGGAAAGCAGCGCAACCTCCTGCTGCATTATACAAGTCCATTTTGGCGTTGGCTCGATACTTCGCATCAAAGGGGTTATATTTCTCCCAATTACCTGTCAGTATCTCTTTATAGCAGGAGGCATAAGTGGGGTCCTCCCATCTCTCGAGCGATCCACCGTCAACGTGAGGACCAAGCGCAAATGACTTGTCTCCAGGTGTGCGCATTCTTAACCGGTCAGCGTAAGACAAAGGAGTGGTTGTTTGCTCTTTAGATAGACCCTGCCATAGTCCTTGGAGGGCGACTTGAGCTTCGATCATCCGGGGGTCGCCACGGGCTTTGATTTGGCTGGGTGACCAGTATATCTCGAATACTTGGCCCTTGAAATGTTTGGTCATGTTTCGATTTCTGTCGATGTATGCTCTAGTCTGTTCCTTCATTTCAAGGGCTTCGGTCACTGGGAATACACCCTTTACAACAACGGTTCCACGATTTTTGATTTCTTGGACGGTTTTCGGCGATAGTTTACCGCTCGCCAGATCCTTGAAGCTCACTTGTGGGATAATCTTCCTAAGATGTTAGCTTAAGTATGTTAGAGCTCATGGAGACCGATTGCAAAGTACCTTTTCCCTCAGAATCTTTGCCTCTTCTACGCCATCCCTCAGAGATTCCATTAGCCTATCCCAGCTAGCCTGCACTTTATCTGCATTGTCTGCGATTAATCTCATTTTCAGCTCTTGATAACGCGGAGGAAGCTGTTTCTCTGTCTCTCCCGATAGGGAAGCGAAGACTGAAGAGATATCGCCTTCAGCTTTCGTTGTTTGCACTTGCGGTAGCATTGCCATCGCCCGATTGAAGGTTAAAGCTCGAACGCAAGGCCTACTAAGGCTACGGATACCAGATGATCGTACGGCCTGCATCTTGCTCACAATCTCCGGCCTTGCTTGTTTGTAAGAAAAATTTGTGATTTATTTTCAATAGACCGGTGCTGGAGGTTGCTGTCTGTATTCCAAGTTTCTGTTTTTCTTTTCTTCCAATCGCGAAGCAGCCTTCCCTTTATACTCTAAATTCGGTAGAAAAGATTCTCTATTGTTTCAAGGTTATAAACACATATAAAAGCCTACCAATCCACAACTTTACGATGAATGTGCTAGCCCAGGTGACCCAGTTCTATTTTCCATAAAGCTTGCAGTGTCGGAGGATAACTCGGGGGTGGTTGAAATGAAATGAGGTCAGGCGTCTATAGATTGCGATTGAATTATGGCTTCCTGAGCTACAAGCCGCAAGTTACACCGGACTACTCGGCATCGGGGTATCACAGGCTGAAATTGATATTCAAAACCCGAAAGGTCAGCTGTGGTGTGTTCCGATACGGGGAACGAGATGAGACTGCTGTAAATGAACCAAAGACGTCAAAAATAAAAAATCTTATAGCGAAATTCGGGCAAAAGCCGAGTACGAATGTCTATTGTCACTCTTCGATTGCAGCCTCATCTCTTGGTTCCAGAATGCAACAGGCTGAGCGAGTCCCATGTGCTCGCTATTGGCGGGCGGAATACGGATCCGCGGAACTTCTGCGGCAAGAAGCTTGGGGAATCAAGGATATTATTAAAAGCGGACACACGACATCATTCCGGGCTATAGTGTAACCGGGGAGACTCAAGGAATAACTGCGGCAAACCTTCCACTGCTGTTCCGAAATCCTTCCTCTTCGGGGGAATATTCGGCAACTAGTTTTTAGGGCGAATAAAGGATACTCCGGCGCTTGTGAGGCTGAATCTAGCTCGAGTTTTTGTATTTGATATGAGCCATCTTATTATCGATCGATGGCGGGTTTCAGTACCACGATTTGATCTGATATACGTATATTCCTAGCGATTATAAGCCATAATCGAGCGAGTTAATAGGTGGCCCACATCGGCAACCAATTGGTAGTCTCGGAACCAATTGGCCAACCTGCAACTCGGTTCTGCCCCGTGGCATTTTTTGCGTTGGTGCTACCAATGACAATATGACTTCACACCAGCTACGCCCTGGCTAACACGTCCAAACGTGAAACATCACGATCCCCACGATATCTATCATTCATCCCCTCAGTCTACAATGTCCTGCGCTGCTCCTCCTATCGCCGGCCAGGATAATACCCCACTGGCCTCACTCTCACTCACCCATGTCTCCTATGACCCTTCCGACCCGGTCTCCCTCGTAGCTGCCTATCTTTCGCTAATTCCGCAGGCACTCATGATTGTTTACGCGGTCCTAATCTTCTCCCACCGCGAGCTCGAGATCATCCTTGCCTTGGCCGGCCAGCTAGGTTCCGAAGTTGTGAATTTCGTGTTAAAACGGCTTATCAAGGAAGCCAGACCGGGTAGTACGTAGCGAACAGCCCCCCAGCATGGAAAATATTATGAAAAAATAAAAGCTTGAAAATTGACACTCTAATGATAAATGTAGATTTAAGAGGCCACGGATACGGCATGCCTTCTTCACACACGCAATTCATGTTCTTCTTTGCAACATATATTTCCCTATGGATCGCTGTCAGGAACAAATTTATCCCTGCACCGGTCAAGGCGGTTCTTCTCATCGCGCTGGTTGCACTTGCCGGCGGAGTGGCTTCTTCACGAGTGTATTTACAGTATCATACAGACAAGCAGGTGTTGGTCGGGGTAGGCGCGGGCATTGTAATTGGCGCGGGGTGGTTTGTGGCTACGAGTCTGATGAGGACGCTGGCAGGCGGGCAGATTTGGGACCTTTTGTTGGAAAATGAGGTTTCAAAGTTGCTGTATGTAAAAGATGAGTGCACGGTGGTGGACTTGCATAAACGAGACTGGGAAGATTGGTGGGCCGTGAGGTTACAGCAGAAAAAAGCAGCGGAGTCAAAGAAGCTGAGGTGAAACAATCCTTCCTGCGAATCTGACAACAATGTCGCCTAATAATGCAAGGGTTTCGGCCATATAAGATGATTGTAGTCCGGAGAGATAAATATACACATATGAAGCAGGAATTAGGTGTAGCATTCGATATCAACCGCGGGAAATGACGGGCCTCTCTAGCTCATCAATAGGCATTAATTTTATATATAATAATCCCATTATCACTGGCGTACGGAGAATGCACACACACCCTATCCATATAGCTCAGATGAAATCAAACTAATGCACAGTGTCGCATTCGGGTGTTAATATAAGCGATTTTATATGATACAACCGCTTTGATTGTTGCACCTATATGCATATGTGTACATAGAATCGCAGTCGGATCACGGAGGTATATAAAATTGAATTACCTGGTTTTCAATAATAAAAAACGCTAGTCAGCCAGGCTTGTAAAGCTCTGTAATTGAAGGCACTAAGCCGTAATATACTTTCCCATTTACAGCCCTTGCATATATATAGCATCTACCCTTTTGATAGATCTTGCCAAGAAAAATGTTGCCTTGGAAATGTTATACCAAGCATGAGGGCCAGCAGGTATATTGGAGCAGAGAATAAGCCTCAAGGAGAATAGCACGCAGCACACCGACACCTAAACAGCAGCTATACTGCATATAAGAATACTCCCGCCACTATTGCAGTTTCTCGAGACCATAGAACCACGAGAATCATATTTTTAAGTTACAAGCTAGAATCAAACTACCCAGCAATGGAAAATGCGATTGAAAATCATCATATCACCCAAGCAACCCATTAGCTCCATAAAATAAAATAGAATAAAAAAGAAGTTTATGACTCTGTCGTTATATCACAAAAAAAAACGTACCACATTCACAGGCTTCCAACAGTTCGTAGCCTCCAACCAAACAGAACTAGAAGAATCTCCACCATATGAACACAATGACGATAAATCCCAACGCCCCAAATGGTGCATACTGTCTGATCAGCAAATCCCAGTTTATCCTCCGAGCTGCCTTCTTGTATTTTGCCGAATCCTGCTTCAGCCTAATACTCATGTCACCCATCTTGTCCAAGCTGTCGCCTCGGTACAGCAAATCCTCAATGTTCTTTGTCATAACCCTTGTCACATCTTTCAGGTCGTCGTTTAGCTTGTCCAGATTCTGTGTAGCACGGGTGTCCTGGTACGTCCGCTTGGTTCGCTGCATAAAGGTGTCAAATTCGGCGAATTGGTACGGCCGTACAGATGGGGAGTGAACTTCTCGGGTTGGGTACGAGGAGGTGAATTCGGCGGCAACATCGGAGAGGTAGGTGAAGGCGAGTTTTCGGGGGTAGGAGCGTTCGCAGATGCAGAGATAGCAGACGGAGTCTTGGATCAGGTAGCTAGAAGGCTTTTAGGTGAGTTTTGGTTGCGTGAGCTGCGACAAGGTGCTGCAACGGCAGCATGGGGAGAAAGATGGCATACTGTAGTGTGTACGGGCCGGATTCAATGGATGCTTGTGTTTCCGAGTTTGAGGTTAAACGGCGGAATATCATTTTCGCCTGGTCTTTGTATTGTTGTAGATTTTCCTCCACCTATTGTCGGACTGGATATTAGTATATCAATACGGTAGTAAGGATTGAATATGAGGTATAGGAACGGACCTGGGCATCGTCGACCGTGGCTGCCAATGGCATGCCTGCGTGACAGAGAAGATTAGCAAAAAATTTCCGCCAGTCTTGTGCGACACCTCCTAATGTTGAAGCTTACCATCCAGCCGGGTGATGATGGTTGACTGAACCATCTTAAAAGGCACGTCTTTTCACTCAGTATCGCAGTTGTGGAATGATTTCGAGGAGCCAGAGTATCCGAAATGGTTGATGTCGGGCGATGAGGAGATGAGAAGATGAGATGAGATTAACGGATGGTTCTGGGTGGATGGGTTGTAGCTCCACGTTGTTCAAAAGACCGTTCGAATGCGCAGTGACGACAGCCGCCCGGCCACAAACTCACGCGAGTGCCAACGACCGCTCCAACACGTCCCGCGTTCGTTCTCCACACTTTTCATCCCGTCAGCATTTCTACCCTTTTTATATCAACCACGAAGCGCCATTTGCAAGATGGTCCAAAAGAAACGGGCGACAGGCACTTCTGCGAAACGAAAACCGGTCAGGAACCAACCAGGGTCCGAGCCTGAACCCGAGGTCCAAACCGTTGCTATCGCGGAGCCGCGACCACCTGTAGAACCAGTGGAACCATCACCGCGCAAAAAGGCCAGAACTAGGAAAACAAGCCGGATAATTGATGATACCGAAGATGGAACCCTGGGAGAAAATTTAAAGGATGACACAGAACCAATTATCCCAAATGCGACAAGTTTGGACAATGCATCCCATGAGGGCGATGCACATGGAACCATCCAGGATCCAGCCAATAATGCACAACCTAAGCTTGCCATAGACACGCAAACCACCAACATACCAAATGAATCACCTCCCGATTTAATGATGCAAGGTGAAAGCCCAACAGAAGAAGTCTCTCTCAAAATGGAGGGCGTCGACATTAAAACTCCAAAGAAGAGAATCCAGCCAACCCCTGTCACAGGGACCACTAGGTCTACCAGGTCCAAAGGCAAAGAGCCGATGGATATAGATATGACAGATGAATTAGCATCTTTTACTACGCCAGAGCCTAGGAGATCGGGCAGATCTCGCAAGCAGAACCCTATTTATGATGAAGATAAACCTCTGGAAACTTCTGAGGAGTTCTCAGAGCCGCCTCCACCAAAGGCTACTGGAAAACCTGCAAAGTCTGGTGTCTGGAGCGCCAACCACCTGCTGACGAGCAGGAAAAGTAAGATCATTAGTGCTGACTGCAATGTATGTCCATATCGATTTATCTCTTATCTCGACCTCGGCGTTGCTAAGAATCAAAATATAGTCTATATTCAATGAGAGCACCTGGGGCCTATTCACAGCTGAAGAAAAGGAGGAACTCCTCGCTCTACTCCACCCAATTGACAAAGAGATAACCGACCCAGATCAAGATCCCACACAGCCTCCTCCACGTATACCCACCCCACTCCTTTTCCAGAACCTCAATAACGACGCATTCCGTAGTGCTTTCGCAGAACTACAGGACGATTTGGCAAATGGATTCTATGAACCTGGGTACATAAAGAAAGCAGACGAAGCAATGCGACAACGACTCGGACCAATGGCCGATAAAGTAGACGACGTAAAGAACAAAGAATTTGAAGAGTATTGGGGCCAGAAGCAGGCTGTATTCTTTGGCGATGCGGGACAATCTGCCAATGTTACGTTGTACGAGCTTTGTCGAGATAAAATGTTCCAGCCTGGCGATATATTCGAATTCAAAAGGACTTTTCAGAACGAATTGACGGTTGAGAAAGTCTGCGAGTTAGAAAAGGTGGAGATTTTAGAAGATGGTCCCGGAGTGAAGAAGAAGAAAGATGCATGCACTTTAACATTCAAGTATCCATCAGGGACTAAGAAATTCCTTGAGGCGAAGCGTGATGAGGACGAAATGGATGTAGAGGGGGAAGGGGGGTCTAGTGGCAATCTAGGTGATGGGGATTGTACATTGCAGGTCAACAGCCTTGCACAATTGGAAGTTGCGCTCCTTGATGAGGACGGAACAGTCAAATCATCTGACCCGGAGAAGTACAAGCAGTACCCAAAAGCGAATGCGTGGAAACAGTTCATGGTGAGAAGGAACGACGAGTTCTTGGGAAGCACATTCACGGTGCGACAGAACTATTACGAGAAAACGGCAGCGAAGGCAGATGATTGAATCAATTACCCATTTAGATTTTTGATATAGATTTACTCAAGGACGAAGGATAAGCTATGGCGATACAGGCGTTTATTTTGTTTAACGGCGTTTTCTTAATGGGGCAACTGTGCTCGTTAGTTATCATGTCCGGGTATTTTGGCCAATAGAATGCGTTGTGTGGTCGGAACGTCGGCTGTCGTGTGGCCCGATGCTGATTTTGATTTGATTTGATTGATTGATTGATTGATTCAGGGACTGTATTCCCTTTCTAGCAGCTGGTCGACTGAACCTCCCTGAACTCGAAATCTGTTCCGTCCAGCACTTGCGACCTCTCCTAAACCATCTACAACCACGAGTACCACCTGTCCCTACACGTTACAAACTCCATCAGCTCGACGGTACCCTGAATCTCGGTCCTCCTCAATTCCAACGCTCTGCTTACCCGTCAACTTCCGCAACATTCATTCAACCTCTAGCCACCATGATGACAGCACTGTATACCTTTGTGCGCCGCAAGGTGTACCAATTCGAGGTCACGTTCTCGCCCTACATGCTTACATCTACTGAAAAGATTGTATTCAGTACGTGCCTGCTTCCCAGAGTCTAATCAGTAGCTCCCTTTCTAATCAATGCCTATTTTGAAAAACTAGACACATTCCTCTTCCTCTTCCTCGGCTTCCTGATCGCCGCTATTACCCTCTATCTACCCCAGCACGTCCAAACTATCACCCGACGAGCATATTTCTACGCGGTAGGAGATGAGAGCGTGATTCGAAAGGAGGATGTGTTGAATTACTCGACGTGAAATTGTTGTCAAGTCGTAGGGTCTCAAAAGAGAGAGGTTTCACCGGACGCTCAAACGTCGGCATATTATAGACAAAAATAGACGATATATACGTCTTTGGAGTAGGGAATTTAGGAGCACGGGTAGGTTAATGGTTTGGATTTTTGGTGCGGGTTTTGTTTAGAGCGTATGCATACAGGGTAGACTTTCCCACGTAGCTTTACCGGGGAAGACGACAGGTTCCTTCATGATATGATATCTCTTACGTCCCCTATAAGATATTCTTGTATCACACTCATATCATAGATACCATATCTCACATTATTAATGCTTAATATATATCACTCTTGTTTCTTCCCTAACATCGTAAACGTTCTACTAACCCTCAAAATCAACGACTACCCGACTGATTCAGCCCTTCAAACATCGCCTCAACATTATGCTTCCCGGCCTCTTCCTTCAGTTTCTTCATTGTCGAATAAATCAACGAATACACTCCTTCGAACCCTTTTCGTTTCAGATACTCCAAACTTGCCATCTTGAACACTCTATATTCAATCTTGTATCCGCCATCACCCGCGAGTCCGGCCAGAGATTTTGAGGTGACAGGCCCCGCATGGCGAGTCATTTCGATATTGTTAAGATCTTCGTGTTTCTCTTCGAGGAATCGAAGACAATCGGCATTGAAGCGGGAGAACGTGGCACTGTGGGTTATCGTAAAGAGACCGTTAAGAGTAAGTTCGCGGGCATTAGCAGCATGATTAATATGGGCTACAAAGTCTCTGTTGGTGTGATATCGATTGTTAGTCATATCCAACATGTCAGTCCTCTGCTCTTGAGGCGGCTTTTAACCACTTACTCTCTCATGAGACAGCCGAGCGCGTTCGTATCCTTCGCCGGATCTCTGCAGAAACACCTGAACCTCCAAAAGAAATTGCTTATATCCATCAAAAACCCATTGAAGTGGTCGACGTATGCCCTATCCGGTTCTCCATACTTTGCGATTCTTGGATCTTTCGCTCGCAACTCAGTAAGCTCGAGGAAGGATTGCTTATATATCGCGAGAATTCCGCATAGCACAGAAAAGCTAACGGCATCCCCGAGGAATACGCTGCTGTAAACTACTGTATCGGAGGGGTAAATGATTTCAAAAACCGGTTGCTCGATAGGAACACGAACAACCGTGTCGTAGAACTCAAGAGCAGCGTGAATGATAGATACCACATCGCATTGAGATTGCAGATTCTATCGAATACTTGTCAGAATCGATGGTGTATATCGGCAGGTGATTAAATCTTACGATAATAGCCTGAGAGTTAAGTTGATCAACATAGACAATATACTGTCGAATCGCTGTCCGAATATCTCCTTCCTGAGCCTGGTTTTGGACGTTTGCGTACTGAACAATCACATTACGCATATATGCCGTGTGGAAACGAATCAGTGCGATGACATCCCCGGTCTTATTGGTCATAAGAAGGGACTCTAGCCTTAGAAAATATTCATCTTGCAAATCTAAAAAAAAGGTACACGTTGCAGATTAGTAATAGTTTCATTAAGGAAAAAATCTCAAGCTAGCTTCGGAACCAAGACACCTTTCAGATGTGAAAACTGTACAAAAGACAGTAAACCAAGTATAGCTTCCCTGTGCCATGTACCATTCCAGGTAACCATGTACTCCCTCAAAAAATCGTGCACGGACGGCAAAAGTGTCTAGCTAAAGTTTCAGCCTCCATCCTAAACTCTAATCACAGTCAGGGTTCGAAATACCTTTCGCATCATCGTGTAATCCCATACTTGGCGAAGAAATTGTCCTAGCCGCTCGGACGCCATGCTAGCTGTCCGTTCGATGTCGGACTCTTCGAACAAGGCCGCGCTAGCCCAGTTATCTAGCCTTGCGCTGACATCATCTGACCCCTTCAAGAGAACAAAGTTCCTAAACATATCGTCTTGAAAGACAGCACCAACTTGGCTTGGAAGTTCAAGTTTTTGCAAATTGTCAACCAGAGATTTGATGGTCTCGATCTCCTCTAGTGTCACGGATGTTTCCGAAGCTTCGAAAGTGTGGAGTACGGGCACTATTCCCTTCTTGGACTTGGAGAGAACCCTTGTGCTTCTCCTGCGCTGAGCATCGTGGATAGTCTCGTCCGAACCTGTAGCACCCTCACGGGACTGTACCAGGATAGCATTTTGCACCCAGATAGGATCCCATATCTTGAAAGCCGAACGCTTCCGAGATCCCCTCAAAATGACATCAGGATAGAAGCTTTGATAGACCTGGAGTAGTCCAACAACCCCTGATTCATCGCTGTGATCTTCATACAACCTCATCCTAGATATGCATTAGCGAGAACAGATCCCCAGAGACAGGAACAAATGGTTTTGGTATACCTACAAAGTCTGGATGCGGAACGGTTTCACATCCTTTCTACGCGTGCACAGCGCCAACAGATGGCAGGCATGAGCTCTCAGATTCGCCGTATGCAGAAAATTAAATATCACACTATACATGTGCTGCAGCACATTGTATCCCTCCAGGAAATCGTAAACCATGACAAGCCATCTGAGCAGCAAAGCCTGGGTCGCGTACTCGGCTTTGCTCTGGCCTTCTCCCAGTGAACCCAGCAGATTTACCACCGTCGACTGACGGATTTTGCTCTGAGGCACGAGTGACTTGACGAGGGCACGGGTCTTTGGCCCGTCGAGGAAAGTTTTGTTCATGGTGAGTATGCGTAGCAGGGACTCCAGGTGAACGTGGGGGAGACCATTGGCATTCGCGTAGCTCGAAAACTGTTCCACAAGATGGTCCACAGTTTCTTTAGTAAATGCGTTTCGCGTCGCGGCGGCTGTAGGTGAAAACACGCATGGGTGAGTGGACAGTATTCTTTAGACGCAAGGGACGCTTCAGGCAGCAGACCTTTGGACAATTGATCAAGTTTCCTGGGCAGGTCATCAACGGTTATCTGGCGAGGTCCGGCAGCTTCATTTCGAGCTGCATAGGCGGCCAGCGGTGAGCTTGCCATTCTTCGATGTCGACGATGCCGCGATGTTGTGCTCTGGTTCGGGCGTGTTGTTTGGGAAAGGTCGACGTCGTCGTCGTTGTTGGGGTGTTGTTTGTCGCATTTGCTTGAAATGGTGCGGCATTCAATCGCACTCGCAGGGCACTTGCTTCGACTCGGTACCAAGCTGCAGATTCCCCTAAGCTTTGTGTAACAGGTACCCTCGCCGGTAACCTCTGCTATCGATGGCGGGATCGGTTTTCTGACATGAATCCTTCAAGTTTACACGAGGTTTGCAGTTTCAGCTTTCGATTTCTTGACCTTCCTCTCAAGAGGCTCTTCACCAGACACTCACTCCCCTTCAGTGCAATACCCACCCCAAAGAAAACCTGCACTGGGACACGGCAAGACGATTAGGGTTGTCCCGTTTGCCGCCACTTCAGCAAGCTCAGAGTTCCAAAGGTACTCCGCAGCTCAACAAACCTAGTCGCAAGAGCAAGGGCAACCCGTGCTAGAGCTGCAAGTCAAATCTCGTCGACCCTGTTTCCTTTTGCGAGCTCGTCAGGCGGTGCCCAAAAACGTTAATTTAGCTTTTATGCTCGGCCGCTAGGTTCCGGTCCCCTCAGGCTCATGCACAGGAGCTGATTTGGCTTTAGTACACCACGTTGAATTGCATACAAACAAACATTTTGGTTTCAAATGGAAGCTTTCTCGAAAGCAATTGGGGAGTGGAAATGCGTCGTCACATTCCTGTTCCATGATAGATGGAGGAGGGTCTACTAGGGTCCTCTAGTCGGAACTCCAGTTTTATACAACCTTGGCGCCCGGAGGAGTGCTTGGCCTACAGGCTGGCTGAAATCCCAAATCCTGATTTGCTTGTACAAAGGTATCAAAAGAAAAGAAAGACGGATGATAAAATGGATAAGTGGATAAGCTAAGAGCTAAAACAGTAAAATTGAGGATTTTTTTTCTGCAGGCCAAATGAAACGTGGGTGGTTCGTTGCTTCCAGTCTCTATGTCTCAAATCCACTGTTCTTGCCAGAGACTTGTCCTGTGGTCTCGGCAATTGAGCACGTTCATTGGGGTTTCGGATCCGATATTACATCGGTGGGCGTGTGGATTCAGCGGCGTGTGGATTCAGCATAAGGACCGGGAATGGATAATATATCTTCCGCGGGTTTCGGAAACGATGTGTACTGGGGTGATCAAGGGTGAAAGCCCACTTTCGGTGATTCATTCTGATTTGTCTTCCTTTTTTTGTTTTGTCAAGTCGATTGTCATGACCTCGCCTTCGGCCTCCAAAGTTCGCCTTTTGATTGATTGCTCGCGGAAAGAACAGCACTCTCGCATACCAGAACCAAACAGATGTATTGAGAACAGCTCTTCAAATCTAATAGGGTGGTCCTCAAACCAAAACGAAATCAATCCGACCCCGAAAAAAAAAATTAATAATAATAATAATAATAATAATAAAAAACTGATATCGTATAATTTGGCACCCGCCGGTTACACAAACCGTCTAGGGAAAACATGCAAGCAGTACTCATTGATATGATCCTTGTTAAGTATATACGTAAGACGCCGAAAAATGGCTTTAGCGTTTGGGGATTGTTGTCTTGTCCTCCGTGTAACGCTTTAGTTCATTAGTATTACAGTTTAGTCCGACTCTCTGCACATCTCGAAGAGTGCATAAAATCACATTTGCACCCACAAAAAAGTGTAATCTCGGCACGAGCCCGTCCTTGATTTTCCTGCTTTGAGCTTGGTGACACCATGTATTCTGTGGTCGCATGATACAAAGAGAGTCTGTGTGACGATTAGCGCGCCTGTGCTGGAGTGGTCAATATATAAAACATGCAAGCATCTGGGGAGGCATAGTCATCCGGTCCATGTAACCCTAAAGCTTGTAAGGTGGGCCTCCTAGCCTATGAATTGGTGAAAGGACAACTCGGGTATCCTCGTAAATGTTTATACGAGCCAATCCTTCGAAATAGCTCAAGGCCGCAAAAAACAAATTGCCATCTCACGCACTCCCCCAGAGAGAGAGAGAGAGAACAGTCAAGCAGTCCGCAGGTAGTTCCGAGATCCTAAGGTCTATCCAGGTCAGCCAGTCTAGGCGTCAACTGCTGAGGCGTTATCGGCCTCCACTTTCGGCGTGCCTCGTCGCATATTGCCGAATAATTTTGCTCGCTTGGTGTGTGTATGTTGAAATCGCAAAATGCCTCCGTATTTTAACTGTTTCTGGGATGGGACGGTTCGGGAAGGCGACATCGGTTCCAAGGTTCCTGGTGGCAGCGATGGGATTGGATCAGATTAAACGATTGGAGTCAGTGAGGAGATGCGAGAATTAAAAACCGGCCGGAAACACCGTTGATAAACGACAGAATGCATGAACTTCATGGCCGTGGGGAACAACGTATATAAGCCATTGGCTAGCGGGGCCTGTTTTCCCTGTATTATAGATTGTGACGGGTTTTATGCATATATCAGCTCATTTACCGGAGCGTCACTTTGTCATTGAGCGACGATGCGACACCAACCGTGTGGAGAATACAGCAAAAGTCTTTCCGTTCACGGGAAGAACATCGAGGAGCAAAAGAAAAAAAAAATAGAGGGAGAAGAGAATCTGGGTAGCACAGGTCAGGGATTACAGTCTCACATCAGCCTATTATTAGCTTACTTTGGACTTGTCTGCTGACCCCCTTGCGCTTTGAATTCGTGGATGTGGAGAATAACAGTGGAGATGTCCAAGAGCACATCTCGAACTGAGGTGCCTCTACTAGCCAGCCAGCGAGCCAGTCTCTGGAAAGGCAAGCAAGACAGCCAACTTTGTATCGGTGGGCGACTGAGTACACTCTCAAACTTGGTTGCACGACTCGCTCCGCCTTTCCTAAGCTCAAAGGCCGTTTACTTATTTTATTTTTCTCTCCCACACCACCCTTTCCTCCTCAATCACGCTATCTGCCATGAGAGCCGACTTCCGAGAGGGTTTTGTGTTACACAACTTAATTGCAGAGATGGCAGCCAACTTATTGGCCCAGAGACTGTCACTCGGGTCCAAGGCAGTGGGAGAGGCAGCATTTGAAGCGAAAAAGAAACCAATCGTCCCCAGATCATGGTCCCCGACGAGAAGAGCAAGATAGAAAGAAAAGAAAAAAGGGCTAACAGGCGAACAGGCACAGCAGGGTAGGTAGGATCAGGCCATAGATTTCTTCTTCTTCTTTTTCTTTCTTTCTTTCTTTCAGCAGTCTCCTCTTAACAATAAAAAAAAGACAGTCGTTCGAACAAGGGCGGCGAATACCCCGAGATTATTGCCAACAGAAGGCAAGTGGAGACGCTCCATTTTCTCCCCTTACTTGCAATGGCTGGCATCTTGCACCGGACATCCTCGCAGCCGCCAAAATGCTCATCTTGAAGCTGAGGAAGTTTTAGAAAGAAGGAAAACTCAAAAAAAATTAGTTGGAGATTTCCAATAAACCCTGCTCACACGCACGTTCGGTGGCACACCTGAGCACTAAAATCTGCTTCCTTTCGTCATCGCGGACACTAATTTCCTCGAGATTCCTTGCATGGCATGTCTTGCCCCAAGTCCCGTACACCTTATTGAGAATACCATCTGACAACCATGCACTAATGCAGAATACCAACCCAACGTGTGTATTCTTCTCTTTTTTTTTGGCAAACTGGATGGCTGAGACGCCTCAAACTTAGCGGATTTTGATTTTGGTGCAACATCTAATCTAGTCCTCATGCTATCAATCTAGTGGCGCTCGATGTGGGTACTTGTTTCGCTTTGTAGCGCCAGAGTACCTGGCATTCGGCACCTAGATACTCTGCTCAGGATAGTACGAGCGAATGATCATTATCTGATGCTGGCAGACTCATTACCGATATCAAATGCACAGTGGACAAGTTTGGGGTTGTGATTGATTGCATGCACCTCTAATCGGATGAAAAGAATGGGGGAGTACCAAACAAAAATGATGCCCTTTGCTTTCTTTTTTGCCGTCGATGTTTTTAATTTAGCGCCCGGTTGGGTTCCACGCATCCTTCAAAGCATCTAATTGTGGAACGAAAGGCTAAACGACGCGCGGAACCAGATAGACACATGCTTAGATTGTTGTCAATCCATTCCTCTTGGCTAGAGAATGTTTCTCTTCTTCTTCCTAGTTTCCTCGCAACCTTTTCTCTCGCTTTCTCACGCTTACTTGAGTCTCGCACCACGGGCCCGTGGTTTATGCGTTTGCTTTCGTCGGTTGTTTTCTCTTCTCACGAAACTAGCTGCTGGCCATACGGCTAGGCAGAGCGAAGTAAAGCAAAATTTTGCCTTGCCAATTACCAACTCGTAAGTCCCGTATGACATGACATGAGCCTCGTATTTTTGGACTGAATCCAGTCGATTGGTGAGGCGATTCAGGTAAGACCCTGCCCGTTCGAGGGTGGAGCTTGGGGACCCCAGAACTAGCTAGAGTTTGAGAGACCGGTGCTCGGTAACTGTATGATGCACGTACGTCCGGCATACCGGCCCTTCAGGCAAATCAGAACCACATCGATTCTCTAACCCGTACAACATGATTGATTACCGTCCGGGGAGGCATCGCAGCCGTTTTATCATTTGTTGCCGCTGGGCTATAACGCTAACTTTATGGTTGAAACCAGCCAACCTAAATGCATTCGCAAATCCAAGAGCCAAGTTATTTAAGTCAAGGTAAGTGATACATAGTAGGGTTACAGCACAAAGTATCTTTGTGAAACTTTTCTTTTTCTTTTCTTTTCTTTACATCACACACTTCAAAGTCTGTTTTTGCGTAACCACTAGCCTTTGTAGTTCAAAGACACGAGCCCATGCGTCTTCCTAGCTCTGACTTCTGGTTACTTTTTTGTCCGTTTCTCCATCTTAAAAAACAAAACAAAAAAAACAAAGAAAGAGCCAAATTTTAAAAATAAGGATTTGGCTTGCTACTGGCTGTTAATTCCAGCTTGATCAGTTGATTCGCCTATAGCTACGCAACTTTACGTTATGCGTCTGGGCGCTCCACTCTGACATTACCGGTGCTGCTGGATTGAGTTGCACAAGGAAGCAACCGCTTGAAGTCTGAATTTTGGTGTGCATCTTCCAACCAGGCCTTGCGCTTACATACGACAGTGGCTTGCACTTGCACTTGCTGTGTTCCCCGTACCACCTAAAAGTTAAAAAAGTTCGTACGAATGGTTACTCCAACCTGCTACTAGCGGCGGTAGAGCTGCAGCTGGTCGATGACAGTGGAAATTAATCGACTCGTTTTGGTTTTGTGTTAACACTTTTTAAGGTAGTAAACCTTTTAATATTCGTGTTTGGTGTCCTTTTCGGGCTCTTCGATTTCAGTCTTCGATCTTCTTTGCTGGTAAGACAAAGGCTCTTGTCCCACCGCTGGAACCGCGAGCACTTCAAACCCTGTTTACACATTAAAATTCTCTCCGTCTACCAATCGATGCCTCATCTAGCCATAGGTCCTTCTTCCTGAACAAGCCCGTCACTCCACCTTCCCTTCTCCTTTTCTCATCGCAGTCGTCGTTTGCTATTGTGCGAAAAGTAGCGGATCGCTGGCGCTGGGCGGGTTGTACACAAACTCTGTTTTAGAACCATTACACCGCTGCTAGCCTCGATCACACAGCTATAATATAGGTAACGTCCCTATACTGCGTGCTCCTACGGCATAAACACACCCTTCCAGAAGGCTGCTAGAAATGGCTTGTCTGGTGAGGCTTTCGTTCTATTTTGTTCTATGCAATTCCTCTTTCCTGTATTTTCAAGCCTCCACGGATACATATCCATGGATCCATCCTATCTTTGACCTCCGTATTAACATTCAACTTTATGCAGCCATCGATATCAACGCCTTCCCTTTTATTTCTTTCTTTTTCCTCCTCTCTCACTCTCTTTTATTCTCATTCATAGCTTCTTTTTCTTCTTCTAGACCCACCTAGAACAAACCAACTAACCAGACTCATTTCACTAATGAAGCAGTAACAAGCCATCATATCAGCGTTCACGTTCGGAACCTCGCGCTGGTTTTTCTCGGCTGGAGCTTTCTTGAGACCCGAGTACTTTCAATACCTGCCGTGCAATTTTGGGTGAGGGGCTCGCAACCCAGATCCACTACATTAGCGTAGGTCCATACGCAAGACAGGGACTGCCAGCTAGCCAGGCCGGTCCACTAAGTCAAGGCAGTGCTGCATATCAAATCTGATCCGTTGCTTGCACACCGGATAACCTGCCTCCTATCCTTGCATTTCACTCTGCATCGGTTTGGGCCATTTAGCTCGTCAGAAACCGGACTAGACCTGATATCCCTTCTAATCGACGCATATTAAAAGGTAAATACACCCCTCCCGTCGGGCGCCTTTTTTACATCAGGCTTAGAATGTCCGTTACAATGCATGCCGCATTGCCAGCATTTTATACACTCCACTAAGTTGAACCAGGGGAGCCCGCGCTAATTCATCCATTATATCATACTTAATGAACCCTAGCAGCCTCTTTTTCTTCTGGTATTAAACTTCTCATATAGTGCGCCTTTGCTTTGCATTTTGCGTGCCCCCAGTCCGCAGCCGCAGCAGTAGCACTGGGAAGTTTTCGATTGCCACCCTCAAAAAAATCGGAAAATAAAAAACACCCTTTTGGTTGGCTGACAAAAGCTTGAACCGAGTAAGACTTTTCGTCTCGACCACAGGATCTGAGGCAACCATAGCTGCAGCAAGATCGATCTTCAGCTTGGCCTCCCTGCTATTCTTTATATATACAAAGTTCTTTGCTTTTCTTATAACAGAATTTGCCCCCCTTCTTATCGCCACTATCCAGAAATCAATCGCCACGGATGGGATTCCGATGATCTCCACATCTTACCACGACAAAGTTTCGGTTCCGGTACCGAAGAGAGCCAAGGTAAAGGTAAAGATAGTCCCTTTACAAGACTGTCAGCTAGGATTCACAAAACATGTCAAACGTACGGAACGCCCGGTCTCTTTATATCGCCTTGCGCTTAAGTCGTGTGTCGTTTTGCCTCGCGGCCATCTGCAAGCTGCTTCAGAAACTATTAGCTAACTGGTTTTTTAAACAATTCGCAGTCTAATCTCTACAAGGGTTGGTATGATAGCACCGAGAGTGCAGGCCAGAAACGCGCGTGGTCGCAAGATGCTCCCTACAGCCGCGAAGATAGGGACTCTATCCGAAGGTATCTAACTATTGTGGTGGAACATGCTTTGCTTGCTGCCCGGGGTTTACTAACGTGTTCGAAATCAGACAAATCGGACAGATGATGATAATCCCCCTGGATTCTCCCGACCCTGATCCCTATGTCTTGCATATGATCCGTGTCCACTATGTTGGTGGAGTTCTGCTTTCGCGACGTAGTGTTAAACGTGAGATTTTGCAACTCGAAAATTTCGTTTCAATACCATGCTTCTGAGGCACTAATTTTTTGGGGGGGTTAGATTCTGCGGACGTGAGACGGCTGGTTTATGAGCTGCAAAAGACTGCCCGCGAGGCCGGGTACTCGCACCCTCTATTCATTAGCATTGAACAAGAGAATGGAATGGTGAGTAAGCCATAACAGATTTCCCCTAAGCCGAAATACCTTGAAGCTCATTTTTTGTCAGTTTGCTCCATTCGGTAATGGCAACATGGGAACACAATTTCCAGGGGCACTAGCTTCTAGTGCCCTCAGGTCCGTCGAAATTCTCTTCGATATTGCAAAGCAATCTGCGCTCGAGTTACAATCAATGAGTGTAAATCTCAATTTGACGCCGGTTCTCAATATCGAAGAACCAAATAGCGGGATCATGAGTTCCAGGACGTTCGGCGACGATCCCGTGAATGCCTGGAGGTGTGCTAGTGCAATAACCGACGCATATAGGACTGTGGGCATGGGCTGTTTTGTGAAGCATTTCCCGGCACCACGGCAAGGAACTGGTGGAATATTAGAAACTCGTAACCTAACATCCGAACCAAGATACGCGCCCTTCAGGAAAGCATTCGAACACGGTATTGATGGAGTTCTTTTGGAACCGACAATGTGGGCCGCCTCGCCAGAACAAACATTCCAGGGCAAAGATTGTCATGTTCAAAACCTTATTAGGAAACATTTTGGATATGACGGAGTTCTCATCGGCTCTTGCGACAGAGCGTCCGAGAAGGTTGCTGGTACTTTTGGTGGACAGCTTTGCATCAGCGGGTTTGTCAATGGATGCGACATGCTGATAATTTGCGAACACCCGAACGACATTCAAGATACGTTGGAGGAGGTATACACTGCGGTAGAAATGAGAAGAATACCGAAGGCGGCTATAGAACAATCTCTGGAACGTATACGACGGGTGAAAGAACGATATCTATCCTGGGACACGGCTCTAAACCCCCCTCAAATACAACTAACCCTTCCGACACTCATGCGGCACAATCGAGAACTCACCTTCCGAGCCTATGAAATGGCTGTAACAGTGGTGCGGAACTCGTCAGATATAATACCTCTCTCAAAAGCGAGAAGACAGACAATTTTACGGAAGAATGGAACTTGCGCCTTGTTTACTCCGGTCGCGCCGCCTCGCTTTCCAGCTCCAGCCAGTCAGGATCCATTTGAGTACTTGGGAAGGGCGATCAATGCTAGAGGCATCGTCGTCAGCCATTCGCCGTATACACACGAAGGCTTAACCGAAACCCACCTGAGCCTCCTGAAACAGGCGAGCTTGGTGATTTTTGTCTGTGCGCTGGACACGGATCCAGAATACAGAGCGCAAATTGAGACAATGAAGGCTGTGAGCCGAACACGTCCTGATGGGGCATTAATTGTGGTTGCGGCATGTAGTCCACGCGAGCTCCTTAACGAGCTGACATGTTAGTTCTTTTTCTTCCCCGTATCCACTTTTCTCGCTTTGCTGAGACATATTGCTAATTTTTTCCCTTTTATTTAAAGCTATGGATACTTTCGTTTGTTGCTACGAGTACACGAGAGAAGCACTGGAGTCAGCCACGTCGGTGATTTTTGGAGAAATTAATGCTACAGGGGTGCTCCCTTTTAGGAAGAAATCGACTATGGGACCCATACAACAAATTTCGCAAATAGATGGCTTCAAGAGATGGGAAGTCCAGCCCTGGGAGAAACGTCGAGACCTCTATGCTTCCGCCGATCTTTGGAAAAAGTGTTTCGAGTGGAATGAGAACTGGAAGCTGGACGTTTCAACTCTCAGTGATTTATTGGACCGACCTTATCAATCTAAACACTTTGTTGTTCTAGACCCGCGCGCACACGGTAGAATTCTTGGGTTATGCGCAACCTACACGATCCGTGCAGGGAAGGGGCTTGTTGGGAGTATGGCTATGTTGATGGTGGATCCAGAACAGCGACACAAAGGAATTGGTCTGGCACTGCATGATGAGGCCTTTCAGTACATGAGAGCAAGTGGTGTGATCGAAAGTGTCCAACTTGGAAGTATTTTCCCTCGGTTTTTCCCGGGTATTCCCGAAGAGATGCCCGTTAGCGAGCAAGAGTGGTTTCTCCATAGAGGTCAGCTCGGATCCTTTTTTTTTTTTTTTTGCCATTATTTATTTTGGTTTTTCCAAAAAGGTACAAGCCATAATTAACCGTTTTCTGTAGGTTGGCAAATGGAAACGAGCTATATCTTTGATTTGTTCCAAAACATCGAGAACTGGTCAGCACCACCGGGTGTGTTCAGCGACTTGGGCAGCCAGGGTATCACTTTTGGATGTTGCGATCCGTCAATATTCGAAGATCTCATTCAATTTGAAGATAAACATTTCTCTAGCTATCCTGGATGGGTTGAGAAATACCGTGCCCTCAAGGACTCAAATGGTAAACTCGCCGTTTCTTAAACCTGTGGATTGCAGCCGACATAAATAAATACTTACTTGGATATAGATTTCAGTGATGCTGTTCTTGCATTTGGTGGTCGTTCAGTCGTTGGAGCAGCGCTAGTGTTCTCTGGCGTTGGAAGCAACCAAATCTCTAAAGATGTGCCATGGCCAAAAGCCATTGGCGAAAAGGTTGGCGGGCTCGCCTGCGTTGGAATGGGCCGTAAGTGATTAGATTCGCCCTAACCTTTTTTTTAAATGCAGCTGAACTAACGAAATCAATTAGCTGAATACCGGGGGCGAGGTGTAGGCCGTGGCCTAGTGTGTGCTGCAATCCTCGAGTTAAAGACTCGAGGGCTGAAAGGTTGTTTTGTTGACTGGTCCACGGATAGACAGGTATACGAGGAACTCGGTAAGTTCGTTAGATGGAAATCCTTTATAGTATTCTTGAGACTCATGCCCTTGCTATAGGTTTCAAAACGTACGGCAAATACCGAAACATGTCCTGGAGAAAAATTTGATATTCGAAACATCCACCTTTTCGTTCGTCCTCTGGTGTTACTGTTTGTTTCCTGCTTCTATTTTACGCTATATATATATTCAACCATTTATTTCGGCTGCCTTTCGCTTCAATGTTATATTTTCCAGGACTTTTCTTTTTCCTTTTTTTTCTCGATTGCATGATAGTGGTGTGTGGTTGTCTTTCTACTTCAGCCTTTGTGTGTTTTTCTGTTTCCCTTAGAACGAATTTTCTTTACATTACCCTTCATTCTCGACCCTCCATACCAATACCCGTTACGACTTCCTTTAGACTTTTTCTTTCTTTCTACAAACACACCTCTTTTCTTTTCCAGTTTATCTGTTCACAAAAACTCCATGATCATTGTATCAGCAGCATTTGGAGAGGCGTCTTTTGTTGGAGGTGCATTATTTCCTTAATAACTTAACAGGAAGGGAAGGAGGGAGAGGAGGAAAGAGAAATTATGGTGGAGGATGACCAGCTGATGATGAAGTTTAAAAAATTTTTCTTTCTTTTTCCTGTTTACGGCTTGAGAGGCGATATGGGATTTTTCGGTGGACGGGGGGGAGCAAGACTGAAACGATTCAAAGCAAAAATATTTGCTTCGCACGGTTCGATTGATAGAGACAGACAGTGAGGAATGAACACAAAAAATGCTTCAATTCAGAACAAAGATAGAGGTGCGCTTTTTTATTCCCATGAACGAGAGAAGCTAAAGACCAGGGAGATATCGAAGGATTGATTCTACTGGTCTAATATTTACCGAGAAACAAACATCTCGAACAATCCGGTACGGGGCTTATAGTGCCGTTGGATAGCTCGGGACGTCTGATTTATGAGACAAACAAAACAGAACAGAAGACTTTACGATCTGGACTAGTAATCGGATTAATTGATATCGAGAAGATTATTAGCGCGAAGTCTGCAATTGTGGGGTAGTGAAATTGAATGGAGACAGTTTGACCAACTTTTTCATTATATGTTTTAAATTGATTTTCTATGTATTTGCTGACTTTTGATCCCTCCTGCACTGCACGCACTAATACGAAGAAAAGAAAAGAAAAAGAAGAAAAAAGAAGAAAAAAAAATATTAAAAATATCGAATGCCTGTTCTGTTCTATGCTTGTTTGTTTTTCTTATTCTGTCGTGTATTTATCCTTCCAGACTATTATACATCCGACCACCAGCGTCTACCAAAATAAATAACCAGGTCATATTTAATATACTACTGCCTATCCATAAGTTTTTCGCGCTTGATAATCTAAGTAAAACTTGAGCGTTGTCTTGGTTAGGCGTAGGCGCTGGTGTGAGACAATTCCACCAGAACATTTGCAAGGGCCGGCTAAGTTTAAAAAAAGCCCACCCATCTGGCCGCTTAAAATTTCCTAGCTTTTTTTTTTCCTTTCTGCATTCCTCGCCGGACAATCTTTTTGCGCTACGACAAACAACCATCTCTGACAGCGGTAACCCAAAAAACACTCAACGACAATGGCGCCCGTTAAACGCCCGCGAGCATCGTCTTCAAAGGCGCCTTCGTCGTCGAAGAAGAGAAAGACCGGAGGCTCATCGTCAACGACAGATCCGAAACCCTTCGCTCCCGGCCAAATCACCTCCTCGAAGCGCCATAAAAAGTCGACCACATCCACATCCACTTCTCTGCCGTCGTTGTCATCTAAATCCAAAGCAACATCTTCCCGGATTCGAAAACCTCACAAGAAACCGCTCAAGGAGCGTTATACGGATTCGCAGCTGAAACTACCAACTCTGAACGGTATCGTTCCCGCCGGCGTTACAAAACCGAGGGGGAAGAAGAAGGGCAAGGTCTTTGTGGAAGATAAGGAAACTATGATGGGAATCTTGGAGTTGGTGAACGAGAGTGTGGATGGCGTTATACAAGGAAAAGTTGAGAGGAATCGACGGTTGGAAGTTATTCGAGAGCATAGGCGGTTGGAGCAGGAGAGGAAGGAAAAAGTGAAGGAAGCCAAGCTGGTAGGTTTACTTTTCTGGTCACAATTGGGTAGGGTTTATTCGATTGAGTGCTGATTACGATACCGTGTATAGGAAGATGTGAAGGATTCGTTACGGAAGAAGAGAAAGCGAAAGGGGAATGACATGGGGAATGGCAATGATGACTTTGAAGACGAGAAGCCGGCCGCCGCAGGAAATAGGAAGAAGAAGGTTTCATTCGCCTAATCTCCTGTCAAAAAAGTTTTAGGAGTTGGCGTTCTTGGAGTTTCTTGAATAGCAATTTTCATATTTTACGGCGAGCGGCAATCTTTTTTTTTTTTTTTAAGCAGAGTTCTTGTCTAATGTACAAACACCAATAAAAGCAACCTTCCGTCTAGGCTCATCTAACAAATACATACTCTATGCTGTTCCGCTTACCTTCACAAATCCGTCACCATCGTCAGACTTCTCCACAAGCTCCATGTTTGCCATCACCTTCAAAAATCTCATGATGGGCTTCGGAAACCACCGTTCCATGCCCCACTCGAACCACCCAAGATGTCCTCCAATACTCGTTGTCACGAAACAAAGATACGGGTTCGCTTCGGCTTCCTGTCGCGGAAAGGCGTTCTGCAAAGAAATCGGATCATCCGCGCCGTTGATTATCAATGTTGGAACCTTGACATTCAACAATTTATCCACCGAGCTGGATGCACGGTAGTACTCGCCTCCCGTCTTGAACCCGAACGCCGGCGCTGTACATGCGGAGTCATAATCGAATAAATATGTTGAATTTCTGGTTGCCTCGATATCGATAGCTGGATTGGTGGAGAGCATATCGTAATTGCGCTCGAACAATTTTTTGAGATTTCCTGCCATGAATTTTGAATATTGGCGTCCAGTGAAAGACATAAACATAATTTTGGCACAGGCGTCCATGTTGTGCGGGGAGGAGAGGAGAACGGCAGCATGCACGGGACACGAAGATCCCTCTTCACCAAGATAATCTATACACATCAATTAGTATCTAGAAGGGGCGAAAGTCCCGATTGAGATAGAGAGTATTACTGACTTGCGAGAATGTTGGCACCGAGAGAGAAACCAAGTGCGAGAATCGGTCGCTTTGGAAATTTTCTTTTAACCATTTTGATCACCTGACGAACGTCGTTCGTGAACATGGCATTAAACATGACATTGCCTATTTTCACACCGGTTCGTTAGCCTTGCCTCTTATCTTTTGTTATTAAACTTGCAGAATTATTTCAAGGTAGACAAACTTGTAAGTTTCGTCCAGGCGCACCCTCTAGCATTGACAACCAAGCCATCGTACCCCAATCCACCATCCTTTGTCGCTCTTACCAACGGCTCTAGAGATAATCGTACATATGTCTCATGCGATCCACCACTCAGGCCGTGGAGTGCTACTACAATGGGTCTTGTCTCTTCACTGGAACTCCACGCCTCGAACTCATCATTGGTAAAAAAAGTTGTATTAGGAGGAAAGTAGTCCGGATCTGTTTCTAGGAGTGCCTTTTTCGAGGGAGTCTCTGCGACTTCTGTAGTTGACGGCGAAGGCACTACGACATCGATGCTAAATGTTGCTGTGTCACTACCGTCAGGCGACTCGGCAGCCAATACGTGGCGTTTGTAATGCAATGGAACATTGTCGGAAGCGATGAGAACCGCACAGGTTTGAAGATGGCCACTTCTTAGAAGAGGATGCGGGTAGAACGGTGGTATGGTAGATTTGGCGATAGAAACTAGAGATTCTGGGGCACTGCTCTCGCCATTGGTGGGCTTGAGCTGCACCGGGGAGGGGTGGTGGTAGAAGGTCTGGGTTGCGGGGCCAAAGACCATTTTGATGGACCAAAGAGCACAGCTTCAAAATCTAATTTTATTTATATTATAATTATATAAGGGCATATGGATAGCGAAGAAGGAAGGGCGATAAGCGATCCTTATAGAAGCAGCTGCGTGCGTAACGGTGAGGCCTTAGCCACGGACTCGTTTTCGATAAGCGATACCCTGTTCAGCCCAGACCGCACTGCGTGTCTGCAACTTTCAGCTGTTGAGCCGAGGCACATGTACGTACGTACGTGCACAACCGCAAGCTCGATTCATAACGTTGGGCAATATAATTGACTTGGCGGGACGGAGCTCGAAGACCGAAGTAGCCGAGAGGAGCATATCCAGGTCTCGCTACCCTGTTCGAATACATTCTCCAACAAGAATGAAGATAGCTTAGGTGGCTCTTGCTGCGATGTTCGACCCTTGCAAAAGGCTGCACAGTTGCAAAGGCTAGCATACTCCACCGTTTCAAGCACTAGGAGATATTTCGGTTCGGATCCGACTGCGGTCCTTTCAAAGCTTTTATTTTTTGGCCTAGGTAGGAGGAGTGGAAGGAGTGGAAGGAGCATAGCTTCGAATAAGCTGCAGGTGCAGAGGCCCCCGACTCTGCAGCTAGCTCGCCAATTTGACCGAGCTTTGATAAGCGTCCGCTTCGAACATTGCACGTCGGGTAGGGCCAAGCAAGAAGATACCCGAAAGTAAGGAGGACTCAGGGACCGTATTCTCCTTGCGCTACAGGCGGATGAATAATGCTTAGGGTGGACAGCAAAGAAGCCTAGAAGTCCGCCCCTCGCCATGATATCACCACGGGTTCATTCTTGGGGCCTTTGCGTTGCGGATGACGTTGGTCGGAAGGGCAGGTCCTTCCCACCAACATCGCCTCATCACATTCCTCCCAGGCCAGGAACCCGGCTATTACTTACTTCCTCCTCCTCGCCATGACCTATCCACCGTTCCCCCCTCTTCCTCCCTTCATACGACACCTTTGCCATCATCGTTTTCGCCGGCAAGATGACACACGTTACCACTCTCACCCCGGGCCAGGCCCACGCCCTCCTTGATATACTCACCCACCGCGAAACCTACACCGCGGAAATCGAACTATTCAAAACCCCAGGCATCATAAACACCTATGGCCCGCCTTTCCAGCCAGATCCTAGTGTCTCCAGGTCTCCAATCCTGCAAATACTCTTTTCAACGTTCATTGTCCCTATTCCCGGCCTTCGAGATGTCGACGATGAATTCTGGACCAAGCGAGCTCTTCCCATAATCGACGGTCTCGCTAAAGCCAATTTGTCAGAATCCTACGACAAGGGAGACATTGGAATCCGCAAGATGCTAGCAACGGCGATCTCTGCTTTGATAGAATACCCTGCAAGAGGTGTACTGGGCGGCATGTCAGGCAGGGACATCAAATATGATCCGGACAGGGCATATGATGTGAAGAATCCACAGGACTTGGGCGATGCGTGGAAGGAATTCCAGCGGCAGATTGTCTACGGAGACCTGTTGGAGGAGCTATTCGACAAGGCTGCCGAAAGCGATGACTTGCAAGAGCATAAACAGATGGTTATAGCTGCACATCAGCATATCGTGGTCAAGTACGTCTTATTAGATTTTTTGAGAAATGAAGGCGTAGTTGGAGTACACTGCTAACTTTTTGCCCACCTATTTTCTTAGCCTCGGATCTCTAACTCATTATGCATTAATCACTTCACCGAAAGGACAAGCATTCCTCTCCTTACTCGAACGGGTGCACAAGCTCGTTCCTTACCGGATCATACGGCAGACTTTAAGAATCGGCAATGCGGCAACAATGATCAATGGCATGACTAGATTAGTATTGGCTAAGATGAGCCTTGGAGCGGTTACAAATTGGATCGGTCTAAGCAGTGGCGCAGACGAAGGCATGAATTTATTACAAACGTATGCGAAAGTTTTCTGGAAATTCTCGTCTATTCGCTAACTTTATGCTAGTATCATCTATACTATCCTGAGTTGGGACAATAAAGAACTTGAATCCAAGGTCTCCAAGCTCGAAAAGACTGCAAACGGCCCATCAAAGGACCAAGTTGCTGCTATCAAGGCATACACCAAACTGGACCGTGAAGAACAGGAAAAGTATCGAGAAGTTAGCAAAACATCTTCAACTTCTATTGTCCATGCAATTCTTTCAACCTCGCCTTCAGCTCCTTCCACGGACCTCACCCCAGAGCAGCACACGCTCCTCTTCGATTATCTCCATCTCCACCTTTCTATCCACGACCGTGAGCAGTTGATCCTTGCTCTTTGCAAGTCCAACCCGGACAACCTTACTGCCTCTATTCGGGAAATGGTAGCGATCTATGAACCGATTCTCAGAAATTTACACAATGCTGTAGATCTTAGCGGCACACTTGGCGACTTTGAAAGATTCTTAAACGATTTTATCAAAACTGCCAAGATAACCCCAGAAAACGCCGACAAACCACCTGGTGTGGAAGAATTTGTCGCATTATTCGAACGACATCAGAAGAGTGTTCATAGCTTCCTCCATCAGTTCTGCAAAAATGGAGATACCGCGACGATAGCATGGAGAGAATATGGCAAGTATGCTGTGACGCAATTTCAACAGAAAGAGGAGCATGTCGGTGAAGGAGCAGGAAGATTCACGGCTGTGCTTAATAAGCTCGTCAACGAGTTGGACGAAGAGGACAGGAAAGTGGTGGTCGAGCAGATGGAGGAGTATGAGGCATATCTGCAAAAGTTAAGCCAAAAGACAAATAAAAGGATGGCGTCTATTGTTTCTTTGAGCGATTCCATAGAAGAACGCAAACCATTGAAGAAAGGCCCTGGAAACTTCTTATTCAAATGGCAAGAGTTGCTGGATTCAACAGAAATTACGCCAAGCGAGGCTACTGGGGGCAAAGTAAGGACTGGGAAGGATATAAATGCTAGAGCGAGGGGCATTTCTATTCGAAATGGAGAAGATAAAGCGGCACTACCCAATGGAGGAAGCGAGGCTACAAAGGAAAATGAGAATGAGGTCATAAATGGGACAGTGGATGAGGAGTTGAACGGAAAGGTAGCTGAGGCGAAGAATCTAGTAGAAATATTAGACGTCCCAGACGTGAACCGGACAGTGGAATTGCTGCTCCCGAGATTTAAAGAGGTGTTGGCATGTAGGGAGTATTAGCATTTTGTGGTTTCTTATGTTGGGTACGATACTAGCGAATATAGCGAAGCGCTTTAGATGTATAATATAGTCTGGATTTGGTCATTGGGATGAATATACATCTGTTTTTGCGTCTTGATACATTTAGGAAACTGGTAGAAGTAACTTCTAGAGCTTTTGCCGGCTTTGTCTCACTTCTAGCTAGAAGCGTCTTTCTGTTAAATAAATATAAATATCATGTCTAGCCATTCCAACTAATAATACAGGACAGAAGCGAGTGAACATTCCATTAAACACCTGAAAATGATAACGCTTTTAAAAGCAAACAGTTCCATCCGAGGAAAGAACACCAACACTTCTAAGTATAAAATATATCTTCCGCACCGATACATGAAACATCAGAAAACCCATGTATCTATTGGGAATAATGGCACGGATAGCTCCTCGTTTTACCAGCCATTAAAATAAATTTCAAACCCGAGGTCTAAATGACAGCATTGATTGAAACGTTTTAAATAATAAAACCATTCAGTGTGCGACCTGCTGTTGTCCTTGCGGTGCAGCATTCTCCGTCCGGGGCTCAAACAATCGTCTCCAGAACTCTGGGGGATCCAACGGTCTCGAACCGTTCTGTGTGGCTGGGTAGATATCCATGAAGAAAAAGTAGACTATGAAGCCAAGAGTTAGCGTTGGGGAATATCCTGTAAGGGTACTACTTGAGCTTAAATAAACGTACTGTGTCCAACGGCGATACCCAGCATGTCATCCTTTGGCACGTGGCCATTCAGCAACAAGCTGAAGAGCAAAAGAACCCACGGCAGGAATGGGGCGTTGAAAACGAACAGACCTAGGAAGGACAGTCTGACGCTTGGGTTCCGTCTTGACCAGATGTATACCATGGAAAATGCGAGTGGCGAGCCCAGGAACGGCATTGAGACGAAAGTTGCGGAACAAAACTATCCCCATATCATATGTGAGCATATACTTAAAAAAATAAGACTTTTGTAAATTGCAAACGAGACGGTAACATCATACCAACAAACATGTCGCACTGTATAATATCAGCCAGGCAAAATCCGCCGTCTTCCCCCTGTAATAACTCTCCTCCAGCATACGACTGTACCGCGCCATGAAGAACATGTGGAATAAAAAGTCGAAGCTTAGCGGTCCGAAGTATAGAAAAGTAGTGATAAGCCGCCAGTACTGGCGTTTCGAGAAGACGGCTTGTAGGGAGAAGAAGAGCTGGAAGGGGGAGACGAGATGGCATTGACAGGCGATGGCCGTGAGGACAGCTGCAGAGGTCCACCAGCGAGTGCACACGGGCACTTCGTAGAACCAGTTTTCAATGGGTACGGCGGCCATGATTGCAGGCGGTTTTGTGTCGAAGAGGTTGCGAGTTTGGGGAACAGTAATCGATATGGGGTTATAGATGGCACCCGGCCGAGCTCGTCGTGGAATCCAAGTCGCAGGTGATATACAGCGTACAGTAACGATGGAAGAGGGAGAGATGAGTCCCGTGAGGAAGAAGTCCGATGGCGGCGGGCGGATGGGGTTTTGGCGCCGATATCAGCCTTATATTGGCTTTTGGCTTTGTAACCCGCCCAACTCAAAACGTGGCATGTTGTCGCCAACACAAACGCCGCGAACATTACCACATCCCTCGGAAATTTACTATGCGCAGATGCATATATACAGTTGTTCTCTAGAAGATATACTTTCGAAGAGCCTGGGTTGATCGGAAAAACTTGGATTGAGATTGGCCAAGTTGACCGAGATAAAGGGACTTGTTCTCTTAGTTGTAACATTAAATTTAATAGGTTGAGCACCGGTATATCGGAATCAAATTGCAAGTGCACCCAGGCCACTTGTCTCATGAATCGGACGCCGGTCTTTCATGTACTGGTCCCACCCCCCTCCACTTCCATAACTTGCCCGCCATCCGATAGTCCTTCTTCCCGTATTACTTTGATCTAGCGACCGTCTCATTGTGCGGTGTTCGAGTTTGCACGGACACTAGGATCACTAGACTCTAGTTTCAAATTGTCGGAGTCCACTTGTGCTATTGGGATGGGCCTTTTTCTCCGATTTAAACTTTGAACTTGTCCCCGGGAGGCCTATGCCTCCCTCTCTATCTATATTCGTTTGAACTGGATCTTCAACTGCAGGTTGAGAATTCACATGACTAATTTGCGAGGAGTCTTGGTATTTGTGGGCAGCTTTCTGTCCCGCAACTACGAGACGAACTCTAATAGCCGCTCCCGTGTATCCCCTCCATTTAAATACGTATTCAACTATTCATATATCGGCCTAGTTGTCAAGCCAGCCGTCGGTCCTGCTATCATTCTAGGTCCGTCGGCGTTAATATGAGGTTCTAAGCTAGCCTGAAGAGGCTACTGGAGCCCAGTGCCGGGATCGCGGACTGCTTCTTTGCTAAGATGCTAAGATAGTTGGATGCACTCATAGTAAACCTTTCCCGTCCCAGTCCCTGTACCGGACACTGTCATTCCCTGGCTGATAGAAGGTTTAACCGGTGTCTGGAAGAAGAATAAAGACGGATGAGCCTCATCAATTACTGTGACGCCTTATGATTCCAGAAAGCGTTGGGCCTAGAGCTCAGGTTTGGATTGGAGAAGATAGATTGAGCTATCAACCCCACCTCTCGGGGTAAGATAGCACTCGATGAGATCTCTGAGATAGATATACCCAAGATGTTCATCACCGGTTACACCAAGCGCTCCTTGTTTGGTGTTCGGCGGTAACGTCGATCGATTTATAAGAGTTATTGTAGAACACTATACTCTTAAAGTGGCGGCTGCCCCCGGCTTGTTCACTATTTCAAGCCATTCGAAGTTTCCATGAATGTACTGCTCCGCATCTGTTAGCATTCGTCGAGGGCATGTTGAAGAAGGTCGTTGAATTTCCATTCAATGGGGAACATCCTGACCTAGTCTCTACGATGCTCGCGAGTTAGCATGACACGATATACCGATGCCCATGATGCTAACGAAATGCATGAGAGGCAGGCCCCTGGTGAACGTAAGGGGATATATATTTCAAATTACTTAAAATTATCAGAACCGACAGGAATCTATCCGCTATCAGTCCGATCTTCCCTGTATAGCTATGGCCTGTGGTATTCAAGGACACGATATTGACATGGTTCGTTATCGTTTGCAAATTTGCCGATAGTGACCTAAAGGTATAGGTTAAAAATATCAGCTCGTAACTTGCGAGATTAGTTAGCGCCGTGAGAGTAATCCCGCGACTATGCGCAGTATATAAGCCTGGAACAGGACTGGCGCCTGGTTTACGAGACAAGCAATATATAAATAACAGACTTAATTAACTAACCTTCATATCCACACTCAGCGAAAATGTTAAAAGGAGCGGCCATAAATCCCATCGACCACCAAGCGAAACAGCAGCAATCACATGGGCAATTACTTACTAACTATCTAAAACCCGCTTCCGCAACTGCTGTCTCGCAAAAGTGCGAATAGTGTTGATTCCGTTGTAACCCCCTAAAACAACCCAAATCGAGCAAACTAGCCGGCAAAATCCAAAAAGAGGAAACGACCCACAAGCAACTTCAAAAGAAAAGTCAAAAAAAGGGCAAAAAGAAATGCTCCCATTCGGATTTGAACCGAAGACCTCGACATATCGCCAATTCTCGAGAGAAGCTGGTGGTACTAGTGTCGCGCTCTACCAACTGAGCTATAGGAGCTTCTTGTTGAAGACAGGTTCTGTGTTTACACATTATGATCCCACTGTAGAATACCCTCCGATATTTGCCTGGCTTGGACTAATGTTCTCATAACGACTAAACTGATCAATACAATGGTCCAGCCATCAAATTAACCTGTAACCATTGCGGCTCTCGCTATTCATTTGCCCTGGTAACAGCATAGAGCACTTTTGAGACAACGCTTAACCAACTCGGTCTTTATCACCAAATTGATATGTTAATTCGTCTGACGAATGAATGACTACTGGGAAAGACCATGTTAGTTTTGCGTGAACCGCTTAAAAAACCACTTATCTTTGGACTATATATGATTATTAATATTCCGAATGGAGTATTAAAAGATTTGTGATTATTCAGATGTAAAATCATATAAAACATGCAGTAAATATACACTTGATAATATCCCATAACGCTAATCCACAATGAATGCAAGATGTTCCAACTCCGAGGCCATAAACCTTTAAAAATGCGGAAAGAAATTTGTCCAGTTCGGTTCATCGTAGACTCCCCGCGGCACATCTCTCAAACTCACAAATGCCTCCACAACCAAATACACCCTCGCGCACGCAAAACACATTATCACAAGGCCACCCCCAATACTCGTTACCACCTGCCAGAAATAAGCCGTATTAGTTTGCGCCATGTGTGAGCGCTTATAAAATTCCCAAGAAGAGGTGGTCAATGTATTGATCCACCGGTCAAATGACGAGGACTTTTGTTTTGCAAAAAATAAGACGAATGATAAAACGCCCGTGCAGGAGATGAAAATCGCGCTGATGAGCCAAGCGGTGCGTTCAAACTTTGTAGGGAAATGTTCCCTCCATGCAGCAATGTGGAGGCTACCGTAAGCTGCAGCTGTGAACGCTAATATAGATTTTAGGTGATCGCGATGGACATTTACATGCCCGAGATATGAGAGACCGACGAAGTTTTTGATGTAATGATCGAGATAGTATGTCTCGCCGAGAAATACGCCGAGGGAAGAGGTGGTAAAATAGTAGTTTATATAACATTCCCGTTCCTGGCAGGACTCCCAAAGTTGCTGGGCTGCAGGGCCAGCAAGACGCCAGCGCTCAATCTCGAAAGATGTGACCAGAGGCTGATGTTTATGATCGATATCGCTTTGAGCCCAGCGGCAGTATTTAGGTGCATGTTGTAAGATTGTATCTGGTGTTTGCATTTCCATGAAGACACGGTGCTCTGGCGAGACGTCGCAGTGCTTTTCTTCCATCTTGTAGTCAAAGCGGGTGGCCGAGCGGGCAATCCCACGCTTTGCCGGTGCGACTCCGATGACTATTTGGGTATTAGACAATGTAAACCACCATAGATATTAAGTAATAAGAGACTTACAGGCTTTTGGGTCCTCCCTCGCCTTCGAACCTACAGAAAAGTTGGTATACTGCGGCAACTCGGGCGATTGCATTGAACCCTTCCTATCCACTGCTCGCAACCTTCGAGGATCTTTATAGGCCATACACCTAATCTCAGAGACACCCTTGCTTTCACTGATCGGCGAGCACATGTACATTAGAGAAATAACGGGCTCCAGCACTTGCTCGTACGGCATGACTTGCGGGTGGTCTAGTTCTAAAGGCTTGTTCCACCACAAGAGGTAAAGCGTCAAGGCGCAGATGACATGTCCAATTGTGTTGACTTCCAACAACGAGACGGGCATATGTGCCGCGAGCCGTGAAATCGCCTGGACGATGATGTAAAAGGCTTGTATGCATACTAGGGACTTGGCAAGCCAGTCGCCCTTGCTCTTATCGCGAATTTCTTTGTCGTCCGTTTCAGGGAGTAAATTCAGGAAGGAAAGAAGCCGCACGCCTTCAGCTGACAGCGTGATTCGGGGTGCGTTATTGAAGGTGCTTGCTCGGGTCTGGACTGCAATCCCACCCATCGTAGCGAAGAAACATTGCATCATAGTCCAGGTAGGCTCAGGTGGTGGGTTTGCCATGTCAAGCTGCTCAAAATGTATATTAATATTTATTGCAGAAAAAAGGGGTCTATAGGTTCCGCATTCCATCCCATGCTTACCATCTGCTCGCGGTGTTTGGCATCTTTCTGGATTTCCTTAAACAACCATCGCGCGGTAAGATATTGCGCACTGGCTGTAGCTACCAGCAGTTCCGGCGCGAACAATCCAAAAACCACCCATTTCGCTCTCGTATAAATCGCCCGTTTCACCGATGTTCCCTGCGGTGGAACGTTCAGATGCAGAGCGGACCACACGCAAAGCGTCAAGGTGATCACACAACTGCTAACCAGACTAAACGTGCCTCTACCGTTCGGATCGCCAACCCAGCCTACAGTATCCGAGATATTGCTAGCGTCGATTGTTATGGATTGATCCGATATTCCTGCAGGAGGCGGGGTATCAACTGGAGCGGCGATTGCGCGGTTGAGGGTGTAAAAAATGGCAAATGCCAGGATCATCTTTCGTCCAAGGCTGATAGGTCCAGCGGGACGGTGGAGCAAAAACGCATAATGTGGACCACCGTGCCGTTTGGGTGCCTGTCGGTGGTTACTTTTAGCTGCGATAGATAGTGCGTCGGGGTTTGCGAGAAGAAGTTGAAGGCGATCCGATATATTTATTGATCCGATATAGATACTAGCGAGTGGAAGCACGAGAGGCCGGCATCGAGAGGATCGGTACGCATCTTTAGTACCACGGCTGAATGTTTTTCAAGAGATTGCGAGAGATGTCCGATGCTGACATTGTCTTTTTAAAGATGCGGGTTTCAGCTGGGTTGGCTGGGCAGTGGCGACCCTGTTCTTGCCCCTGGTTGATGCTAACCACAACCAGGCCCGCAGCATGCTCAAACGGGAAAGATTCCTTCCCTGCGAATCGATTTTTGGAGAAATCGCATCCTCTGTTGGCCAATTGGCTGATACTAGCGATCGATTAGTCGTCCGAAGTCTCTTTCTTATGAGGGCCGGCGCCATACTTACCTTGGTATGCATTGTTGTCTACTGAGGTGGTTTGGTGGGGGTAGGTGCGCACCTGACCATTGCCCGTTATAAGGTATGCAATCCGCCTCTTTCCTCCCAACCATCAGCAACCTCCTCCTCCCTCCATCATGCGGCCATGATGGCCCCAAATATTAACATCCCACTTCCCTCTCCGAGCTCTAGACGACTTTCCGACGCCCCGATCCACCAGTCTCGGAATGTCTCCTGGTACCATTTGATATCTGTCGCCTTTCGCGATACACTTACCGAGCGCCTCTCGCGTGCACAAACGACAATTGCCACAGACGACGCCCACGTTAAGACCCGATGGACCCAACTCTGCAAGGACAATTCCATATCAACGGCTCCACTGGGAATAAATAATGAAGCCTTTATTATCACAGCTGATGGACCAATACTCGATAATGCAGGAAATATACTCGGTAATGGTACGAGTAGCCTTGGAGAGGGACAAGCCGCAGCTAGCCCTATAATACCCCCCGGATCTATACCGGCTCCGATTAGACGACGAGGTCGGCCCCGAAAGAGCCTACCACCTGCCCCACCTGCAATCGCGGCTGCGAAACGGAATCTGAATAAGATCTCTGAGATCTCCGATAAAGAATGGGGAGTACAGCTTTCAGCATCCACGACCAACATACCACCAGCTAGAAGACCCAGGCGGTCTTTAAAACGGAAATCAGAGGGCTCTGCTCCCAATGAGACTGTCGAGGCTCCCTCGATAGACAATCCGCAACCCGAAGAAGCATCACAAGCTCCTATCCTGCCAGACTCCGAACAAATATTAGAAAAGGATTCCGAACCTCCCCGAAAACTCCGAAAAGCTACCATAACGACCCGAATACCTGCGGGAAAAATCATACTCTACTTTACCGTCCTCCCAAAACCAAAACCTCCCACGTCATCTAGGCCAGCTACAAATCCATTCTTCTCCTTCCGCTTTTCTTCATATATACCTCACAAACGTACACTGCCATCCGATAAACTCGTCATGCTTTGCATGAGGGCTCGAGTACGGCTTCAGGGTCGACTTAAGGATAAATCGAGTACGGTATCCGCATCCCAAAGACAGGTGATAATACCAACAAGCCCGTACTTAGCCAGGAACAGAAGATTGGTGGATAAGAAATTAGCAAACAAAAGGATGAAACAACATCAAAAGAATAGTTTGATAGATGCAGACGGTGGCAATTCCTTTACCGAGAAGACTAGCGGTGCGCAGTCCAGCACCGAAGCTGGAGATGATCAAGATGAAAACGATGAACCCGCGCCTGTGATACGGAGGCGTGGTAGGAAGAGGAAGAGGAAGACCGTTTGATAAAGTAGAAGGCATCTCAATAGTACGACATGACGAATACTAAAGCTAGACTTTCAGTGCACACCTTTAACGAATTTTACATATTATTTCTATTTCTACCAGTAGCTAGGACACTGGATCGGGGCGTTCTCGATGCGGTTTATTTCCTATTTCATATTCACCACGGATTTTCAAAACTCTTTTATATCATTATCCTTACTATTTGTATACCCCACCACGCCCAGCATTTTAGATTTTGAAGAAAGGGGGATGCATATCTATGCTTTTACGAGACCTCTGCGAGGCAACTTATTCTTTTGGATATACGATCTTGATACATCATTTCGCATTAATTAATCAGATCCTTGATTTTTCTCATCTCCAATTACTCCATAAAGGATTATATACAAAAAGACGGCAATGCGACTTTCCTTGGTTTTTCTGTGATTAAGTTTTTTCTGGCAATAATACGCCATATTTAGTAGAGAGAAAAAACAAGCGCTTGCGAGGGGAGGGAATAAAAAAGAATATACACCGAAAAACGTTAACGTTACCTCCAAAACTCCTTCAGGTCGAGGGCCTGGGGGAGATTAGAGTAGAAATGAAAGAGAACCCGACGCCGTGTATACTATTAGTTGTTATTTACCTCAACTGGGTATTTTTAAAAAAAAAAGCTGCCTTCCTCCAATCCCCGCCGTCCATTATGTATTATTTTTCTCCCTCTCTCGTCTACCTAGGAGCCCAGGTAGCCAACAAAGAAGTGTATCATTAGTCTTCGTCAATATTAAATATTCACCGCCATTTTCGGTTCTTTGTGTCATTTTCCAAATTTACTTTCTCTTCCTCAGCTCAGATTCGTCGTTGCCGCCATACTCTCTGAAAGTATCATCACCCTCAACCTCCTTGACCATCTGCTCCATTTCTTTGACCTGTCTTTCCAACTCGGCTTTACCCATCTTGGTCTCCTTGTAGAAAAGCTCCAAGTTTGGTGCTCTATAAGAACCACCTAGTCGGTCCCACAGAGTGGTGAACTGGCCGTAGTTATAGTTGAAATACAAGTGATGCATGGTGTGGCATGCAGCGCCGTTGATAATTGGGGAATTGGCAACGTATTCACCGTCGTCTAGAAACGCCATATTAGCATACAAAAACAGGAATGTTTTCAGAAAAGAGATAAAAGTAACTTACGAATCATGACAGTCCAGATATTGACAAACAAGAAAAGTCCGACATAGGCAAACTTCCACAGTGGGAAGATCAATGGGAAGATATGATACGGCAAGCTCTGTGCCCATCCGTCAACGGGGTGGAAAGCGTGGCTTGCATATGGCGATGGCATGATCCACTTGTGATGAGCCTTATGCAGGTACCGATAAATTGCAGGGTGATGCAATCCACGGTGAATCAGGTAAATCAATGCATCGGTGAAGACGATGAACAGAGGGAATTGGAAGTAACTGTAGAATTTTCCGTAGTCATTCGCGTTGTCGAAGAGGAGAGTGTAACCGCGGACTTCCGCGAGGAAGAAAGGAGCGGTGAGGAGCGACATTCCGGGGTGGGATTTGAGGGAAACCCATATCTCCTGGCGAATTTGATTTTTCAGGAATTTAGGGTGTTTGAAGGTGTCTTTGTCAAAGACAAAGACGTAGGAGAGAGTCGAAGAAACAAAATATAGGAGACAGCCGAAAACCCTATTTTGAGGGAAATGTTAGCTTAAAAAACCAAACTTTTTTGGTTGAATCGTGGAAACTAGGGCGTACCAGGTAATGAGGAAAAGAGAGAAAAACTGGCGGAAGGGATCATCGCGAGTGAGCATGGAGAGTTCAGCGTATTTTCCGGGTAGGAGGCCGACCAGTTGTTCTAACTGGATGGCGCTGGTGAAAGAGTGGCCGTCAATGCTAGGAGATATTCTCGAGCTATTGGCATTGCTGTCGGTCTGGTTGGAATAGACGAAAACGTCGGGAGAAGATGATAATTTGCTGGTCGGAAGGACCGTTGCATAGAAGCGATCTAGGAAAAGGGTGTCGCAGAGGGATAGGACGATATCCATTGCGAGGGATAGAGCCGGATTCGCCGCTCAACGAGTTTACGCGGGTGGATGTATTTTTGCCGAATATGAAATAAAATGAAAGCTGAAAGGTCGGAATATTCAATTGACTGTTGGAAAGACGAGGAGACGGAGAGAAAATGTTAGATTGATCGTTTAACAATAATAATAAGAGAGACAGCTGGAGAAAGGGCGCAGGAGCAAGAATCAGCTGCCTGTTTGAATTCTGTTGGGTCCGCTGGGGGGGAGACAGGGAGCAGCCGTCTTTGATTTCTAACAACAGACCCGCCAGTTGACCGTGCATTGACGACCCGCCAAAGAATACTGGACCGCCGGACGTGCGAGATGTCTTTTGGACCGCGCAATGGAGAGCGGACTTACACTGAGAAATAAATAATTCGAGCCGGCGAGCGTGGTTGGGGTTTTAAAATGAAGCCAAAGGTCGTGGGCGCGTGTGTTGCTGCGTTGCCGTTGTCGTTACCAATCGCAGATCAGACCGTCTAGCAGAATGAGGGTAACCAACTCGTCCGACCCTCAATATACGTATAATGTATATGTATATGTGTAGAGAGTATGCGACATGTACAGAGAGACCGTACAATTAGCTACCAGGACTATAAAAAGAGAGGAGGAGCAAAGAAAAAGGCCAGAGAGGGGAGCGGCCGCCAATGGGAAGATATAACGGGTATACTGCTCTGCGATCAGAAGCCCGGGCTCTCGCCTTCCCACAATCCGAACAAATTTTCTCTCGTTCCGCGCCCCTGGCAATTCGCATGCACTGGAACGAGCTCGCAGGGACCCGACAAGATTTCGAAATTGGCTTCTGCGACATCCGGCTAGCGTGGATGGTTTTGCTTGTTCCATTGGGTCGCTGATAAGATCATCATGGCCTCACTATCATCCCTTTTCTCCTTTTCAGCCGGGCCCAAATCTGATAACACCGGCCATCACGGCCGCCGCCTGTCCCGACGTGACGTTTTTTATATTGCATTACCAAGCTTGATTGGTGGTGGAGGTATGTCTTCCGATTAGCCGTAGCCGACAACCTACTATGTACGCACAACACCCATCCTTGTTGGACTTTCTCCATCAACTGATTCATATTAGCCCCCGGACAAGCTTGGACAAGACCGTGCTGAAAGCTAGCCCTCGTTAATAAAACTGCAAGGCTGTATACTATATCAAGCATACTCTATAGTTATATACTATTCTGTTTTTTATTATATTGTGATAATGTCCGACCTCACATCACCTGATATCTCTATCTCTGACCTCACGTACACCTACCCCAACGGCAAGAAGGGTCTCTCAAATGTCTCCTTTACCGTTCCCTCAGCTTCACGCACCCTTCTCATCGGCTCTAACGGGGCCGGCAAGTCCACTCTCCTCAGACTGATCGCAGGTTCGTGCCATATAGCCTCCAATTACCTTTTAGTCTCCCATGCTCTTATATTGTTGAAATGGTGATACTTGAACAAATTGTTGACCTTTTCTCTCTTTGTCCCTCACTTCATAGGCAAAACGCTTTCAAAAGAGGGCACCATCCTTGTAGGCGGCGTAGACCCTTTCAAACATGGTATCGAAGGTGTCACCTATCTCGGTGTTGGTCCGTTCTCCTCAAACTCATCACATATACATAACCAATACCGTTAATTAACAACACTCCTCTTGCAGAATGGGTCCTGAACCCAATCGTTCGTACCGATATCTCCGTCACCGAACTCCTCCACTCCGTCGGTGGCTCCTACTATACCGATCGTCGTGATGAGCTGATCGCTATTCTCGACATCGATGTCGATTGGCGTATGCACGCCGTGTCCGACGGCGAACGTCGTAGGGTTCAGTTGGCGATGGGTCTCATAAGGCCCTGGTCGATCCTTCTACTTGATGAAGTCACAGTCGACCTGGACTGTTTGGCAAGGTGGAGGTTTTTGGACTGGCTGAAGCAGGAGACTGAGAAGAGGAAGTGCACTATCGTAAGTTTTTATTTTATTTTATTTTATTGGCTGTACCCCAATACAGCTCCCATTTGCTAACCTATTACAAGCTCTACGCAACCCACATTACCGACGGCCTGGCGAACTGGCCGACCCATCTGGTCCGTATGACGCTCGGCGAATCCCGTAAACACGGCCCTATCGCAGAGTTCTTCCCTCCTGAATCGAAAGGCGAAACAGCACATGTGGAAGATGCAGTCATTGGACGGAATTCTTCCTTGCTAGAGCTAGTCATGCGCTGGCAAGGAGAAGATCTCATTGAACGAGGTCCAAGACCCTCTGCGAAGAAGCTAGCACAATCCAACTAACTGCACTACGTCTAAGATTGCTGCCGCGAGTGATCAAAGCAAGCTTGATATCACACCATTATCAGCAGACTCAATTTTTTGTCTCTTTAGCGACTTCAACGTCCAACTTGCGTTCTATGTACAATTTTGCTTTTGTATAAATATCTCAACGATACCCCTGACCTTTCTATATTTTCAAGTCATATATCCGAACTGAGGAATCCTCACTCGAAATTGCAATGTCGAATATACTTGTATCTTCTTCCACCGTTGGTCTCCATGATATTTGTGTGATTGCTTTACCCGGTACCGCATACCCATCCACATCGAGGTATCTTTCCCAGCCTTCAATACCCGCTCCTTCCCTTAACTTGGCCCGATAAACTCCCCAAGATCCACTCTCCAATCCAACCGCCATCAGGACGAACTTTGCATCCCCTATGTTGACAGGGTTGTCCAAAATATCAATTGCCGTAATTGGTTCCTCAAACTTCACAGTCTCGGTGCATCCCCATTCCTTTCTATCCTCGCCTAACCCCCATACCTTCACCGTTTTATCTCTTGCCGCAGTTACAAATACCCTCCCGATACTAACCGGGGCCCATTTCCCATCGAAAATCACCCTCGTCTGTGCCTTTGCCATTACTTGCTTGATCTGATATGGACTTTCCAAATCTTTCCCGACATCACCACTCCTCTCAAACACAGTCCACTGCCGATCTCGACCCACGCTCAACATGTACAAATCGTCGCTTGAAAATGCAATTCTGTTCACCGTCAGAGAATGTGCTTCTAACGCAGGCTTCAATTGTCTCCAAGTCTTCGTCTCAAACAAACGTATTACCGCATGGGTAGTTGATGAAGCCTTACACGCCGTAGCAATGAAATCTCCCCGGTTCGCGCATCCAATAGTAGAGATCTCGTACCCGTGACCGTACAACTTTTCTTCCTCCGGCCACAAGGTGTGTCGTGCCAACGAGTCCTCGAAAGGCGGGTAACTCGATTGCGATCCATCATCAGTTAGTGTTTCATTCGCCGCCTCTCCACTGACACCATCGTTCGGTTCGTCAGCAGCGGTTACTGCCTTGTTGGATAATCCGAGAACAGGTTGACTGGCAACATCAGGTAGAGCGTCGATATCAGCCTCCTTAATATCACACATTTCCTCAAGAATCTTCGCTATTCCCCTCGGCTCTCCAAACACCCTCATCAGCTTCTCCTCTGCGCCGCTAACGAACTTTGTGGAGGTAAGGGATACGATCGAATTGATGTCATATCCGTGAATCTGTGGTCGGGAGAATTCGAACCAAGACCTGTGTCTTGAGGACTTCCATCTCGCGTAGAGTCTCGTCGACTGATCCAAGCTATACATATATGCTCATGGTCAGAAGATCCAACTTTGCCAAATAAAACAAAAGTACCCCCAGTAAGTCTCAGAGATGTATCTCACCTAGTCGATAGCAAATATCTCCCGTTCTTCTCCCACGCGATTCCCATAGCATCTCTTACATGCCCTGTAACCGCATCTCTCTGGGCCCAATCGCCCTCCCCATCGCCAACAGCCCACCGCCTCCAACTCCCAGATTTTCCAAACGAAACCACCTGCTTCCCATCCGGTGCCCAAAGTCCCGTCCAGAACCCCCCTGTACTCCCTGTTGCAGTGCTCGAGCCCTTCATCCCACTCGCCTCCCCGAGTCTCGACACACAGACCCAAATCCCACTTGTCGCATCAGCCTCCCATATTGATAACGAATTATCAGCCGACGAACTCAACAGACACGTCCTACCGTCTTGATATCTCTTCCAAGATACATTATACACCCAGTCTTCATGGCCAACCAGTAGGGCCTCAAACGTAACCGAGTACTTCTCTCCTGCCGTCTCAAATCTGTGCGCTTTATTCGACAACGCCTGGCCCATTATCACCAGATTCGAGCCCGCCGACTGCGCGGGCAATGATGCGCCGTGGTGAACCCGCCAGAGCCGAATATACCGGTCCTGGCTTCCGCTAGCGAGGAGAAGATCGGCGGGACTCTCTGGTGTAGTGGTAGTAGTATTGGCAGAGGAAACTGGCGTGTCCCGGACAAAACATAGAGATCTAACCCAGTTTTCGTGTCCCGTGAGCGTAGCAGCAAATTTGAAGCCACCATCGTTGATATTCCCGCTTGTTATCCCGCTTCCGACATATATCTGTATTGCGGACGACGAGCCAGCAACAGCTAGAATCCAGATATCGTTCGTAACGGAGAGCCGTGCCAGGGCGATGCTAAGCGCAAAGTACTTTGGCTTTGTGGTGATGGTTTGTATACAGCTTAACACACTGTCATTACTGCTACCGCCGCTACCACCATCCTCGGCGGCAGCAGAGGAGTCCAGCGACATTTGTAGTTTCCAGATCTTGACCGTGCCATCTGCCGAAGCTGAAGCTATAATTGTGCCATCTTCAGGATTGGTACTCGTGTCTTCGGGCTTGCTGATCCGCCTCTCGACTGCAATATCCACAACAGACCCTTCGTGGCCGTGTCCGAACGCTATAGTTTCGTATCGTGGTTCTTCGTCGTCGTCGTCCGCGCGGCGAGAAGCATTGAGCTTCCAAACTCTCAAGTTCTTATCCACACTGCCTGATACCAGAACGCTAGTATCATCTTTATCCTCGACGAAACGGACAGCGTTGACTTTGTCAGTATGCCCTTTTAGAGTAGCGATTATACCTGAGCGGGAGGTAGGTGTCTATGGGTATGATTTGATATTAGAAAGTTTTTTCCGGATTTTGAATGTGTGCAGTATCTTAAAAAAAAAATTATCTTATGATATAAATTATTATGGACCACAAATTAAACGTACCTCTTCGGGCCGCCAGAGGGCAATCGCATTCCCGGCACCATAAGCGATCAAGCCTGAGTTTATGTCCCAATCCGAGGCATTAGGGATTCTGTTTGCACCGATGGCGATGAAACGCTGCGTTATCCGGCCTCTCGTGTCTGCCATTACGGTTTTTTTTGTGGTATATGTATCCTTCTTTTCCAGCAGGATTGCTCGATCTGGTGTAGTCTACTGGAGTCATAAATTTTTCGTTTGTGGTGGAAGGAGAATCTACAACACATACAAAATCTGTGCAGATAAAGCAAGTCCGAGCGAATGCTAGGAGGATCGATACAAAAGAGTGAGTTTATTGTTTGCATGTTGTATTTCTTCTACATATCTCGGAATAAGAAATCTAAAGCACCAACGGTTCGTGGACGCAGTTCAAAAAGATACTGCACTTTAAGAAAGAAAGAAGGAGAAAAAAGGTTGACCCAAAACTCGTTACCATTCATCACCGCCCATGGGAAATATAACGCCGAAAAGGAAACTTCTCGCACAAATTGCAGTTTAAGAAAACACGGCTCTATATACTATACGAAACGATCCAAAGTACTACTTCTAAAGCGAATGGAGAAGTAGAAACGCAGTAAACTGTGATAACCCAAGAACACAAGGTTTTTAGATCCCTGAAAAGACCGGCGGGAAGCCAAAGGGTGTCACGGGGACATCCGCATGGATTCCTGGAGGAATCGGTATTCGTCTCGCGATATTGTTATAGCTCGCCGGAACGATCTATCAGATCCGAATCAGCAATCTGTATATATAAAACTAGTATATACCATTTCTAGCAATTGCGAAAGTTATAGACTCACCTCGACAATCTCGTCCCTCCCAAACTTCATAGACGGGATATCGGCCGTGGAGCAAGCCATCAAGTAAGCATATAACACTCTCAACACACTTTCATGTGCGATAATCAACAAATCGTTATGCTCTCTCTCCAACTCCAAAATTATCGGTTCCAATCGCACAGCCAAGTCGTGGTAGCTCTCCGATCGAGGATAACGATGATGATATGGATCTTTGTGATGTTTCTCTAATTCCTCGGGATAACGTCCACGGATTTCCTCCTCAGTCAAACCTTCCACGGCACCGGGATTAAGTTGTGATAGTTGCTGGCGTTGCCGAACCTTAATCCCCTTAGCAGCAAGTTGATCGGCTGTCTGGACGGTACGAATACGAGTAGAGGTCCACACAACTAAGGGACGGTCTTCTTTCGAACCACCACGGGCGACATGGGCGCGGAGTTCTTCGACACGGAACTTGGTTATTGTATCCGCAAGACGGCGAGCGTAGTCGAGGCCAGCATCGGAAAGGGGAGCATCGGCCTTGTAGGAATCTTGCATTGCTACACCGGACTAGAAATTGGACACGGATATTAGCGAAAAAATCCCATTTGCATAAGCGATTATATGAAATACCCTAGCAAAATATGTCCGCCTCGTTTTAATGTGCAAGTTCATGAGATAAAACACGATTCGATTGGGCAGGTATCCGAAACGGCAGTTATTCACAATTATTCTTTCGCCGGCGTTAATCATCTATATCGTTCGAGGTTCGAGATTAGTTTGGAAAAACGCAAGCGAGCTCAAAGGACCGGAATTGTACCTTAATATAGTCAAGTTCTGTTTCTTCCATCGTCTCGAAGTGTGGTATCTTGACGTTTATCCTGTGGAGATAATCTTTAACTGCATCTTCTGGCTTCCAACCAGCATACTGAAACAACTGTTAGTGTACTGCCTTAGGATCGATCGTTTAGTTGGTAGAGCGTACATCCGGGGAACTGATTTTGACGTTTCTGACATTCTCTTCTATGATTTTCATATCGTCGCATGTCGACTCAATGAATATTGGCTACGGTCATTAGTATCTAAAGCTTGAACTAAGAGTAGGCTACAGCAAACTTACATGGATATCGTTTTTTAAGAATTCTTTCGCCAACTGCCTTCTTCCAGCCGCTGTGGGATTTACTGCATCATACAGTGCGACCTGCCCGTTATGTTTATCGAAGAATTCATATATGTCCTGGCGACACTGTCGCAGTATAGCTTGGCGTAGTAAGACGGACTCCGGAGAAGCTATCGGTCGGAAATGAGTGAGTACCAAACTATCCAATCAGGGTTTCGCACCCAAAGCAGCCAGCATACCATTCACGAAGAAATAATCTGGTGGAACGTCCTGTCCTGGTGCACAATGCGCCCTCCTATAATCACCCAAATGAAATGCGTGTGTTGTGACACCGAGCCTAACAGAGAATTCAGTTACTATATGACACTGAACAGATGAATTGGGCAAGAGTGTTTACCATCGAAGATATCGGGTTAGAGCGACGGATAAATGACTGTTGATGCACGGATGTTTTAGTAAAGCATCAGCGGTCTCGAGTTAAAGTAGCAAAGGAGATCAGACATACGTCTTCCCGCGCGCCGGCAGCCCCACCGTGATTATCGCGATCTTTCCAGAGTGAAACAGTCGACCACTCTCTGTGGTGTATAGCTGGGCCGGGGCCATCTCGCCCTTGACAAAGGGCCATCTTTCGTGTACTTCAGACGCATTGAACATGGTTGATTTAGCTAGTGCCCTGTCTTCAAGTAAAGGAAAATAAGAGCTTCGGGCGGAAGCTGTTGTGGTAGTGGTGGTGGTAGTGCTCATAGGGAAGATGTGTTGATAGCAATGAATAACGGCAATGGATGAGTGGCTGAGAAAACTAGCTCTTTCTAGCTCTCGAAGTGAAAAGATATATTTTATATGTGCTTCGAGATTAGAGCGATAGGATGAGGTTAAGGAGCCCAGACTGAAGTCATTTTGCATGCAAGGTAGGTGTAACGGGCAGGGTATGTATACTTTTATATCAAGAAAGCTCGAGGTTGGGCACAGCAAGATAAGGTAGGAGGGTTATATAATGCATATGATAATGGCAGAGAGAAAGGGATGCAATTGTCAGCGATTGGCTTAGCTTACCTCCATCGACATCCACACTGGACTTTCTGCGCGTCCGATAAAGCACATCGGGAGGTGGGGTCCCCGGGGTTCTAATGATATCAGAGGGCAGTTTGTCAGAGATCCAATCCAGACCCAAACCCAAGCAGAAAATTTAAAATGTAACAACACCAGGTGCGAGATTAGAGAGAAAGGATTGGCCCGGCGACTTTCTCGAGTGTTTGGTCACAGCAGCGTCCGTTGCCGGTTCTATAAAAAACACCGAGATACTCGAAACCCGGGGAGTTTAGATTTCGTGTCCGCTTGCTTCAACTTACCGTTGGGTACCGTCCCTTGTCATTGTGTTGCTGTATTCACGGTCCACAGAAGGAAGGAACAAGCTCCCAAGCCCCTTGGAGAGGTTTGAGAAAAGCCTTTGGTGCAGTCCCACCGTCAAGGTAAGGACTTTTAGCTGTTGTTGGTCGTTTCTGTCGAGAGGACAGATAGTTGTGTCTTTGAAAGTTATCCTCAAAAGAATAATCGAGCTGAGAGAGCGAGAGAGGTACAGCCAATATAACTTTGGCAATTGCACAGCAAAAGCATAAAAATAGTCGCTTTGTGATAGATTGCGGCTGTCGGGACACCGAAAATTTCCGACGTCGCCGGGACCGTGCCGATTCCGGGAAACTTCACGTACGGCTGTACGGATGCGTGAGATAGAGGCTACTCGATAGATTCAGTGGGTGGCCGGGCCAGGTGAGCAAGCTCTAGTATTGCCAGCTGCCAGTCAATGCTAGTGGAAGGGGCAGTACTGTGTACGAGGGGAGCACCGTCAAAGCAGGACAGCACCGTCCTGAGTGGCCGTGTGGGTAGCCGGTAGCAGGTTTCTCTGATAGTAAGGCGAGAGCAATGGTGGTTGATAGAAGGCCAACCAATTCGTCATATGACACAGACAACCAGATAATTCTCCAGATTCGTGGGGGAAACCCAATTGCCAGCCAGGCGGAGGAAGCGTACGGACAAGCACGAGTGTGAGGGCGAGTGGAAGCGTGAGCAAATGTTCGGTGTGCGTGCGCGTGCGTGGGGGCTTGCTGGTTGCTGAGTAAGATCACACAAGACAGAGAGGGAGATCAAGATCTAATTGATCAGATAAGATAAAAGTCCTGGCATGAATAGCAAAAAGCAAAGCGCAGGTCTCTAGGGCAAAGGATCCGTGCCTCTGCAAAGGGTAGAGCCTTGATGCTTTTTGGCCAAATTCTGTCGCACGTGTCTGCTACCAAGATGTGCCGTCTTCTCTCCCTCGTCCGTACAAGCTCTCCAAAGGGCTTTTCCTAGCCTTAATTGAGCGCCTTTGCATTCCATCAAGGCTTTGGCTATAATCCCGCTGTATGCCAACAGCTGTTCCCAGGTAGTGGATGCTCTGTGTCCGCGTCCGTAACTTGCTTGTCATAGACACCAATACTCCAATATTTTTTTTTTCTAGTGAGGCTGATCGTACGGAGATATGCGTGTGCACACGACGCCTGATGGCATTAACCTTCTGGCATAGACTCAGGCTTGGCTTTCGCCGTTATTAGGCCGCGATGCCATACAATCGATATAATCTTCCTCGATCCGATATTTATCCTTTCTAAGACAGATGACAAAAGGCCCATCCTCTGGATCCTGACATGGACTAGACGTACGGCATACCTACATGCAGACAAAATGCCAGTTCCCACGCCGTGTTATCCAACCATAACCGTCGAGTTTGCAAGGACCCTTTGCCTTGGGGTCGAGCATCACAGCATCAAACATGCCAAGAATCAGTTGTCACCTTTGCTTCTTCTAATCCCTTCCAGTCCGTATATTTTGTTTTTCCTCCGCTTTTTGCTTCTTTTAGTGTACCGAAATGCATTGGTATCGGTAAGTGGGAGTGTACCAGCACGTAGCGAATTTGCCGTCGAGGTACCTGCCTGGCATTGATTGCTTGAGCGACACCCTTCCAGCTGGCGGAGGCTAGAGAAAATAATAATACGAAATAACAACTGGGGGACATGCTCTCTACCTGCGCACGCGTCGATGGATGAGTGCGCAACAATGTACTACGCAGGTATAATCGCGATATTGGATACCAACATCCGTTGAACAAGCCTCCTGTTTTGTGTTTCTTTTTCCTGGCTATTGGCAATCTGCTGGCGATGGAAGCGTAGGTGGGCGACCTCAATACACACAAGAAAACAAAAAAGTAGGTTATTTTGGGCCTACCCGTTCCATACATCTGTCTCGTTCAGATGTTAGTGTTTTGCTTTTCCTACCAAAGAATCGAGCCAAAACCTGTGATTATACCTAGCGCTGTAATAAGCCGCCGCGCGGGCTCAACAGTCAATGGACTGACCGACTGACTGCGTCGAAGTGACAGGATATCGTCCTTCCTCTTCCTGCAGTCTTGCAAGTTGGAGCCATCTTGCTTTGGAGGAGCGAAAGCCTCAACCTTCTTGGTCCCCACCTTTTGTTATTTACTTTTTTTCTCGCTTCCCTTGCTCGGAATAAGGTGATTCGCCCGGGTCTCCTCGAACGAACGCAGATTGGCCTTGCACTTACTCGCCTTTTCTTTTGGTGGATCCGTTGCAATTCTTCCAGAGGCTGTCGTCTGGGGACAGGCTGGGTATTTTTGCTTGTCGTTTTATTTTTTATTTTTCTTCTTTTCCTCCCTCCGCTGCCATTTATTTCATATAATTTTGCTTTCTTTTCCTGCCTGCCATCTATCTTCCTTTCTTCTTCCTCGAATTCCCTCTGGTTCTTCTCCCTCTCCTGCCCCTTCCCCTCTCTCCCGCCCATTCCTCGTGCAGAACTCTTATTTCAACCTCTTCCGTTCAACCCCCTCGGAAACCCCTTCTCCTCCGTCTGTTCCCATCGTCGACATTCCCATTACATATCCTCCTCCTCCCGTCGCGAAAGAATCGCGTTAGCAAGCCAGGTCACGTCATCACGAACCCGTTCCATTTGCATTTGTCGTATTCCCTGGTCGTCTGGGCTCAGCTGTCTCCAATCGAAAGTCGCGGTCGACAAGTACGCAGCCTTACCCGCCAAACACACAGCACATCGCCTCACCCGGCGCCTTGCCTTTTGTGTTGTGCCTGAGTCCTCCATCGATACAGTGTTTTTTTTTGAGATCTGACCGGTTACATCTCGCGTGGGCCAACCCTCCGCCTATCAATCCGCATCGACGAGCGTCGTCTTCTGTGTCCCCGCCATCTGGTAGGAACTCGATCGCAAAGCTCACGCTGGTTCCTCCGTTCGCTGGTTCGCACGACTCTTTCGCCTCCCAATCTTAGGGACCCATATTCTTTCTGGTAAGTGTATCATTTGTGATAAGACTTTGGAGCAATTCTAGCGTCAACTTTTGTCTTCCCCGTTGCCAAGTTCATGTTCTGCGATAACTCCCGTGGAGGAGGATATCGGCTTTTGGTGGTGGCGGCGGTAGTGATGAATGGTCTTGTTGTAGACAGTTGGGACCACGGCGGGTTATCGCATCCGCCTTGCCGGCAACGACGCAAGCGTGCCGTTTTAACTCATGTCGTAGCCATCGATACGTTCACTGTTATATCACCTCCCCGCGTTCTACCACGGAACGCCCCGAAGAGCATCATAATTGAAATGCAAACACTTCGGGAACTATTTCTAACCAGATCCAGTAGTAGTCCATACCGCACTATCGACACATCCAATCTATCGACCTTGCGCCGTACCCTCCCGTGAAGAAGCCTTCCCACCTGCATAGCCAAAACCCCTCGGATCCGGCTTTTGCGGCCCTTCCCACGAAACGAAATGTTTAACGCTCACCGCGGTCATGTGCCGGGCGGCGCCCCAAGCCGATTTAATGAGATTCTCGATCAGCTTCGCGCTGAGTACGATGCCCAGATTCAGCGAGGTGCGGAGTCTGAGCACAAGGGTAAGTTGGCTACTTTTTAGTTAAACGCTCTCTGGCTACGATACTAATTCAGCGCTGTCCAGCCAATAGCCAGATGCAGGAGATGGAGATGATCCGGCAAGCTGTTTATAGCCTAGAAACAAGCCACCAGCAGATGAAGCAAAGGTAAGAGCATTTAGTTGGTTTGTTACTCTGTTTTCTGTAATCCAAATGCTAACCTTTCCCAATGCAGTTATGAAGACAAAATTTCTCAGTTGACTCGTGAGCTCGAGAAATACACGGGTCAAGGTCCCTCGCATCCTGGACAAAGTCAAAATGCCGGTCCTTCCGCTCCCGCAGTAGCGCCGCCGGTTCTGCATCCAGGACGTGGTGTCTTTGGTGGTATAATGACCGGTACTCAACAAGGTGGTTCTAGCATGCAGTTGGCAGACCCAGCAGCACAGGGAAACCAGCAGCAGTCGCAAGGGCAGCCAGGTGGCCCACCATCTTCAAGTGTACCCCACCAGCCTCCTGGACCTCATGGCCACCCAATTCATCCACCACAACCACTCTCTACTCCTGGACAACAGCAGCCTCAGTCTAACAATTACCCCTCACAACCGCCATCAAACTTCGGTGGACCAAATGGTAACCAACTATATCTATACGTTTAAAAGATGATTAATTGAATCTAACATAACTTTCAGGCTTCAACCCCGGTTCGACCTCTCAGCAACCACAACAACCCCCGCCCCCTCCTCCAGCACCATCCCTTACCCCAAGACCAATAAAAGGTATTGCTTCCTATCTAGGCAGTCTACGTTCTATCAAATATACTAACTGCATAACAAAGGTCTCGATATTGCCCGCATCCCATCTAACCAGAAGAAAGAAGGTACTGACTGGTTTGTGTACTTCAACCCTCGCGTTCCTCGTGTGCTTGACGTCGATCTTGTCCATACCCTGGAGCACAACAGTGTCGTCTGTTGCGTTAGATTCAGCCAAGATGGGAAGTACCTCGCGACAGGCTGTAACAGGAGCGCTCAAATCTTCGATGTCCAGAGCGGCATGAAGGTAACTGTGTTGCAAGATGAAACTGTGGAACGAGGGGGCGATCTTTACATTCGAAGCGTTTGTTTCAGTCCCGATGGATATTTCCTCGCTACTGGTGCCGAGGACAGGATGATCAGAGTCTGGGATATCAAGAGTAGGAAAATCAAGCACCATTTCCGAGGTCACGATCAAGACATCTATAGCTTGGACTTCTCTAAGAACGGGCGTTACATCGCATCCGGCAGTGGCGACAAGACTGTTAGAATCTGGGACATGGAAAACCCGAACCAGACACCCCTTTCCTTTACAATTGAGGACGGTGTAACAACTGTTGCCATATCGCCAGATAGCAGACTCGTTGCTGCAGGAAGTTTGGATAAATGCATCCGTATCTGGGAGATTAGCACTGGTAGACTTGTTGAAAGGCTTGAAGGATCAGATAGAGCACCACAACCTGAAGGAAATGATGGGGTCCAAGAACCCGAACCACCTCATGATCTCAATGAAGGTCACAGGGATAGTGTCTATAGTGTGGCATTCACGGCGAATGGAACTGGCCTCATTTCCGGATCTCTTGATAAAACCGTTAAGATGTGGACACTTTCGTCCGCGAGTGGTGTTCAGTCGGGTGGTGCGAAACTTGAGCCTCGGGTTAAAACTTTTGAGGGTCACGAGGTAGGCTTTTCCCTCTCGTTTTCTTGTCGATTCTTATCATCATCAACGTCTGCTAACTTTGAACCTCTCTGAAGGATTTTGTTCTGAGTGTTGCACAAATTCCGGATACATACGGTCCTTGGATCATGTCTGGTTCAAAGGATAGAGGAGTTCAGTTCTGGGACCCAAGAACGAACCAGACTCAGCTAATGCTCCAGGGCCACAAGAACTCAGGTCAGTAGCTGTCTCCACCTTGAAAAAGCTTCAAACTAATAAAGGATTTCTTAGTTATATCTGTTGCCCCCAGCCCAGTTGGTAAGATGTTCGCGACTGGCAGCGGTGACTACAAGGCGAGGATCTGGAGGTACGTAGAGTTCCAATCAAGTTCCCGAATCGCTACATCCAATGGAAAACACAACTTTTCTAACTTGTGCTTCTAAAATGCAGTTACGATAGAGTATAAAGGGTGTATGTGCATTCGGCGAGGGAATGGATTTTCGTTCGGGCATCAGATTCGGGTTTTTATTAGTTTGTTGGATAAGGCGACCTTTTCTTTTCAGAGATACTCCTTTCCGCTCCTCGTGTTTCTTAGAGCCTTTTGGTTTTTTTTTCTTTTCTTTCCTCTTTTTGTTGCCTCCCTTTTTTTTCTTTTTCTCCCTTTCCCCCATATCTCCTTCGCTTTTATAGTATTATTATTTATATTTTTTGTTCGAGAAAAGAAAAAAAAATCTGTTAATAAGTACTTGCTTGAGAAAGTGGAAAGGTCTGGAGGCTAGGGGATTCCGGTGCGGTGGGGAAAAATACAAGTCTCAGCATACATGTGTGGGAAATTTTTTTGGAGACGACGGGGAAGAGACAAAAGAGTGAGAAAGAGATTGATAGTGCTTATATCTATTACCCAATTATTCTCCTAAACTAGCTCCCTGTTATCACATCCCGCGCCGCCTGTTCGCTCCCTTATACTGAGGGCTGAAGGCGCCCTTGATAGAGTGTCCTGAATTTTGCTTCTTTTTTGATGTTTTCTTCTTTGATTTCATTTTGGCATTTGTCACCGGGCGTCTCTGGTATCCATCAGTTCTTATATATCTAACGATGGGTTGTTTCTCTTGGTCTCCAACCGCTGGTTCAGAGTTTCTCAACGTGCCTGCACCAAACAAGTTGCAACTGCTGGTTAGTTTCCTTTTCCTTTTACCCAAGTATTCGAATATATATACCTAGGTATATTGGGGGTAACGTTAGTATTCTCTTCTTTTCTTTTTACACAAGCTAAAACGTTGTACGTATCATTTATTCATAAAAAGCATTTTTGCAACTCTTCTCCGTAATATTAGGCTTGCTATTTTCCTAATGTTGGAATGTATAACCAAGTCCATAATATTCCGGCGCTTGTGAGCTGAGTTTGAGCTGTTAGCATTAAGCCAACATGTTAAGCTACTTCTGGGTTTGAATTCATTAGCTCCTTTTGTTGCTGACACTGTTTTATGCTACCATTATAGACATGCATGTTGTGGCTAGCATATCAATGAAGGTGCAAATACAGAATATGTTTATTGAGGTAAAAATATGAAATTGTGTTCTAATGAAACTAATGATCACCGTTATCATCCCTTCAAAATTTAAATTTTGCGTAAGCTTTGTCATAGTATTAACAGTGTATGGACACTATTTAAATGTTGAACTAGAGCTTATATTAGTGTCTTGAAGGGGAAAATTAGTCTAGAGGATCAAAGCATTGTTACTATTGCTGCTCACATTATTAATTACTTTTTGTTCTGTTGTTGAAAAAATTGCTTGCATTTGATTGCATGCTGACAAGTGTAATCCGAGCTTCACCGGCATATGTTTGTATAGTGGGGTATACCAACTTGACTAATAAAAAAAAAAATTCTTTTCCTTAAAAAAGCTTCACGCAGGGTCTCTTTAGGTTATATATCACTGTACATATGTGGTATCACCATATATCACGCATGCTATTACACACTTTACACACGCGTAGAAGCTGATAAATATCCTAACAACTACTAGTAGTATTCTACACGTGGTAACATGTGGCTGCAGCCGTTGTGTTATAAAGCGTTATGTCTCTGATATTGATAGGAAGTTAATCTGATAGTATAGTAATTTCACCCGCTACCACTTAACATTAAGCTGTATGCTCTTGGGGTGCCTTATAGTGAAGATTAAGCTCTATTAGCACTCTACTATAATTAAATTTTTAGTATTGAAAAGGTCAATAATATATAGTGTGGATGGCCATAATCTAAAATGTTGCTATTGCCGGGGCTATTTAATGTGTTTACTACAAGAAATTAGTCACAGCCCAGTGAACAATTACCAAATGCTGCAAGTGGACGCAAATACTGAGAGAAGAGTCTATATAATTATTCTCTATATAGAAACAGATATAGGAAACCACATGCCAATTGTAAGTGCTTTATTCTGTTTGTCGCCGCTGAGATCACCCTGAAGTCCAGCAGCTTCCCTGAATAGCTCCTTCGCCCTACCTTGGTAGATATCGCCTAGATTTAATAATTTTAAAAAAAACTATTCAAATCAATCACACCTATAGACCGGAAAGGTCTAATAAACAGAGCCTTTGAGACTGACCTAAGCCCATAGCCCATGGCAATGGCACTACCTTCTCAGAGGCGGAACGGCGCGGACTGTCGTGCCAAGGTATCACGTATTCAATGGTTTAAAATGGCCCGCTCCTCACGGAAGGATATCCAAAAATCTGGGTCTGGGTCTAGTGGGGGACAAAATTGAGTCAAGCATAGTAAGACTTGTTTTTCTACATGTCTGCGGAACTTAGGGCTCACCAACCTATAGGATAACGTCCCACTAACGATCCCATTATGGTCCATAACTATGTGGAGATATTCGAGGCTTCTTCTTTTTTTTTGAGGGGTGAGATGACTGGGATTTGTTGGGACCGCTTAATTAATTGGTAGAGGTTCAGAATTCTACGACTGGGAGCTTTTTTTTTTTGATTTTCTCCACTGTACTCTCCAGCTTTTAGGATTGCCTGAGTAACCACTAGGGGAAGAGACCTGGGCCAAGCCGACGCTGAGCGATGTGGGAGTAAATTTTGTGATTTAATTTATTGTATTATAGATGTATGTAGACGGTTATAGATGGCATATAAGATCGACGAATGCCATGGTTTACACTAAATAACGGATATGAACTGTGGAGATCAATGGACCGGTAGGATAGTTTAAACTTGCCACGCTGGACGTTTACCTGACGATACTTTCAGAAATGTAGATAATAGCCTCGAGCCCTCTTATTTGCCCTTGGGCGCATGCAGTTGGGGACACCCCCCCGGACAGTTTTACGTGCATGGTCAGCCGCAAAGCTAAGCCGTGCGTGTGGCCATGGTAGATGCTGCTCCGGAAGATGGAGTACATACGAGCTGCTGTGTAGGATTTATTCACATGGCTAGCTACAGGCCGATCACGGTATTTTCTATAAGAAAATAGTCAGAGACGTCTAGACGTTTGTCCGGTTTTGTAACATGCAGCTTGCAAGGCATATCGCCTCGCAGCGCAAACCTTTTTCCTGATTCCGAAAGAAAAACTGGTTTGTTTCACAAGGCCAGGAATTATGTATGCAGATCGAGTAGCTTGTGCGTGTGGGCAAGATGAGTAAACTTGCACCTGAATAGCCTCATTTGCCATAAGTTAAGGAACGAAGGTCTGAGTGCGTTTAAAGATACAGTTAATTCCTCTAGATACATATTTCCAATAATTTTGGCCAATATCTCTCACGGAAATGACTCTATTTGGTCAATAACACTTTGGGAGGCGTTTTTCGCCTATGCCGTCGATAAGGATAATACAGGTGTAACTAGACCTCTAGACAGACAAATGCTACTGTTATAAAAAATGCCGCCCAAGTTGCCGCGGTAAGACTCCGAGAGAAATGGTATTTTCATCTCGTATATTTTTTTCGATTAGGAAGCATGAGGTGGCTTCAGCTACCGAAAATGCAGCTCTATGAGGCGGGTGGGGATGTGGTAGCCTCGCATCATCGATATCAACCTATAGAAGCCTCAGCATACCTACTTATTTGAAAAAGAGCAACCTAGCTCTATTCCGATAGGATGAAGGAGTGAAACCTGCAGGTATATGGCGTTGTCTTACAATTTCTGAAAATTGAAGAGCAATGATTCGATGTAATGTGGTAGTTAACGACGGGGTGGGTAAGGATGGGTAGATCGTAGATTGCTCAAGCTCGGGCTAGCTTATCATCGTGTATCTGCCCACCATAACCTTGGCAGCTACTCGCAGTTTTATTGGAAGCTTTCACATGGGATTAGTCTTGAATAGGTCAGGTTCAGGCCCTGCCACTAGATTCCTGAATAGAGAGACAAGTGTTTAAATGCTAAAGGAGACAAATTCCGAACAAGGGAGGCCTAAGATCGTAACTTTGCGTTCAATGGTGTTTGAGCGACCGCTCAGTAAACCATGTCTCTGGTATCCCTGTCTGACCCAATGGTAGAGATGCATCGGAACCTTTGCAGAAAGTATGCAATCACACACGGTGATTTTGCTGCCCAATACAATATCGTGCATGATGCGAATATAACAATACCACTCATAAGATGCAGGAGGATATAAAGAAGCAAGTCGACGAGAGAGAGGTGCCCAACTTGGTTTGTGTTTAATGCTGTATGTCCACACAAGCTTGCTGAACGATACCTCGTTCATGCGGGTGGTACGAAAAAGCAAATTGGCTAGTGATCCGGCTCTGAAGCCAGTTAATTGCTATGATTACTATCTGCAACTTAGCTCCGTTCCCACAATTCGCTTGTTGATGCATAACGATCGCGAGGGAAAATTTTATACCCCGAAGAGAGATCACAGTATCAGGTTGGGTGCTTTGTTCGGCTTGGTCGGGCTTTAGAAATTTGCAACAAAGGGCTGTGCGTTGCCTGCAGCAAGATTTTGGGGTTAGTGCTGCCCGTCAGTACGAAACACACGGCTACAGTGGCCGTTTTGGTGGTAATATTATAATGACGAAGCCACTTTCCAACTTTTGAAACTCTTACGAAATGGCTTGCACTTGCACGTGCAGCCGGTCAGTCCAAAAGCAAACAATGCTCTCTGCCTCCCTGAGCAAATTGCCCGACTACAACGGCGATTATTCTGATACTGGACTCGCAAAGGCATATGATCAGGAACCATCGGCTTTGGTTACAAATATTCAGGTTTGACCTAGAGATAGTGCAAGAGATTGTTTGTAACTTAGAAAATTTATTTTATGATACCTGCAGGCAGGTATACCACCGAGCGCAATGATGCCAAAAATACACTCGCGCTATATCGATATCGCACGAGATTTGGTTGTGTGCGTATGTTTGCATGTACGATGCGGTAGGTCTTCGCCTTTTCTCGAAACGAGGGCGCCATTGTCTGGTTTCGCGAGCGAATATAGTTCGTAGCTCTGACCTGGTTCAAGCCATCACGAGAAAAACTCGTTTCCGGTTCCGAAAACAGACGGCTATTCGTGATTGGACAATCTATATTTGCAGCCTGACTTCATGCCCCGCTCATAAACTCCCACAGAGATGCCGAATATCCTCTCTAGCACTAGGTTATCAAGCCTGCAGGCCAGAAAGTTTGTTCGAAGAAGAAAAAGTTGATATCCACGCCCATCCTCCCAACTTGTCGACGAGCGAGCTGAGACATGTTTCTCTCATGCAGGTACCAGGCTCCGCACATTAATCTCTTGCTTGGCCCTTGTCTACACAGAATTCCAGGTTAAAAACCGGAGAAATGTGACGGGGAAATGGCTGCTGAACAAAAAGGATTGATTACCAGCCATGCGAAACACTATCCGCGTGATATTATTGGCAAGAGGTCCCACAAGATTAGTTAACCTCTCTCGCTTAATAAGTCGGCGGGGAAAAGAAATTTTTTTTTTCGTGACCGAGCGATCTAATCTCTTCGACCTTGCTGGAACGATTATCGTCTTGAAACCAATTCTTCTCGACGATAATACGAGAAGAGGGATTTATCCATGGTCTACTTGAAATAGATGGCTGCATGAAAATTCACGCACGATGCGCGCGTCTCAAGGGGTGACTGCATTCTCCGGGTCAAGGCGAAAAAATTTTCTTCCCTGATGCTTGAACCGAGGCGCAGAACTAGTCTCGATGAGGATTAGATGCCGTTGTGAAGTGGATGGTAGTGACACTCTTCAGGCTGTGCGGTAAGGCTGTGCTGTCACGCCAAGAATGTGAGGGTGCGTCAGCGACAATGAGGGCAGCAAGGGAAGATGCTCACGGCCTCACAAAGAACAGGGGTCGACCACGCTAAAGCTCAGAGTCCACTAGTCACCGGGTTAGCCCACCACTATCGCTACGCCGGCCCAAATCCTAGTTTTAACGCTAGTGGCAGCGAAAAAATTTCACTTTCGCCGACCAACTTCCCTGGCAGGAAATCGGCTGTTTTTTTATTTTAGTTGTACCACCATTCCGAATTCTGATTGACAATCGAAATGCAGAGAGGAGCCGGGATGCTTAACTCGGAGTTTGGATTGATAAAATGGCGTTATCTGGGTCCCAAACGACATCGTGATATTGAATGATATTAGTATAGCATGCCCATTTTATGCCTGAACTGGTGCAAAATATAGAAACATGTTCCTGCCGATGGTCACACACCTGCATGACATGTCGACAGATGCATGGACGTATGCTGAAGACGCTTTCAACATGGAGAACTTGTGGGTCGGAACTATAGCACTTCGCTGTGGGAACTTAACGGCGTCAGTCCGGTTGAGCTAGCACAAGGAAAGACTGGCCTCGACCCTCACTTCTCGATAATACCGAGCTGCCTTCAGCCCAAAGTTTTGGAGCCTTTATCAGGCCACAGCTACATGCAATAAACCACAAATTCAGCGGGGAGGACTCGATCCAATCGTTGATAGCTCGCGCCTTTTCTCGCATAGGCTTACTTCATAATTGATTTGTGCTTAGGGAATCTGAAACTAGCCCTGCCACTGCCACTGCCACTGCCACTGCCAACATAATCGACGCAGGTAGCGGCGCTACCGTTCTAGCTGAATATGGTACGTTCCCGTGGCTGGCAACTGTGGGCATTACGTCTTCGAGCATGGACCCCAGAGAAAACTAAGCTGAAGCAGTGTGAAGGACGATGCATGTAGTATTGCATGATATGGAAAGCTTGGAAAGGCTAAACCATCGGGTTTGGCATCCCACCCTTTCGCTGAGACCTGTGCAGTCGTGTGGGGAGAACTTGAAGGGTGAATCGCCAAACTTGTAATGTACTCACCGTATCGAGTCTAGGCATATCTTGCTGAGGCGACCCTGGTGTCTATCATTCTCCTGGACGCTCGATTAGGGATGGCATCAGCTTAACCATCCTCCTCGTAACCCCCCATCCTGCGTGTGAGAGAATGTTTATGTCCCTGGACCCGGCTGTTAGAGAAGCGGCGGTCTGGTCAGGAACGTAACCCATATCTTTCCTCAGAAGGTGGAAGAGGGGGGGGGCTGCATTAACGGCGAGCTAACCCAAAGCTTCATTCCGAACTGCCTTTCTCTCGAATGGTCTATTTTTCATGTACTTCTCGAGATCTCTCGCAAAGTATCCAGCTATACATATCCGTGAAACAATCGTATGGTGTCAGAGGGGGGGCAAAACAAGCGTCTTGCAGATATGCACGCATGCTGGGGAAGATATTTTCACTTACTCCCTCCCTATCTCTCTCATGATGTCTCCCCGTTGTGAAGCAGGATATTGAGAAAGTCTTCTGGAAAGATATGTCGAAAAGACGCATTTGCCGTCGTTCAAAGATCTCAGGTTCCTACAGCAGGTCCGAAAGGGTTGTTTCTCGAACAGACCAGACACCCTGTCGACTTCTGAAACAGCCTACCAGATTGCCAATCGCGCATGTATAGGCTCTGTTAAGGTCGCTATTGCATTGCTGAACGAGATTGTCGAGGAAATAGGTTTTCAGAGTGCAGAAAAGGTGGCTCCTTAAGAGGCCTAAAACGGTACCGAGCAAGCCTCTCACCAAGCCGACCCAATCACTCGCCGTCGTCAACCGGCCACCAACCTTCTATCTCGAACGAGGTTAAGGGCCTCCTGCACCACGGATACAGCCTATCCGACTCGAAACTCGACTCGCTACCTCTCCGCAAACATTATTATGTTGCCCGTACTTATCGTCTTTTAATCTCCTCAACGGCCGTTGGTTAGCGCCCACCTGCTCGAAAGTTAAGCCTGCTATAGCTTGGACTTACCAAGAAAAAACAATAGCCTCGAGCCTCCTTTGCCATCTCCAAAACCTAAAATCCATCTTCCCAGAGGGCACTATCCCTCTTCGTGCTAGTCCTTCTTCCCTCTCCGCCATAAGCAGTTGCTTTGCTTTTCCCATTAAGCCGTTTCTCTCTTCTTATATCAGAGTCGCGTCCCGGCACCCCTCAGAATCCAACGGTTTATTGCTTTCTTTTTGGTAAGCTGCTAATTTCTCTTGCTTCCTTCTTTTTTCATTCTTGGGGCAATATGCCGCGGTGCAATTGGTGAACCAGGAGCCAGTGTGCCTCCAACCAGTCACAAGTTGGTTGCTATATTACAGCCGATAGCTGGCTTCCATCTCAGATCAATCGAGCTTTGTCAAACTGGCATAGTGGTCATTCCTTTCCTTTTTTCTCTTTCTTTTGTCCTTCCTTTGAGGCCGAGGCGTGGACATACACTTCAAACCGACGTAATCCTCTTGCGGCCAGCTTGTCAAACCCTCCCCTCAGTCCCCTCCACCTCTCTCGCCTCTGCCATCGGGCAATCCGGTGACCTCTATATTGCAAACCCCTTAGCGAAGAACCCGTCAACATAGTCCCCGTTCGTCAAATCTGACAGTTTAGCCGGACTAGCTACCTCCCTTCCATTCCCCTTCACCTAGCCAGCTCTATAAAGTGATCCAGAGCAGGGTATTCTTCTCTTTACCCTAGGTTACAGACATTAAGCCAGTATTTTGATATAGGGGCTAGCTGCGAGCAAACAGAAAGATAGTAGTTAGCAAGTTACGGTAGAAACGACATTGGCTAGACACGAAGATCTCCGAGGATATATTATACCAACCTTACGGACTCTAGACCTCCAAAGATTCACTCCCATCCTTCAGGTCACTCGGCGAACAAGCTCAGTCTGCTTTGCGATTAGCCAGTACATCAACCAAACAACGAACGTCTCACTAACCACGACTAGTTATCGATTTTTTGCTACAGATATATCTCGAAGACAAATTTGCTTCTGTAAGTGTTGAGAGTCCTTCTGCAGTCGTGCTCTGCATCAAGATTTCGACACACATATTCAATATTCCAATTTTTATTCCAACTTTCATTCAAACACTATCCAAGGCATTTACTATTCTATTCCAAGGGTTACAGCGCAGCTTCAGACTTGCAGCCTTATCTTTGACGAATAATTTGATCAATCATTAAAGATAGTCTTCGCTGAATACCTGAAAGAACGGTCTTCCGCTTCCCGCAGCTCTCTTTTTTCCTTAGACAGATTGAAAGTGTTCTTTCTCTATCTTACCTCTAAATTTTCCAACGAATAAATGTATACGGATCACACCAATCATTGGTATCGTTCATGTTATCTTCATAAATTTGTTGACAACTAGGCCAGAATACTGCTGTTCTTAAATCCCTTTCCCTGTAGACATGCATGCTAACTTAGCCTAAGCTTCTTCAAAGAAGGGCGAATTGACAGAAAAAACTAGTTTATTGAATACCAGACCCCGTACTACCACTTTCACTAAACCCAGTACCACAGAGGTAGAAGAGGAGCAAGAGGAATATCCAGCTTGTTTGGGAAGGTCCAGTGTTGAAGGTGTGTAGTTCTTTTTTTCCTATTTAATGGACAGGAAGCTTATTTGCAACAAGAAATTAGGCCACGATATATAAACCACATCATCATCGGGAAGACATATATTTTAGTTACAGAAACTTTCCCACAATAGAAATTTACACTCTGGCACAAAGCGCACAAAATTAACGAAATAAAAGCGTTGGCATCGGAGTTGAGCGTGTTCACAAACACCAAAATAAGTTTTAGATCCAATCCGGTTCAATTTTCACCAGATACAACAGTGACTTTGTAAAGGGTCAAGTGAAGGTATGACCTTTCTCCCCACCCAAACCTTGCCTCGTAAACTAGACTGCACGATATTCTTACACCCTAAACGCCGTCTTTTGGTGTCGAATCATGTCACTTTTTCTTGTTGCGCCTTTACTCTAAATTTCATTGGCGAGGTCCTGAAAGATGCTACTAAGGACTCCGGTGGTCGAAGCTGCCCATGAAGATCCGCAATACTCACCAGAGGCCTCCGCTCTGGCGAATCAAGAGAATCAAATGTCTTTATTCAGCGACTGCTTCATCCGATAACCAATCGATAGATCTAAACCAACTTTTTGGTGTACTCCAAGTCGAGATGGACTAGAGGCTAACATGAAAGCCTAGCTTTAGCAGGGAGTATCACAACGTTTGGTTACCGCCCAGCCCGCTTCGCTACGGAGTCACATTGGACCTCGGAGCTGACTCACGTCATCTTCTGATATTTTATCCGGTGCACAACAACTGCCTGTCAAAGAAACGCGAGTTATATATTATTATCTGTGGAAGCAGCCGAGCTGGAAGATATATCCAAGAAGCATTCTTTGCTCGCTTGAGTTGGCGTACTATTTTGGAATTTGCAACAGGATTTCTTTCGCTGGTGAGTGAAGTCCGAGGCTGGTTGTTTGATGTCGCATTAGGAACTCAGCTCGACAGAGTGGAGTTGGGACCTGATTGACGAATCGCATTTGGGTATCGGGGCAACCTAACCTTTTTGTTTTGCTCTGTACGAAGTTTCGGCATATTATCCGAGGGTGAAAAACACTGCGAACCTGTTAATCTTCGCGGACTGAACCTCAGCAAATTTCGGTGACCTGTATTATCTCCAGAAGGAGTTCGAAACAAAAGGCCCTCAACACCGGCTGTATCCCAGATTTGAAGGTCGCACAACGTTCCTGGTAAGCAAAGTTTTAACTTTCTGAATCCTGTGCATACCGTATTGGTCTATTGCATGGTCTTTCTTTTCTTGCTCGCCGGTGACCGCTGAATATATAACCCCGACCGCCCGCGCGCGTATTTCTTTTTTTTACCCTCCGCCCTTTTCCCCTTCTTTCTTTTTTCTCCCCCACTTCTTCATCAGCCCGAATGTTGATTCCAACCCTGCCACGCATCGCAGCGACACGTTAAGGCAAGTGTCGATGGTATTCCCACACTGAAGTGCAATCAAATCGGTCGGGTAATCGTTAATCCCACTTTTTGCTGGTCTGATCCGACTACTGGGTTGGTCAACATTTTATTGTTCTTCCCGCCCATCCATCATCATCATCATCGGCATCATCATCGTCAGCCTGCCCCGTCTTCCTTTGCTTTTTTTTCTCACTTCCTTCCCCCCAAACGCCTGGGCTCACATTAATATCACGTTGCATGCACTTTCTTCCGCCTTACCCAACCATTTCTTCCTCTGCCCGCAGTCGTCCCTCCCAAGTGCATGCTTTTTTTTTTACCTCATCTATCGAGGGGTCTGTGTTACCGGCCAACGAGCCAACTTGTGCTAATACTGCTAGGAGACTGGCGCAGACCGGGGAAAATAAATCCAACCTAACAGGCTGAGTTTTTTTGCCCCTTGACGTCCCACGCCCAGGACTCTGGTTTCTGACGGTACGTTTTGCCTTAATAATATTAACTGTGCCATCCCCCCCAAGTTTCTTTGGCTTTCCTTTTGTATTTTTTATTTTATTTTTTTCATTATTTTTATTTTAGTATTTTTCTTCTTCTCCCTTTCCTTCCTTCTTCCTCCGTATTTCTTTTTTCAACCTCCGTTCCTCCCTCTGCGCTCGTGAACACCACTTTTTCTCCTTTCCTCCCCCTCGCAAGAAAATCCGAGACCGACCACACTTCAAGATACGCTTTCTTGCTATCGTCAAGGAGGTTACCGCAATAATAATTGCTGTACGATTGTATTGTGCAGGAACTGCTCCCGATCTTGATCTGGTTCCTACATTTTTTCTTACTTTTTCCTGCCCTCTTTAGCACTACCACCCAGATCTGTCCGGTATCCACCGCATTTTGTTGACTCGTGGTCCGGTCTATTATATTTTATATTTTATATTTATTTTTTCTTATTTTCCTCGATATATACATATATCAATTTTTTTAAAACATCGTCCCAGTTGACTCCAAGATACTCTAACCCCAGCACCTAGAAGAGGACTTGCTCCCGTCTACGACTTCCTATAGACATTCGTCTTGAATTCCGGCTTGGGCCGTCTGCAGACTTCCATCAGCCTCCAGGAAACTGTTTGGGGAATAGTCACCGGAGGATAACCAACGGGACCGCTATCGTCCTTGGGCCCCGAAAACTCAACTCATTCCATCCTGCATTTCTCGCATTCTTACACTGGCCATCCCCGTGTCTCGCACACTCTTTGGCTAAGGTGTTTCTCCCGCCTTTTCCATAATTTCTATTTTTCTTGTTTTATTCTTATTTTTTTAACCCTTTTGCTGCTTGAATAGCTCGCACATCCTTTTGGTTTAATGCACGCGTCGCCGATTTCCTTCAGTCTGGTTTCGACAGTTTCTAACTTTACTAGTGCCTCTGCTGCTGCTGGATAACCACCCACATCTCCAAAAGCGGCCTCTGTTTCCTTGGGATTTCTCTCCCACACCCGTTCGGCTTCTCAACTCGAATACCGTACACTGCGCGAACTTCTTCTCGAACGCCACCTCTACCTACCTAGACACACAACGGCGTAGAGCCGGAAGACACAGGTTTAGAAGGGATCCTTCAAAAAGCAAGCAAAACGTCGTCGTCAAAGCCCACCCGCGATCACCTCTCCTCCCCCTTCCAACCACCTCACCTCCCCACCATACAGCCTCTACCGAATCGACAGCCAGCTCCTGGCCCAACCGCAAACCTGGCTGCCACAATAGGCCCTCAGTCGGCCGCTTGGGGCTTTCGGCCGCCTGAGCAGAAACGCGCCGCTCGGCCCCCGGCGACATCGTCATCTAGTAATATGCAAATATCAGGCCTTGTCTTCCCGCCTCCAGAGTTGTCTGGACGGCAGTCGTCTACAGCACAGTCGCGGGGACTCATGGCGACACAGATGGATGTCAATGGACACCAGTATCACCAAGAACACATGCCGGAGTTCGACGCGTTCCAGGATCCGTACATGTTTGGGTATCAGAACATCAACTACAACCCCACGTATGCACCGCCCGGCCTTCATCATCCGTCGAACATGATGCCGAATCCATCGCTGCACCAACAACAGCAGCAGCAGCAGCAGCAGCAACAACAACAACAGCAGCAGCAGCAGCAGCACCAAACCCATCAGCAGCATCAGCAGCAGCAGCAGCAGCCGCATCCACAGCAGACTCACCAGCCTCCGCCCCAGCAGCGGGCTCACCATCACCCAGGCCTTCACCAACAACCTCATCATCAACAACCGCACCACCCACAGCATCAGCCTCAGCATAGTCCGTTGCCCCAGTTGCCGCATAACATTCCGAATAATCTACAAAATACATTGCAGAATAGTATGCAGAACAATCTTCAGAACTCTTTGCAGAACAGCCTCCAAAACAATATGCAAAATAGTCTCCAAAATACGATGCAGAACAATCTCCAAAACAATCTCCAAAATAACCTCCAAAACAACCTCCAGAATAGCCTCCAGAACAATCTACAAAACAATCTACAGAACAACCTTCAGAACAGCCTTCAGAACAATCTCCAAGGTAATCTTCAGAATAACATTCAAAACAATATTCAGAATAGCCTTCAGAATAGCCTACACAATAACATACCGAAACAGCCTCCACCTCAGTCTCAACCTCAACCTCAACAGCAGCAACAACCACAGCATCCGAGTCTATCGCATCAATCGCAACCGCCACCTCAGCCCAAACCCCAGCAGTTGCATCAGTCTTTACACCTCCCTGTTCTTCCAGAAACGAAGACACCAACGCAAAAACCTGCCAAACCGGTTGCCCGTGGCGGCGCTGCTGCTAGAAACTCAAAGGCGAAGGTTCAACCTCCTCCTCCTCCTCCAGTTCAAAATGTACGCCCACCGCCCGTCCAGGTCCCCATCCCGCCGCCACTCCCCACTCCTCCGCAGCCGAAACAACCTCCGCCACAGCCACAGCTTCAACACCACAAACCACATCCGCCTGTTCCTGTCCCCATCCCCACAAAAGCTCCGATACAAGTTCAGACTCCTGTTCCTCCACCTGCACCGCAAATGCAGCAGACTCCAGCTTCAGCCTTGAAGTTCGCAGCCCCTGCACCGAGCAAAAACTCACAAACTGCTCCAATCACAGATCCAGGAGCGATGTTCAAGACTGAAGTAGATCAGTTAATGCGAGCTATTCAAAGCAAGCAAGATACTCCAGCCAAGGAAGCAGAGTCTACTCCTACCTTCCAGACACCAATTCCAATCCCAATTTCGATTCCAATTTCGATCCCACCCCCGCCACCGCCACAGCCACAACCATCACAACAGCAGAAGCAACAGCAACAGCAGCAACAACAACAACAACAGCAGCATCAGCAACAACAACAACAGCAACAGCAGCAACAACAACAACAGCAGCAGCAGCATCATCAGCATCAGCATCAGCAGCAACAGCAGCAGCATCAGCAGCAACAGCAGCAGCATCAACAGCAACAGCAGCAGCATCAACAGCAGCAACAGCAACAGCAACAGCAACAGCAACAGCAGCAGCAGCAGCAGCCGTTTACACCAAACAGACCCCCCCCAAGTTTCAACCAACCATATGTGAACGGAGGGAATTTTGGAGGTCCGCCACTTCAAGTGGATAAACTTCTAGCAGAGCCAGCTCAGTCCGCCAGTCCGGCTTCTGAGAAAAGGGGACCCAAATCGCGGAAGAGATACGAATGTGAGGTTCCGGGATGCAATAAGAGTTTCTTCCAGAAAACTCATTTGGAAATTCACTCCAGGGCGCATACCGGAGATAAGCCATTTGTAGGTCAATTCTTTTTGCTTACACCGTCTCCGAACTCCGCTAACATATGAGCCTCAAACAGACTTGCAAGGAACCCGGCTGCGGACAGAAATTCTCTCAGCTCGGAAACCTAAAAACTCATGAGAGACGACATACCGGCGAAAAGCCGTTCTCTTGTGAAAAATGTGGTAAACGGTTCGCCCAACGAGGGAACGTTCGCGCACACAGAGTAGTCCATGAGGGCACCAAACCATTCATATGCCGGCTGGAAAACTGTATGAAGAAATTTACGCAACTAGGGAATCTCAAGGTACGCTAGCTTTTCACTATTCATATCCCGAGTATATCTAACTTTATATGCTTTCAGTCCCACCAAAATAAATTCCACGCTTCAGCTATCAAAAATCTCACCGATAAGTTCGCCATGAATTTCGATCCCACCACGATTACCTCGGCCGACCGGGAACTCTTCGAGTACTTTGCTGAGCTCTACAAGAATTCAAACAAGGGCATCAAGGGACGAGGAAAGGATCGCAAGATTTCGAGCACAAGAAAATCACGAGCTGAGGCGGCAAAAAATGCGTCCGATCCAAACAACTCTAATAACAATGGTAATAATAGTAATGATGCTGCGGCTGGTAGCCCGGCAGAAAGCTCAGCGGGCAACAGCAATGGAGGTGAAGGATGGGATTTTGGCTCCGATACCGATGAAGGACAGAATTCTTATGATGGGGTTATGAATACGCAGCAGATGCCCAGCCAACTGCCACCTATGCGGCCCCAACATATTAATGTTCCCCAATTCAATATGAACTCCTTCGATCACGTCGGCCTTGGGAAGTACGTGCCAAAAGATTACATGTGAACGGTATATACTCACATCCTATTCGTCGCTTCTCTCTCTTTTTTCTTACCAATTTATATACGATAATATCTCTATCATTCAAGTCATCGTAACGGCGTTTATAGCGGCAATCTCTATCATTTTTATTTTCTTATACCTTTTCAACACGGACTGTGATACCATTATCCCCTTTGTTCCTGCACAATTCACGCGTGATTCAAGTTCCTAAAACCACCAGTTTGCTTTTGGTTTGTTTGAATACCAATCAGCCTTTCTGCTTGTAGTTAAAGTTCGTTCTCGTTTCTCGCTGTCCTTATGACTCGTTCTCCTTTGTTTACATCTTACTCCCTTGTCATACTGTTTTCTCTATTTGTTCATTTGCTTCAAAACGCTCTTCTACAAATTATCTTATCTTTCGTTATCATGTTTTTCACTGTCTTTTCTTTTCGGCTGTTAGAATTGACCAAATCTGGCCGGCTGGGGGGTATCTGGTGTCTATCGAACAACTATATCCCAAACGAAATGTTCTATTTACTATATAAATCTATATCTAGCGTTCTGTTCTTAAAATCAAACTATATGTATCGTGTGATAAAACTTGTGTAAAAGACTAAGTTAACAAAAATAAACAACAATCAAAATTGCTATGGTATTAGAATATGAGGTCTAGATCCTCTCTAAAGTCCGAGGCCCCACAACACTGGGACCAACCTTGAGAACATGTGCTTGCCTGGCTATGTTTCCAAGTTTCTTAGTCGCTAGCCACCCTGATTAGAAAGCACGTCTCACATTCTCGTAAACAACAAATGTGATACAAGTAGCCGGTAGGACTCTCACGAGATTTGGGCCTAACCTAATAAAAATTAAGAAATTTTCGCATCGGTTAGTGAGATCAGTTTACCCCAGCAGAAGCAGAAAAAAGAGAGGCTGTCCTATTTCGAATGAATCCGTTGCAAATATTTTCCACGTTTTGATGTCTTTTCCAATGTCTTTTCATGGGCACTAAACTCGAGAAACGCAGCTGCCTTCTGTTTAAGCGGCCCTAGCTTGCACTCATTTGGTGTGGGGGCGTTCCCATTTTCTTGTTCCCGGTGTTTGTGTGGGTCATATTTTGACATGCCAACGGTGGACTCTTTCTCTTTTTTTTTTCTGACCTCCTGTGATGCAGATAGAAACCCTAGCTCGCATCTGCAAGAAGCAAAAGTTTGCGATGTGGGAGGGGTGTCCAAAAAAGAGGGAAGGGAAGACAGAGAGCAAAGGAAAGAAAGAAAGGGAGGAAAAAAAAAAAAAAAAAAAAAAAAGGGGGGGTGTCCAAAAAAGGGGGAAGGGAAGAAAGGGAGAAAGGAAAGAAAGAAAGGGAGGAAAAAAAAAAAAAAAAAAAAAAGTGTGCCTGAAAGGACCGATCCGCCTCTCGGATCTGACCCTGCGCTGTGAAAATTCTTTTTTCGTTGATTACGCACATGATTTTACTTTGGACAGCCGCAGCCTTTGATTCCCGGGCCAGCGATTCCTTCTAGAAGAGTGGGTCTGGCTTCTCTTCTGATGAGAACAAATGCAATGATGTGGTGGGATGTTGGTAGAAAAAGGAAAAAGAACGCGAGAATGTGGAATCGCATGCGAGGAAGGGCAGGGAACCGGGGTTGAGGCAGAGAAGAGAGCCAAGTCAGGCACCGATGTCAGGTCACAGCCTTCAAGGTTCCACCGAACTTCAGAAGTGATTGTGTTTCTTTAGATAATGGAAAACAGACTCAAGGTTGTTCTTCATCTACGAAGCGGAACCGATGGAGCCGATCGTAATTATGAAAGGGGCGCCAGATATTGACGTTTTGGTGGGGTTTGGGGTTACTAGTCTCACTCACCCTCGATAGAATCCGGCCAGACCCTGGGACTGCCATGTCTGAAAGACAGCGTTTCTTGCCGACGAGTAAACCGCAGCCGCATCATGTGTTTGCAGTCTCGAACGTATCACCTGATAAGGATATGTCAATGCGCCGGCAAATACCTTTGACACTGCCGACAGTACCATGTAGTCTGTGTTTGAAAGAGCTAGTGACTGTGACAACGCTGCCTGGTGGTATCGCTCATGACCGAACGCTTCCCTGCTAGAGCTTCCGTTGTGAGCTATTACTGCTGCGGGTAACGCTGCATCTGTACAGTGCGACAAACAGTTAGTAATAGTAACCAGTCAGCTGCGAAAAAAAAAGTGCGAAACTGCTCTCCGTAGTATCCGCAGATCATGACAGAACCCTTGTTCCAGTAGTATGGAATAGGAAGGAGCATAAACTATTAGGTGATCTTATAAGCATCCCGACCCATGGGGCGATGCCAAGTTCGCGTTTAATAGAATACTTGTTATTGAGAAGCCCTTCTCAAGATTTGCCTGAGAGCGCTCGTGCGCAATTGCACACTGCAGAAGCTGCAATAACATTTGCATTGTGGATAGAAAATACCTTGTCGTTTGGAACTCGGTTGCAACTGCTGCTGCGGCCTGGTTTCGTTTAACGATTCAAGACGATTCGACCGTCGCCAAATCTTGAGATTCTCGTACGCCATAAACTGGATTGCAGCTTGGAGAACTCCAAAGAGTGATGGGGCGAAGCCCCGAAAAAGGCCCTGGACTCCCTCCTCCGTGGCGATCCGGTGAAGCCCCTCGGTTAAACCCCGGTATGCACCGGGCGTCCGGGATCCCGAAGTCAACATCCGGGTTTTTACCACCCACAAAGGGTTTGTCAAGGCCGCGCTCGCAACACCTATTGGAGGGGCGAATTATTGAATGAGATTTTGGTATTCTAATGGGTAATTTCAGGATCGACTAACCTGCTGCGCCAGATGAGAGGAGATAATCAAGAGAGCTCAGCTCCTCGCCTCGATTCCCGCGGTATCCCGCAAACCGTTTCTTTAATTGGTCGTACCTGTAGAACTCACGTGTGTCAGAGTGCAACAACAGCTCTTTGGTTGCGCATAAAATCTCCCAAGACTTGCACTTTCTAGTGTTTTGAACGCCATCTAAATATATGCAGGGCGTACTCCAAGGCGAAACATCATTTGTGCAGGATGAATGGGGGAGTGGATGAAATACCATAGAAAATAGAGCCCCCAGCTCGCCGTATTTCCAACCACATTAGGACCGATTCCTCGATATATTGCCCTGAGAGGACGTGTTCCTGTGGCGCGGGCTTCATGTAGTAACTCTCGAGCCACAGCCAGGGAACCACCCCACGTTCTCACCGTATCATGTCGATGCACTGCGGGGAAAAGAATAAAGAGAAATATCAGTTCTTGTCTATTGTCCACATGCATGAGTTACAGGTTAAGGGTTGTCTAATCATATCAGATAATGGCTATTGCATTGACTAGCCACTGGCAGATATCGAGAAAAAAAGACAACCGAAGGATACCGTTAAGTGGTCGCCGATTTTCGCGGAACAAGTGGCTCATGCAGCACATCAACGGACCCGGCCTAACTTTTTCGTGCGACTTTTATGTCCGTCATGGAATCGTAGTTCAGACCCCACGGCGCCCATGAATTATGTTTGCCAGGCACTCTCAGTCTGCTCACCTTGTAGCCTTGTTTTGATAACGTCGAGTGGGTGACATACGACTGTCGATATAAATCCTGCCGAGACGCCGGCGACGATTTCGGAAACAGCCGTCGTCGAGCCATCATGTCTGGATCCTGACATGTGGCTCGTCGGGAAGGTTGGTAATATTCCTAACTTCTGTTGTTAATACTGTCGGTCTCGTTCAGACCGGAGTTCGCGATTCCCGTGATATCAGAATGCGTGATGCAATGCGGCTTGAGTAGTACATGACACTTTCGGACTCAGAATTTGTTGTCGAAAAGTTGAGCCATGTGGTACAAGGAAGGAAGGCGTTCGAAAGTGGAAGGTGTCAACACAAAATCAACCACAGCTGTCACGTTCATCAAATGGATCGGGTGGAATCTGAATTGCTGCTGACGCTAACTCAAAAGTATTCATAGCACCAGACGGGAGACGTGGGATAGGCTGCTTATGAGTATCTAAGCTTGATCATATACGGAAGGAGGAGAGATGATAACGCTAGTCTGTTGCAGTTGGGTACGTCTGATGTTTGAGGCTCGTATTCGGGCACTTTTATATGAATTGAAATGGCGTGGAAAATACGGTCACTCGGCACGACCTGCATGCCTTGATCAACCGTTACATATGCTCGTTGAGTCTATAGATATTGTTGTGTGTTTGCAGTTAAATTAAGTTCATTGATTCCGTGCCTCCTGACTACAGGGGTTACGCTCATACTAATAGATAAGAGAGAGGGAGAGAACGTTATCCGAATGTACATCGATTTTCCCATTCCGAAACTCCAGTTACGCTTTCAATATGCAAATAAATACAATTCATACCCCACACACAGAGCAGAACTCAATATGAAATAACACTTCACTAGGGTATTAGCCGCTACTATCCGAGCGCAAAGCAGGAAAAGACAAAAAAAACCGGAACTATGATTTTGAACCGATGATAAACGAGCCGGGCAGTTTAATTTTATACAAAGAATGGCATGATTTTGGGGGGGGACTGAGGTTCAGGGTATCCTGAGCGCGACTTTGTGAAACAACTATTTAGATATTTGTTCCCAGGTTTAGGTACTGCTCGACGATCTTCCTGTCTTGCTCGCTGGCCGCACGGAGGGCCTTGGCTTCCGACTCTCGGTTTGCCCGGACGAGGGCATCTATGTGGGTCACAGTTAGCGGGGTAGCTTACGTATAGGTCTCATGCGCCTTAACATAGTATCTATTGACACGGGTTGAATAAACTTACCACCAAGCATGCTCCTAGTAGTTGCCTGCCACAGACGGTCGCCAGACTTTTGAGCACAGTCAACGGTCGCTCTTGACATGTTAGCATGATGGTGTGCGTCAGGGTTGAATACCCTGGCACAGACCAAGGCCAGTGTAATCGTCAACATATGGTGGACTCCTGATTGCCTAAAAATTCTATTTGAGGTGCTCAGTAGGCTCCTGCACGCATGTTAGGTCCCGCAAGCTCATAGTATACATTCGCATCTCCAAAAGTAATAGATAGAGATACATACCGCACGGTGTTGAGATTGTCATCTTTCCTCTCTAAAGCGACCTTGACGATATTGTACGCTCCCTGAATTAGCGGGTTTTTGTGGGTGGATGCAAAGTCGGCGACGCCGCCGAGGAGCTCTTCGGCCTGCCTAAAGTTTTTGGTTCGGGGGCCGGACAATATTAGGGCAGAGTTCAAGGCCGCAAGTATCCCGAGCTCAGATGTCCGGTCAGAGGTTAAACTCTGGTAAGCAGTCAGGGCCCGACTCAGGTTACCGGTTCCGTGCCGAACAACAGCAGTTGTGTAAAGAAGCCACGGTTTGATGAATCGCTGCTCGGACTCATCACTGATACTGTTGAAGTGAGTCTGTGCTTGGCGCAGGGCACTAATGGCTTCATCCCAGGCGCTTCTAGCAGCGTAGCAATACACCAGCTGTAAGGTCAAAGATACCTTTAACAGCTTCCTCCAGGTTACCCTCGCTGCAGCCGTAGCTACCGAATATAACCCAGGATCTGCATTGCCGGAGAGCAACCCGTCTACCATTTCCTGTCCGCGAAGCAAACAGGCCTCAGCTTTTTTATCAAACCCATTGGAATGGGTTCGTGTAGTTCCGCTGAGGAACCAGACCAGCGCCCAGAGATCAGCCTTAGGAAGCCACCGAAATCTCAGCTCCTCCGGTTTCCCCCTCTCGTATAATGGTTTGACAGGAATCACAAAGGTACCATCGGCTGGCCAGAGTTTCCATGGAACATTGCCGTCTAGGTTTTCCTGTAAGACCTTCATTTTCGCGTCTGTTTCGGTCATAGATCCCTGTACCATCGTGGACATGATGTCTAACATTTGGAATAAGAACGCTAGCTGGGGTGCATCCTGCAGTGGAACATTTTGGGATTTTGCTAATGCTTTCTTTGCACCATCCAAGCCTGTAATGCCTTGTCCGAGTAATATAGATGTTTCCATTAAATTGGCAAGCGCATAAACGTAGTGGTCTTCCCGTCGTTTTGCCAAGTCTGCTGCTGACCTAAGGGATGAAACAGCCGCATTGTCGTCTTGTTCATCAGTTCGCTGCGTCCTCAATGACGATAGAAGAAAACGGAAGGAATAGGTCCAATATGCTATAGATAATCTATGATATGCAGAAGGCATAAAAACCGTTGCTCTTGTGTCAGTAAGTGCGGCACCATTGTATATAATTACAGACCAGGAATACAGGATATGCAATGGTTGAATGCTAGAAAGACATACACTTCCGTTTCTTTGATTTGTTGGCTCAAAAGTATAAAGGCGGCTTTTGGTTTCATCCGAAACATTATTCGAACAAGTAAATGCTGCATCGCGAATTTTAAGTCTTGGAAGTTGTTCTACGCATAGATAGTCAATATCAGGGACCCTGGGAATCGGATAAACTATTGGGCAGGTTCCACCTTTCCGGCAATAAGGATCTGTGTTCCCAAAAATAAACCTGTCAGCCTCATTCGCTCGGGATACGGGACTCAAGATGACTCGAAAACATGTGTACGTACGCCCTTATGCAAGATCTGCTCTGCATCCGTTACATTTTCCGTCTCCTCTTCCAATACAGTTGCATATCGTAATCGCAAGGCCGCTTCGAACTTTGGTTGCAGCTTGAATTCCTACACCCAGATATATCACCAATGAGCATCGGTCTAATTCGAAACGGGATCCGGACCAAACGCACGTAAAGAGCAGCCTCTAGACATCGTATTGCAGCTGTGACAAGTGTTTGGTAGAGTTCGCTGTCGAAGGACTCCTTGATGCCGGTGCCATGCGCAGTGTTGAGGTACGAATCGGCTAGTGCGAGGAACAGGAGATGCGGTTCTGTTATCGTTGAAGATGACGAGGAGCTTGCGGTTGATGGAGGGTCGGGGCCTGGGCGATCACCCATCTTTCGTAAGCGTAGGTTCGCGATGAACCATCCGAGCAGACGAGAAAAAGAAGGACGAGGTTGTTAGTAGTTTGGTTCGTTTGGACAGAAGCAGCGCTCAGGAGAGTTGGGCTGCAGTTTGACTAGGATGGCGAGATTTCACGCGACAAGCTTGATTAGCGATGGCCAGCCATGATGAGGCCTCTGGAATACCACAAAAACAACGCCAATTAGAATTCCATAGAGTTTGATCGAAAGCTCCCACGCCTTCACTACATCATTAATGTCTATAACTCCGTTATTACTCCTCCCTACTGCTGTTAAAAACACTATTGGTGGGTGTTTTGTGGTACCGGTAACGGTATACGATCTTATGCCACCTTTGGTCTAGACAATTGCTAACGTTTATCACATATTCTAGTCACTAGAGCCCGCGCAAAGCCTGTATACCTCCACTAAAAAGTCTTCCGGCAGTTATAACAATCATTAAAAATGATGCTGTACGGCATCATGCAAAATTAAAACAGGATATAGGCATTTCGATAATGCACAGAAATGAACCTTGAGATCATCACCCGGCAATTCTCATTGGAACTACCGAAGATCTCACCCATCTCTTGCGGATGTTGCTCCCCGTCGTCTGGTACCAAGAGGGTACACACTCTTTCCGAGCTATACGATTATCCAGGTGCAGTAATCGCAATAGTGCGGCACAGAAGTGTAGAAACGTAGCGAGCAAACCTTGCAGAGCATATGGGCCCCGCCGCCAACCTGCGATCAATGTCCACCTTCCTTTACGATATAGATAGCGGATGAATAACGTTATATAACCAAAGGGGTGTCCTTGCCACAGTGTATTTCCCACTCCTAACAATTGAACACTTGTTGGCTTTGTCTTCCTTCTAATCATGAGCATCAGGTAGCCATCCGGCATCAATTCTCCCTCCGTGATGCCTTTAAGCCACACCCGGTATTCCGAGCTTGAAAAGCTGATGGGGGAGTAGACCAAGCCTGAGCATAATATCCCAGGTTATGGTTGATACGGTGAATCCACAGATTCGTGGTGGACCAAGGCTTTATCTAATGGGTTCATATCGTCAAGACGAAAAGAATCCGAGTAGGTGAAGTAAAATTGGCCCACCTGACCCTATTCACTCATCATGGAGCAGGGACTGGTATTTTAACAGCTGTTTTCGGTTCTAAAACAGGCCTTGGTGGTACGCCTCTGATGATATCTTTTGATGCCACCCGCAGCGCCGAGCCAGAACCAATAGCAGTTTCGACAGCAGGTTTGTCAAAATCCATTCCCATGGCCTCTTGGTACTTTCGTTTGTAAGTATGTTTTCTCTCCAATGAAGGCGATTGCAGAGAATTGGTGGCGGCGGAGGAGGACGGACCTTGTCCATAAGCGCCTGGTGCAAAGTAATAGACACAGAGCGAGGCTTCTCTAGTTCCTACAGCGATGAAAGCGGGGTCGACCTGGGAAGAACTAAGTTAGATACCATTATGTATGGAAAAAAAGTTCGGAAATTTGTGGGATCATACCATGATACAACTGATGTTTCCGAACTGACAAGGAATTTGTCCGATAGGGGTTCCATCACCATGGAAGATTTCGACTGCCTGGAGTAACACCATTAGATTTCGTCATATACATTCATGAGATGGAACAAAAAATCGAGCATACATTAGGTCTGACTCGACATATTACTTGCTCTCCTCTAGCATATATCCCTATGGTATCCTTTTGCGTACCACCGATAGCTGGAATCAGGAATTCAAACCGCGGTTCCCATACGAGATCGTCTTCGGCATTCGAGCTTAACCGATAGATAGAAGAATCGGACCAAGAGACAAGTATGTCGCCTTTACTCCCAATCGGGCATAGGCATGACCGACCCAAGTTGCTTCCGTGGATATGATACTCAGGACCCGCCGCAAGTCTAGCATAGGGGTATTCCTCTGGCTCCCAGAGTTGCTTTTTAGCTGCTCGCCCTAGGCCTCGTCTTGATTGGGACACTATCTGCTGTATGCGACTTCCCGCGAGTCCCAAGTACAACTGGCTATCCCGGTAAAATAGACTGTATACTGGGGAGCTGGGTAACGGATATGCGTCATTCCTAGTGTCGATGGTCATGAGGACTGATGCGGACGGATTGGAATGCAAGAGAGTCGAAGATCCAGAAGTTGCAAATCGTGACAAGTCCCAGAAACTGACGGCTCCGATCTCGCCAACTATACAAACATATCCTTCCATACAAATGCTGGTCGGCTGGCCATTCGTCCAAAACTCTCCAACCTGGAGGAACGGTTTAGGGTCGCCGGGTTTGCTCCGGCTCGTAACTAAAACTCCTCCACCCTAGAATAGGAGCAAGTTAGAATAGGTTAGTTGATCGTCTTAATGTATATTCGAGGAAACATGCAAAACTAACCAACGAAGCGATAAGCATGATATCACCCTCGATTGCAATATGGCGCGGGACGACCTTCAGCTGCCCGGAGGATCGAAAATATCCTTGGTAATAGCATTTCGCACTTGAAACATCCCAAAAGGCTACGAGCCCTCCACTGTCACCAGTTACGATTGATCTGGTTTTCACATCAACTGCCATTGACAACAAGGGCATGTCGTGGACGTCTCCATGTTGATTTAGCAATGCAAACGATGTGTTGTTCCCGGCCAGCCAAGACCTATCGAGTCTGTGCAGCACGACAGCGATATCCCTCAACGTCTCGCATCCCGCAAACACCGGCAACGCTGAAACCGAAGTCCTGAACAATTCCTTGAGGCGGTCTGCTTTGTCGGGCCCGTTAAGAGTCGCGGGCAACGAACGGGTTCCATTAGTGAGCTGCGTATACGCATCGAGGACGTGGGGCAGGTAGTTGGACTCCCAGAGCGAACACTTCCTCCAAGATCGGCAAACGTCGTAGCACTTGAGCAGAGATTCGAGGTCCAGAAGCTCGAGGATTAGTGCCAGCACCTCGTTCGGAAATTCATCGAGCCCATCCATGCCATTTTGATTTCCAGCGGCCTGCATACTCGCATTTCAGAACCTCAATTCTAATCCAAAGTACAAGACGAGAGAAGCGAATGTAAAAGAGGGAGCGAGAAAAAGGAACAAAAGATAATGACGGATGACTGAATTTAAACGGGTCCCTTTAACGAACGGAAAGCGAGGTGTCAAAAGGTAAGGTAACTTCAACAGAGCTTGAGAAGGCGAGGGATATATCAAAACACAGCATCCAGCGGAACTCTGTCAGGTCGGTCTCGCCAGTCATCCAAGCTCCGATAACTTACACATCTCTCGAACCGCAACCTTGTGACAGCGCCCAGGTGGCTGGCTCGTTCTTGTTTTTGTCTTATTTCCTCCTTCAAGCCAAAGACCTTTCCTTTTTGCTTTGCATACTGTCTGCCGCATTCAGGTCTTGTCAAACAATTGCCCCTCTTCTCGTCCTCCTTCCCTCTTGCTTCTTAACCAAGAGCTCAGAACTGCATAAAAAAGCGCTACATCACATCGACGCCGAGGCCGTCATCTCCACTTTCATGAAGGTGGCCATCACGCCACGTAAGTGGATAACAGCCCATTGATGAGTTATTAGCAAGACCCCGAGATCGAAACGTGGTCTACTTTTTTCTTCTTTACAACCCGTGAAGTGCTAGATTTCTAGTGACGCAGTTGTTTTAAGCAAGGGAGGGGCCAATTGTACCTAAGCTTTAAGCGGAGAGGAAACCATCGGTCCCCTTCCAGTTGCAGACAAGGAAAAATAGATGCGCAATATCGGAGAAACGATAGCCTAAGAAGGCATTGTTCAAGGGTTAGCCCAGAATTATTTTTTTGCAGGGCTCTTTAGGTCAATTCTGCCGGCATTGCCAGAACGGCGCTGTCAAAAGTAGACGGGTTCCCCGAACGAACATGGGAAAGCTAAACTCCACATATCGCAACCCCAGTCTTTCGGAATGGGTACCCTCCACCTGCCGGGCCAGGACCACTTGCAGAGGAAGTCCTCAGATATGTCCCCGCTGTCGCAGATTCTGCTGATCAATACTCTCAGTTCTAGCCCTATCAGAAAGGTTAATTTAGGTAGCTGAATAATTTATTTTCTCGAGTACAAACGTGCCTAGGATTTATGTTGTTGCTAAGCCTACACTTAAGCTTTAAGTGCTTCTAAAGTGCTTCTAACATGTGCTCCTAAAATCCTACTATAAAAAGTGCGTGACCGTTTCTTCCACTAGCAGGGAGAACCTGCGAATGCCCGTCGCCTGCCCAGCCTTGCTTTGAGAAGAATAGATAAGTCGCATATGACCAGAGATAGGAAGGAAAGCGAGAGAAAGAAAGAAGCCGTCTCGCTTGCTAGAATTGATTGTGGCACTACGCACTTCGGCATCTCCTGAAGTGTGCTCATCTACTCTCGTCTACAAATGTGCATGCATAACTCGGCCAAAACCGCTGCCGCCTACGTGGAGTTCTGCAACCATCGATGATCATTTCTTGAATGGCTAGGAAATATCGAATCTTCGATCCTTATTTTACCCTAATGCCGGCTCCTCGGCACAAGCGGATATCAGAGAATCCACCTGCTCGGGGATCAAGTGCTTGTAGTTTCTCGAAATATCTTTGTAGCCCAGGGCCGACACAAGGTCACACCAAGTGTCTGTTCGCTTGGTGGAGACTGGGAACGAGACTAGAAAAAGGTACTAGCTGCAGCATTAGACATCCACAATAGCAACGCATTTTACTAGGTTTATTTGATGAAACAGTCTCGCGTCACTAAATCGGTCGTGATATATACGGTATCAACGTCTTCATAGTCATTTATCAGTACATATCAATAGCAACACATTTATGGACTGATGGTAATATAAGAGACAAACATAATACTGTGTACCATGGTTTACTAGAGCTGCAAGTATTGGATTGCTTGAAAGGATGCTGCGTGAAAATATCGTGTGATCGGAATCTTCGAGTGATTGGTGATATATATATATAGATATGATACCGTCCTGCCATTAGGGAAACTTCATCACCATTAGAGACTAGTTTACAAAGTAGTTTTGTACACAGGTTCACATTTGTATGGGCCACCGAACAATCCGGATAGTAGCTCCACACAAAAGCCGACTCGGTCATCTTTTATGGGAGCTTTTCGACGTCTTCATCTTCCCAAAGTTGTATTTTGGGTGACCGCGGGAACAGCAGATATATAGGGCTAAATCCATTGTCCTATAATCACAAACTATACATATACAGCGCTAGGCGCTCGGGCGAACATTCTGCTCGGTCAAGGTCGGCATCGTGCTGGGTCAAACTTGTACAGTGCTCTCAACGTATACAAATAATATACTTCAGCGCTCAATTCTGCGGATAATATTGTGGGATCGAGGGGTAGCTATACGTACCGACGGCACCTAACCATCTCCGTTGGTTAGTACTCAAGATAACGAGCGAACCAGCATCTGGGCAACAAAGGATTGATTTGCCCAGTGAAATATATTCACATACGGACCCAATTATGCCGCCTTGAACTTGCTGGGCAAGAACAAAAACGTACACAGGCCAAGAATATGGAATCTGGGCATGTCGTATAGACACCGATTTTATTGTGCTGTGCCACAATAATCGGAGCTTCACTCGCAAAGGAAAAATGCGGACGGAATAACTCAGCTTAATGATCTGAGTCATTACTATCTCGAGCGAAAGTATATGAAGAGGGCGGACTGTCATGCTCAGATGCAGAGTTAGAGAGCATCATCATCAATCTCTCCAAGTTCGCCCCTACTATCAGCACCCTCATCGCCACCACTTACCTCCTTAGCACAAGTCATAAGCACTTCAAGTTTTTTTCATTATGAAGGCCTTTACTATTGCATCCGTCCTTGCTCTCGTCGCAGGTGTCCTCGCTACGCCTGTTGCAGATGCTACTGTTCCCAAAGAGGTTCCTAGGGATCTGAGCAAAATGAATGTTCTCTTTAAAAGTAATGTTCTTGGTGAGCGTGATCTCAAGGCAAGGATCACTGGTCAATGTGCTTGCGGCCAATGTGTCAACGACAGGACTTGCTGCACCATTTGCAGCAATGGTTGCGGAGGAAATTGCGTTCTCTGGTGCAACATTGCTTGGTAAGTAACTCAGGAATGCCGTAAACAAGCCGTACCTAGCAATTCACTAAGCTAACAGGATTTATTAGCACTTAATCGCAGTTAGGAAATATCAGTATCTCCTCCCTATTCCTGCCCCAGGGCCCGAAATTCAACTTTGCAAAATCACTGAACCACACCTAAAATTTTGATCGATTCGCCTTTATATAGCCTATAGCTTACTTTCTGTATGGTAGCCTATACAAATACAAATCTCTCTTAATAAAATCTTTCTGGTAATGCTGTAGGAAGTACCATTTTAAATGGGGTTTATATTTACTAAGCATTTTAATATCTGTTATTCTTATTTGCTATGTAGACATATTAAAAACGCCAACATTAATAAATAATATAAATATTACTTGATTCTGATGCTAACCATGGATAGCGTCCTTTTTTATATATTATATCTTTGCCTGTGGAATATGTTATTTCTGGGAATGTAACTCCGTATTTGCTTGATGGCCATGGGTTGGGGACAATAAGCGATTAGTGAAGTAGACTAGCAGCTACCCGCAGGCGCCGCGGACTAGAGTATAGGACCCCCATATCTTTAAACACTGGGTTATTCTTATGCTAAGTTTCCGCGTACGAGAGTCCTGCCTCTTTCCTACTTAAGTGCCCATACTAAAAACCAATGAGTTAGTTAGATAGGTAACCTAGCTTCCTTATTCCATTGGCTTAGTTTAAATTTGAGCATAATATCAAGAAAATATTAATAATCTGCTGCTGCTTGCTTGCTTGCTTCTTAACGCCGCGCCAGAACTTATCAATGGGAGAGATAATAATGGTGATACGCCTTAGGATATAGCTGTAGTGGTATTTTTTTATAATTTAGACATATTTTAGTGTTACCGATTGGTAAAGTTGTTAATTGATTTGAGGTTCTCAAGTATAATTCCAGAGTTAATGTGTTTTATCAGGATGGAAACAATGTCTAAGGCTGACAAGAAACAGTCAGGCATGGATAACTACTTCATTGAACGAATGTCTCATGCGTGAGGTTGTTGCATGTTGTAGTTGTGTCATGTTATGATGCCCTGTCTATAACATAATATACACAACACAAGCAGCCCCATAATGCCATAGGAGAAATTTTCAGAGCGCTAGAAGATCGAATATTTAGCTTTTAATATTCTCATTTCCTAAGAGGTGACTAGTTTTTATATATTTTGTGTTGACAAAACACACCGCCCATTATACCATTATAACAATATCACGCTGAACTGCGAGACCACGCTGAATGCGAGTACTCGGTTCTATTATTTCTCCTGACTACGCTGTGGAAAGTAATCGGCATGACATCCTGGAAGTCGCACTCGGAACTGAAGAGTGGGGAATATATATTCTAAGATATATCAGCTGACCAGTCGACCAATACGTATATACACTAGGAATATCTCTTATATCCTAGTATAAAGCTATAGTTGAGTTTATATTATAATATTATAATGTTTAACATTGTCTCATGTTTGTTATGTTTCGGCTCAAATATCGCGGGAGGGTTACGGGCTTTAGTTTTGACCGAGATGAAGAGTAGCAACTTATATTGGAAACAAGACTACAGCTGTCAGGGGCAACAATATATCTAGTGCACCGGAACTGCCAATCAGACTAATTAAATATTTAAAATTACGCAGCTGTACACTACATCCATAAATATTCCATTTTGAGTATCTACAAGCAAACAAACTTTCAAAAAATACATCAAGAAGAGTGGCAATAGCTGCGTTAAAGAATAACCGTACAATGAACAGGGAGCAAGACAAGGGCGAAGACAAGGGAAGAAGAAAAAAGAAGATAGTAAATAAAAATCGTCTCCCCTTAGAAGCTCAAATATATATACTTAATGCTCAGTGCCCCGATTCCGAGTCAGCCCTGTGGTATCCCCGTATGACGCCTCTGATACCCGATCGGTTAAATGTAAAACCAGAGATGAAATGAAACTCTAGAAGACATACACGACAGCTCGGCTGGTGAAAAAAGTAATAATTTCGTTTAGTCTTCGGTCATTGAATTCCAAAAATTTATCCCAGCATCCAAAAGCGACAGTGGTGCAAAACCGGAGGTATAGTAACTAGCGAGCATTTAGAAGGGCCGGTCTCTTTGTTGTCCATGAGAAGCCGCTACTGCAGTACGGTTATCTCGAACACGCGCCCTCTTCGTTTCTGAATCCAAATCCGATTGTCTTCCGGCAGCGTATTGGCGGCTTCCAGTTGCTTAGAAAAGGCACACATGCATGCACAGTCAGAAAGAAGGATAACCGTTTTTGAAAGTTCATGTCATTTAAACAACTGTGACGCGTAAAAAGAAGATGTTTAAAAAGAAATAAATAAATAAAATAAAAAAGTGTATGCACAACTTCTAAAAAAAGCTCGAGCTTGCCGGAAAGTTGCTTCTTTTTTTTCTCGCTTGAAGAAACCTGTTTAATCATCATTGATCGATCTGGGGAGTATGTGCAAAAGGAGCAGTATTGATATATCAAAAAACGCAAATGGTCAAAAGGGGTGGCTATGGTTACATCTTTCCTCAATGATACTAGGCGGAAATGAAAAGAAAATGAAACGGTTATACGAATTGAAGGGAAGATCCGAAATAGCGTTGAGTCCTAGTTGGTTATTTTGCAACTGGAAATAACAAAAAGAAAAGCACAATGAGATATCAATAGTCATCATTTGATTGTATAGGACAGAAGGTGTGGAATCGAAAAGCGAGTGGAATTCTGTACGTCAGAGTCGTTAAACATGCAAGAGTAATAGTTATGGGTCATCATCATTGGAACTAACAAGAAGGAAAGGAGATGGAGATAACATGTCAAGGAGCAAAAGTGAATTTTTGTTTTCATTAACCCCAAGTGGTGTAATAAAGTATGAAAGAGATCAACTTTTTGTTTAAAAGTTAGGACTTGGTAAAAAAAACCCCCCCCTGGTGGTGTCCCTTTGAAATTCGGGAGTGGTTGGAGAAAGTAAAATGCATCTGAGAAACCCCATATGAAATTGACGTCAGAGTGGTCAGCCTGCTACCGATGATAGAGAAGAAAGGAGAAGGTAAAGTCGGAGGATGAGTGGTTTCGTAGCTTGTAGACATAATTTCGAACTCGAGTCATTATTGCACTTTCAAAGATCTTTTCCAACCAAGCCCACAGAAATCGACAAGAAAAGAAAAGAAAAAGAAAAAGCTATTAAAGCAAGAGGCGAAGAATTGAAAAAAGAAAATAGGAATATAAAAAAAGGTTACAATTGCTGATATCCTGGCCCAGAGCATGAACACCGAGAATAAGTCTAACAAGTTCGCGCAATATTTTCAGATGCCAGCTTCATCAAGAAGAGGGAAGACAATGAACGAAGCGAAGGTGATCTGATGTTTCTCATAATGTGCCCACGCAATAATGAAAGCAAAAAAAAAAGATACAGAGGAGAAAGTAGACGAAAGAATCTGGTTTCTCCAGTATGTGGTTCTGGTTGCCTAGGGTCGTAAAAGACATGGAAAAGATACGCCAGGAAAGCTTTTGTATGTTAGACACGGTAAGGAGGTTGGAGTTTATTTGAGTGTGCGAGTAAGAGGCGTCCTGCTTTTCCAGAATCGGCAATGGTCAAAAGGAGATACCACTAAGGTTTCTGTTGTTGTTGTTGAAATGAGACATAACCAAGCAGTGTCTAAGCTCAATCAAGTCTAGCAATCATTTCGTCTCTCGATAAAGGTGTGAAGTTATCGATGTCGAGCCCTTTAGAAGCAAGGATGGCACGGGCATGTGGTGGGACCAAGCGAACGTTCAATTCTGGGGCGATTGATAGTTCTAGGTTATTTGTTAGTCAAGCAGGCCCAACTGAAGGAAATGAGAGGAAAAACTAACCATGTTTGCTAAAGTCGAACAGGGCTGGGAGATCTCGAAGCCCACCGTTTGTGCCTCTGGAATCAGGAAGCTTAGTGTTGGGGTCCCTCAGTTCGTCGAAGAATGGATGGCACATTGCTTCGATTGCCGATAGACGCTGGGTAGGAGTGTATTCTAGAAGGCGGGAGATAAGGTCGATAGCCTCAGGAGGAGCCTTTCGGAAGACCTAAAAGTGCGATATGGCGTTAGTATAAAAAAAAAAAAAAAGCAGAGTGAAGAGAATATAAAGTACCTTAGCGAAGGGATGTGGTTTTATCTGGGGAAACTTGTGTTCCATGTAGTTCGGATTCATCGTTCGGATCTGCTCTCGGGTTGGTGTACCGAGCACCTTGATGATCTCTACTAGCTGGTCAATCCCGGACTCGCCAGGAAATAACGGCTGACCAAGCATCAGCTCTGCCATGACGCAACCTGTCGACCATACATCTGCATGTTCCGAGTATTAGACGATTTGGAATGCATAAAGGGGACTAGCCAAAGCAAGGATAAGCTTACCAATCTTTGTTGTGTAGTTTGTGGCACCAAAGATCAATTCTGGAGCACGATAGTATCTCGAGCAAATATAAGACACGTTTGGCTCGTTCTCTACTAAGATCTTCGCACTACCAAAGTCACATAGTTTGAGAATGCCAGTGCTCGGATCGAGCAGGAGATTCTGTGGCTTGATGTCTCTATGGCAGATCCCTTGCGAATGGATGTAGGCTAGAGAGCGGAAGAGCTGGTAGATGTAGAGCTTGACCTCCAGGATGGGCATTGTTGTCTTCAGCTTATTGAAATAGCGAGAAGCTCGGTAGACGGTTTCCGGAACAAATTCCAGAACAAGGTTGAGGTAAACCTCTTCTTTCTATAGAAGTAAAAAAGCATGTCAGTTTCGGAATTTGACACTAGGATGTATGGCGAGGGAGACATACGCGATCTCCGTTGGAGTAGTAGAATGCCTTGAGCTCGACGATGTTCGGATGTCGGACAATTCTCATAATTTGTAACTCTCGATTCTAGAACAGCCGGAAGTTAGCCCTAAGATTCATAACCGCCGCCAGTATCGCGTCGAAGTTTTAGGTTTATTTTCTTTTTACCTTGAATCGCTTATCTTGCAGGACCCGTTTGATGGCTGCATCTTCTCCGTTCGGGGACAGTTTTGTCTGGAAGACGACGCCAAAGGATCCGTTGCCAACAATCTTGCATTGTGTGTACTGCATTTCCCGTATCTCACCAGTAAGGCCATCCTGGACCTTCTCCTTCACGGTTTCTAGTTGAGGGTCTATTAGATGCGGCTGCACAAGATTAATTCGTATCCGTTGCGTGTTTCTACATACCTCCCATCCGCAACCCTGGGAATCCTGATGGCCGGTTCTGAGACATTGTGTTTGCGACGGAATTCTGATATCAGAAAGAAAGAAAAAGCTATAAAAGAGCCACTTTTGCGACTATGTTGGAGGATTTATGGGGGAGGTTTGGAAGATTGATCTCGAGGCACCGAGGATACGTGTTTTTTTTTGGTTTGAGAAGGATGGAAGATATGAAGGGAAAGGTTGAGCTTGTGTGTGAGAAGTTGGTTGAGCGAGAAAGGCAGCTTTGTGTTGGCGACAGGACTGCAAAGCAAAAATAGTAGGAGGGGTAAAAAAAGCTGATGGTGTGGTTGGGTGGTGGACGCTTGCCGAGAGGATGAGACGCAGCAGCAGCGAAATTCCCGCTCTGGAGTCAGGTCGCAGATGGAGTCAAGTGGGCACACGAGAATACCCTTCAGATCCAAAATGCGTCAAAGTTATGCCGCCGTATGTGTTCTTCTCGGTCGTTTCCGACGGCTAGAGACAACGATATAGCGTGTGGAGGCTGTCGGCGAGGTTAATGAAGTGGAATGGTGATGGTGGAGAGGACCGGAGGCGGTGGGAGGAGTGTGTCGTGGGTTGAGGAGCAAAGACGGGGCTTGTGGTTTGTTGGGTTGGCGTGCGATGCGGTCTTTCTCCAGTTGGAATGAGTATCGATATTTCGAACTATGCAAGGAAAGGGAGAAAGAAGAAAGAAATAGAAGAGAGAGAAAAAAAAAAAAAAAAAAAAAAAAAAAAAAAGAAGAAAGAGAAAAAAAAAAAAAAAAAAAAAAAGGGTAGAAGGAGAGAGGCAGCTGGATCTGCCTGAAACTTGACGCTAATCGATGGCCCTAGACGGATTTATATATCACAGGTAAAGGCGACGGGCAAGCTACAACGGGGCTATTCTTCTTCTGCCACTTTCTTTCTTTCTTTCGTCCTATTCAGCGGGTTCAAGCCGGTAGCCACCACCTAAAAAGAGGTGTGCAGGGTCCTCAGGGGGGTATTGACGCTTATGTGCTTTGTTCCGTCGTCGATGATAAGACACACTACTATCGTCCGATGACGTCGGAGGAGGGGCCGAAGAAAACAAAAGCCACGCTGGAAAGAGAAGAAACCCGCGAAGATTAGATTACCAGACGCTCGTTCTCAGGCTTCCAAACAAGACAGATGTTCATGCAATAATAAAGACCCCGTGATAGAATCTGTAAAGCAACAGCAGTGGGTTTTCTGAAGGTTGAGGCTCGAGAGGAAAAGGTGGAGTAGTGAGGATTTTTTGCTGTTTCGGTAGCGAAAGGGTTTCGTCTGGTTGGAGTTCTTTTTTTAATTTTTTTTTAGCTTTCTTCTCTTTCTATTTTATTCTTTCTTCTCCCTCTAATTATTATTTCTCTTGCTTCTTTTTTTTTTCCTGCTTGGTGACCGGGAAGAAGAAATGGAGAAGGTGGGTCCTGCTGAACGGCAAAAAACAAGTGCTGGGGTTAGCTCTGCTAGCTCTCTTTTTGCTCTGGCTCTAAAAACTCTGGTGCATGGGGACCGGAAGGGAAGCAATAGCACATAACGAAAGCAAAAGGGACTCGCTGGATGGACCGATTCGAGGGTCTGTCTTCAAAGAATAGACCGTATAGAGCTCCCGCTAGGGTCGGCTGATCATCCAAACGCTGGGACTAACGATCGGACGGTCCCAGAAACATCATGCGATGTACGCAATATCTTTCTGACATGCGAAGGAAAAAAAAAAAAAACTCCAGCAATGCCCCAGAAACCTAAAATTAAAGACGGACGTCGAGAGACAAAGAGGGGTAGAGCTTCCAGAGCCTGCCGACAGGAAAAAATCACGGCTGGACAATCGAGGTCTGGACAGAGTGAAGGGCGAGGCAGGGGAGCAAAATTAAGAACCAATGGCCAATGATCGGGATCGGGGACAGCAGAGAGCGATGGGCGATGGTTGAAGCAAAATGTATGCGTATTATACTGACAATTTCTAGTAGCGGTGTATGTGTATCTATTATAAAGCGGGGAGTCTGCAATATCGAAAGGAAGCTTCCACCAAAATGTAAGAACCAGGACGGAGTAAGACCGAGAGTGAGAGTGAGAGGAGGGAAGGGCGGGCCAAATGTGAAAGAGAAAAAAAGGAAAATAAAAATGAGAGAAATCAAAAGGATTAGAAAGGGTGTTCAGAAAAGTAGGGCGACAATGAGTTTAAATGAACCTTGGGGATCATGAGAATCTTGAAATTAAAATGACGGGACCGCTCGTTTTTTCTATTCTTTTCAATACAGCCTGCATTGGAAAGAAATAGGAAAAATAGAAAAATAGAAAAAAACCTCTTATTGGGCGAGGCCCGTGAGAATGGCGAGCGGCCGGCTGGATTTTAAGGCTAGTGGGGTTCAAAGACCGAAAGTACCAGCAGCGGTAATGGTGGTGGTCACCTACCACAGCGGCTTTGGGTTTTTTTTCAGTACGGAATCGTGCTATCGAACGAACGACGCTGCGTGTGGTTTGACGTTTAGCTGGGTGGAGGAGGGCAGGTGAGCTCAAAACTTTGGGCTAGCACCCTGGCGAACCACGGGAAAGGAATAAACCCAGGCTAGGGAAAAGCGAAGGGGAGTCCCGATGTTGGTAGCAAGCTTATTAAAGAGAAAAAAACCAATAGATCAAAATAATCAAAAGGCCTTGTTTCCTTGAGAAATCCAATATCAAGACGGGCAAGCAAACGAGAAATTGGATGAAGGCATTCGGTTTTTCCAAATCTCAATATCGAAATATGAGGCCCCGTTGGCGAATCAGCTCCAACAGAGGCATGGTTGCACAACCTGATACCACCCAACCGCTTCCAGCTGCGGTGCAATCGAGTTATTCGAAGCTTCGTGGCGAACCCGCCTTCCATTCGCCAACAGGACCATGTAAATTTCTGGGCGGGGACAACGGCGATCCGATGGCTAAAACGGGGTAAAAAGAGGGGTGGCCAGATACACCCTCCAACAACGACCGTGTGGGCAGTGAAGATTTGATGCGCCCAAAACTGAAAACCGCTGCCGCTCTCCCTCCTGGCGATATCTGGGGAAATGCAGCATGGGAAGAAAAAATGCAGGCGGAAGAGCAGGATAACACCGAGCAGCAGTAGCAGCAGCAGCTTTCCTGAGTCCACGCTAGCAAAACGAGGGTCATGCCATTTGCAATTGCTGATTGCGGGCGACGACAGGGGCGAGGAAGCTTGGATAACCTATGACGATATCAAGGCGATGAAATACTAGTCGCGAATCTTACCTTGAAATATCTAAACGAAGGTCGCAAGAAATATGCGTGATGAGTGGCTTGTCGATGGTATCAATAATATTCGAGAAGAACGGGAGCGGGTGTGAAAGAGGGGCCAGATGGAGCAGCACGGCAAGGTGAATGGGAGGCAGGCGGTTTCTTGTACCTTACAGCGGAAGCGGAGAAGAAGAGACCAACCAACCCTTTGCCCAAACACCTATGACGACGGTATAATGCAATGGGGCAAAAAAAAAAAAAAAAAAGGGTATATAAAAATATTCAAACCGACGATAGATGAAATAAGAGGCTTTGGATATATCCAGTGTTGGTATTTTAGATGGAGGGCTGCGCGGTGCACAGAGGCATGGGTTATATGTCCTGTTGGGGGAACAGCTAACAGAGCGATTTGAAATTTCTTCTCTCTTTAGCCCTGCTATTTTTAATCAAGATGCGACTACGATTGATATTCATGGTCTAGCTGTGCTGGAGTGTCGCCGGGTCTCGCAAACAACAGATGGCAGCTTGAGCTTGCTTCAAAGGGCTGGTCAGGTCACGCACTGCAGCATGCAAAATGTAAGGAATTTGCGGGTTCTAGCGAAAGAAGGGCCCCAAAACCCAGTCGTGGTTGGCTGTGGTTACAGTGGAGACTCCATCATGGCATCTAAAGAGGGGTCAATTCGCTGGCAGAAAGGGCAGAAAAGGCAAAATGCCACCTGCCCCGACATGGGCCAGGGCCCTCAGACCATGGTTGTTATTGTCCAGTCCGGATCATTCCAGCGCAGCAGCTCAATTGGAGGGTTGGATGATAAGCTAGCAGAGAGCAACATATCACACATACACGCTCATCTCGATATAACAATAATATTTTGAGGGTGGCCATGGGATTAGCAATTGATGCCATAAACACCGTAGAGCCCACTCTCCAGAGATATTCCCAGTCTCACTCCAGGCAGTACCTTCGGGGTTCACGATCCATTCGGAGACTTCATGCGAACCGCTGGGCTGAACTTCCGCCGTCAGAAATGGGCTACTTCCGCCTTTGGGTGCCAGATGACATCCACGTGATGGATTCGTCTTAGACACGCTCGGGTGACCTTCGCATCACACAAGGAATTCGGAGGAAGGCCAGTCTAGCCCAGCAAGACACACAAGACATACTCTTAACGGAAAGGGGACGGACGTCCCAACAAGCCGGACCAAACGGCGAGATTTCGAAATACTGCTGCTTGCCGCTTTTTTTTGGTTCCTATTGTCCACGAAAAAACGTGGTCACTAGCTATTACGCCCGGAAATCACCCGAACGAATTGAAGCTTTTGATTTCAAAACATATGTTTTGTTATCGATAAGATTCGATTCGATTGTATCTCCGGATATATATACCAGGGCTCAGAATTGGAGGAAACTGACGAAAACGTAATGGAAACCCAATATCGTACACTCCTTTCGATCCAAGTGTCATAGCATACAAGGATCTCATTATTTGCAAAATAGGTAGATGTTGCTCCAATTCGGAACAACGAAAAGGCGACCTGCATTTGTATTTCCACGGGCCAGGTTTGCCTACTAAGAAACTCAAAAAAAAAAAACCGCCCAACCCGTTCAAATAGAGGACGTGGGAGAGAAAAAAAAACTGTGACGTTTTGGCAATACTTTGGCAGCAAGCTAAGAAAGCTCGCTACTTCGTACCGAGCTATGACGTTTGCTTATGCACATAATTCCTTCTTTGCCATCTGTTGGATACGAATATAGAATGTGTCAGGTGGCCCGTTCTGAAATCGTTAGACTGGGATGGAACAGCAGAGACAAGAGAGCACCACCACCGGACTAGGAGGAAAAATGGGGGGGAAAGAGAGAAGAGATTGGGAGGGAAAATATCCAACTTCCCAATTTTTCAGTATCCGAAGTCCGAAGTTCGTCAATTCCTAGACAACCGTGACGAAAACACGCGGGTAATTTTGTAGACCCTTTTTTCTTTCTCGATCGAAAACTATTTCATCAATGGGACCAAGATAAACAAAAGGCATACCCAATTCCCGAGAAACATGATGCTATTGGACGGAAAGGACAGTCCAGTTCGGACCTAGAAAGATCTCTTATCTCCAAGGTTGTTATAAACGGTTCATTAACTGAACGACTAGCATAGCAAAAGTTTACGAACTCGTTTACTCTCCACGTCAAATATCCCAATTGGTTACTTCTTTCCCGTGCCGCGCTTGCATCGTATGCTTTTTTTTCTTTCAGTTATTCAAAAAAAAGGCCAGCGGTAGAGAGAAATTTGAACAACCAAGGGTCTTGTCGACGGAATTCAAACCGAAAGGTCGCAAGCTACAAAAGAGGCGAGCAAGGGAAAGACTAGGGGACCAAGTGCTGAATGCACAATGCAAGGACTGGGAACCCGCACCCCAAAAAAAAGGACCAGACCTCGAACCCAGCCCCTCCAAGACTTCTTTCGCGTTTCCAGAAGGCTTCCAGAGGGAGATTTCGTCTAAAATCTAAAATCTTATGCGTCGATGAGATGGGTGGTGGTCATCATCAACTCAGGTGATTTGGTATTTTTATATCTGGGGTTTCAGATTATTCTGGATGGTCCAGCGTCTACAGCAACCAGAAGGCAAAAAAACGGTTTCCGGTACACCTGGTCGTCTTTCCTCCTGCTGAAGCTATGATCTCTCCCTTCCTGCTCGCTAGATCTGTTCCTTCCTTGAACCCAGGCGGGGGGAAGAGAAAAAAAGGTTAATTTTTTACTTTTTCTGTTCGCAGATGGACCTCGTGATCGATTCTGATTTGGTGCGCCAAACCAACCCCTCCGAAAAAAAAAAAAAAAAAAAAAAAATGTGAAAGGTTGCTGCATGACCCGCTCCCTGGTCGCTTTTTCTCTCTTTCAGATTGAGACTGACGTGCCGTACAATCTTTCTTGATATGAGTGCATTAAACACACCTGCGACTGGTTGCATCGTTGTGGTTTGCCGCTGAAGAATTTTCCTCAAAATTTCGATATCATATCAAACTAATCACCGTGCATGATCGTGCTTGACCGGCCTCGACAACCAGCAGCGTAGCTCTGGCCTAAAACTAAAAAGGTGGTGCGCTAAACAGAGGAAGACAAAAAAAATACAAACCCAAACCGCCGGGCCCAAGCTGGATAGCGTCTGGGACCATGTGACCCGCTTGCGATTGTTGGTCAGACAGCCCACGAAGCATTACCCTTTAAGCTTACTTCCAAGGTGCACCAACAGCACGACACCAGTTTCGCATAATTCTCCGAAGGCCATTGAAATCCGACTTGATTGGTTAGACTGATATATCGAGCTCGACGCCCATATTTTCCATCGGAGAGCTCCAACCACTCGCCAGTAACCCAAATCACCATTGACTTAATATCACTCTTTGGACTATATTTCTTAAACCCTTTCTTTTGCCTCCGCGATCCTCGTTGGCGCGCGTCATTAACTATATCCGGGGTCGAAATTTTTTTCCCTATTAATTTTTAGCTTATCAGGTGACGCCAATTGGTCCGAATGTCGCGAAGATCTCTCTTTTCATTCGCGCACCGAAGAATGCAACGGCCCTTCGCCATGTCTAAGGTTCGGTTATCTTCCGTAGTGGGTATCGCCTACCGCTGTTCGGGCGAAACTAAAATAATAAAAAAGGGAAGGGAAGGGAAGGGTTTGGACGTTTCCGTAGAATTGGGTGACCAATTACCAGAGCTGTGGAAAAGGGAAAATACTTTGATGATTCACCGTGTCAGAGCTGAGATAGGATGGCAAGCGGTTGCAAGCTACCTCAAAAACAGTACTGAGGCTGACCGGGATCGCCCCGAATTTGATCTTACATGTGGCGTTTTGCGGGTCGCTGGAATGCAGTGACGCCTCGGATTTTTCTTTCCTGATGACTTCTCTTTCAAGTATTCCGTGGTGACGTCGTGGATTCAGTAAGAGCTGAAATGGTATTCGTAAGCTATAATACATGGGGGATACCAGAACAATAAGCTATGGGCAAAAAGAAATGGTCGTCGTCCTAAACATAAGTTTTCGCTGCCTCTAGAGTAAAACACACTCCTGCCCCGATAACAAGCTTTTAATAGATGCAAAACGGTCCTTCAGATCAGTGTTGCACACCACACATATACACTGATAGGAAAAGAAAGGGTCTAGCATACAAATACTGTATGTGCGATGGACAAGGAAAGGGGAAAGGGAAAATTATTTACAGGCGATATTTATAGATAGTGGTGTGGTTATATTGTATTTTGCGTTCCTGGTCACCAAGGCATTTTACATGCGAGTGTTGATATTACTCCAAGAGCATTGGAAAAGGCAAGAAATTGCCATGGACTTTCAACTGTTCTTCTAGAACGGAATCTGTATCGATGGTGCACTCTGCTGTTGTTCCATGACTTCTTCCGAGGCGTTTTCGATCGATACTGATAATCCGACCTTGGCAGTGCTCTGTATAAGGAAAGTAGTATTAGTTCGTAGACAACAAGCTAGTGTTTTCGCATCGCAATGGTACACACCTTGAAGTGATCCATTTCTCCTGAAAATGTCAATGATACCATTGGGGCGACTCTACGTTCCATGTAGACACCCAGTTTGCCAGCCGTGTCAACTTGCGCCCTCAGACTGGAGTTTCTGAAATCGTATTTGGCACCAACAGTGGTAATACCGTCTCCTCCAAATACGCCTGGTCCGATAGGAACAACCTTGAGAGTACTCTCGACACCTGCTTCAACTCGCTCTGCCAGTTTCCTCCAGTAAGTCAACTGGAGTGCACCGGCAGCTTGCAGCCCAGCGCTAGCAGCCCAACCTGCACCCTGGTACCTAGCCGCATAAGAAATCAAAGCTTCCGGGGAGGTTGCCATCGACTGTCGCTGCCAGACAGTTTCTAGACCGAGCGACAGAGATTTTGTGACGGATTGGAGGTATTGAGCTATGATGATTCCTGTCAAACCGCCATCCAACGTGCTTGGGTTGAAAGCTTTAATAGACGCTGTGAAATCCTTTCCAACATAGTCTTGGTCGAGTTGTAACATGGCCTGCGAGGATCCGGATGCGACTTGAACATTCGATCGTGTGACCATTCTTGGAGACCACCTATAGTTGAAACGTGCTGAGAGCTGGCCTTCGCTATCTACATTTGCTTGTAAGAATGTCTGTTGCAAGAAAAAGGAAACATTATGGTTAGATAATTGTCTACAGTTTATCATCGCAGTCTGCAATATTATAGAGAAGCTTATATCTACATACCTTGCCAGTGCCAAAGAGGGCAGTGAATGTGTAAGGTGGTAAGGCACCCGGCCCACCAAGGCCCATGTTGAACGAATGCGAAACATTGAAAAGTGGAGCGAATCCAAAGACCTTTGCGATATCTGCTCTTAGGCCGGTGAATTGAAGGTTTGACAAGAAAACGCCCTTGGTAACCTCGGCTGAGACGTTTTCAAACGATCCAGGATTGGGTAAATCGAGAGCATCTCTCTTCGCTGATAATGTTGATAGCCCTTCATTGACTAAAGCAGCCAAAGGGTTCTGGGCTAGCCAGTTGAGCTGGTCTTCCGCCACTTTGTCCATTATGAAGATGTTGGAACGGTTGCCGCCGAGGTGGGGGTTCCAAGGTGGGCGGGCCTGATAGAGGGGTCAGGAAGAGTAAGGGAATGGTAATGTAAAGAATGGTTATCCCTTAGTCTAGCCGTGATCAAGCGGAAGCCCCCAGAATGCGCGATAGGTGTGCACGGCAGGGGGTGATGTGAGGGTGGATGGAATAATGGTTGAGGATTTGGTGATTTTGATATGTCGGAGAGAGAGCAGCATCAAGAAATTTTGGTACCAGAATTTTTCGCACTGCCCAAAACAAGCGGACAAGGTCGGTCGTCTGCCAAGCAACGTCACTTCCTCCAGCCCCTGCTGCCGCGCCTATCGCGCCTACTCTATCGATAACATCCACCGACTAGACTCCCCCAAACACCTCGACATCTATCACATTCCGCAGCACCCTATACTTACTTCCTTATACATACGCCTGCTGCGCGGGCCAATTGATCGGTACAAGCCTGCAAGTAGAGTGACCAGCCGTGTGACAAGCCCCCCCCCCCCACCTTTGCCTGGATCTCTCTTACAACCCGTTGCAACAACCGGCACTCATTAACCGTGACCATGGCATAAGCTAGGCCATGGCCGAACCTGTCAGCATGGATGCTAGCAGCCAGAGTACGTCTCCACAGCCAGTCGGCAGCAACAATCACTTCTCGGATCATACCACCTCCACTGCTGCAACGGCAGGCTTGCCCGCTTCCGCTGGCCCAGTCAACAAAGACGAATCCATCCCGCAGCTGGTCTGGCTGGTAAGTTCTAGCTTTGCTTACCTGCCAATTGCCCTGATCCATGTAGCTCTTGTGATCTCTACGATACGAATGATGTGATAGTCGTTCCTTTATTTGTCTCTAAATCTTGAGTACTCCTGAAACATACGATCATTGTATATCGAAAGCGGTATCACAAATTTGAGGCGATGTAGGCTACTAGAAATGCCAATCAAGTAATGTATGCAATTTTAAAATCGAATAGACGTCTAATTCTGAATACCACTCTCCTGGTTAGATATTTGGTGCAACTGGTCATCTTGGGCGTACAGTCTCTGGAATAGCGCTCGCCAAAAATGATCTCGTCATTCAAGTGGGTAAGACTGGTACGGATGAGAACAATCCACCCCCTTCACATCCCAACAGTTCCTTCACGGTTTGTGATATCAGGGAACAAGAAAGTGTATCCACAGTTATTGATACTGCCCTGAAATTATGGAGCAGATTGGATGTTGTGGTAAAGTACGATTATACCTCACTCGAATATTGCGATTTAAACGCGTGAGGGATATAAAGGCTCTCTCGGAGGAAGAGGATTTCGCTAATGTCACATTATCTTCCAACCGCCTACAGCTGTGCCGGCTACGGAGTGATTGGAGCATGCGAGGACCAGGATGAATACGAGATTCGTAATCAGATGGATACCAACTTTATGGGTGTCTTCAATATTATGCACTTGACGGCCCCGTACTTTCGGAAGCGAAAAGAGGGCAGATACATCATATTTTCTTCAACTTCAGGATTCCTTGGACTACCAGGGTTAGGAGGTATGCCCCTCCCGAGTTTCACTCTAAACCTGTGTTTCAGCTTACCCATATCGTGCTTAGGATACTGCGGTTCCAAATGGGCAGTAGAAGGATTCATAGAATCATTAATGTACGAACTAGACCCCTTCAACGTAAAGGTTTCACTAGTCATTTCGGGTTTAGCAAAACGCGACGAGTACGTCTTTTTATCTTATGCATATATCCCGTTGACACATGATAACTGACGGTAACATAAAGGCCGACCCAGGATACCTATGGCGCTATACCGAACTGGGCCCATTTTCTTATAACAACTCCATCTCCGGCATATTCCAGCGTGACCTCGCCGTCGAATCATGCTCGGAGAATGGTACAATGGATACAAGATAAGCAGATAACTAGTGGACTGAAGGTTGCTGAGATGGTCTGGGAGGTATTTTGTTTTCGAGCGCAAAAGCAATTTAGATCCTGCACTACATACTAACCAGGAAACTAGCTGGCACACTGCCAAAAGCCACCGCTCAGACTGCTGCTGGGCCAACACGCTGTCGAATCGATGAGAGATCGACTTCGGTTCACCTTGGAAGAAATCGAAGATTGGAAACATTTGTATCATATAGACGACTCGGATGTCCAGAATCAGAATGAAGGGCAAGACGGTCTGGATGGTGGCGAGATGGAAGATATAGTCATGTCCACGAAGGAGGACGACGATGATTCCAAGTAGAGATGTCATGTTTTTGGTAATGAGCGGCCAATAACTTAGCCGCCGTGTAATGTAGATACAAACAGTATCTGGTCTTTTGGTTTGATTTCGTATTCTCCTTCGCCCTCCAGTTCCCAGTCCGCGTCATTTATTAGAACTAAAATCCCTGGCCGGCTATATCACGGTGAGTTCCGTCAGTTGCAAGTGCTTGTGTAGGGGAATATGGTATGTCTATTCCGTACACAGTGCCGTCAAGCTCAAACAAGTCTCTCCGTGAATCCGTCATTTCGTGGTCGCAAAGATGCTTGACTAGAGAATTGATATTCGAAGCAGACCCATCTACATTTGTGGACGGGAGCTCGATATTCAGCTTCTTCCTGTTGTTGAAGAGGATCTCAAGTCCACCACTAGGAAAATATTAGCCGTGCGTGCCTCCTCGATGTGATAATGTGCAGGGTGCCTACGCCAGTTCGACAGTGATAGGTATCGGGCTTGCAGCCATATTGTTGTATTCTACAGACAAATTAGAATCCCCCGCGAGGTGCTTGACAATGGCAATTGGTTGTGTGGTTTGTGGTTTGTGGTGTTTGAATTTGAATGCTTGGTTCCCCACAGTGCGCAGAGTGCAGGGGCATGCCTCATCTCCCGCCCCAAATTTTTCGGTGACGGACAGTGCAGCCAAACGCGTCTCAGTTCTCTTCCCGCCCCTAACCTCCAACCAGATCTCATTACCATCCACATCTCACACTACTATCGTTTAATCCGTCGCATCAACGACATCACCATCCCAACATCGTATCATTTATCTCCAAACACACCTTTTTTTTTTTTTTGCCAACTTTCATTCCTCTTTGAACCACCGAAATCATGGTTGACCGTGGCGGCCGCTATGAACGAGACAACAGAGACCGGGACCGGGGAGGGTATCGCGACCAACGACCACAGCACTTCAAGAAGAGGCGTTATCAGGGTGCGTAACAGGACCTGGCTTCGACTTTATTGTTGGACCCAATTACTTCTTAGTTGCTTGGTGTTCCGTATCGACATTTTGATTATACTGACACTACGGTTCTGCAGACGACGATGAGCGCGACTACCGCCAGCAGAGGCCTCGTTATGAAGATCCCATGGTCCGCTTAAGGAAAGACGTTCTTGCTATTGCAGAATCGGTATGTTTTTGGCCTCTTTCAACTCGGAGATTCAGCACCTTGCCTGCTCGGCTGCTCTGCGGTACGAAGGAAATAGCTAACTCAGCAACAAGCCTCTCATCAAAGTCGAAGATTCGATCCGATCAATTGCAAAGTCGTTATCAGCTCACTGGGACCATGAGGCTATTCGCAAAGGATTCGTTACTCTTATTAAAACTCTGTATGACCCGCCAACAACCGTCAACCCTCCCACCACGCTGCAACCGAAGCTAACGTCTTATGTAGAGTTGTTGAACAACCATTCAAAATACCATTCGTCGCTGCTATCGTCCTCTGCGCTAATGCTCAAAAACATGAAATTGGAAAATTGGTTATGGATGAATTTGTGGCTCTACTGCAAGAATATTTGGACAAATGCGAGTGGAGGAACTTCAAGCTTACGCTTAGGTTTCTGGCGTCGGTTTCCTGCATGTTGGATGGCGAGGGAGTTGCAACCTTGCTAAACGATCTAGCAAACCTTACTGGCGATCTAGCTGCCGAGGGAGGGAGCAGTGTAAGAAACTACATTGCCTATGTTACTAAATCCGAACTGACAGCCATCTAGGGTTTATCCGAGGAACTTTCCTACGTTATCCTCATTACAATCCCTTACATCGTCACAGCTGCTCCTGGAGGCATCACCGAGGAGTTCTTAACCACATTGATCGAACGCGTGGAGGGAATGCAGGTCCCTGCTCCAATTGAGCCCTTACTATCTCCCTACACGGGACCAAATGCACCTTATCCTGCTCTGAACGTTTGTTATCCTACTATAACTATACGCACTCTAGTTTTCAGCTAACCCTTGAGCAGATAACTACTTTATTGCTTAATGCTCTCAAAGAAGAGGCCACTAACGGTTTTAAATTTGAAATCCTTGCCCGCCCTTGGGAACCGTTCCTCGCCGAATTGGAGGCCGCTACTAAGCACTTTTTCCCAAGCATCACCATGCCAACCTCTTTAGAAGGAGGTACTATATTCCCCAAACTCTACTTTTCAGTCTTCCAGGGAGCAGTCCACGAAACGGTCCCAGTCGTTACATCGATTACGTCCTGCATCCTCCGAGACTCCATTGGCGATACTATTGGGTTACTAGACTTCAACCGTATTGCCTGTGCTAGGTTCCTCATCGACGTCGACTGCTACTTTGCTCCGAATGCCTTTGTGAAACGTGCGACTCCATTCGATAAGATCTCCGAAGTACCAGAGGGCAAGTCAACCTGGAAGCCGGAAGATATCTGCGTCGATGCTATATTTACAAACATCTTCCAACTGCCTCAGCCAGAGCACAAACTGGTTTACTACCACGCTACGCTTACTGAAGTTTGTAAGCTGGCACCGCAGGCAGTTGCACCTTCACTTGGTCGAGCCATTCGATATTTGTACCGCAACTTGGAGTCAATGGACGTTGAATTGAGATACCGGTTCATTGACTGGTTTGCTCACCATTTGAGTAATTTTGGATACACTTGGAAGTGGACTGAATGGTGAGAGTCGTGATCTGTACCAACATCTGAAACATAAAACTAACACAATATTAGGATCTCTGACCTCGATTTATCCAAAGTCCATCCGAAGCGCTCTTTTATCCGAGAAGCTGTCGAAAAAGAAATACGCTTGAGCTTTTCAAATCGTGTTAAGAGTACACTGCCCGAACAATACTCTGTGCTCGTCCCGGAAGATAAAGAGAAGGAACTACCCGATTTCAAGTTTGAAGCCGACGATATAGCGTTCCCAGAGGAAGGGAAGCAACTGTTAAACCTTATCCGACAAAAAGCGCCAAACGAAGAGGTTGACACTCTGATGAACGCTATTACTGATGCGGCGAACAATAAGGGATTGCCAGACCCATCCAAGTACGCGAGGGATATGTACATGACTTGCATCTGTCATATTGGTGCCAAGTCGCTGTCACACGTTCTTAGCTGCATTGAAAGATGCAAGGATAAACTTACGCAGCTGGGCCAAGAATCGAATCAAGCCCAACGCCAGATCGTGGGCACTGTAATGAGGTATTGGCACGAACAACCGGGTATCGGGGCGAATGTGATCGATAAGCTACTCAACTACTCTATTTTGACGCCCCTGAGCGTTATCGAGTGGGTCATAATGGACGCAGGCAGGGATGCTCTACCACGTGGACACGCGTGGGAAATGGTCAACACTACAACGAGAAAGGTTGTTTCGAGAACGAGAAATTTGGCGGCCGCGAGGAGTGTGCCTGATTTACCGGAGGACCAGATGGCGATGGTGGAGCAGGGCCACGATGTCGCAAAGGCGGAGCAAGCAGAGTTGTTCAAGGTTGTGATGGAAAGCTTGGGCAAGTACGCAGATGGAACGATACCGCCGCCTGAAGGAACAGGTGAGGAGGAAGCCGTGTGGTTGAAATGGTGGGCTGCGTCCTGGTTGAGAGCGTTGAAGAGACAGAGTGATATTGAGGAGGCCGAAGAAGCTATGAGGATCAGTGGTGCGGCCACAGACAGCGCTATGGAAGAAGATGCGCCTGCTGCTGCTGCTGCTGAGGAAGGAGAGGACGATATGGAGGCTTAAAATGCTACTTTGATTTTCGAACCATAGTTTGGGAGACTCTCGAGTCGCTGCTTATATGAAACTTTACTGGTCGTTTTATATTTGTATTTTTAGTTTAATACAGGGTACCTTCACAAGCATGTAGTATTTTTCAAGGTGCAAATGGATGGAATTGTTATTAATTTGTTTTTTGTATTTTTTTAAGCTCTTCATCTTTTTGAGCTTTGAGGTTCTATCTAAACCAAGTTTCTCAATCACAAGATGCCGTTAATGGAAGAAGAATACAAGAAAAATACAGGAGTTTTTTTCCTCCGTGATACAGGCCCATCGACACAGTGTCAGCCATCAATGGAATCGAAAGGAAAAAAATGGATATAGAAGTCGCAAAGAAACCCCAAAAATCGAAACACACGCCTTGCAAAATGAACTCCACCGAATGACGCCTCGCAAGCAAATACAATAGAAGCAACCCGCATGAAAATATTTACTCTTGAATAATTAAGTAAAACAATACCCCATTATCCCCCCTCTCTCTAATACCCGTCTGAAGGGTAGAGGGCTGGAGGGACGTGAGGATAGGAGCGAAGACTAAGGCATGGATGAAAGTCCCTCCTAGTCACCTTAGCCCAGCCCACCGAAAGCGCCTCGGATCCTCCTCGCCAGCTGGATATCCTTTTGCATTATCGTCACTCGCTTCGCATGGATGGCGCACAGGTTTGCGTCTTCGAACAAGTGTACCAGGAAGGCTTCCGTTGCCTCCTGCAGTGCCAACAGGGCTTGACTCTGCCACCTCATTGTCTCGTTTGTTCTGTGGAACTGACTGTTTACTATATCGACCTGTTCTGTGCAAATCTCGCGGACCAGCCTGCTGAACGGTAGTTTTCGGAGGAGGAGGTCTGTAGATTTCTGATATTGACGGATTTCGCGGAGGGCAACGGTGCCGGGCTTGAATCTGTGGCCCTTTCTGACGGGAATGGGGTCGCCGGCTGTTGTTTATCAGTTAGTAAATTTGAATTGGCAATATGCATTTTGGCGCAATGGAAACAAGTGGAAGAAAGCATACGTTGTACTCCTGATGACCGTCGCTTGCCGCCTACGCTGCTCTTGCCGCCGATGCTCTTTCTTGGAGTGGATTTACCACCTGTTGATGCTCTTTTTGATTTTGAGGGTGCCATGTTGGCGAGCTGAAAAACTAGGTGGGAGGTGAAAGGGATGCGGCGGCGGTATTGTTGCTATCAAATCAGATGGGTAGAGTAACTGGTGTCTCTAATGAATGAGTAGTAGGTGGTTTGCAATGTTGGTCGCAGAAGCCGTTTTGATGACGGATGGTGGCAACAAGGCGGGGAGGGTAAGGAACAGAGCGTCGTGTGGTGATGGGTGATAACTTGAAGAGACCAAGACTTCAAGTATTTTCAATATTAGGAAAGGACGCAGCGAGAAGATTGAAGCCTTTTGATGCTGCGCGAAGGATGATGATGGAGAGAATGAAAGAGAACAAGAATTACAGTTCCTCTTTCCGTTAGATGGAAGATTTTAATATCCAAATTTCTTTGAGGGGCCTGTTCCCTCCTTTCATTTCAGCGGAAAGTGCACCAATATTGGAATGGCTGGGGACACGCGCTTTTCGCGTTGCGGGGCACTTTCATCCAACACAAAAACTGGCGTGGCTGGTGATCAAAGTGTTGTGCCTGACGTTGTGTGTCTCATCCAGATTAGGAAGTTGTGAGAGAGGCAAACATTCTGACAACGCGCTGCCCTTTCTCTGACGTACCTCAGTACAAAGATTCATATTTTTCGCTTTTCTCAAAGCCGCAACACGCGTTTAAGTATGCCACTCCTGGAATATAATAGGAGGGACTGGGTATATTAAGGCCTCGAGGGGTCTTTAACAAAGGACAATCTGATAAGTGAATTGTGAATGAGTTGTATCTAATGCTTACACCAGCGTGTAACCAGCTCTTTTAAGCGGTGAAATGGTATAATTATAGCTTATTGCTCAGAAAAAGACCGGCGTCTACGAATATCAGCAGTTGTTGGAATTTTTTCCTCTTCAAGCTATTGCATGGCCGGATTTCTTCGACACAACTAATAGTCTTATAGTATATTACTTGAGCGAAAGTTGTCATGCGGTGGTAGACGAAATAACATATTTTATAGATATTTGTCGATCATTTTCTTACCTGCAAGTTTGAGGAGCAGGAGAGAGGCGTCGTACACACACAAGGGCGGGAGCGTGGAGTTGGGAGCATGAAGTGGCGCGTAATATATGAGCGGATGATGAAAAGCTTAAAAGGGTATGCGTACAATGGATAAACGCGGAGTTGTGTGTGGTCAAAAGAGGGCGTTTCCAAGGACAAAAGTGGATACCCTAGCCCAGCTTGACTTGAGCTTTGGTAAATTCACGTTCACCAGCACATGAAACTACTTGACTACACATACATCTAATGGATCTCCTTAAAGGCCCTATACGAGAGGGCAGTCGGTATGTCCCAATAACCTACCAACCCTACACACATTCGCTAATTATGTACCAATAGTGGCGGCCTCGGCGAATTCAAATGGTCTGACGTCAAAGACTCCAAAGATCGCGAATACTACCTCGGCGTATCCGTTAAAGCTCCTACCGGCAGATGGCAACAAAACCGTGATATACAGTGGTACGCACGCGGTACTGATGACCAAGCCGCCTTGGAGAGGCAAAGGGCGCGAGCTGAAGAGATCAGGAAGATCAAGGAGGCTGAGAATGACGCTCTGAGTGCCGCTCTGGGGTTTCAGGTCGTCAAGAGGAGGGCCGAAGGAGATTTGAGTCAAGGCGAAGTCGACCGAGCGATTAAGGAGGCTGAAGCTGGGAGCGATGAGAGAGATGGTGGCAGCAACGAGAAGGGTATAGGGTTCGGACGAATCGGAATGGCCGTGTTTAACGATGGCGACAGGGACGTGATGGCTGGAAACGCTGATGAGGATGAGGTTAAATGGAAGCCAGCACCACAGCGGCAGGCCGACAATAAGGACAGCAAACCCAGAGCCGACAGAGATGACAGGCGGAGACGAGGCGAAGATAGGGGCAGCCGCGATCATCCGTTAAGACATCGTAGACACCGATCTAGATCTGGCGATAGGGACAGGGAAAGAGATAGACACCGGCGACATCGCTCGAGGTCACGGTCACGAGACAGAGACAGAAAACACGAAAGCGATAGAAGGAGAAGAGATCGATCAAGGTCTCCTCGTAGAAGCCCAAGGCCACCCCGTGATAGTAGAGATCATAAAAATCACGACAGAAGAGATCGAGTTAAAGAACGAGAAGAGCGACGACGCTGAGGAAGCTGATCGCTATCACTAATTCTCGAAATTGGGATTTTGAAACTGACAACGGTGTATTATATTTCGGCGTTTGGGCGCTTCAATAGCAAACAATTCCTCGGATTTATTAAACAAACTTTTATATGGCTTCTTCACGCTTTATACCTCACACTCTTCTGACATGTTGTACTGTAATATGAATGCTCAAAGATTATACTGGATGCATGAATTAGCTCCATGCACCATAACCACCAGCATCAGGGCATCGTAGATGCTCATTACAACTCATCGTGCTTGCTCCCTGGCGTTGGGATAATATCGACCGTCTCGGGTAACGCCATGATGTTAACAACGAGCGATGTCCATCCCAAAAAGTGCTGGACACCTTTTGCATTTCCCGTCTCCTGTTCGTACTGTTCCCATGCAAACCCAGTTTTCTCCCAAACTTTAAATACGTTGTTCACAACATTGGTACGAAGATCTTTGTAGAGCTTAGCAGCTTGCTTCTGATATGGTCCCTTGACCGAGCCATATTCCTGTGTTTCCGATTAGCTACCTATATTTATCTGCAGGTATTCAGGATGCCGAAAGTATCTCACCTTCAACCTCAAAATGGCCAAGTAGTTCATATTGACCCAGATCGGACCCCTCCAGTAGTTCTCTCCCTTGCTATAAAACTCATCTTTCCTACTCAGACTTCTCAGTCCGAATGGACTCCAAAGCTGCTCCTCATCACCGATAATATTCAATATCGATCCTAACTTCTCCGAGTCATGAGGCACTAGCCCCAGCAGGAATGGGAAAATGGAAACATAGCCGACATGACAAACATGTACGCTCTCTTCGAAAGAATCAACCGTTACGTCGCAATAGCAACCGTTCTCTTTATCCCAATGGATATCGTCAATATTTCGTAATATAGCTTCCTCATGTCGACCGTACTCTTTCGCATCGTCGCTTTCCTTAAGTACCAAAGCGATATTCTTCATCAACCTCGCAGAAAATCCCATCCAAGAGATTAAATCGATGTGCAGTTCGCCCGGGTGTGGCGGTTCCGCGCGTGGGTAGTCATCAATTCCACTGGTAAGACAATACCCTGGAGCTCTTCCTCGCCATCTGTATCCTTCCTTCCCGGAAAATGCGTCTCGATCCCACGTGCGGAGGTCGCCAGATTGTGTTTCACGGAACCAGTAGTACTGTCGTCGCAAAAGTGGATAAATATTCTTGAGGTATGGTTCTGCAGATGCTAGGATGGCGAATGGGATACCATCCCCACCAAACTCAGACATCTGCTCCATGATTTGAGAAAAATCACCTTGTAGGCTCGGCTGTTCGTAGTTTTTATGGTGTACCCATTTCTCAATAAACCTGGTTAAGACAAGGAGAAGAGTTGGGGGGTTTGCGTAATGAGGATACTGGGTTTGGAATTCCTTAGGAACCTTGTTGCGAGCTTCTTCACCGAGAATCTGCTCTCGCGCGATCCAGCCGTCATCATCTATAAGGTTAAACCAGCTTTTTACGATCTGCATTCTACGGTTTGTCAGAGATATGGTGCCGGTAGAATATATAATGGCGAAGAGAAACTTACGCCAAATCAACATCCCATTCGATAACAGGCAGCAAGTGGAATCCCTCGTCCCATAAAAATCCTCTAGGGAAGAAAGGTCGGCTAGGAATTGATGTAAAAAGAGTCGTAGGTCCTTCTAGTTGGCCCAAATCCTTCTCACGATTCGCTTTAGCAGCCTCCCAGAAGTCTTCCTCGTCTTCCAAATATTCAGACCTATCAACCAAGGAGGTGCCATGGAAAAAACCGATACCGCCAAGCAAGTTGGAGAATAGCTCTCGGGAAAACTTTTCGTACTTCTCAGTATTGAAAGGCGGGTATCGCTTGAACGTCTTGTCAAAGCGGGCACCGAAACTATTTTCGTTCTCTCTGATTTTTTCGGTAACGATTTCAGCTGTCACGGGGTTATCAGTATTTTGTAGCTACGACCACCGTTGTGAGAACTTACATGTTACTGGTTTGGGGGCAGAATCGGAAGAGTATAGAATATCGAACTTCGGGACAAAGTAATTAGTATTCCCCCATAACATTCGTATCAGAACTTTTTGTTTTTTCTCACCTCAAAGGGACCTTCGTAAACTCGTTGAACCAAATGTACATTTCCTGGTTCAAATGAATTTTGGAAAGTCAATGCTTGCCAGGGAGGTGGAAGATCCTCGACTCCATAAAGGTTCATAAGCTTGTCAAATCTATTTTTAAGTTCAAGAAAAATCATATCTAAAAGAATTAGTGTCATGTTTACAGTATACCTGAACCTGATGCGACTGCTGCGGCGGGGAGATACACACTTTTAACCCTCCAGATATGTTCACCCGGGTAGCTTTCCGCTCGGTATAAGCTACGAGTTATATCGGCTTCGTCTTCCAGTTTTTCCAACCTTGGGTCGACTTCCGTGGGCGGGGAATTGGTTTGGGGACCTTCTGTTATCTCGATATGGAAATCGTCGAGCCCAGGAGTGCTACCTTTGAGATTTATAGGTCCTTTGAGACCCTAGGAAATTCAAACCGTAAGCATTGTAGAATCACAGGGTATGTGTAAGTAAAACTAGGCCACCTTACCAGTTTATCTGGCTCGTTTTCTAAGGCTATAGAACCCTGTCCTTCAAGGCCCGCCCAGACGAAGACACTGGTTCTGACAGTATCAGGCGCTGCAAGCGTAAATTATCAATCAAATGAACACTAATACACGGTTTCAAAGAAACACTACTCCACATACCGTCAGGCCGTAGTTTCCCCCTAACTCTAGCTCCCCAGCTGCCACCTAGATAGCCTGCGTTAAACTTCTTCTTCATGAAATTCCAGGTTAGATAATATATACCGTTCTTGCCCCCTGGAATCTTCACGAGATCAATCTCGATATCAATGTGATTGGCTTGATCATGTATCACTTGCTTGCCTCCCGTTCTCACGTCGTACTCCACCCACCCATATCCTTTCATATCATCACCTTGCTCGCAAGTGTGTCGGAACGCTGCGAATAGAAAACAGATTAACTCTCAATACTCCAATCCAAAAAGGTACTCTCAGGTCTTCCAAAACAGAACACCTTGAACACAATGAGCCAGATAAACTCACATTTCTGAGCTGTTCTAAAGTCGTCGACATTTCCCCATATCAAACCAAGATTCAAGCTGTTTGGTATCCTAGGCCGCATGCCAAAGTACAAACTGGGATTGTAAGGGCCCCAAAGTAGCGACTCGTTGGAGACACGCTGTATCTCGTTAGAGAGAATTGTGGGGTCCCCGGACTCAGCAGCGCAGAAAGTCTGTAACAGTAGTGGCAGCAAGTGTATTGCTGCAGGCAGCTTTGGCAAGTACATTGCCGCAGGTAATCGTCGGGCGCGCCTGCTCGAGATTGAATTGAGGCACCTACGTAGGCCTTGAGCTGTTATAGATTCCTCCGGGTGGCTTGGAGATGGTTATAATGTTTTGTCTATATTATACGCACGACTATTTCGGCCAGCTAGCAATCTTCCAACTCGTAAGCTACTTCATCCTTGTTTTCGGTCCAAATCCAGATATCATTCGCAACGCATTCTTAACCACACGGCAACGATTTTCTGTTGCACGTTACTGGAGGGCAGTTGAGTTTACGGGGAAGGGAACGGCTAGACTAAACGGATCTGTGGATCTAGCGTCTAATTTTTAGGAACGCAAGGGGCCATTTGCTATTATGGATTATATTGTGTATCGTTTCACGATTTGCCGATGGAGAGAGAGAGAATACGCAAAACTGAACCCAGTCATAACACCTGTGATCATGTTGCTGTGTATGCTACTGCTGCGCTAAAAGACGATTGAGAATGCTGTACAGGAATTATAAATACCAGGTAAAATAATATCTCCTCTATCCATGCCCGTTGATCGGTCGCAGCCATAGCCCAACTTCCGAACAGCAAGCTTATTTGTTACTTTGCGAATAAAATAAACAGCGCTTTGATTCGGCTTGGGTCCTCAAGGAATAGGCGATAATGCTCTGTTGAAACCACCAGCACGATTCCTACGATCAATATGTTAGCAAGTGATGCGCATACAACTTTGTCAGGAATATGGATACTGACATGTACTGCCTGTACTCTGCCTTTCTCTCGATTTTAGTTCCTCCAACGGCGTTTCCCTCAACCTTCTTTCCCTTTGTCGTCCCGAATCCTCCAAAACCCATCATTGCCATCATATCATCTTCACCGTCCTCACCATCACCTGCGCCTTGCATATCCACATCGACCTCGCGATTCTTCAATCGCCCACGGTCTTTCTTTGGCGAGCGACTTCGAGATTTGTAACGTTTACCCCGGGGCGAAGAAGAGCGCGATCGGGATCGGGAATCTATTGCGTCTTCGTTAGTTGTGTCTTGGCGTACTTTGGGAAGCAGAAATCACATACTATGGCGCCGCCTGTCTCTCCCACCTAGATCTCGAGAATTGCCTTTGTCCCGCCTCTCACGGGATTGTGATCTGGGCTGGAATTTCGAGCGCTTGTTCCTATTGTTATCGTAATCATCGTCTCTATCGTATCGATGTGATCTCTCATATCTAGGGTCGTCTCTATCACCCCGCTTAGACCGAAAATCTAAAAACCCACATAGTAATCGGATCAGTTTCAAAAATATAACATATTTATAAAGGTGGAGATTGAAATACGTACCGCCATCAGGGCTCTTGGATCGTCTACGATTCCTCATGTCATTGCCGTCGCGTTGATTGTGATAGCTTTTTCCATCCGCGGGAGATCTTGAGCGTGGGCTTCGTCTTCGTGAGTAGTTGTGGGTAGAATCCCGCGTACCTCCATGTCTCTCGTCACGTCTATCATTGTAGTAGTCGTCTCTAGGTGGTCGGCCTCCTCCTCCCCTTTCGCCGCCTCTACGATTGTCGCGGTCGTTTCCACCATCCCTGCCGTATCTGCCTCCGTCACGTCTCCCTCTTCCCCCGCGATCCATAACTTATAATATTAGAGTTGGAGACGAGAGTTGTTTTGTTCGATTGTATGTTTTCCTGTTGGCGTGCGATCTCAAGGACGAGCCTTCGCAGGAGATTGTAGAACCGACTATTAGGATTGAAAGCCTGGCGCAGAATCCTCAATCACTATTTCTAGGAATGAAAATTATAGGAAACTCGAAAGAGGTATAATAGGCCTAACTTAGATAGCGACGGTGTTGGGAGGATGTTGTAGAGGGCGGATGAATGAGCAACAGAACTTTGGCAAGATGCGGCTGTGGTTGATTTGTCTGAGTGCGCCGCCACACCCAGCCCAGCCATCACCTTTCATCATCGTTGTTATCCCATCCGCATCATCCACCTCAGAAACCTCCCATCTTCCACTCTAAACTCCCTAAGCCCGTATGACTCTCCCGAACGATATATAAAACATAGATTTAAATACTAATATTGATATTTCAGGAACCAGAGGACGCACCGCGCATCAGAACCGATCATCGTCCGACCGATACATCACCCTTCGTTCAACTCTCTAGCCTCGTCATCGCAGCCCATCGCACACCAACATCATGGCACGGTTATTCCGGATCCCTTTTCCTCTCCCCTCCGCGTCCGCCCTACGAACGTTCGGAGTTTACTCCTCTGGCGGCCTGGTACGTCCCCTCTCCGTCTGCCGATACACCTCCAAAACCCCGCGAAACCGGGCGTTAAGCCGGAATACCGAATAACCCCCCACTATACAACGGACAGCCGAAGTACTAACACAGAGGATGCAATAGTTCGCACTAGGTATCTGGTTCTTCCTCGATGCCGCTATATCTAGCAAGTATGCAAATGGCAGCGATGTGCATGTTCGCTTTGTGGACTGGATCCCGTCGATTTGCAGTATCCTTGGCATGATTGTGTACGTTGATCACTACCAAGGCTTTAACCAACAACAGGCCTGACATAGGCTTCGGTGAGATTGAAATGCTGATTATATGTTTATAGTATCAACTCGCTCGAAAAAGCTCGTCTATCCGCCGAATCATTCTCATTCTCTGGAAGCAATGACGCATGGAAGGCTAGACTGGTGTTGTTCCTTGGTTTCGCCTTGATGGCCGGCGGTCTTGCCGGGTCCGTTGTACGTACATACCGAATTCCTTTTAAGTAGCAGATACAGTGGATGTAGCAAGATTTGCTAACTTAAGAATAGTGTGTTCTCATCTTGAAATATGTGGTTCCAGAGTATCCATTCCCTACACTCTACTACGGTATTGCAAACGTCGTCGCAAATTCATTGATCATGTTGAGGTTAGTCCATTCCCCGCTACTGTGCCCGTCAGCGGTTCTTATCTTCGCAATACTAATGAAGTTTGCAGCACGGTCGTGTTATGGGTCTCGCAAAACTTCGAGGACGAATACAATTACAACCTGGCTTTGTAAAAGACACAAATGTTCCGGGGAGGATATGTATACCAATAGCACGGTATTTACGAGTTCGACGCAACCTAGTACCGTTGATTAAGTTCGCGGGTGATAAGAATATGCGGTGGGATCGATAATATATTCATTTTTTTTTGGGATTCCGATTGAGGCAACTTGGATTCATGCATAGTACAATTCTTACTGGGGAGAAGGGGCGGTTGTTGCTTCCTTAGCACTGTGTGGCGTTTCGTTCTTCTTCTTCGTCTTGTATCCATTCACACATTGTTCCTTGATCTTTCTCCTGTCTTTTGGTCTTTGATGTTTTTCTCTGTATATGCGTTTGCTGGTACCTTCGTATGTCTCATATAATCCAGATTCCATGTTCCCTGCACTAGACCGCATCAGTGCCCGAGATCGGGGTTAGATGCATCCTCAGATGGCGCCATCGACACTGCCCTCCAAACGGCCTCTGGCGCAGGTGATCTTATAAATTTCTATAACCCCACTACCCATCGCATTCGCTTCTCATCATACCCCTCAATCGCATAGTTCCTACCATCATCACCATTATGGCAACGTAAGATCTAACGTAACCCTGCAGACTTGTTCGATAACTAAACATTCGATAGCAACATCACCTGGCACCCGGGCCTCACCCATTCCGAACGTACCACCATCCTCCGCCAACCAGGTCTCACAATCTGGCTCACCGGCCTGTCCGCCTCTGGCAAGTCCACCATCGCTACAGCCCTCGAACAACACCTCCTCCACAACGCCTTCTTCGCCTACCGTCTTGATGGCGACAACATCCGCTTCGGCCTAAACAAGGACTTAGGCTTCTCCCCTACAGACCGAGTCGAAAATATTCGCCGCATCGGCGAGGTCGCAAAGCTATTCGCTGATGCTGCCACGATCGCGATAACATCGTTCATTAGCCCCTACGTCGCAGACAGAAAACTGGCGAGAGATCTGCACGATGCTGCGGGGCTGCCGTTTATAGAAGTACACGTTGATGTGCCGTTGGAGGTTGCAGAGCAGAGGGATCCTAAAGGGCTTTACAAGAAGGCTAGGGAGGGTATTATCAAGGATTTCACGGGTGTGAGTCCTGATGCGCCGTACGAGAAGCCGGAGAATCCAGAGGTCTATATCGATACGAGCAAAAATAGTGTAGAGGAGGCTGTGGCAATAATTGTAGAGTATCTAACGGGGAAGGGATTTTTGAAGCTCCCAAAAGAAGGGAGTTCTTAGAGGAGAAACAAAATAAAATGAAAAGCTTATCTCGTAGATTTTTCTGATGTATTATATTATACAACTATGGATTGGAATATATGTACACGAAGAGTAGAGAATGATACAGAGGTTTATTAAGGGCAAAGAAGAAATCATGGTGCAGGGTAGGAGTCGTGGTGATGCATAGTGGTCATTAGCGGCGGCCGTCTCTGCCGTATTGAATTACTCCTATGTGACCCAAAACCCGCGTTCCCAGTCGACCTCATGCTTCCCTCTGTGTCTCGAAAGCTGCCTTTATCGACACTATCGGTATCGGTCGAAGTGTCAGGTGCGTGCTCCCGTGTCGTCCGTTTCCTCGGCCACAAGCTTGGTAGAACTATTTGCTGGAATTTGGGCTCAACGACACGTTCGTCTATCCAAGCATGGATTCTGGATTCTATCAGCTGGGCAATTTTGGGGACATCCTGAAGCCTTGATCGAGAGCCGACAAGAGAACGGACGGAAAGTTCGAGGCGGTAGTCGTCTAGCAGAGAGAAGGTTAGGGTTGTTGAGTTGGATGTATTTTCCTGGGATGGGATAAAAGATATCGATAGCTATAGTATGTTAGTATCGATTGATATTTTCTGAGAATGTTCGAGATAACCTACAGTTCCAGAAAATCGAAGAATGGACACAGAAAGCCCCACTGGCAGGACGGCCACTAGTGGTTTTGGGTAGTTCAAAAGCAATCTCGTCTCTACGCCAAGTGTAATTACGTCTGATAGATCTACGTCCATCCGGGCCTGCAGCTTTCCTGGTTCGTCGGGGCTTGGCGTAATTCTGCAATTACTAAATATCGGGAAATCCTCTCCGAGACTGATCTCCGTGATCTTGATGGTATCCAGAAAGTCTGGCTTATTGGGACCGTTGATGACCTTGTTCAAGCTATCGAGAATTGCACCGTCTGTTCGTGCGTCATCTCGAAACTGGGCAATCGCTTGGGCGATTAGAACATTAAACCAGTCCAAAGATTCGGGTTGATGGGAGTGAACATTATAATATGTCTTCGAGAGGATTGTAGCGGTAGTTAACGGTGGGGGGTTTCGCAGGACAGTCGATTTCTTTTTGTGAAGGGTCTTGTTTTTGCGACTGCTAGACTTCTTCGGTTTCGGATCGGTAGACGGGTCGCTGAATATGAAGTATTTTATAAAAGCGCATATCATAATGATAACACTCAACTGGCCTATCAAGAATCCCTGGAGGAAGCTCCAGCTATAATCCTCCCGTGACGTCGTCAACATTCTGCTCACGAATAGCGAGATTGCAATTACTCAATCAGGAAAATAAAAGAATAAAAGCGATCATTGAAGAAAGAATACCCTTCATCGGGACTGGGAATCAAGAGTAAGGCAGAGCTGACTTTGAAGACCTCGGGTGTACCAGAGGAGGAGGTGGAGCGGTCATCCTCGTTCCAGCGGCGTCCGCTGGTTCTTGCTGTGGCGTCGATGCCATGGTCTGGTGTGGTTGTGGGGTGAAACGAGGTTGGGAAGGGGCGGACGAGATTGGGGAAGGAAACGCCCACTTGCCCGTCGCCGGGCTGGTGGACATTTAGGCGAAGTTGGAGGAGGAAGCGTCCTTTGAAAGTCGGAGCAGGTTGGTGGTGATAATGATGATGATGCCGGTCTAGCTCGCTGGAAGTAGCTAGCAGCCAAGAATTAAAGATTCGAGGATTCGGTACACCAAAACGCAACAAAAACAACAACCGGAACGCGACTTGCGTTTTCTCTTCATCGACTGGGAGAGGGTCAAATGTATCAGATCCGCTGAACAGACACCCGCTATAGTTGAATGCATGCCCGTTAGTCGATTAGAATAGCTGGTAAAGATGCGTTTCAAGGCTAGCATTCAGAACATCTCGCTTCTGTCAAGTGTGTGTTACTCAGGGGTTGGTTTATCTGGATGAAGGCTAATATGGTATATTACAGAGGTTGCTGGAGCTCTCTCAATTGTTGGCAAGGTGGGCGTGCTTCAGCTCAATGACGAATATGTTCAGATTATTGTACTGTCTGCCGATAACCAGTCTCAAGTTTGGTCGTATGCTCCCCTCATAGCTTTGGCATTTGATATCATGGAACGAAGTGTGCTAATTTAGCTGTGAAGACATATAACAATTGATGCGGTCTTCTTGGATTACAAGATCGCGTCTGCGTCTGAAAACGTTATCAATCTGGAGGTGCCGTTGGACACCTTGCACCGCTCTCTAAAGTCGGCTCAAACAGCGTCGTTCACATCCGCATCCATTCGTTTGACCAAGAAGGAGAACATACCCAGGCTTTCACTGACAATCACCACGGAAACCCCTGCATCCATGAACCCGGCGATAATCACACAGGATATACCCGTGCGCGTACTGGCACCGCAGACGGTTGCACATCTGACAAAGCCTCTTGTTCCGAGACCAGAATCTTCGGTTATACTACCAGCACTATCGCAATTACGGGGTATCACGGATAGATATGTCCGTATGGTCGGTCCGAATGGAAGGATTGTATTAGAGGCAAATATGAATGGTATTTTGAAGATGAAAGCAGACTCAGATGCTGTGAAAGTGGAAAGTGAATGGCGAGGGTTGATGAACCCGGCTGTTGGTGAGGATGGTATGATGGAGTGGGAGGAATCAGACGAAAGTTCACAGCAGGTGACTAGTCAGGAGAGGGCAAACTTTTCTACGGTGAGGGTGGATAGTAAAGAGTGGGCGAAGGTTGTGAGGGTTTGCGCAGCAGGGAAGAGAGTTATAGCTTGTAAGTGTATTTCAGGATTTGGGTGATGGTGTGGCTTGGAACTTACGATTAGCTTTGTAGGGCTATGTAATAATCATGCTTTAGTGGTCTATGTTTTTATGGGAGATGATGGAGACAACGGGGCTACTATTAACGTAAGTTCTATGATGTAATTTCGGGTCCGTGGTGTACTAACGATTCATTCATGAATAGTACTATGTTTCTTCATTTTCGAGTTAAGTCGCAATTAAAATGCATGGATGAGATAGTCTCATAGCTGGGGCATAAGTACACGTCTCGGAGGCACTTTGGTGATGTGTAGTAGCTCATCTCTACGCTGTTAATTTCTAGAATCATGAGCACAATGGGTTGGAGCTATGTTTTTTTTTTTTTTTAAAGAATGAGGATCAGTGCCTCAATGCTAATAAACTTGAAATCTATTAGAACAGATATGAGAAACACAAGTGCTCCCGTGGACTCCGTAACATCTTCTCCGAAGAAAAGCCATAGTCTTTATCAATGCAATGCTGTCGTGTATATATCTGAAAAAAACACCAGGAAAAAAAAAAAGCGGGGACCCCAAATTACCAAACTGCAGACCCAAACGATTAAGCGCTGGCGACGATACGGCGATGATCAAAGTAAAAAGCGACGATATTAAAAAAACTTCGTAATGCCGTAAGCCAGAAATGGAATGGCTGTCGTATATAAACAGGTGGGACAGAATAGTGAGATTGACGGATTCGAGTTATATTCTCGTAGCTGGGAACCTGTCCCTGGGCTCGTCATCCACTGGAGTCGGTGGCAACTCCCGCAGGTTGCCTTTGTTCCTTCTGGTGTTGCCGCCTAACCGATCGTCGCCTTCTTCGTCGGAATCGCTGTCTCTAAAGCCTTCTTCCAGGTCACGGCTCAGTCGTCTCCCACTTCGGGGTCTGGTTGCATTCGGACTGGAGGCATCGTATTCCTCGTTGTCGGAGTCGTAGGAGGCGTTGTCTGGATCAAGGCGTTGATGATTGGTGTCCATCCAACCCCGGGAACGGTTTGAGAGGATGGAAGGGAGAGATTGGAGAGGGATATTATAGCGAGAGAGGATGGGGCGGATGGCATGACGGTAGCTAAGGAAGAGGACAGCGGCGCATACTAAGGTCAGGAGGGTGGTCTGGGAGAGGTTAGCGAATGCAAGAGGCCAAGAACGGGAAGAGTGAGATGGGGAATGCGAGCTCACGGTGATGATGTTGGATTTAGTGGACGGCATAATGGATAATGTATTAGTGCCTGAGGTATCGGGGCGTGGATGGTAATGAAGGAGCGAGAGAGTAGGAGGGAGGTGAGAGAGAGGAAGAGTGAAAGAAAAGGATGCGATGTGATGCGATGCGATGAGGTTGAGATAATGTTGGTCTCAACAAAAGACCGGTTTCAGCATCAGCAACAGCAGCACACGTAATTTCTGGATGAGGCGCAGAATCCGTCCCAGCACGGTCACACAGACACAACAACCCGGCCGCAGTGCAGCAACCTGCGGCTCCCGGCTCCAGACGCACGATAGCGAGATATCTGGGCGGAGCTACATGTAAGTACATACCAGGGCAAGTAGACAAGTATCATACGTGCTGATATACGGAGAACAGCTACGTAAGGGCGTCGCTCTATCGCCATAATCCTAGGCTCGGACGGGAGCTGATATGCAGGGGCCGCTTCCATACTAGGCTCAGCCAAATTCAATTCCGCACCGCTAGGACATGACACACACTCCAAGCAAACAGGACCCTTTCGCACATCGAATTCTTCATGCCCAGATATGTATCGTTCCTGCAGATCTGATTGAGAAGCGCGAAGCTTATGCTACAACATACCAGCTGCAACGGCAGCCAAAGGTATTATGGGGAATAAGTTGCGACTGGTGGCTTTTTCTCGCCAATTGGAGTCGCATCCAATCGCTGGTCTGGACGGCCTCGAGAAGCAGGAACCAATCGCAGGCGCTCCGGGCCTTGAGCCTTAATCTCGATTAATCGCCTGGGCCAGAGTGACAGGGTATACAAGGGGGCGGGTGGTCGCAATCCGAGGGTCATCGAAATGAGGGTTCGATTGACATCCTGTCTCCGCTGTGTAATTGCATGTAAACATGCCGCATGTGGAGAAATTACGGGTCTCTGAGGCAAGATTGCAATTGGGACTAACGCCTGTCAGGGCATTTTGACGGCAGACGATTGGGGCAGGTGAAGTTATAAACTAGGGGTCCTTGGATCCAGTGACAGTTCGTCCGAAATTTCCCAAGTTATTTCGTACCTTTGCATTTATAATATTATTATTATTATCGCATCACTCTGCATCTCCTTTCTCTGCATCTCGATCCCTTGTTTCCGAAACTCTGTGTGTTTCACACTTCCTCAGAATCACGGTCACCGTCGTCTTCTTCTTCTTATTCATACTCCTCCTCCTCCTCCTCCGTGGCTATCTCGAATTGCATTGTTGATCGTTCTAGAAAGCTGGGTCCTGCAGGCGACGGAGCCTAGTTTCTTCAAACAGTTCATGCGTAGCCGTGCCTCCCTAGGCAAGAATAACCACCCCGAGCTAGCTGCGTCTGCAGACGCCGCGATTCTGGATTCGGACATCTCTTTCCAATCCGCTCCTCTCTAACCGTGATAGCACTCCGGCCGACTATTGTTCTGTGCAATCGATGCCCTGATTGACCCGGTAATCCCTTGCAGATAGCACACCCCAATCGAGAGAGAGCCTACAGGCCTTCTTTCTGCTCAGTACTACCCCCCTTCTCCTTCTTCTCCACCACCGCTTGTCGTCGATAAACCCGTCGTTCGTTTACCTGTCCGATTGAGAGCCCACTTGGCCCAAAGCGCTGCTACCGACCGTCGGGAATCTCATCAGACTTTAGCGGTGATAAAAAGCTTGGGAAGAGAGCAGTTTAAAGCCATAACGTATATCGTTTCATAAATGATTTTAGGCGGCAGCAACCTGCAACTCCCCCAGCAGCTTTGCCTCCTCCAGCAGCTCTTCGCATGTCGAGATCGGATAGAGCCCCATTCAACCTCTCTGTGATCTATCCTTCCGCTCTCCGATAACGCTCTCGCTATCCTGTCACCTATTTTATCTTTGTTTTATATATTTTTTATCATCTTTTCCTTTGAAGGCAGAGCCTCAAGCCCTTACGACTTCCGGGCTCGTCTTTTCAACGGCGTTGTCACCCGCACCCACAACCTCCACAACAACAAACTCAATATCCGAACCATCATCAACCGCCGCCAACCTTCCTCCCTGACGGCTACGCTCGCCTAGAAGCATCCCGCCGCCGCCATGTCGTCCAGCTCGAGGCTGTTCGGCCGGAAAAGCAAACAGCCGGAAAAGCATCAACCCCCTCCGACCTCGATAAATGTAGGGGCTCCCACCGGTATGGTGAAGCAGAGCCTACCGGCCGATATGCTTGCTGCCATGCAAAATATGACCGGCTCACCTCCACCAGTCCCTGTCAAGCAAGGAGTCCATTTGCGAGACAGTACGATGCCTCGAGCCTCAAGCCCTCCAGCAAATACCCCGTTAGTAAGCTCGAATATCACAACTGTTCCGGCGTACGATACTCTTGGCTACAATGGTTACGAAGGAGGCGATCCTAGAAGGAGTGTAGCGGAGCCTGAGCGTAGAGGATCCATTCCTCCTGCGAGGTCGCCCTACGATGAACCCAGCTACTCGAGAATTACAAGCCTGCCGAGCGGCCCGCGACCTCACCCGTCGCCAGGAATGCAACCACCCCATACTGCCAACCCTTATACTCAACATTTTCAACAGGGACATAGAACCTCGGGCTCCCCTAATGCATCGATATCCTCCGTTACTTCGTCGGGCGTCCCTTCGGACCCTCGACACTCGACTGATCTGTCTAGCATACACAGCTCGGGGGGATCGTATCGGAATAGCATCTTTGCGAACATGGAGGGCATGCCAAAACCTGGAACTTACGATTTCAACAACTTCAACCCTTCCCACACTTCCATGCACCCTCCGCCATCAGCACAGTCGAATTTCTCCTTCAACGCAAATCCTCATGCGCATAAGTCTCACTCCTATCACCACAAAATCGCCAAGGATCACGATGTTTCCGGCTCCAAGTCTTTCTACCTTGAGAAACCCAAAGATGAGAGGGTTATTGAGCAAATGTTTTACGACCTTATGAACCGACGTGACTTCAAAAATCTTCCAGAACAAGCAAAACGTCAGATGCAAGCGTATCCAGCTTCGAAAAAGTGGACACTGATTTACCAGGACAAGCTCTCAGAATGGGAAGCCGAACGAAGGAGGGATGTGGCGAGAGGCAAAGCCAATAATATGGCCGTTTCAGCAGCTGGAGTAGTAGGTGTGGCAGCTGGGGTTGGTGGTTTGATGTGGCAGGATGCCGTTGATGAAGGTAGCCCTCAGTGGTACGTGAGGAAACTCTATAGCGACTGCCAGGGAGGCCATCCTATTACGGCCCAGCAGCTACAGAGTCTGGCTGTTAGTTTGCGAACCCAGCCGCTTTTGTAAGTCTTACAAATTAAGCAGCAGGCCCCTTCTGATAATATGCGGGATTGCTAACGAACAAAATATAGATGGGTTAAGGACTTTTTAGAAGCGCAGGGCCAAGTTGCATTGACCGAGGTTCTTTCGAGGATTAATCACGATAAGAAAAGCGATCTAGACAAGGAATACGATCTGGTCAAATGCTTGAAATCTTTAATGAACAACAAATATGGTGCAGATGATGCCCTGAGACATCAATCATGTATTCTGGCGGTCACGGCTTCCCTGATCTCTCCTCGACTGCCGACCCGAAAGCTAGTATCCGAAGTCTTGACGTTCCTGTGTCATTGGGATAAACCAAATGGACACACTAGGGTAATACAAGCGATGGAACAAATCAAAGCTTCGAAACCTGCGGAGATGGGAAGATTCGACGAATGGATGAGAATAGTAGAAGTCACCATTGACGGCCGCGGAAAGATGGGTAGTATGGTCGGGGCATCTGAGGAAGTACGAAATGGTGGCATCGGCATGGAGAACCTGCTAATGGAATACGCATTGAGTACTCTTTTCCTGATCAATGTTTTGGCAAGCGGATCGGATGATATCGCCGCTAGAATCCACACCAGGTCCCAATTTAAGGCATGTGGACTGGGACGGGTCATGAAGAAAATGAGAGGGTTTAGCTACGACCTCATTGACAAGCAAATCGACAAATATGAGGAGGATGCAGCGATAGACTACGAAGATTATCTTGACCGAGATGGTCCAAGACCCGCTGATAGCGCACTTGGAACCGAAGAAGATTCCGGCACAACTTCGCAACCGAAAGATATGAACGACCCACTCCAAATCGTTGAAGCTATCCTAGCTCGTATCGGTGAAGGCGAATCTCATGACTACTTCGTTAGTGCCATGCAGCATATGCTACTAGCCAAGGACAATGAGGCAGGTGATACAAATAGGTTGTTTCAACTTATTGATTCCATTCTATCTTATGTGGTCATGGATCGGCGATTGCCTGATATGGATCTCAAGTCCTCACTCAATTTTTCGGTCCAGTCTCTCATCGACAAGTTGCATACAGATGCAGAGGCACGCAGAGCACTGGAAGAGGCGGCAGATTCCCGGCAGCTTTTTGAAAATGCTATTGCAGAGCGAGATGATATGGCCCGGAAGCTAGAACTTGGTTCTGGTGGGCTCATCGCTAAGCTTCAACAGAAGATCAAAGACCAGGAAAAGATTATTGCTATCCAACAAAGAAACAATGACAGCCTTAAAGCTGAATTTGAAGATCTACAACGGGCCCATATGCAACAACTACAGCGAAACGAGCTAGAAACTCGAGAACTATATCTTATGCTTCGGGACGCTGATGACCGTGAAGCCGAGCGGGTTGCTAAACGTAATATCTCGGAGGGCAGAGCTGGTCTTCAAGCTGGTGAGGCCTTTGGTCAACAAGGAAGAAAGGTATCTCAACTTGTTGCATCAGACGTAGAATCTGTCAAGAAACGCGGCATCCTGGACCGAGAGGCTCTTATGCATAGGCTCGAGCAACAGCTGCAACGTAAGAAGACAGAATTCAAGCTCGAAGGCAAAGCTTGGAAGGAAGTTGAACCGAGCGATGATCTCAGACGTGTCCGCGAACGTATGGATAAACTGCTTCTGGACGCTAAGGAAGTTGAGATTGAACATTTGACCAGACTAAATCAGGAAGCCATGGGATTCGGTACCACGAATAGACTACTCAAGCGAGGAAGCGTATCCAATAACGGAAGAAGAAAGAAGCCACCGAAGCTCAGTCCTGCTGATGTGGAAGGTGGAGCTTCAAGTGATGAAAACGAATCGCCTGTTACATACGAAACGCCAAAGATTATACAAATTACTCGACCCCCTGTTGTCAAAGATTCAAAAGACGAAGGAGCTGTTGATGGCAACAAGGATGAAAAAACAGCAGAGAAGCCATTGGAAGGTTTCGGTGGTCCGCCGCCGCCTCCACCTCCACCTCTACCTACGAATGGTTTATCTGGGTTCAATGGTCCTCCACCTCCCCCGCCTCCAGGTGGTCTTCCCGGCTTCGGTGGCCCTCCTCCGCCCCCTCCGCCCCCGGGTGGGCTTCCAGGGTTTGGTGGTCCTCCGCCACCTCCACCTCCCGGTGGCCTTCCCGGATTCGGTGGCCCTCCTCCTCCTCCACCTCCCGGTGGTCTTCCTGGCTTTGGTGGTCCGCCGCCTCCGCCGCCTCCAGGTGGCCTCTCAGGATTTGGTGGTAGTGGTCCACCTCCACCTCCACCTCCACCTCCACCGGCAATGCCTGGTTGGGGTGGTGTTGGTCCTACTCCTCCTCCACCCCCACCGCTACCAGGTGCATTGTCACCACCTTCAACTGCTGGTCTACCATCACCGATGACGCCACAGATAGTTCTACCTCAAGCCCGTCCTCGTAAGAAGCTCAAGCCGATACATCCTGAGCGACTCGATGGTATTGACTACACATTTTGGGCCGAGGCAAAAACTGAGAGAGAGGGACTTTATGTCGAACTTGGTGAAAAGGGTATCTGGGATGTTCTTGAAAAGAATTTCTACCTGAAGGAAGCCAAGATCTTGGGTGGTGCAGGAAAGGGCGCTAAGAAAGAGAAGAAATCAATACTTGGTAGTGACGTAGTGAAGAAGATCCGTAAGTTGTTCCAGCCGACTGACCAGTATGATTGCATGCTTACCTGTTTCTTTAGAAATCGCTCTGAGCAAATATAACTCAAATACTCCCGAAGAGCTTGTAACAAAGATCATGCAGTGCGACAAGCAGATAATCAATGACGATGCTATCATGGAGTTCTTCCAAAGCGAAGATTTGTGTACCGTCCCTGACCTTGTCATGAAACAGATGACGCCTTACTCGGTTGATTGGACAAGAACAGACGTTGATCCTCAAAGCCGTGAGATGGATCCATCTGATTTGACTCGTGAAGATCAAATCTACTTGGAGACTTTCTTCAATTGTAGTCGTTACTGGAAGGTCCGAATGAGAGCACTGAACCTGGTCCGAAACTTGGATCATGACTACAACGACCTTGTAACGAAATTGGACCAAGTTATTGAAGCTGCAGATGCAGTCAAAAATTGTGGCAGCTTTAAGAGTATCTTAGAGGTAAGATGAATATTTTGGCTTTGGGATGTTAGATACAGAAACTAACCATGAGAACAGCTTATCCTGGAGTTGATGAATTACATGAATCCTTCGACCAAGTTCACCAACGGCTTTAAGCTGGGATCCCTCGCGCGCTTGTCAATGACCAAGGATGCCACAAATCAGACAACATTTTTGGATTTAGTTGAAAACACTGTCCGGAAACATTTCCCACAATTTGATACAGTGCTTGATGATCTTGCTGCTTGTCACAAGGTTACGAGAGGTATGTTAAACCTGGTATAAAACTCTAGTTTAGTACTAATATCACCCTACAGTCAACATCGAGCAAATCCAATCCGACTCCAGGAAATTCATCCAGGAAATTGAAATTGTTCAGCGCGCTATCGACACTGGTCTGTTGAGTGAACCAAAGAAGTTCCATCCACAAGACCGAGTCCTTCGGGTGGCTGTCCCAATTATGCCAGATGCTCGAGATAAAGCGATTTACCTCAAGGCTCAGTTGGACAACATGGCGGAAACATATGAGAAACTCCTACGACTTTTCGGTGAAGATCCTAAAGATGAACAAGCTAGGACGACATTCTTTTCCAAGATTGTCAGTTTCCTTAAAGAATATGACGTACGTTGCTTTGAAGACTTTATTTCCCACCATTATGATCAGCTAGTTAACAGGTTCTCCTAATTACAGATCGCACGAAGGAACAATCTCGAGGCCGAGAAGAAGAAGGCAGAATATGAGAGTCGTCGCGATAAGCTTAATCCCCACCTCAACAAAAAGAAACTGAACGCGAATGGACCGCCTCCATCTCCTACTGCCAGCGGTGCTATGGATTCACTGTTAGAACGGCTGCGTGCAGCAGCACCAGAGGTGAAGAATAAGAAAGAGGCTCGCCGACGGGCCCGTTTACGCTCAACGAATGGCATACGACGGATGGCATCGAACAACTCGCTTCTTAGTGGGACCGATGGTGACGAGGCATCTGAAGGAGCTACTACCCCAACGAGTGAAAAACCGGATCCGATGTTGGCGCTTAAAGCAATTACCGAGAGTAAAAATGCAGCACCGGCGATACCAGACGAGAAGTCCGAAGCCGAGAATGCAGCTGCGGACGCTGATGTGGGTTCAAAGGCTGCGGCAATGTTGCGTGTTTTGAGACCGGAGGCTGCCGGAGCAAGTGATGTTGATGCGGATGGAGAGCCTATGCGTGATCGTATTAGAAGAGGAAGTGCGGCTGAGACTGACCGACGGTCAAGGCGAGAACGGAGAGCAAGGGCGACTAAAAGCTCAACGGCAGATGCAGATGGTGAAAGCAATATATCACCCACAGGAACACTTGATGCACGGGCGATGCTGCAAGGCATGAGAGCTATAGGTGCTGCTGAGGAGAGCTCGAATGAAGAGGCTATAGCCAACGAAAGAGAAAAGGTTCCAACACCCACGACGGTAGTATCGCCACCGCCGGAGGAGGCGTGAGAAGATCCCACCGATAGTTTTTTAATGCTTTGATTTTCCTACTTCCTTTCCCGGTAAATATTGCCTACTCCTTTTCTCGCTCCCTTTTTGTTCATGAGAACCTGCATATCCACTAGCGAAACCACTTGATGTCGTCTATTCCTTTCAGCCGTCACTTTTGGGGTTTGGTTGTAGATATCTTTAGCGCTGTAAACAGCTTGGTTTTTTCTCCCATTCCCGATATTACGTTCCGTCTCCACCGATAATGTTTAGTTGTTTGATGCGTCTATTATTCTTAGATAATTGCAAGCATCTATCTTGTTCTTTTTGTGTTTTTCTTTCCGGCGATAGGCGTTCTTACCCATTTCATGTCCTTTGGGTTTTTATGGAATATGATCACACCTTTTCTCTGCCTTGGTGTCGATAATCGCATCATCTCGATAGCCAGATTGCATTTCAAATCTAATATAGCAAGTAGTTAATATCGTAATCGAATCTCGTTAACAAAAATCCCCTATTAACCGTTTCCACGAAGCTTTGTTCCATTAGATAATTATATCATACTTGCCATATTTGCATGATTGCCTATCTATCGTTGAGGTTCGAACAGACTTGCATGCTAAATTCATATTTGGTATATATAAAGGTTTCCGCTTTCAATTCAACGCTGGCTATATTCCCCAGCATAATAACATACCCATCCCATAAGGGTGTCAAGACAGCAATTATCCATATTAATTAATCCCATATATTAGGGGAGCTGGAGATTTCAATTACAATCTCGACCTCAGACCTAGAAGTTCATCTTCAAAGCAATAGCGGGGGTCGCATTCGTCTCCTCCCTTCTGCCAGAACCTTCAGCTCTGACACCAGCCCTCAATGTCTCTTCGAGTAACAGCTTCTGTTCTTGCCCTAAACTCACTAGGATCTCCTTGAATAGCAACTGGTTAATCGCAATCAATTCTAAGAGCCTAGCAGCAATCTCTCGTTGCAGATTATCCACATTATCCGGATCACTCTTTGTGCCAAGTACCAATCGTCGCAGAAGAGTTTGTATTAATATTGGTATCAACGTTTGTTCTGTGCGCGTTCAAATTCGTTAGCTTGAATAAACCACTGCAAATTCAATAATAATTTGTGTTACATACTTTGCAGAGTATCCAATCCGTTCGCGAAGCCGATAATCACCTGCATTATTGTATTTTTGCTCCTTTCCACTTCTTTCGCATCAGAGCCAACGTACACTAGCAGTTTTGGCAACAGGAGTTTAACTAGCTCCTTATCACTGTCATTTTTTGGTTGGAACGTTAGGACAGACCTGCAACAAGATATTGCAGTCTTGACAGTGATGGTATCCCTCAGACCATCGATAAACGCATCGCACACCCTTGGGAGCAACTCGTCGTTCGCAGGTATCTTATTAACACCCGAGTGAATCAATATAACAAAAGCGAGAAGAGAGTTTCGAACACAAATCATTGAAGCTTCAGTATCACGACGGCTTGCTGTTTCTGCAACATGTACTAACTGTGATAGTGCGACACGTAGCTGAACCGCAAGACCTTCGTCAGTGTCTGGAAGGCTTCCCTTGCGGGTAATGAGTTGGATGAAGCGTTTGAAAATTGGGAGGGCTTTGGGAACAACAGCAATCTGGCAGGCACCAGTAGCGAAGACGGCTAAATATAATCGTTAGCTCCCTCTTCATTCACTATTCTAATGGCGATAGACTTACTTGAGAATATATGAAGGATACAGGCGTACAGATCCATTCTGATGACCACTGGGAAAACCTCAGCGGTATCAACTAAAGCATCAAGCGACGCCCTAATAACGTTTACGGCTTCATCTGAAAGAGGACCGCGAACTACAAATCCGAATCATTAGCCCCAGCTTTGAACCAAATATATTAAATGTAGAAAATATACCTGTCTTGGAAGTGTCAACGAGGTTTGGCAATTGATTTGCGATAACCAACGTCACAAGTCTCGTCAACTCGAACATTTGATTAATATCATCCGAAAGATTCTCGTCCTTCGCATTGTTGTTGTGCCTTGCTGACGGATGTGAAATGCAGAGCCCTCTAGCGATCTCAACGACCGCTAGCTGTATAGGAAGGCCTTCTGTGAGGACTAGTCTATCCAAAAGATCAATCGTTTCTGTGAAGATTGCTTCCTGGTATATAGCATGGCCAGAAACAGCAGGATGTAATATCTTCTTCAAAGCCTGTAAAATTTCCAAAATCTGTTCCTTGGTTGCAAGAATCTCTGAGCCACCTGGGCGTCCAACCAAGGCTTCGAACGCGATACCAAATAGGACGAAGAAAAACGCTACAGGCTCGTCTCTATAATTGATACCGTGTTTGTCAATAGAGGCCTGAGGCGCCGATGCTGATCTCCCATCCAAGGCGTCAAAGACGAATTCACTGTCTTGCTCAATCAGGCTAGCAATGGCATCAACAAGATCAAGCCACGAGTCTTGGTAGAACTGTAATATAATTCATTAGCAAGAACCCAAAAAAATATCTCCACTCTAACAGCTTACCTTCAGTAGAACATCTCTGCTTAACGACGAATACACAACGTCCAAAGAGCCAGTGATACTGCCAGACCCACTGGCATTCATGGAAATATCAGGTTCAAACCTCAACCTGGCAAACTCCCTCAATGACCCAAGCCAGAGCGGAGCTAACACTACGATATGTGGTTTAACGACATCGATCAAATATTCTTGTTGTAGACTTGCAACCTGAAGTTCCGCCCAGGCAGAAAGCAAGGACATTTTAACCATAACCTGTGCATTGTATGAGAGACCTCGGAGATCACCAATAGATGGATTTTCAGAGTCATTGGAGAATGCTTCTAAAGCCGTAGTCAAGAGTTTAAGGATACGTCCCATACGGTCAACATCCTGAACAATACCGGTTGATATGAACGCCGCGCAGACATTCAGGGCTTCGGACGCCAACTCGGGGCTGGAGTCAACAGCAAATGCAGGAGTTAATGCGGACGCAATCTGAGCTTGATATTGCTCGAGCAACATAGCTTCAGGGAAATCTGGGTCGGGGGTTCGACCAAAGACCTTTAGAATCTGGTTGATGACCTTCAGGCCTACTATCCGGAGTGCAATCACGTTTGCGGTACTCGCTGTGAATGCCATTTTGATAATATCGGCGATATGTCGAAGGAGAGTCGCTGTTCCGGCCTCACCCTGCTTCCCAAGGATCGCAAGGATATCAAGCAGGCATTCTATTGCAAAAGTCCTGACCTGCCATCTAAGCAACTCTTGCCCAGATCCAGCAGTATTTGTCCCATTCGACTCCTCGTTACGGGCAGCGGCAGCAAACCCGGCGACTTCTTCATCCCCTAAGTCTATAGCACCACCGCGCTGCGCTCTTTGTGCTTCTGCATCTACCAATACTCTACTCCGCATGGTCACCATGACCGTTTGGCATCTTGTCACCCAATCGCCAGCTGTAAGGGTTGTCAATTGTGCTACCCAGTTTTTGAACAAATTCTTTACCTGTTCGTAGTGTGGGCGGTCATCTAATAACTCCCATAGCCGTTCGGTGAGACCTTCATCTCCGATTTCTACAATCCTCTGTGCGTCTGATTTCATCAGTTGGTAGAGTCCATCGATTGCAACTTCTTGGAGCTCCAAATCTGAACTTTGCAAAAGACTCTGCAGTCTAGTGGTGTATTCCTTCATATCCAAAGCAGATGAAGCATATATCGCAAATTGTTCGTACGCTCTTAGAGCGCCTATCCTGACTGTAACACTGGGGTCTGCATAAAACTGCGAAAGCAATGTTAGCATGAGCTCCCTCGGTTTAGTAAGTTCCATTAAATCCGGGCCAAGAACTCCGACGAGCGAATCGCAGCACCTTGCAAGTACTGCAGTCGTGTATAATTCATCTTCAATATTGCCATTGACGACAGCTGCAACCTCTTCATTGTGAGTGTCCGAGATATAGACTTGAGCAATCATCCCTAGCGTGCCGCCGACATATCCAGAGAAAGTAAGCCCTGCCGCATCTATAGTTCTTGCTAAGCCATCCAAGGACCAGAAGTGCACAACTGGATGAGGGTCATTTGCAAGTGACATTAAGATGCCCAAGATCGTTTTCAGGTGTAAGTTTGCCGCCATGCCTCCAACATGAGTTTGAATACAACCTAATGCGACGGCACATCCAGCACGAGCACTCGGATCTCGGTTCCCGACAACTGTATCGATCAGTTGCTTAATCTGGGAACCAGTAAAGTGGTTTCCGCCGATGTTACAAAGTCTTCCCATCGCCTCTGCTGCAATATTTCGCACGAATGGATCTGAGTCGAGCAGGAATGTATTGAGTAAATCTTGTACAATCTTAAGAACATTTGATTGTCGGAAACTGATCTGTGCTTGTTGGTTCTCCATCTGAACAAGCTTTAGGACACCCAGAAGTGCAACAGCGAGGTTGACAGTAATAGCCGCTTTACGGCCAGGATCCCGAGCTAGATTGCCGGATGCGAGGAAATTTGTAGTTTGTTCTAGGATACTCTCTTGAACCTTCGGCGGTTGGAAGGGTAGAAGCATTATGAAGAGATCGATGGCAGTGTTAACAACTTCAGTTGCCGGTGGAGCAGGAGCAGGTAAATCTCCGAGAGGTACCGTATACAAGCAGACAGAATCGTGTTCAAGACCTCCTAGTACAGGCTCACTCAGCTAGAGGCGAAAATAAATGTTAGATAATAAGCTGCTAGACGGGTTTAAAACTGGCTGGCTTACCATTCTATCAAGCTGTGAAGTCACTGAGCTTCTTGAAGTCCAGTGTTTATAACCTGGCGATTCACTATTATTTTTACCAAGTTTTTCCCACGCATAACTATCTACGTCAAACCCGTGTATCAGACTAGATACACCATAAGCGTAACCATCAGAAACATCCCATAGCCCGTCGAATGCACCACTAGCGTTTTGGATCTGAACACTCAGACTGCTTGGTGTATACTTGTCTGGATCTGCAAAGAAGCTAGCGACGACAGTCATAAGATTTCCTTGAAGAGCTTCGCCTTGTGCAACCTTAACTAGTCTGATATAGCACTGGAAAATACGCCTACGAACCATAAGATCGAGATCAAGAAGGTTCAAAGATGGTGTCAACTTTTGGGAAATATCGTCCGTTTGTTTCCTTTCCGGAAGTGTGTGCAAGAAACTCGAAGAGTTCTGTAACATCGCAGCTATTCGTTTCCCAACATCAGTTGTGACCAACCTGGCATTGAACTGTAGGAAACAGAGAATAGAGCCCAATGCGCATTCTCTAACATGCGCGAGGAAGCTAAGTTCCAAAAGACTTCTGTCATGGAGGGAGTCCTTCGCAAGCGGCTTTGGTAGAGCGTTTTTCCATAGCAAAAGCAGTTGTGAGAGATGTATCTTCACAAAGTTGGGACCAAGAGACATAAGACCTCCAATTAAGATCCAAGCAACTTGGATCTGTGTGCTAGAAGTTCTCAAATCCGAATCACCACTGCTCTTCAAAAGAGATGTCGCTAGATTGAGAATCCGAGAGGTGACATCAATCGAGCCATAGAGGGGCTGAAGCGGAGTTGTGCTTATAATGGCCGCCATCGCATTGGCAAAACTAATGCTCTTTCTAAAAGAATCTCCCGTTGCCCTTTTTGAGGCTAAGAGTCCCAATTCTCGATTCACATTATTCATGCAAATAGTGATGATAGGAAGGAGCTGAGAAGGGACCGTTGTAACGAACAACCGCAAGCACCATGATGCGGTGACTTGGACGGTATAACTTGGATGCTGGAGCGCTTGAAGGAGACCCTCACGAATTATGTCCTGAAGACTTGAGATGGTAGATTCCAGAGTTCGGATTAGAGATGTCAAGGCTTGGAGCGTGGCAGCTAGTGCAAACTTTGTCGGCTCTGGTCGTTCCTTAATAACCTGAGGGTAGTTTTTGAGCACGTCGTTGCATAGATATCTCGCCGCAGCTAGCTGTCCGCTTTCGCCCAGAAGCTGCTCTCCGATAACCTTTTCAAGAAGAAGTTTAACGTGCCGTTTTGCGGCCAGTAGCCTAAATCTATTTAGAACGAGACCACCATGCGATAGTATTTCGGTAAAGAAGTGATTCGCTATGCGCCCGTAATTCGCTTCAACCACCGGTGATCCAAGTCTCATAAAGACATCCTCATATGTCTGGGCTAGAGTTGTCCGTATTTTCGAGTTTGTGGCTGGTTTGACATAGATAGTTGAGAGGTGTCGGAGCATATCTTCCATATTGAGCTTCAATTTGTTGGATTTTCTCGATGTCATGGAGCTAGGTGTTTCCGGACGCTCGATTTCTTCTTCGTCTTGGGGCATCGTAGATGTTCTCTTGAGCTTCTTATTCGGTTTCTTCTGAGTCTTTGGTACCATGACATCGTCAACGGTCTGGAATGCTCGGACTAGTGTTGCTGCTAGACAAGAAGCAGCCGCCTTACGGGTAGATGCACTTGATGTCTCTGCAGCTTTTAGGACGGCTGTTTTCACATTCTCCAGGTCGTTTGACGTATCGAAGTAACCAGTTTCCCTTGCGCAATTCTCAAGACACTTTTCAATGGTCAGTAGGGTGTCTTTTTCATCTTACCGAGACTGGAGGAGCACACTAACCTTCAAGGCACTCGATAGAACCACATGAGATTTCTCCGAAGATGCTGCGCTTCGAGCCTGTTTCCAGATATCCCGTGCAATCGCATCATCTAATGACTGGCCGAGCATCTTGACAATCTTAGAGAGCGCTAAGAAACATGCGGATCTTAATCCGGCATGCTGAATTCAATAAACATCAGCCACATATTCATAACTTAGTGAAATCTGCGGGTATAGCTCGAACATACGTTTTGCGCGAGTTTGTATTGCTTTAGTATGTTGCTGCATGATAGCGACGATAGCGACAATGCCTGTCACCAGAAGTCTATGTGAGATACCGGTCAAAATTTTTATTGTTTGAATGACAGCCATCCAGGACTCAAAACCTACACTATCACCTGCCCCCCTAAAGACTTCACCTAAGCAATGAACCGCAGCACTATTGCAGAGAATAAAGTGTTAGTTCCGGATTTTCGACAAACTCGCTGTAGTTGTTAGCCATTGGACTGACTGTCTAAGCTTTATATCTTTGTCCGCCTTGCCACCCCCAGAGAACATGCTATTCAACTCATTGATGCTCTCAAAAAGCAGCTTGCGGTCCCCTCGTCCAAATGTCTCAGCTAGACAGACCCCAGTAATATCCCGTGTCACCTTAGCTGGCGCGGGAGACGTCAAGTTTATGATTTTGAATATTTCCTTCTTGATGAAGAACTGGTGTGACGTAGCCCCATCCTTATCGAAAGATAACACAAGCCGTTTCAAGTCTGCGAGGTAGGAAAGGAGGTACAGCTCCTTGTGCTCGTTCGGAAGGCCTTGGAGCTTATTTAAGTCTAACGAGGCGGTAGAAGACCCTAAAGGTCGGTACGTTTCGCTATCGGCGGCGCTGTCCATCCCGCCGTTCGTAGCCATATTCTTCGGCTTATTATATCGTAGTTTCGGGTGCGTGAAGACTCCACTCTCGCGTATCTAACTAAATAAGCTGTTAGCGTGTTGTTTCGTGATGAGGAGCTTAACACTGACATAATGTGGATTGCAATGCGAGTCAGACTATAATCGTAAGTATCGGACGGCCGGAATGAGAGCAACTTGGGGAAGCTGGTAGGGAGGGTGGGATGGTGATAGGAGGTCAATAGTGCATTGTGGTTGTCAGGACTAGCTCCGGATGTAGCTATCCTGAGCTGGCGCTTGCGTTGTGTGGTTTGCGCAAGCTGTGACAAAACTTCGACAGATTCAATTGTTGACCACACGAAAACATCCTTCTCGGACAGATTTAGACAGCATTCGAGGCATCAGGTGCTCTTGCATTAGATGGGAAATGTCGGCACACTGGTCCCTTTGCGCCTTGCGGCGAATAGCACCGGTACCTAGTTACCATACCAATAGTCCCTTAGCTGCTGGCGCACTCTGTCATTCCTCGAAGCAGATACAGCTACTTAGCCAAGGTTATTCTGCGAAGTTGTCCACAATTAGACCTTTCTGTGTCTCCGCTCAATGCCAATCGGGTCAGTGAAGGCATGTACGTCTATTTTATTATAATTTGTGCCAAGGTAGCTAACTCGGGTTTTAACAGGACACAATAAATGGAGCAAGATCAAGCATGAAAAGGGTAAAAAGGATGCGAACAAGGCAAATCAATATTCTAAAATGTCCGAGCAAATCACCGAGTATACAAAACGTATGTTACCGAAACGGCCCTTAGTATTGAGACGAATTCTACAGTTGAAATCTCGGCCTATGGTTAATTTTATAACAGGTTATGGCGCGGATCCAAAAACCAATCCCCGATTAAAGCTCCTACTCGATAATGCCAAAAAATGTGTGAGAAACCCTTTCCCTTGAGTGACCAAGTGTAGAAGGTAGAAAGATGCTAATTTAGGGCAAATATCAGCTGGTATGAACGGAACAATTATGGAAAATGCTTTGAAGCGCGGGCAGGGCCTATCAGTATCAGGGAAACCGCTTGAGACAGTGATTATAGACGGGATGACACCGCATGGCGTCTCCTTCATTGTGTAAGCCCAGAACTTCTACTGTAACTTTGCATAAGCAACTATGAACTAATTGATTGTAGTGAATGTGTAACTGATAACAAGTTGAGGTACGTAATGGGAAGAGCCGTGTGGAGCTCTCGAACTAACGAGGGTCCAATATAGAACTCTTCAAGATGTACGATTGATTATCAACAAATCAGGGGGGAAAGCTACGCCAGTACAATATCTATTCGTCAAACACCCATTTATGCATTTGACAGGGCCCGAGGATTTGACACCTGAGGATCAAATGGCAGTTCTGGAAGACCCTGTATTGACACTGCCAATTGAGTACGTGGGTTTAATCCCTGGAGAAACATCGACTTGGGAAGCGAGGATTGAACAGATAGATGCACCACTGCAAATCGTGGAAGATATGCAAAAGGCATTACCAGAGGGCTGGTCTATCACAAAAACCGGATCGAAGTACTACCCATCAGATTATGTACAAGTCGAGGATGATAGTGAGGTGGGTGAAAGTTTTCGAAGTTTTGTAGAAAAACTTGAGGATTGCAACGATGTTTCGGAGGTTTATAGTAACCTCAGATGGACAAGCTACGAGCCTCCAAAGCATGAAATTATCTTGACGGAATGATTCGACGGTCTTTTTAAATTATCCTAAGTTCGGAAGCAGAATACCCTCACCAGAAAGTTGTGTAAATATGTATATATCTACCTCGATCAATCTGTTTTATTATATGTCTGCTATAAATGAAAGAAAACAGACTTTCCCTCGCCGCAATAAAGTTAAAATCAGCCCCTATAAAAAAAGGACAGTGTTTCATACAGATCGATTTTTGATGGACCAGGCTACATAACTGTATATACGTAAGTATATAATCGTAGATATGGTGCATCTGCTAACGATGATTCACCATGCCATTTTGTAATACACTCACCGGAAGGATTCCAGTTTGATCTTCATGTGCATCGATCAGTTTCCAAGGAAAATTTTAATCATCTGAAACTAGGAAACATAACGAATAGGCTTGTTCCGGCCTCGTAAACTAAACGCTCACTGAAGACCGGCCTGTTCTAATGTTCTCCATCTGAAATTGGATAGCATTGAAGACATAACAGCCATTAACCACCAAGTACTCTAGCTTCCATTCAGCAGCACCCGCCTATAACATAGATTGGCTTTCGTTTACACGTTGATTCATACGGAATATACATTTTCAGTATGGCAAAAGCCATAGTGGAAAGCTTCGCGCCAGCAACAAACACGCTCCTTGACCACGGCATAACCCTTATCGAATGGGGCGACCAAGTTCTCCCAGTCCTGGGGCTATCCTGCGGTATTATGTGTAAATTTTCATACTCTTGTTCTAATCAAAATATAATAAAACTTATGCTGAGAAGCGAGTGTAGGTCTACGACTTTGCTATAGACGATTCGCTCCTCGAAAAAGCCGCCCGTCTTCTAGAAAGCCCCGACACGGGTCTCAAAGTCATCCATCCGCCGTTGTTCGCAATAGCTCAAGGCACCTTGGGGAATACAGGATATCACTTTATGGCCAGTCAAGATTATCAGAAACCATGGCCTACACTAATCCATATAATGCCGAAATCACTGATCCATCTCTCAGATCTTGATACTCAGCTCGTCCCTTCACCCTTCGATCTGAGCCGTGAATTTCGTCGGCCAAAATTACAGCAGCACTGTATATCACTTATAAAGTGCATTGAAGATTACCCGATAAATTCAAGTAACAGGTTCCCGGCACAGCGTAACCTCGATGTTCTTCTCGCAACCGTTGTGTACAAACTCCCCGCCGTCGGTGGGAAAATATGGGTTTCGGAAGAGTTGACCGAATCCGAAAGGGATTTCCAGATTAAACGGGACGCTGCCATCCGCGAGGTCGAATCATGGACACTATCCGATGACGACGAGTGTTATCGATTAAAGCTCATTAGGTATATGATATAGAACTTTTCGGGCAGCATGGCCATATGGATCCCACAAAAAAACAAATATTTTTCTCCAATATTTCTATTTATTAGTTTTCTCTGCTAGTCTGTTCTCAAGTTCAGACCTTGAAGCTAGTCGAAGTTGCCAACGTGTATAAGAGTGTAGGATTCTGGCCCTCAGGAGTCTATCCTTATAACTAATCAAGGAGCATCTGGAGAAGTTCGTCTACCTCGGTGTATCTCGCTCTCAATTGTTGAAAGCAGTCCCTGTATTCCTCCTCGCTCTCTTCCACACCCTGAAAATCGATTCTTCTACCGTTTTGAAAAAGCCAGCTGAGGAGAACATAATGTCACAGCGGTCGCCGCCTGCTTTTAAACGGGAACTTGGGCGCGATGACTCGGCCATGGAATTCCACCGTCCAACTTTCATACACAACAAGGCCGATGGATGCAAAACAGGCACTATTGATAGTTAGCTTTCTTTTATCCTCTCGGTCTTCCGGAGTACATACTTACCATTGTCAGTGGTGATAATTGGGGTGCTTGATAAATCTGGCATACAGATTGCCGCTTCAGATCCGTGCCGAAAAATCCCAACTGGAATAGCATAACCTTCCGTCTGCAACTTCAAGGTCAGTATACTAGACGCCGATATTTTCCTGACAGCCGTTCGACGAGATAAAATCACTTACGGTCCTGTACACAATATTCATATTGGCGTATTGAACAAATTTATCACTGTTCTCCATCATCTTTTCTCGTGCCTCCACCACAGACGAAGCAACTAAGACGTCGACGTCCTATAGATATTTATAATAGTCACTATAAATTAGGTGTACGAAGAGAGTATCGGTGAATTGCAGAAAAATATTACAATGCACTACTGACTTCAATGCTTCTTCCCGAGCCCAGGATATTGCAAGCTACACCGCTGATAAAGGCATGTAAAATGCCTACCTTTGCCAAAGTTGCGGATATTTCGGCGGTAGCATCGAAAATCTCTTCTTTCGCAGGAGCCATCGATATATCCATGGTCGTTTCTGAAACGAGATGCACGAGGGTGTCGGCGTATACAGAGGATGTGTGTTAGGTATCATTACAACTTATTATGAGCATTTCCATTAATTGTTGACATGGAATTATATATCTGTTTGGTCTTTTTTATTGATAAATACCAGTTACAACATACGATCCGCCGATCGTATTGTTTATCCTATGGCCCTGTGCCAAAGTAACACAATGGGTTATTTTTCTAGACCATGATATTTGTGTATCGTGCTGTTCAAAGCAACATCAGATAAAGCTATCTGCGCACAGAATTTGGTTTCTAAATTTCGCAAGCCGATTAAGCACTTTTTTCTTTCTTGAATTCGAATAGGATGAATTATTTTTAGGGACACCATGATTAGTTAATAATGGTGAAGACAGCTGTGTCCCCTTGTTGCATTTAGCCCAGTGCTTGGCCACAGATGACAGGGGCCGAGGAATTTTCGATGCAAGGAACCTGGTTCTCGAACAACGAGGAGTGTATGCAAAAGCTTTCACCGAGAAAGCTTTTTTCCCTTTTGTTTTCCCTTTTGTCCCCACTTACCTACAGGGTCAGCAATAATTTTCGGCGAAAACTCGAACAGATTACTCGTTGTATTTCGTCATACGTCGAGGGGTTTTGGCCACATTCTAATCGTGAAAAATTGACTGTGAATAACCAACACGGCTGATATCTGGATGGTTGGTTCGGAGCTGAGCGAAAAATAATTTTTCAAATCCAACCGCTTCAGGTGGGCAGAGGAGGAGCGCTTGAGCTTGAACCCAGAAAATTTTTGCTTGTCCTGAGAAAGACTCTTCAGTTCAAGGAGCGCTTCTGGCAGTTGATAAAAATGTTACGCGATAAGAAACCAGGGCCGGGCGACAATGAAGTATTTTTTCTGTGACGGCAACCAATGGTGGAGCAATGATAGCTGGACCAAGATGGTGCCCCCTCCAAAGCAGCGAGGGATTTTTTGTTGCCATGACTTGCTATCGAGTTTGATATCAGGAGAGGAGTGTTACCAAGCTTTTTTTGTTTTTCATGGCACAAAACCTCAGAACAGTTGCTTGCTCCTTTAGGATACGGAGGGAGTCTGATCAGCCATGTTGCAGGGACCTGAAGTGTGATATCATGTTTAGCAAATATGCGAAAGATAAGGAGGAAAATGAGATGAACAAAGGGAATTCTTCCGCAACAGCGAGGAGGTGATACCAATATTATCGGGCAGTTGAGTGTCTGTTAGAAACAATGTCGACCAAATGCAATGCAGAATGTGTATGTGTGTGGCCGAAAGCAACAAAGTCGACGCGGGATAGTCTTGGAATCCATCGACAAAATGAGAAAGCTAAGAGCAAAAGGGTCGAGGCCCGGGCCGGCGCCTGTGAATAGTTTATGCGGCCAAAAAAAAAAAAAAAAAAAAAAAAAAAAAAGAAAAAGGAAAAGCAAAAGGGGGGGGGCCGGGCCCGGGCCTGGGAAAAATTTTAGGGGCCAAAAAAAAAAAAAAAAAAAAAAAAAAGGCACAATGCGAAGATGGCTGTTGTAGCCTTCGTCGGTGTATGAACGATGAAGCATGTGGGATTCAAACCTCGAGGTCCCTGTGGGTATCCACAATCGTTACCTTTAGAAGAAAAAAGAAATCCATTAACAAACAAGCCTGCATTAATTCAAAATTGTCTGCTGGAAAACAAGTGGCCATGCCAGCAGAGTAGGCCCGAGTCCTAAGCGTGATAATTGTCCGGGTGTAGAGGCTGTTTCTGTGTCTGGCGAGATGCAAGCGCTGGGGTGTGAAGGGTGTGAAGAGGAAGGTCTCAGCGGAGAGCAGTTGCTTTTTTGTGCTGGCTCGCCGCCACAGAAAAAAAATATAATTCCGGCTGCATTCCCTTCTGCTTGCTCTTGTTTCTCCCACCCAGTTCATGTTCCATCCCAACCTCAAACCACTTACAGGCCTCGTTCTGTAATAACAATCCATCCGAAGATTTTATCTCGTTACTGGCACTGTCGTTCGCGATCCGATTTCCCAGTCTTGTCATCCCGAAGGATTTAGGAGTAGGAAGGAGTAGGAGTGGTATTGCGCGAGTCAAAAACAACAACAACATCAACAACTATTCAATAGCATCCAGCCATCTTGCACCGTCATCAACCTCACCTTGAATACGTTTCAGTATCAACGACTCCTTCAACTTCACAAACTTGTATCCTCTCTACACCTGCTGGCTATTTAGCATCTTCAAATCAAACCCCTCTTTTGTTCAAACGCCCCCCTTTTCAAACCTAGGAATTCAAAGTCACTGCTGCAGCCGGTGCTTCTTTCCTACAACTCAGTCGCGGGATATCAGGAGCGGGTCGCTGCATCTTTCTACATCCATTTCAGCGGCGTTGCCAAACGTCGTGGTTACCAAGTTGGCGGTTAACAGCTCTTTCCAGTTCACGCACTCCTACCCTCTCCTCGGACCGCGCCTTATGGTCTGCGGAGATATCAAGAAGCCTCCATAACTTGACCGACCTCGACACCATAGTTACAAGTACTGCAAACCCATACGTTACCGTATCGCTCGTCTCTCCCATTGCCAGCTCCCTTCCCTCACGAGGTAACCGCCTCGATGGGATAAGTTGACCTTGCTCGACCACCCGGTTCAAGTCCCAGGAACCGTCCTCACCAGCTGTTAACTAAGGGTCTCAATCCCTACAAACATCATTCAAATTGACAGCCGGTGCGAGGTGAGCAGCCTGCCCAGCTGGCTCGCCAAATACAGGTCAACTAGGGCCAAGGAGAATTAGATTGTCGGTTGTACGTACTATTATGAAGATCATTCACTTTGACAATGCAAATCAAACAGCTAACAACTGTCTTTCATAGGTTCTCGCCAGCTCTATTCCGTCAATTTTATACCTAGAATTACTAAAAAAAGCCTTCGGGAAACTACATCTAATATCAAAAGTAAAAACAACAAAATAACAGGAGCCAGTGGCTGAAATCATCAACGATGTCCGAGCCAGTCAACAATCCTCAGGAAGATCTCCATGACCATCGCTTCCAGCCACACTCGCTCCCAAGGCACAATACTCTCCAGCCAAATACTGGCCGACGGCCTAGCTGCACACCAGAAGCAGCTGAGCAGGAATTCACCACCCAGTTTGAGTACCATTTGGATGAGGCAGTTCGTAGAAACTCCCAGTCGTCGGACGATATTATCGTTGGCAATGTAGTTCTGGAGGATTCCTCGGACGACGACCATCTCTCCCCAGCTCGTTATGACTTCGAGCCTTCGGTCAGCCCCACTCGAACTCGTCCACGAGGAGAGAGCTTTGTTCGCCGTCAACAAAGCAGCCAACCAGCTTTTGTTGAAGAGGAGACCAGATCTCGCTCCCCTTCCCCGCCAAACTCGATTGATGCCTTTGCGGCTGCCCGTCGTAAGGGCAGATCGGGGACAATTAGTAGCACATACGCTCCATCCCTGGTCTCGCTCAGACGATCAGCTTCTCGCAGAAACACCAGTTTTGAAAACCTTCATGCTACAAACTCTGGAGATGATGAGACCCCGGAAAAAGTGGAGGATGATGTCTGCTTTCCTATGCACGACGCTGCCAATAACTGGAAGATCGACTTTGATGAAATGGAAGATTTCATCACCCAGCAGAGCCAAATTAGGAGTCGATCATGCCAACGTCCTCGAAAGATGAGCACTGCGTCCGTCCAGAACACATATTCAAGGCAAACAATCCCGTTCAAGTTCAAACGTACTCCGCCGCCTGACGACGAGTGCGCTGTTGAGGATGACGATGACGATGACAGCATCAGCTACAATGAGAAGGACCCTAATGGCCCTGTGTCTCCACCAAAACGAAAAGGGCGCACAATGCAACAACCGGACCGGTTCAGCTTCTTTAGCTCAGAGTTGGAGGGAACGGTGCACGCCGCCAATTTTCCATCACTGATCGGGGACGGCGAGACTTTCGAAGGCCTCTTTGGCGGAGAGGATAACGTCTGGTGGCTTGATGTTGAGAACCCCACGGAAGCGGAAATGAAAATGATTTGGCGAGCATTTTCTCTCCATCCTTTAACTTACGAGGACATTAGGGTTCAGGAAACTCGCGAGAAGGTTGAGCTATTCCGTAGCTACTACTTTGTCTCGTTCCGCTCTTTCATCCAAGACGAAGACAGCGAAGATTTCCTTGAGCCCACCAACGTATACCTCGTTGTTTTCCGTGGCGGCGTTCTTAGCTTTCATTTCTCACCATATCCTCATGCGTCTAACGTGAGGAAGCGCATCAGACAATTACGAGACTACGTTGCTCTGTCCTCGGACTGGATTTGCTACGCTATGATGTAAGTTTGTACCCCTCCAATTGTACATTTGTTTCATAGAATCTAACAAAGCTCTCAGCGACGACATTACCGATTCCTTCGGTCCTGTCATTCACGAAATTGAGAAAGAGACCGATGCTATTGAAGATGCCGTCTTTGTCGCTCGTCCTTCTGATTTCTCGGTCATGCTTAAGCGAATCGGCGATTGCCGCAAGAAAGTGATGACTCTCATGCGCCTTCTAGGCGGCAAAGCAGATGTCATCAAGGGTTTCGCAAAGCGTTGCAACGAGCAATATTCGGTCACTCCACGCAGTGACATTGGGCTCTATCTTGGTGACATCCAAGATCACGTTATCACTATGATGAGCAACTTGAGTCATTTCGAAAAGATGCTGTCGAGATCTCACAGCAACTACCTCGCGCAGCTTTCCGTCGACCATATGGAGAGCAACAACCGTACCAACGAGGTGCTTGGGAAGATCACAGTTATTGCAACTGTTCTCGTCCCCTTGAATCTCATTTGTGGTCTTTTCGGTATGAACGTTCCAGTTCCCGGCAAGGACAGTGGCAATCTCGGCTGGTTCTTTGGAATCATTGGCGTCATTGTCTTGTTTGTAGCTGTCAGTTTAATTATTGCCAGAAGGATAAGGTACATCTGAACAAGGTCAGATAGTGAGGTCGAGTATTAACATTTTTTGAAGATAATAGCTGTTCTTTATGACCAGCTACCACGTTCCTTTCTATATTATTGCTGTTGTTGTTGTCTTGCTTTTCGTCATCCCTTCACATTGCAGTTCTAATGTTTGATTCCGTTGCACAAGAGCATTATAAAACCAATTGTTTTTTATTCTATACATTCCTTTGCTTCACAGCCTACGTTTGGAAAAAGTACATTGCTGTCTTTTCTCAGCGCAAATTTCAGCGTTCTTAACGAAGCCTATCATATAATGATTATGTTTTAGAGTTGTTAGATATAATAGATAGATAAAGTGTCACGATGTCAATAAACCAATTACTTGTCTCTCTACAATTTACTCAAAATCTCACCGAGATGGGCTGCATCCTACACATTCTTTTACCCTGCTAACGTATTTATTACATATACCCCGTCTAGTTTGTTGTTTTTATACATTTCCAATCATATATGCGCATCACCAACTCTCTCTAAACTTTTCAATTTCGACACGAACCATATATAAGTAATTACAAGGAGAATGCTATAGCTCAGCCCCAAAGATGGCATCCAGCGTCTGCAGGTACAATAAATATATTCCCCACTAACTTTCTTCTCGCTTTCCCCCGCCTTCATGTGAATCCAAATAGCTCTCCGACGCTCAAGAAATTCCATCTCACGCTCATAACTCCCACCAAGACCGTCAGAACATTAGTAATCAACAGCACGATAGCGCCCAATATGAACCTTGGCAAGAAAATCCGATACAGCATCAGATGCCTTCTCAAATGCGCCGCCCACAATACCGTGAACGCTGCAATCGTAGCATGGTAGACCACGTACGTCGCACACACTTTGATGACTTTACCCATAAGTCCCGCCTCCTTTGGCTGTTGCTTCCATAGCGCCAGTGTGGGCACCGCTACCGTTGCGAGAATCTGGGGGCCGAATGTATTACCTGCGAAGAGGAGACCAGCCCAGGGTTGTCTGATTGTGTCTGTTGGGATGAATACCGATTCCCACTGGATGGAGCTGAGGGTTGCTTGGTGACCTGTGGAGAAATAGTGGGATGAACCTAGCATGGCGAGGATGACGGGACCGATGGGGGAGTCGGAGAGGGAGAGGGAGTCAACGATCTCGAGGAGGGCGAGGATTTGCCAGAAGAGGGCGGCCATAGAGGCGCCGCCTAGTGGCTTTTGTAGAAGGGCTAGGCCAATGTACCACGCTAGTGGGAGGAGGAAGGAGCGCGAGCCGTGGAGGTTGGCGTAGCCTAGGAATAGGATGCTACGGGGTGGGGTTGATTTGGAGGCTGTGGGTGCTGATTGTTGGGAGGAGACCGATCCTCCAGACGGGTGCTTCTCCGTTGATGACTTCTTTTCGTCCTCAGCTGCTTGAGCGGGGGCTTCTTCAACCTGGATATTAAGACATGGTTGTGCCCACCCGAAACCAAAGTTACCACCAACAAAGGCCATTGCGAGGACGACTTGAGCAGTCGTGTGCTTTGCACGCTTAAGAATGGTAGTGGGTATATTGATCCATTCACCATTGTCAGCCGAATCCATTGTCCAGTAGAGGGCGTTCAGTACTAAACCAATTCGCAGAGCAAACCCTATGTAAAGTAATGCTGGACCTTCGTATGATTTTGTGCCTGTGTAGTAGGATTTGACAATTGGTGGGAATACAATGGCAATGACATATAATAGTACGAGACTAAGAGGTGACGAGACGGATGATGTTGCCGATGCGTAATATGTGGATTCGCAGGCGGGCATTTGCTCCTCACGGCAGAGTGTCGAGAAAGAAGCTGCTCTGGTGAGAATCATAAAAATGATGGACTGTGAAGCTCCGAGCGTCCTCATTTCCGCATCCTCTTGTCGGAAAGAGTAGCAGAAAGCCACAGCGCCAAAAGTTCCCAAGAAGAATGTAAGGATGCGATCCTCCCAGATTGTGAACGAGTTTGCCGCAAACATGACACCCTGTAGGACAGTGAACAACAACGCCATTAGACTGAATATCGAAGTTGGAAATATATGTTGCAGACGTCGGTGAACAATAGCCGTGCTAGCAAAGAATGCAAGAAGCCCAGCAGCACTGGAACCAAATAGTATAAGTCGCGTTGGACTGAGCTCTGTTAAATCCGCAAAATGGAAAGCGTATCCAGCAAGCCCGCCAACCGCCGTACCAGCGACACATCTTCCCGCGAACCAACCAGTCAATTCTTTCAAATCACCAGTGATTCCCCTTGCGAAGACTAGGACAGATATAACACTGCTGACTAGGACAATAATACCAAGCAACATGCTAGTAAGGTCAAAGCGTGCCCACATGTCTTTACAGATCTTCAAGGTTTGGCTTTGGTGGTTCAGAAATGTTTCGTAGGTTGCCCGCCAGCTTTCCGGACTGGCCTCTATAGAGCTTGCCCTGAGTCTCTCCTCCGCTTCTCGCCATATCTTGGTCGTTTTGGTCTCAACTGTCAGGTCATCATTGCGGGCAATAGCATAGCTATTCCGGTACCTCTCAATTTGTGCGCTAGTCAACCTCGCAGCGTTGGCAAGGTTGTCCCACTGTTCGCCATTTCTTCCGATGAACGCCTCCGGTATCGGTCCACCAAGATTGTTATAAGGAATGGGGAGTCCCAGTAGCAATGCTAGCGTGGGCACCAGGTCGATCTGGCCGACTGATCTTTCCTCCGCATTCTTCGGTGCAGCTTCAAACCCAGGCATTCTTCCAAAGACACCTTTCCGAGAATACACCCACAAAGCAGCCTCAAGTTCCAGCTGAGATTCCCCACCATGGTCACCCTTCGGATCCATACCGTGATCGCCCATAATAACAACCAGAGTGTCGTCGTCCACAGCGGCAATAAGATCCTTTACAAATGCATCCATTTGCTTCTGCTTTGTGGCCATAGCCGGGTGGTCCGGGCCATACCGATGACCAGCATGATCGACACCTAGAAAATGCCCAATCATCACATCCCAGGAAGAGGCGTTGCTCGGATGCAGCAGTGGGAACAGATGCGCAAGAACTCCTTCGTCGACAGTGTGGAGATCCCATACGTTCAACGATTCGTAGGGGTGTTCGATATCAAAGTATCCGGGAAACAATGCCGTCCATGTATCATCGCCCATGAATGCGACTTTTTTCCCAGTGCGGTTAAGTTGGTCAATCAGGTTATCTTCATCTATAGCTGTTCCCGCAAAGTTCGAGCCAGCGTCCAAAAATGTCGGTAAAGTTCCCGTTGTCAATCCCTTTAATCTCTGTAGCGTAGTCGTAGGGGGGTCTGCTATGAACGGCAACAAGAAAGCGTTCTCTGGATTTTTAGTAGCAATGTTATAGGGAGTCATGAAGTTATTATGGTAGTGTTCCGCAGAAGGTACACCCTTAGAGTCGACCTGCGGGACCGTAAAGTCATATCGTAAGGCATCGATGAGAATGATGACCGCCTTGTCAAACGTTTTGGGGTGCCAACAGCCATCTCCAGCTTCTCCTTTATACGATGTTGCCGCCAATGGATTTACGGCACACTCCGACTTTGATTCCAAAACGAGCCGGGTCAACAGAAACCCTCTTGTGAATAGATAAATCCCCACAGCCTGAGTATACGCAACCCACAAGAAAAACAGCATGACCAAGCCATGTGAGATCTTGAATTCTCTGGTTTTCTGATCCATTAACGCCTTCGCCTTCTTAGCTGCAAGAATTCTTTCCTCCGCATCTTCTTTCTGAGCTGTTCGAGCCTTCGCAAGATCCTCAAGGTTTCCCGGCCCGTGCTTTGACCATTTGCTTGCTGTCCGCCGGGGTACTTGGGCAAATATATCGTCGAGATCGCCCATGTTTTCTGGATGATAAATCAATCACAGAATGATATTCCGTACTACTCTAGCGGACCGATAAATAGATGTCGACGGTATCGGCCCAAAAAAAAAGGTTATCCTCGGATATGCTACTGTGGTCTCTCACGGCTCGATTTGTTGTCCCGTCCCATACGGATATGATCCTTCCCTTGGCGACTGATATGAAACAAAAAGCATCGGATCGGTTACCCATTGCTCTTCGCTATTCGACAGGTAGAGGAGTGAGGTGATACGTACGGGTTGTCCGAAGTTTCTGTCGCTCACGTCGCGTCCGCTACCGTCGTCTATCTTCATATTCGAGGAGGATGTTTCTTTGGAAGGTTCGTGTTTGGGGCTCGTTACGAACCAGGGGTTCATTCGATGGGATAAGAAAAATGTAACAATGCAACACGAAAGGTTGAAGTACTTTGCTAGTGCTGACCGCTCGGATTGTTCTTATTAAGGAGTCTGGTTTCCTTCTAAAACAGAAGCGAAAGGAATATCAGATCCGGTCATTACACAGTGCTATAATTACATCAAGCATAGTTCCTCGCATACCGGTACAGGTTTGGCGAGTCATATCTCCATCATCTGCTAGACACCTACCGGAATTCGAAACAACAGCGAAAGAGCACCAAATAGGAGAGTGCTAGCATGATTAGTTGTTAGGTTACACTGCCATCTTTTGCACCCAATAACATACTGTCTGACTTTAAAGCAAGTAAGAGGGAGGAGGTTACCCCGCATGCATATGGCATTCCTCTCTCAACGATTATCAGTCTTGTATCTGAAATCGAAATCAGATTCGGTACAGTATAGCTTGAAATACACCGTTCAAGCCCTAATAGCTTTCTTGGTGTAGAATGTAAAATAGAGCATTCCATATTAGATAGAATGAAATCAAGATAGCTGAAACGGAGTGTGCTTGCATGGGTACAAAAATATTCTCGTGGCATGTGATAGTAGCACCGTTACGCATTCTGCTCTCGTTTAGAGAGACATCTAAGAATGTGACTAGTCCCCCGCCTACACGAAAAGACTAAAAAAAAAAAATATTCAGACAACGATCTAGAAATATATTTTGGTATGTAACGGTCTCGATGTGCTGTTTCCGTACCGGGAATTCCTACAGGAATATTGGAATTTAGACTCAGATTCAATCGTGAATCGCAGTCCCGAGGAAACGGCCTCGGATTGTTTGAGTGTCCAACACAACGGTTATTCGCATGCTTTGAGAATTTAGGGATCGTGAAGATTTATTGATATGGCTTCGTTATTAAATATGTTTTTCATCTTCGTTTGGTTGGCAAAATGTCCAACGAGATAGTTTACATTACAAGGAAAGAACAATTAAAATGCCTGAGCAGAATCTAAAAATCCCGTAGAGTAGAAATTTGACAAATGAGAGTTAAGAAAGGGAAAAAGAAAAAACAAAGAAAATAAAAAGGCTAAAAATAAGAAGGTCGAAAGTGTATGTACATTTCGAGATTAACACACCTGCAAAGAATAATAGAGCAGGTGGTATCACTGGAGTGTAGTCAGAAGGTCAAAACCTCTTCTGCTAGTAAATTGTAGGGGTATCTCTGCAACCGCAAGTCTATGAACGCCAACGTGAAATTTCTGTTTCTTTGGTTTTTGTTTCGGACGAGATACTTCAAGAGGAAGAGTATCGATGGTTAAAAAGGTGAAATAGAATAAAATTCTGAAGAATGGTAATTACCCGTCCGACCCAAGATCGAGAACCTCAGAGAGATTGAAGGAGGGAAGGAGAGGACAGTGTATAGGTTTATAGAGCCTAGGATGACAGGAAAAGGTAAATAGCACATGCTGACAAGGATTGCCTTGCATTCGAAAATTTTCTTTTGCTCTAAGCCCATTCCTTCTCCTTTAGCCCACCGACCTTGCTAAGATCCACAGAGGAGAATTCTCCCTTCTGGTAAGGAGGAAGGTTGTCGGGTTCGATGTCACGGACGAAAGCAGCGCCCGCTTCACCAACCTGCACAACTACAACGCGACCGGACTTCTTCTTTCCATCGGCACCCTCTTCTTCTGGGAAAGTGATTCTGATCTCAGGGACAGGCGATGTTGGGGTTCCTGGTCGGGAGCCGGAGTTTCTCTTTTCGGAGCTACCGAACCACGATGCGCGCTTGCCAGACGATGTGAATGGGATGGTGGTGACGGTCAGGTTGCGGGTATGTGTGGGAAGTGTCGGGGGGTTCCTCTTGTTCTTGATGCGTCGGATCACGACCAAAATTCCTCCAAAAATCAAACCCAAACCAGAAATAACAACAAGGGCAGTCAACAGCTGGACAATAGTCGAGTTGGATGAAGTCGAGTCCTCACTTCGGCGAAGGATGGCGTTAACGAGTGATGTTGGCATTTTGGCGGTGGTATGGTTTACAAGTAGAATATTGGGTATTAATTAAGTTGCAAAGGGGGGGAGGTCGTTAAAGTAAATTGTGGATTCAAAAATTTTGAGATTGGATCGAAAAACGTATTGACAATATTCTACAGAATATTTACGATGGCGACCGAGCGAATACGTGAAGGTACTACAAAGGAGACATGACGTTAGCAAAAAAAAGTACTGGACTAGACTAGAGACGCATCGCACTTCGGACGCAAGGGCCAAAACGCAAGCGTCGCGCATCGACAATTGGCGACAGGTTTGAAAACTCACTTGAACGGTAGTAGCGAATGACGACGAAAGGTATAATAAATACTTCGTACAGTCACGATTTATTAGACTTTAAATCGATTAAATCCTCGTTGGGGAAGTGGGAATAAAAAAAGGCACAGCGGTAAACCGAGTGTGATTGGCGAACGAAAAACGAGCAGAATGAAGCAGTAGAACAGATTTGTAAATGAATGACTAGCAAACAGAAGTACAGCTGAAAGAGTGAAGCTGTAGACCGTTCGCTGAAATAATGATAAACGATTGAAAAAAGATACCAAGAAACCGTTAACTGTCTATGTAGACTGTCGACGAGGCTGGAGTGAGAAGAAAGAGAGAAGGAAAAGGAGGAAGAGCAGGATATTAAAGCAGGAAAAGGGAGAGAACCAAACCAGGCAGGCCTCAGTGAGAAAAAACAAGGTTCAAGCGCCAGCGAGCTAATGAGAGTGGAGTGAGCGAAAACTGTCAACGATAGGGGCCGCAACCGATATGAAATGCGAATGAGCGAGCCTGGGTAAATTACGAGTGGACAGGGGAGGAACGGTTGGCCATAATATGGTGAAATGAGCACCGCAATAAAAAATAATGCCGGCCTCAAGGCCTCTGGTCGCTCTCCTCCCTTTTGGGTACATTCCACCCACGCAATATTACTCGCTCCTCCACAAAGCACGCTAAACCCTCGATTTCATGCAAGGAACAAGGACGGACGTGAGAACTCGCTCCAGGGGCACTTTTCCTCCAGCGTCCCTTTACGGGCAGGACTTATTGCCAATCTTGGTAACTAAACAGCTGGGCTGTGGCAGGGGTGCTGCGGCGTGGGTGCTGCGGCGTGGGCCAATCAGGGTCTGTATTTTGCTTACTAGCGTCTAACGGAAAGTCCGCTAAGGGTCCTTCGGTGAAGGTGCTGGACAGCTGCGCCCAACCTGTCAGAGCTGTCGAGCTCTGTCCAAAGGAGTTTTTTCGAGCCGAGTGGGTAGACGGTATCGTACGTGCTCAATCTTTCGGCTCCCCGTACAAATGCAAACAAGGCGGTCGGGTCGGTATATGGCGGTGTTGGTGTTTTTCTCTTCTTGTGTCTGGTTTCGACGTTTCACGCCTCTTGGTGAGATGTTTCGACAATGTTGCGGAGGGATTTCGCCATGGTATTACGGAAAACGAGCCTCTTTTCTTGAAATGCACAATCCAGAAAGCCATAGCAGCTGGTTTAATAGTGCTTTAACATCCGCCATCCACGCAAATTAATGGCACCGGTTTTCGATGCTTGGTGTAGACGACAGTTCTGTATCGGAGGCCAGGTAGGGTTGCAAAAGAGCGTCTAGAAGACGAGTTCCCTCCCAAAATAGACTGATGGAGGCGAGTCCTATGATCAAAAGGCGTCTTGTAACAGCAATTGCAACATTGATCGATAGAGTCTAATGGGGAGGCAATACGACGCTTGCATTCGACTATTCGATGCTCGAGCCTTTTTTTTTTTTCTCCGATGGTGGTGTCAAAAGTCCGTTGACGCCTGCACCTAAAATTAGACCAGTACTTCCTCTAAAGCGAGTCAACTTGCCTCCACCCGAATCACGAAATTTAAATTTCCCCAGAATTTCGAGCGAGAGCCGGTGGAAATGACATAATAATCTCTTATGCTTCTAGATCAAGCCCCCGCCCAAAAAGGCTTGTTTCGCCAGCACCCTCCTCATAATGTCTAGTTCCCCGCCAGTTTCTTCAATCTCGATTTCATTTACATCCGCGGCGAAGATAAGTAACACATTAGACGAGACTTCGATCCTTGCCTTCTGAGGCGAAATTTCCAAAACTGCAAGTTGGTAATTCTAATTAAACCACTCAAGCGAAGAACAACAAAGTAGAATGCATTAGCTATATTATACGAGGGTTGTCTCTTTGGGCCCAACTGGTCGGTATGCATTGCCAACATGTTCCAAGCTTTCACCGGAGACATCAGACCAAGACGTTTCGACAGGGCAAACCAATTCAAGCTACGACTAGGGTTCTTATAAATATGACGGGAGTAATAGTTGCATCCGTAGACGGTGGCTTATGTGTCGGACGAGCCGGAGATGCCAAACGATAGACGGCTACCCGTTTCAAGGTGTTTTATCAGTTCAGCTAATCGGCGTTAGTCCGCGGTACTCAGCCCGTCTGTGGCCAATACCGTAGTGTGGCGCATGGTCTGGCTACGCTGCTATCAACGCTGCTTCCTGCTAACATGAGCTGGGCAGCTAGCGCCAGTCGTAGCTACACGATTGTATCACTATAGCTCCAAGGGTTATAATAATAATGCCCCCATCGACAACCGTCACAAACATGATTTAGGCTATCGAGAGCACCTCGCTCTGGGACAGCGAACTCTTTCTTGTGCAGCTGTACAGTTGGCACTATGCCGGAAAAACTGGCTCCCATGCCTGTGCTACCAAGGGTATCGTTTTTGTTTGCCTCCACCTTCGCCTAAATGTCAATTGAAACGAGATGGGTGAGCCTCCATTTGACAATTTGAAGCTCTGCAAGCCCTCTGCAGCCGCACGCCCGTGCATACAGAAAACCCGCATTCCTCCCACTCCTACTCTGACTCCCTCATATGCACAGCGCGGCACCTCCAGATTTGAACACATATTGCGGATACGGTAAAAAACCAGGCTGGTCGATCGAGATCATGTCACGTTCGGCATGCTATGGACTGAGTCGTGAGAGAAATAAGATATCTTGGTAGCGCCAGAACCCACTCGCCCCTCTCGCTAACCAGGCATGCTTCCAAGCGGGTAGCTTTTTTAGCTTTGCTGCACTGCACATACCGCCCACACCAACAGTTTCAGATATCTGGACTCAAAACACACCAGACTCCGCTTTGTGTGCTTGAAAAATTCGTTCATGACGAGGGAACAAAGACCGAACGTACCACGTGCTCGTGGTTTCCCTGCATCTTGCGCCGGAACGGTAGATGCCTGTATCCTCTAGTTTCTGTGCTTTCCAGAGTAAGCTGTGTGAACAGTGTACTATATGCGACCAATTTACCGCAAAGGCTACAATTCACGCCGATTTTCGTTTACAGGTGCTCTCAGTCGTTCGCCAGAATACCCCCCCCAGGTACCTGCTTAGATGTCACAACCGCGAGGTCTGAGCGAAAGCTGAGATGGTAAATGGAGAGGATGTGAGAAAGGGACGCAGCGGCAGGGACTCAGAGGGCTTGCCATTGCTCGACATGCATGGCTGGGGTTATACAGCTAGAGGTTAACATCTATAATGTGTCATGATATCGGGGCACAACACCCTAATTGCATGATATTTGTCTTCTGCCGTCACTAGCCTCTTAGCTTCGTTCTTCGGTTGAAAGGTCCAGGGTTTGATATTGGGAAAATACATCGGGTACGAGACTCGACTAACTATGGGACTTGGGATTTTACCGGCTACGGTCAAGACCAGGCCGAAAGGCCTCTTTTTTTTTTTTTTTTTTTTTTTTAAAAAAAAAAAAAAAAAAAAAAATTTTTTTTTTTTTTTTTTTTTTAAACAAAATAAATAAATAAGAATGCGGAGGCTTACCATCACGCAATTACAATTGCGATTGCAAATAAACTGGTCTTGTGCCAGAGGTAATATGCTGTGCTCCGGGGCCTGGATCGTGGGCCTAGTCGACATCAAGTCAACAGATCGAGAGAACAAAAATAGCTGAAAGAACGGAAGGAAAACGACCCCGTCCGAATGAATGAATGAATGAATGAATGAAAGGGAGGAATTGGAGGAAATGTAGACATACAGACATGTAGCTGGCCATTCCGCCTGTGCATGTTTCAAGCATAGATCCGTCCAGGGTCCCTTTCTGCCCACCGCTTTCATTCAACCTTTTGATGCAGAGCACGTCCAGGCAGGCAGCCTGGCCACATTGGACGGACTGCACTGTGCTTGTCTGTCCACACCCCAAACCATCAGCGCTCGCTCTGATTAATCCATCCCACGATACGATACTCCCCAGCTTCCTCACTCCCCGTCTCCCTTTGCTTCTCCACATCATCATCTTTCTTCCTTCTCCATCTTCATTTCGTCTCCAAAACACCACCCGCCCGTCTCTCTTCAACCTGTACATATTTGTTGCCGACCTGTTTTTATTTTTATTTTGGTGTTTGTCGTCTTCTGCCTCTTCCTCCTTCTCGGCCCCGTTCCAATCTGTTTGTCGACTCTAATCCCTCGACCCCCTGGCCCAGCAGCCCGCGATCAGCTAGCTCCGAAGGCCAACATTATCTCACACGGACGATTAGTCGAAGCACCAACACCAGCACCAACACCAGCACCAGCACCAGCACCAGCAAAGCACTAGTACCAGCACCAGCAGCGCCAACAGCAGCAGTAGCACTATAAGCGGTACTCACTGCAGTAGGATTTGCTTGGTCCTTTGGCAAACGAATCCGTATCATCTGCGGTTTCGTAAACTAGTAACTTCCAGCTCGAGAACTGGATTACCGACCAGGAAACAAACTATCGTCTTGCCATCCCCGAAGGCAACCGCTGCATACCCGGTGTCCCAATAGGTGTCCGGTAAGTAAAGGAAGACGCGCAACAGCCTCTTTACCTCCATCGAATCCGTCCGATCATGCTGCACATAAACGAGAATGGTGTTGAGGTGTGAGAAGGGATGCCATCGAGATCCACAGTACCCCTGGCACTCGACTTCACATCGGTGCATTTGCTATTGCTTGCGCCTGCTATTTGTCTATTTGTCTGCTTGCTTGCTTTTCAAGGCTTCGCAGGGCTTTGCTCACAGAGCGAGCTGTGCCAGATATTTGCCATCTTGCTCTCACTTTATCTGTCTCTCTCCCTCCCCCCGATGGTCAGCCCTTTCGCTCTCATTCATGCGGACGCTTCCCGTTTTCCCTTTCCTTTCTTTCCTTTTTCTGCCTCTCTCCGCGATTTTGTGTCGGCTCGACCTTCGTTCTGAATAGCCACCGCTCCTGGGTGATTGATATCGCCTGCGCATCCCATCTCCAACCTGTTCATTCCTTCTCCCTCTTCAGCTCGTGTCACCATCTATGGTTCTCTGTTGCGCCGCTGCCGTCACTTCCCGTAAACTTAATCAAAACCAGGAGCCTCCATCGATTTCTCTTTGCTTTGCTTGTTTGTTTGCCTTGTTGTGTGTATCCTTTTCAAAAAACACCGCCTGAAGCTGACCAACTGAAGTGCGGTGGATATTTTAGCTGCGAAGGATCATATCCGTTTATCGTTCACGCGAGGCCGACATCTTTGCGAGGACAACTGCCTTCTTGAACCGTCTAAGACTCATAAGCGAGCCCAACCCCTACAATCTACAACATCTCCCCTCCATTGGACCAAGGTTCAAACTATCTAAATATTCCGACAACAGCCTTCTCTGAAGCTCCAACCCTCTCTCTTCGCCACTGCCAAAACCTCACCTGTCTATAGAATCTCTCCCTACCTTTCACCCGGCGTGGCAACTTGTTCTTTCATCCACCTCCTTCGACTTCCTTCTGTAACCTTCACCGAGCGGCAGTAGTGGCAGGATCACGAAAGAGTCGCCAATCTCCGTTTCCACCGTCTTCCAGTCTCCCAAATCTGCATCCATACACCCTGTCCTCGTCCTTGCCCTTTGCGCAATCGACAAGCTTGTAACGCCTTTGACGGGAACACAAACACGGACGCTACCGAAAACGATCTCATCTGCGATTCCCGACACTTCTGTGACACCTACGAGATTGTCAGAGGACACTGCTTGTTAACGGGAAAGGACATTAGCAACCAGAACGGCTCCTGTTGCAACCTCGAAAGCCCAGGTTCTGGAACGTCCTCCTGGCAAACATTCAGTCTGGTTGTGTTTTTTTTTGAAATTCTTTTTTAGGACCTTTGTTTGCTATACGCCGGATCTTGAATAGTGGGAGGGTAAATTGGCATTCAACCTCATCTATACTGTTTTATCTATCCAGGGGCCCTCACTCCTGCAAACTCAACTGCACAAACACCACTCCTCGCTATCTGTCTTTCATCAGTAGCAGAGCTTCACGATACATCGAGGCACGCACGCGACCGAATAGCATCTCTTTTTTGGTATTTTTTGGATTTTGGGGCGGAGATCCCCTCAGTAACACGGCTGAGGCGTTATTTATCACGATATACAGTCTTTTTTTTTTTTTTTTTTTTTTCTATATCACGATATACAGTCTTTTTTTTTTTTTTTTTTTTTTTTTTCTGGCAAATTTACTGGCATCAACTCGGCTTCTGCAGATTGTTGGTACGCGATCGTCCCTTCCTCTCGCTTCTCCACTCTTCTACGCCGATTACACGTTCCCACGACTCAACCACTACCACTGACAAACAATCTATCTGTCAAGTTCCTCACAACTAACCCCACAAACCTTCCTAGTTCGCCACTTCCATTCCCCTCTGCCCGCTCAGGGCTGGAACCGAATTCTAGCCAGCACTGATTGATAACAACTTGAATCTTAAACCTCCTTGTCGCCTCTCCTTTGACACTATCTTGACGATCCGAACAAGACCCCTCTTACACGCATCGAACCGATACATACTTGAGCTGCCAGGATGTCTGACTTTCAGATGTCAACATCAACCGGGACACCGGTATGTCTCTTGACCTTCTTATGCTAACTAGATGATGGATTACTAATAGGATGGGTGCTGTAGGGGCGAAACAGTCGGCTAGGAGATCCCTCTGGGCTACCAAACTCGAAGGCACCAGTTAGTCCGAACAATGGAGACGATTTATCAGCACCACAAAACCTTAGCCAGAGCTTGGGTAACGGATCAAGCTGGGAGATATGGGGTAAGCGAGCTTTCATGGCGCAAGCCTCGCAAAGCAAGCCAGCTGCAAATCCTCAAGTCAACTACTATGGTTCAGCCACCAAGATGCCAGACGAGCACGTTGAAGGCAAGACTGGCTCATCTGCGCTTGGAGGTGAATACGATGCATGGCCAGTAGCCAAGCCGAACTGGGTAGGAGGAACATCCCCTGGGACGGCAACCATCAACCATACCTCCCGATCGCCTGGTAGATTCCATGGTGAGACGAATGGGCATCCAGAAAACCGCAGTCGCCAGGCCAGCCCCTCTCCATTCTTCAGCACCTCGTTCACTGGAGCACCTTCCCTTCTAGACAACGCTCGATTCTCGGATTCGCTCGATACGAACGATAATAGTGGGCGGGGAAGGTCTACGGATGGAAGAAAAGCACAGGCACTTGCCAAGCACCAACGCTTCAAGTCTGTTGGACAGTCTGTCTTTGACGACGATAGGAGAATGCATTCTATGCTGGGCGCCTTGGAACCAGAGATTCCGCGTGGACGCGTCATGTCAACCTCTCACGCATTGGACATGATGGGTAGCCTGGGCGGTATGGGCGGCAACGTCGATAGGAGCGAAAGCTTGCCACCTCGTCAACGAAACCACTCTATTTCGCCATACGAAACTGCCGAAAAAGACGCATTTGGGAACTACAGTATGATGCCGAATCCAGTCGGTCATCAATCCCAAGCATCGCGATCTCGATTTGAGGATTTTGGGGGACAGTCGCAACACGACAATGACAGCCTCTCCGCTTTCCGACACATCTCCCTTGACGAAGGCCCAGATCCATTTAGCGGCGAGCGCCGACGAAGCCTATTTGCACCCTACAGCCAAAACCCAGTTCCACAGAACCCATATCCACGACTCAGTGAATACACGTTTCCTCGAAATGAAGTCAGCCAGAGAGGTGGATTTTCGTCATACTCTCCCTGGAACCGGGCCGAACCGTCACAGTCTGGTAAGTCAAACTTAACATTCTTCGATAGTCGCCGAAACCTCTTCATAGTATCCCATAAACTTACAATTTGATGACTGTTTTTCAGGTTCCAACGATATGGCAAGCAATGGTTACCGCCGAAGCATCTCGGGTGCATTCTATACTAGCGAGAACTCTCCTTCGCACATGTCAACCAGACATAACAGCGTCGTATGTCACGTCTCTGCCCTTAATCCGTATGTTTTAAATGTTAACTGGGAGTTAGAATTATGGCAACACTGCATTAAGAGAAAATGGTGGACCATATTACCAGCCATTTGGCCAATCGGTTTTTGATTCTGGTACCGCTTCGCCTTTTACAAGAATGTCCTACCCTGGGTCTCCTATGAGCACGAATACTGCATCCCTGGCAACGCAACCTCGACGCGGTGAAGAACTGAATCTGAGAAGCATGTTGCTGGAGGATTTCCGAAAAAACGCGAAGACGAAGCGATATGAACTCAAGGTATTACCACCCGTTCCATGCTTCTCCCAAGCACCTCTAATATGCTATATCTCAGGACATTTACAACCATGTTGTTGAATTCAGTGGGGATCAACATGGCTCTAGATTCATCCAGCAAAAGCTTGAAACTGCTACATCTGATGAGAAAGATGTTATATTCTCCGAGATTCGACCAAACGCCCTCCAGCTCATGACTGATGTTTTTGGAAACTATGTCATCCAGAAGTTCTTTGAACATGGTAACCAGTTACAAAAGGCTATGTTGGCGAAGCAGATGGAGGGCCACGTGCTCAAGCTATCTCTCCAAATGTATGGATGCAGGGTGGTCCAAAAGGTATTGAATGCAATCTATTGAATTTCTAGGGTAACTCAACTAATACAAAGAACAAGGCCCTTGAACATGTCCTGACCGAGCAGCAAGCGACATTGATCAAAGAGATCGATGGCAACGTCCTTAAGTGTGTCAAGGACCAGAATGGAAACCATGTTGTACAAAAGGCAATTGAACGGGTCCCCGCCCACCATATCGAATTTATCCTCAAGGCATTTAAGGGCCAAGTCCAGAGTTTAGCTACCCATCCATACGGTTGCCGTGTTATTCAGCGAATGCTGGAACACTGTGACGAGCCAGCTCAGTCTTCCATCCTTCAGGAGCTCAACATGTGCTTGTATGCATTAATCCAGGACCAATATGGCAACTACGTACGTCATCTCTCTTCTAACTAATACATCAAGTACAAGCTAACGTCGCATCTAGGTCACCCAACATGTCATCGAGCACGGAAAGCCAGAAGACCGAGCCAAGATCATCCAAGTCGTCACTCAGAATGTCATTCAATTTTCCAAGTAGGCACTCGAGTCGAGACTTTTATTAAGAGTAAATATCTAACCAAATAATTTATAGGCATAAATTCGCTTCCAATGTAGTTGAGAAGAGCATCCAATATGGAAATGAACAGCAACGAAAGGACATACTTGGCATCATCGTCACTCCTAAAAGCAGTGAAGGTCCTCCGCCATTGCAGATATTAATGAAGGACCAATACGGAAACTACGTTATTCGTAAGTTGCTTGCATCTTACCTGTTAGCCTTAAACGACAACCCTTTCAAACAAATTCTAACCAAAGCCTTACAGAAAAGCTACTTTTCCTTCTTGATGAAGAGGATAGGGATACTTTGATTGAAAGCATCAAACCCCAGTTACAGAATCTGAAACGATTTAGCTATGGAAAGCAACTCAATGCTGTACGTACAAATTCCTGTCTGACATTTAAAGCCCTACAAGGCTAATGTCCAGTTCTAACAGATTGAAAAGCTTATCGCAAGCTCGACCCCGTCGTCTGGAGCCGCATCTCCCCCAACGCACTCGTCAGTAGCCGCTCTTCCCGTTCCATCTACTTCAGAAGTGTCATCGGCGGCTTCCTTCCATACTCCTTCGGAACAAGATACAATCAACAGCTCGCCACCAGACAAATAGATCAATGGGACCGAGTTCCCGTTGACGCTTGGCAAGAATCCTCTCCACAATATACAAATATGCATCGCAAACATGTTTAACAGTACCTTTTTTTTTTTTTTTTTTCAAAATTCTTTTTTCTTCGCATGGCGCCACTGTAACCACAGATAGCTTGTGGTTCTAGGCCTCGTTTATACCCACATCATCATGCAAGGATTTTTTGCGTTTCTTTTAGCGTTGAAGTTGATTTTGGAACATTATTCATCATGTCTTCCTTCTTCTTTTTATTTACTAAAGTCTCCTTTCTTCTTTATTGATGGTTAGAAAAAGGGGAAACGCGACCACAAAACGAACCATAGCAGTCTTATTTTTGATGTTTTCTTTATGAAGGGATGAGTTGATAAACCTGCACCCTGTCATAGCATTCCTAATGTCTCCCCACTTCCTTTCCCTTCACTGTATTTACTTGGACCATTATCACTTTGTATTGTCCGACATATCTTCTATACTTCCAGTGCAAACCATGGTATCTCTATTTTCTTGCAATTTGCTTTTATTGATTGGTTCACGTTCTATTACTGTAACTTGTACGCTCACGATCATGACGTGGTTAGTTTTCTCTCATTATTCTTCTACACAAAGGCATCATCATTACTTTTAGGAATTTGAGTTTGGAAGAAACACTAAAATTATTTGACTCTTTGCTATACTATCTGATATCCTTTTTTTTTCCCCCGATATCATTTATGTATTTTCTTTGGCTTGAATCCAGGGTTCAGAGGGCATACAAAAACATCGACTACGCCCAGAATATCAGATTGAAGGAGCTCTGGATGTCTGTTCTTTTTCTATGTCTTCCAGACTGTACTGTTTTCAGGGTATATTTTTTTCGTTTTGAGGGGTCAGTTTTAAATTTGCTTTTGTGTTTTAGTTTTTCTTTCTTTCCTTCAATTGGTATACTTAAAGATATATGTAGACAAAAATCTTAACTCTCATTACCTTTGAAATAAAATAACTAGTGCCATATCTCGAAGAATTAAGAGGAGCAAAAAGTGACTAATAGCTTCGAAACCGGACATGTTATCGATGTATCGAATTCCGGATTGGCATGTAATTTATCGTCTAGGTTGCAACTTTATGCTTCAAACTAGATCAAGATATAAGTTCCATATTACTTGTATTCTGCATTTTTCTACGGAAAAGAAAAAGTTTCACCAGGGAAACTCAACAATGCTAAGCTTTTAACAGTAATTTATCATCGTATTGTAGATGAATATCTAGAATATTCACATATAGATGCCCGCTAGGCAGAACCGATTCTCCCAAAAGAATGAAGATCGAAGTCCTTGACTGCTCCCTTGTAATCAAGCATACCCCTCAAGCACACCTTTGTGTTCCGCCGGCAGCTCTCCAAACCGACCCTTGAACACCTGGCTCTTCTGAACCTCACTGCCAACCCATTTCCTAGCATCCACAACCTCCGGGAACGGATCACTAACACCTTTCCTCGCTGTGTTCAACGTAGCAAAACTAACGCTGAATGACACATCATCCAAATCCGCCTCCGTGGTCTGGTCGTACACGGCATCTGCGCCGGCGGAAGGTACAGGCGGTACTTCTAACAGCTTCAGCAGTGCGGTGACGCTACCCGGCCAGAGTGTGGCGTATGGACCTCCCTGCGTCGCAACTTGATTATCAATGGTAACCACCCGTGTAAGACCCACGACTGCATACTTTCTATCAATGTACTTTGTCAATTTCTGTGTGGAAGGAATCACGAAGGCTTTGTACAGCTCGCCAAAGATCTTGGCTTGCACGCTATCAATCGCAGAGATGGCCCAACGCGGTCCCATACCCTGTTCCACCCTGGAGCTCAATATGTAGAAGAACTTGGTGAACCTCAATGTTAGACTCTCCGTTCGTGTGCCAGACAAGCGGGTCATGATGATGTTGAACACTTGGCCAATAAAGGGATCCAATGCGTTCGTAGGAAAGTTCACTGTGATTCCTTCAAGCAGATCAAAGCCCGAAGATTCGGTGACTTTACTTGATAGCAGCTTCTGGAAGATACCGAGGATAGGAACTAGTTGGTTATGCTCAAGGATGTGCGCACTTGCTCTGGCGCAGACGGCGTTGAGTAATCTGACAAGAGCCGGAATATTGCCTCGGGTCTCCCATAAAGTGACGGTAAGAATAGGCTGGATGAGTGCCTTGTAAAACTCTGGAAGTGGAGCACTTGGGTTACACTCTAGCAACAAACCGAGCAGTTGGAAAACATATGGATGGAACTCCAAAACTTCGTTGCCTAAGATGTTCATGAATGGCTGGTTGAGAGCAGTCTCGAAGTGGTCTGGGTTCAGAGGACCAACAAATCGGATCAAAGCACCAAGAGCCTCAAAGTGGTAATGGTTGAATCGAGGGTTGCTGGGGTTTTTGCTGATCTCATTCGTAAAGTAGACGAGATTTTGAAGGATAAAATCGGCATTTTTGGCACTGTCCTCCTTGCAAATGACCAATATTCTCATCACGCATCGCATCAAGAATTCGTTTTCAGCAATCTTCTCTGCGGTAGCCCCTTTTCCGATCAGCTTGAAAAGTTGGCGGAGCAGGTCTTCGGATGCTGGGCTAATTTCTTCCTTGGAAAAGACGGGTTTCTTTTCAATTTGGAGGTATAGGATTCTTTCGATTGTGATCGCCGAGTATGTGTAAGTAACGTAGTCGGAGGAATTGAGATGGCTGATTAAAAGTGGGATAGCCTGGATAAGTTGGTCTTTTGTAAATTGACTCCTGAAAGTGTAGATGTATCTGATAGCGTCTACTTGGAGGATCGGGTGCACTCCGCCAACAGCCAAATCTGGCGCGACATTGGAACTGAAGAAATCTACAACGTCAACTAAAAGGTTTGTCGAGCTGACACCGTACTGAGTAATGACACCTTTGACAGCAATGGAAGTGAATAGATACAGAGCTGTATCTTTTGATTTCCAGTTGCTCGCGGGGTTCTGCTTGTATTGTTGCATGAAGGTCTGGATGTAGCGGGTTGTGACCTCCGTGACATTCCCTTCGAACTGCTCCAGAAGTTGCCTGAGAAAGTCGTTCGCCGCTCTACGACGTGTGTCGCTATCGGAACCCTCTAGGTCACGTCTGATAAACTCGATCGGGTCGTCTTCAAATAGCTCTTCGTCCGACGCTATTTGATAGGAAATTATTAGGCATTTGTTATACTATTTTGAATGGTTTGATACATACTGCGTAGTGTCATATTTGGGATTATAATTTTTTCAATGACCTGTTCAAGGGCTTTGCTGAACACACTATTGTGTCGCTGGTTTCCGGCGACGGAAGTCAAGAATCTGAGTGCTTTGCTGACAAGCTACAGCGAAGTCCAGTATCAGCGACCATGATAGTATTGGGAACTAAAGCATAACTTACAATATCATATTTCGGCTGCAGGCCAATTGTTGTCAACAGGTTCCACGTAGCATCCGCAAAGCCCGGTGTTAAAGCACCAAACGCATCCTCGTATTTTTGCATATATAGCACCAAGATCTCGGAAATGCCAGCTTTTACATATTCCTCTACACCTGACTCTTCATCATCATCGGTTGCTAATAACGGATTGGTGGTTGTCAAATACTTGTGGAACAGCTGCATTATGTGTTGCAAATTGTCCTCAAAGACAGGAGGAAGCTCCTGGCAACTTAGATCATAGAATATCTTGATGAGAAGGTTTAACATCTTATACAGCTCTGTAAGCTTGGATTTATCGGATTTGCTGGCTTCGATCAGACTATCCGTTGCCTGCAGCAAGGAGAGATACGGCTGTCCAAACTTCTCGAGAACGTGCAAGATTTCCAAGAATAGTTCATCAGAACGGAATAACGGGCGCCATCGTTTGAATATAGAGTGTGCAACATTCAAGACTCCGGTTGTAACAGATGGGTTGTTCGCGTCTAATTTCGAAGCTAGTTCCTATTCAATCGTTTAAGTTAGCTATAAATTCAAGGAATGGAAAGTAATAATAGCAGGGAAGAATAACGGACGAGGATTCGATTGAGTTCTTACATCTACTAGGGTCTCCCATCTCTTGTAAAAGTCACTATCCGCAATGACACTGATAGCTTCACCAATTTGGACCTGTAGATTCGGGGGGACACCAATCATGACGCCCAGCAGCTCCGACTTGATCGCGGTAACATCATTGGGATCGAACTTGTGGTTTCCTTCTTCGTCCTATCACCATATTCAATTACTATTAGTGCCAGATTCTAAGTTGGGACTAAAATTGGCATGTTGAGAAGAGTACGAACAGTCCAGCTTCGTCTAATCAGATTCTTGAAAAATAATGCGCCAGCGAGTCGAACGTTGATCGGTAGCTCCGAGGAAGCGACTGTACGAAGGAGCATCAAAGGAAATCCTGGTGTCGTTTCTACGGCCTTTAATTGTTTTTCAGCTGTAAGAGATATTACGTATTAGCGTGTACGCAGGTATGTGGACGATACCGTAGGCTTTTTTTAATCAAAAAACAATTGGAAGTCAAGAAGTAGAATCGCAACAAAGAATGCGAATACTACTGACCTTCTTTAGCCTGCGAGTGATCTAGAGATCTGGCCAGCAGCTCGGCCAGATGCTTCATGTTGTCATCCATGGCTGTAGGAGTGGGGGAGGTATCTCGTGCTGTTGCGAGACGAGGAGACGGAGAGGGATTGGTTGGTCAAAGGAAGGACGCTCGAGTTGGTGATGTTCGTCTCGGCTATGGCGCAGGAGGAAGAAGTTATACTTTTCCTAATTGATGGTGGAGAGAAGAATGCCGGTTTGCGCGACGAGGTGGTGAGGAGTTTTTAGTTCGGAGGGAGGAGTGGGAGGAGCGCGAAGAATGCGGTTTGCTCGTCGAGGTTGCCATAGCTCAGCACAATTCCCAACACCACACAAACACGCGACTTTAACTGGAGAACCTGCAGCAGGATCCAACCTCTACAGATCCTGATATAGCTCTAGGTATCTTCGTGTACCACTTTAGAACCTAAGATTTAAAAAGTAGGAAGTCCTGTGACCTATGGTGGGGGCCATAGCTTCCTCGGTGGCGAAACGTTTTAAAAAAACCAATGAGGGTTATAATAGTTGTACATTATTTGCGTTTTACATTGGATTTTAGTGTATAACAGACTGCGCATGCGAAAAAATAAAAAATGAAAATAGAAGGTAAGAAAATAACAAACTTCTAAACCTTCCTCCCTTGCCTCTCAAACTTCCTGCCGTACACCTTATTGCACTTCGGCGCTCTTTCATAAGTTTCCATCTTTCGAAGTAGCCTTGCATACAGCCCAGCCACATGCTCCATATAACTTTCCCTTTCACCTCCCTTCCACGGCCTCCGCGCCGTTCGTACTTGACCCCGTAACGCGGAGTCGATCAAGTGATCATACTCTGGTATTCTCCCCAAGACTTTTATGCCATCTTCGGTAAACACCTCTTGTACGATATAGCTCAGAAGTTGGAATTCTTCAGGTGGGAGCGATTGGAGGAATCTGAGCGCCTTTGAGTCGACGCAGACTTGCGAAGTTGGAATTACCACATGCTGGATTTTAGTGTATTTAGGTCGCGACGAGAAGAAACAGAAGTAGACTGTCCGAATAAGAGTTGTGAATTTGCTTGTTCTAGTGAGCTTGGTCTCACTGTTGCTCTCTTTGCTGGCTTTACTGACAGAGGTAAAAGTGAACTTTGGTCGCTTTCGCCCACTATGTTGAAGCCGTGGTTCGTGGTCTAGATCTAGTGGGATTTCATCTCCTTGAGAGATGGTCTTAGGAATGCGACGGAGCTCGATTGGAGGCGACCTTTCTACCCATTTACCTTTCTCGAGGGTTGAAGGACCCTGGTTATCCCGCGACGGAGACGGCGTCGACATGACTACTCTCAAGAATATTGGTCGTGGTTGTGACGATCATTTCTTCACCATTGTCGTTAAAACCAAGTTGTGATTTCGACTCGGTGGGCGATCATTCCCACAAACGAAAACACTGTCGGAAATAATGTGCAAAGAGACACAAAATAAATAAATTCGTAACGGTAAAAAGACGGACTATAGTATACAGTTTATATTCCTAACGCCTTCCACACCTTCCAAGCATCATGACAAAGAAAGAAAGATAACAGACCTATCTACGCTGATTAAACCCAGCAGGCGGTGGGGGAACACTCCCGTACGGGGCAGGATTTTGTGGGTACATTGGTGGTGGTGCACCTCTTCCCATAGGCGTAGCATTGAATCCAGCGGGTGGGTAGCCTTGTGCGAAACCCGCTGGTGGAGGTTGTGTCGGTGCTCCATATCCTGGCTGTCCTCCAAATCCCAATGGAGGGGGTGGTCGTAGCGGAAGCCCATGCGCCGGTGGAGGAGCCGCAGGAGGAGCTGCTCTATACCCTCCTTGTGGGTTCTGGTAAGACGGCTGCACGCCATATCCTTGAGGTGGGTATCCGGGCGACGGCTGGGGAGGGTATGCCTGATGTTGAGGTTGTACTGGCGGCATCTGTTGCTGGTTATACCCTTGCGGTGCAGCCTGCGGCGGCACACCGTGCGACATCTGAGATTGCATAGCAGCGGCAGATGGTGGTTGCGAAGAAGAAATGTTCTGTTGGCCGAGAAGGGCGGGTGGTAAAGCTTGCACCTGAACCTGCACATTGTTCTTCCTCGCCTGTGAAGCGAGCAAACGTTCTGCTTGATCACCGTGTCTTTCTCCCTTGCCGTCCTTCTTGAAAGCGTATGATACCGATATCTCCTTGTTCATTAGGAATTGCCCTTGCATCGACTCGATGGCCTTGTCCGAAGACTCGAAACTGTCGAATTGAACGAAGCCGAAACCGCGGGATATGCCGTGCTCATCACGTGCAATCTATCATCAAAAATTAGCATTTGTGAAACCATCAAGTACATCATGGGAGGGGCAGGTTCAAGTACCTTTGGTGGTGCCGTAATTGTTCCAAATGTCATAAACGTATCGTACAGCGTCTTCTCATCCACCATGGAGTCTAGGTTACCAATAAACAGTTCCGCACCAACTTCCACAGTCTTCTGCTTGTCTGCTGACGCCTTATTTACTCTTATAGGTTTCCCGTACAGTCTGACTTGATTCATTATCCTCGCCGCGTACTCTGCATCCTCCTCAGAAACAAATTCGACGAAACCGAAGCCTTGGTGGGTTTGTGTGACGCGGTCTTTGGGGAGGTGCACGTTAGAGATTCGGCCGGCCTGGAGCATGAGTTCCCAGACGAGGGCGTCGCTTACTCGCTCGTCAAGGTTTCCGATGTAGACCGTCTATATTTGAGAGATAAAGTGTGAGTAATGTCCTGTAATGGGAAAGAATGAGCTTCAAGAGCTATAGAATTAAAGGCTATGGAAACTTACAGCATCCTTATCTTGCTCCCAATGCTTGTTTGCCATTTTGAAGACAGACTGCTACTGTACGGCGATATATTATTCGTTCAGGATTATTTCTGAGATGGCGGGAGAGGGCGGGTCGTCAACGGTTGGAAGATGCAAAGGTTGTCGCGCGAGAATGTCGAGTGGTGGCGATGCGCGTAAAATCCCAGAAACAGAAAGGTGGTACAGAAATACCACACTCCAACGCAAAAATATTTTTTCTGAATAATAAACCTCCATTCCAGGATTCGTATCGGTATAACATATCAGCGTCAAGATTATACTATTTCAGATTATTTTAGAAAAGCTCAAGCGCATATACTGTTTCTACAGGCAAGTGAATGAAGAGCTTTGGGTTCAAGCGACTTGCGAATCACTGGAGGAGAGCTAGTCTCCATCAACTCCAGCACTCGAACCATGGTATCCTGACTCTATCTCAGCCGGAGAGGATAGTCGGGGCAAGGTGTTATAATATTGATGCATTCGACAGGCTAAATGCTCTAAGCGGTGCTAGCAATCCGACAGTCTACGCACTTTCAACACCACCAGGCAAATCTGCAATCGCCGTCGTTAGAATCACTGGGCCACTTTGCACCCATGTACGTTTCTCTCCATCGAATTATAAAATAATGTATGAAATCGCTCTAGAATGCCATGAAAAACTAATAATTCAAAGATATACAAATCTCTTTGCCCCTCTCGCCCTCTGCCGCGACCCCGCCAGGCGACTATCCGCGCTATCCACCATCCTCTAACCCCCCAAATAGTCCTTGATCCCTCAGCCCTCCTCCTCTATTTCCCCTCTCCACACTCGTTTACCGGCGAAGACATTCTCGAACTGCATCTCCACGGCGGGCCCGCGGTTCTAAAGTCAGTCCTGTCGGCCCTTCCCAAATGCTCTCCAACCAAGCAAACCCACCCCGACGATGAAATAGGAACAAAAAGAACACAAATACTCCCCGCAGAGCCCGGTGAATTCACAAAACGCGCCTTCTACAACTCCCGTCTCTCGCTACCTCAGATCGAGGCATTATCGGATCTATTATCCGCGGAAACCGAAAACCAACGCAAGTTAAGCGTCACCGCTTCCACCAGCGGCGCAGACCACTTGTCCACTCTGTACAACCGTTGGCAGCACCTCTTAGTCTCAGCGAGGGGCGAACTGGAGGCTTTGATTGACTTCTCGGAAGATCAACAGTTTGACGAATCCCCATTTGTGCTAATGCAGAATGTAAAAAAGCAGATTGTGGAACTGAAACAACAGTTGGATGGGTATATTCGTCATGCGGTTAAGGGCGAATTACTACGAAATGGGATAAATTTGGTATTGGTCGGGGCGCCAAATACAGGGAAGAGTAGTTTGTTAAATAAGATTGTGGGGAGGGAGGCGGCTATTGTAAGCGCGAGGGCAGGGACAACGAGAGATGTAGTTGATGTCGCAGTAGACTTGGAGGGCTGGATGGTAGTGTTGGGGGATACGGCTGGGTTCAGAGTCGGTGCTACTACCGTTCCTACAGATAGTCTCAGGAAGGATGCGATATCTAGGAGCGTAGAAATCGATGAGATTGAGGTTGAGGGAATGAGGCGGGCAAGAAAGAGGGTCCAAGACGCGGATGTGGTGGTATTTTTGTGTTCGATCGAGGAGGTTGGTGGAGGAGTGAAGTTGAGGGTTGAGGAAGAGGCTATGGGGGTTGCAAGGGAGGCTTTAAGGGAGGGGAAAGAGGTTTTAGTGGCGGTCAATAAGATTGACAAGATTGGGACATTCGAAGTGCCTGTTGAGACTATAGACGAGATTGGAGGTTTGTTACCGGGGCTGCGGGAAGGACGGATCGTGGGGATATCTTGTACAGAGCAGAGGTATGAAGTGACGATTAAGCAACTTCTCAAGGCCTTAACGAGCATATTTGCAAAGATGACGGATGCAGAGTCCGGACTTGAAGGGACGGAGGGAGTGTCAAAGGTGGTCTGGAACGAAGCGACTGGTGCTAGCTCCAGACAGCGGGTTTTGGTAGAGGAGTGCTATAGATATCTCGAAGAGTTTCTCGTCGGATTGGAAATCGGACAGGCCTCTGATTCAGGCGAAATCGAGGATATTGACATAGTTCTAAAGGCAGAGACATTACGGCGAGCCGCTGGATGCATGTCAAGGATTATGGGCAGAGGCGAAGGTGCCAGTACAGTTGACGAGGTTCTCGGAGTTGTATTTGAAAAGTACGAGCACCCCTTCATAGATGATCACATTTGATGATAAGTTTACTGACTGTGAATAGGTTTTGCGTTGGAAAATGATACCCAATGATATTTATAGCAGATAGTATGATAATGATAATAATGCTAACTCGTACCTGCTCCAGAAGCTATGCAGTCGCAAACGTTAAACCAGAGACAATACACCATTGCCGAGGTGTTGAATAAGAAGCCAGCTTCCCCAAACACCATTCTTCTCTCTGTATTCATATATAACTAGATCTAGACAGACATCTGCATGGCGATGCCAGGCCAAGGTTCGTACTCTGATAGCTCAAAGTCTTCAAACTTGAAGCCATCAATGTCGTCTACGTTCCTTATGATCTTCATCTTGGGGAACTTTCTCGGTTCTCTGCTAAGCTGTCTCTTCAGCGGTTCGACGTGGTCCTTGTAAACGTGCGCGTCGCCCATGACATGCGTAAAAGTTCCAGCCTCGAGACCGGCGACTTGAGCGATCATTTTCGTGAGCAATGCATAGCTAGCGATGTTGAAAGGGACGCCAAGGCCCATATCGCAAGAGCGTTGGTATAGCTGGCAGTGCAACTGTGGGAGAGGAGCGGGATCCTCAGAGCTGTCTGGCTTGGGGAAGGAAACGTAGAACTGAGCAAACATGTGGCACGGCGGGAGGGCCATGAGCTTGAGATCGGCGACATTCCAGGCGCTGAGGATTATACGTCGGTCGTAAGGGTTATGCTTCAACTTGTGGATGATCTCCGCGAGCTGGTCAACCCCCTGGCCCGTGTAGTCTGCATCGGCGCCCTTGTACTCGGCGCCAAAGTGCCGCCATTGGAAGCCGTAGACAGGGCCGAGATCGCCTTCCGGGCGTTCGGTAAGGCCGATAGAATCGAGGTACGCGCGAGAACCGTTCCCATCCCAGATCTTGACACCAGCAGCCTGTAGCGGCGCGGTAGATGTGTTACCGGAGACAAACCAGAGAAGTTCGTGAATTATAGCGCGGAGATGGACCCGCTTGGTGGTGAGGAGAGGGAAGGTGTCGCCTTTGAGGGAGAACTTGAGCGGCGGCGGGGCGAAAACAGAGATGGTACCTGTACCAGTTCTATAGGTGCTGTTAGCGTGCAACTTTCTACAAGCAGGGACAAACATGAAGTTTACCTATCCGGGCGGTGCTCGCCATGGTCGAGGATGTGCTGGATAAGGTCGAGATACTGGAACTCCTCGTGGCGGGGAGAAGAAGAAGAAGAAGAAGAAGAAGAAGAAGAAGCTGCCACAGCTGCGTCCTTTGAAGCGTCCTTTGAAGCGTCCTTTGAAGCATCCTTTGAAGCGTCCATTGCAGCGACCAAGGATGAAAATGCGGTTCAAGTTGGAAGTATTGGATTGCGAACAATGCCGACGATAGCCTCGAAAGCGGTCTTCACTAACGCGGTCGCGTAAAAAGATGCATAACAGAGCTCCCCGCAGAATACGAAATTGGTAGGCAAGACAGTATTTTATTCCTGTTAGTCATCTTGGCTGGTCGGCGGGTCCGAGCTCTCTATTCGCCGCTTCCAGACGCTCGATTTGTGAAGAAAATTTTCAAGTCAGGCACAATATATCCTGCGGCAGCTGAACATATCATTCTGATGTCCATGGCATATATATCCTTCAGACAAAGAAACAAAGATAAAGATGGTCAAGGATGCCTGGGGACATATTACCTAAGGAGATAGAAGGGACTGATTGGGTGCGCTATGCTGGTTTGGACGCAGGTCAGCCGAACAGCTGCAGCTGCGACCCACCGCCGGATGCATTGGCGATGTCATTCAAGAACCATGTTCATCTCATCCCAATCCAAAATGTCGGACGGGCGAAACAGCAGGCTTTCCAGTCACAGCCACGGCATTTACATCACCTCTCCTCCGCTTCTGCTTCTTGCTATTACATGCCTCCTTCTCCTCTTTCCTCCTTTCCTTCCCCGTTGATACCTTTTGGCTTTCCTCTGGGGTTGCTGGGAGCCTGCGGGGAGTTTCAACCGTTTCATCTCTTATCGCCCACTGTCTTATCGGTTCAGAAATTTATAAACTAACGGGGTCCCATCCGCCATCTTTCCGTTTGCCCAATCCATCATCGTAAAAAATAACGAGCAAGTCAAGTAAGGGTTGGACAGGGCAACATGAGCGGATTCCATGACGACGAAGATTTGGCCGGAACAGGCTCTCCGGGCCATCTCGAAGTTGGTTCCTGGGGTGGCCGTAGCCAAAGAAGGTAATTCGATTACCATCTCACCGATATTCTACGATTTTGTTAAATACTAGGCCAAGAAATATCTGTTAACAGAATGTCTATACAGATCCTCCTTCACGCCGGCCTTTGTTGACCACCTCATCCACGACGTTGGTGGCGTTAACAGTATCGAAAACTACACCCGCTCCTACATCAGAGCCGTCGGTTTCCATGAAGTCGCTCGCAGCCCGAGCAACTGGCATGGTTTCCCCTCAGATGACGAAGCTGATCCCTACCAAGACGATGAAGAAGAGGAAATAGACGAGGCCCAGGAAGAATCTGCTTCAGCTGCCGTCCAGCATGCCGCCATGAACTATGGTACTAGTCCTGGCAATCGCCTCGCTGATGCTGCTGTTCGCCATGCCGGGCATCTCTTCATTTCTCGGCAGGGCAGTCTGGCATCCCGTATGGAAGCCGAACCTCTGCTCGTGCGAAAAGAATCAATCACCGACGAAAATGGTAGGACCATTGTCGTTAATGTCGCTGTCGGCCAGAGCACCATTTACCAAACAATTTTCAACTCTATCAACACTCTCGTCGGCATTGGTCTACTTTCTCTACCTCTCGGCTTTCGTCTCTCGGGCTGGGTCATCGGGTTAACATTCCTCACTTTCTCCATGGCATCTACCCTCTACACCGCCAACATTATCGCCACCTGCATGGCCTCAAATCCCGTCTTGATCACATACGGCGACCTTGCTTGGGCTGCTTTTGGAAGGAAGGGCCGAATCATCATTAGCATTATCTTCTTTCTCGAACTACTGGCCGCCTGCGTGGCGCTCGTCATTCTGTTTGCCGACTCTCTCCATGATCTGATGCCTGATGTATCGGTTCTATCATGGAAGCTATTCTGCGGGCTAGTCCTTACCCCATTGTGCTTCCTGCCCCTCAGATTGTTGAGCGTAACAAGTATTTTGGGGATAGTTTGCACATTCAGTATCGTGGGAATGGTTTTCCTTAGCGGTTTGGTAACGCAGGAAAGTCCTGGTAGTTTGATTCACCCGGCCAAGACATACATGTTTCCAGAGCATTGGGGACAGGTACCTCTGAGGTTCGTTATTCAACGAATATTGTAGACGAAGACGATACTAACGTGAGTATAGTTTGGGGATTTTGATCAGTCCATGGGGTGGACATAGCGTATTCCCGAATATCTACAGAGATATGCGACATCCTTATAAGTTTGGCAAGTATGTGTCTTCTTAAACCACAATTTTGAAGGGTTTTCTTACACGAACCTGCTGCATAGGGCCATAAAAGTCACATACACGTTTACGGTAAGAGTATCTATTTAGTGCATAGAGTGTATCGGGGAGGTCTAATGATTTGCAGTTCCTGCTTGATCTGAGTATGGCGGTCGTCGGTTATCTGCTCTTCGGGGACTACGTTAAGGACATTGTCACATCCAACATCCTTCTCAACCCGCAGACTAGTCAGAAGCTCTCTGTTGCTTTGGTAAGCACGTGTTCTCATTACCGTGGCCAGAAACACAGTACTGACCCTCGTTAGATATGCTTCATTGCAGCCATTCCGATCACCAAGACGCCCCTCAATGCTCGTCCAATAATAAGCACTTTTGAGGTTCTTCTCGGCCTTGATCAGCGAGTTCTCGCCTCTGGTGAAGGCTCCGTCGGCATGCCGCCGTTTACTCGCGGCTTGTATAGCGTCTTGATCCGTGTTGGTTGCGTTTTCTCGTTTATTACGATTGCGATATTGGTGCCGTCATTTGAGAGAATTATGGTATGATTTGGAGAAACGGCATTTTACCCTAAAGACCTAGCTAACACTGAAATCGGATAGGCGCTGATGGGTTCCGCTCTGTGCTTCCTCATCTGTATTATTTTGCCATTGGTGTTCCGACTGCGTATTTTTGAGGGGAAGCTGTCGAGGAGGACGGTCATATTTGATTGGTGCTTGATCGTCATCAGCACCATTTTTGCAATTACAGGCACGGTAACAGCGATGATGCCCAGGGATGTCTTGATCGGGAAGTTTTAGGTGAGATGGGGTGGAATTAAGAGAACGAGCGCGAAGGAGAAAGTATTGGGTATGCACATGTGAGATAGGTAATCGATGGTAGCATTTGCTCGTGTTTTTTCTCTGGACAGCTTTTAGCGACTCGACTTTGCAGGGGATTTGACATGTTTCTGTATTCGTTTCTTTTATTTCCTTATCATTGGTTTTTTTTTTTTTTTTTTTTTTTTTTTGGAAATTGATATACTAGACCCCCTTATGCACGATAGCATGTGCGTTAGAGGTGCTTCCGAGACTGTACAATAGCTTACACTATCACACAATATTCTCATATCTATCACAATTGCAGCCAATGCAATCTGACATGCGTATCTCCAAACACCCGGCTTGGGGACCCGGGCGGTGGGTCGCCGTTCGGCTAGCTCTGCGGGCTGACTCTTTGCTGGGCCCCCACCAAGCGACACCGAATTGAATCGCAGAATTCTCTAGCTGGGTGGCGTTTTCCGTCGAGACAAGGCAATTTCCGCCATTTTTGTGACAGCTTGGACTCAGCGAGAAAAATTTTCACAGTTGGAGCGAGCAGAAGTGTAGATAGCAGTGTACTTAGGGCTAGTGCCAGTTCGAGAGAAAGGCTAAAGGGCTTTGAGGGACGCCCGGGCCCCTGGCCAGGCTGCGATTGAGTGATTGATGCGACTATCAGAATCGGAATCCGGGGAGACAGCAACGGCACTAAACTACCAAAAGGGACGCTACCGCTCTTATTTGTCCCTGAATGAACCACCTCACCCTAAATCAACCTCTCCCTTATTATATATACCATCTCAGTCTTATCCCCCCATCGCCCTCCAACATGTCCATCGACGCTCTTCCGGACCGATGATGACGATGATGATTATGCCCTAAGCGCTCGTTGTCTCTCTTTCACATGTCCCTCCACTCCTCTAGCGGATATCCCACGTCGTACACCTCATCCTCGTGCGCTTGTTAGCCGCAAAAGGAGCCTTACCTATATTGAAATTCCGGGGAAGTGTGTCAAGGGGGGAAAGAAGGATTCTCTTACGTAAAGCTTCACCACCCCAAGTTTCGATATCGATCCTCTGTTCTCTGGCCCTTTTCGCTCACCTGGAAGATATATCATCGACAGACTCTCTGCTCCGTTCCCTGACCAGTTCCTGTCGCCTGCACTCATTACCTAACACGAGATTACGGGATTCCTCACAACAGTCGGCCTGTCGCCGAACAGTCACACCCGACGGCGAACCACCTTCTGGGCCATGAAGCGTAGGCCCAATGTCTCGAGTCGAAAGTCCCGCCGATGGCAAGCAGAGCTCCGGCTTTGCTGGTGTCCTTCGCTCCTTCGGTAAACTCAAAGCCTCCGCTACATCTTCGCCCACCGCTCAGGTCGCTACTTCCTCCACTGGGTTCCCTTTCCAAAACACAGGGTCGCCTCACTCGGAATCGCCACACGCTGCGAATGGCGACTATTCTAACGGCTTGGCCGCCGATGGCACCCCTCGTTCCGGTACCGCCGCCGGAGCATCAATTCATACTCACCATCTGCTTCTCCAACTCAAACAGGGAAATCCTACAACCATGCGGATAAACGCCGCCGAGACGCTCTGTCGCACAATCGTTGATTATCCCATATCTTCCGTCAGCACCGTTTGGCTGGCCGCCCAAGATCTTGCCGACATCCATAACGCTCCGGAAGCCCGACACATCGCTTTCAGGCTCCTGATTGCCTGTATCTCACAGTCCGAAGGTTCCTCTCTCGATCGCATAACCTACTTCCGCGCTATAGCAAACAATCACTCTACAAATGACTTTGAACTGCAGCTGGAGGCACTCGTCGCCCTCACCAACAACGGGAAGGACCTTGTGGCCTTTGAACGCGATGTCCAGCCGCTTCTGTCACGGTGGCTCAAGGCCTGGTTCCGAGAAGCTGCTGCTGCCCGTTTAGCTCGCAAACGAGACAATTATCCAACGACATCATTTAGCCCTGCCGAATCAAACCTCCAACAGCTCTTCTCTTTCCTTATCTCCGTTGTCAAGTTTAGTTTCAAGACATTCCAGGAGAAGGAACTAGTGCCTCTACTCACCGACATCCTAACGATATGCAAAAAGACTACAAGCAAGGAGGATATCACCCGTTCGCTAATGTTTATAGATGCACTAATCACGTATGGGTATATCCCCAAACCTTCGCTTACACCTTGCATAGAGGTTCTCTGTGGAGCATACGCCACGATCAAGGATCTCACAGATGCAACATGGAACGCTATATGTAATCTCTGCAAGAGTTACATGGCCCACAACTCCATACTCGCTCTAAAATCGATACTGGAATCGCCAAGCAGAAAGGAAAACCAGTTTAACTCCAACACACTACGAGGCGCAGTGAGCTTTTGCGAAAGGCTATTACTTGGAGCCGGAGATAACGGCCTACCGGAATTACAGATATCGACGGTAATGACAGCATACAAGTCGTCCCTATCAGCAAACAACCCACGCCTGGAACTAGACATCTGCCGGGCTACTTACAATATTCTATCAAAGAAAGAAGTTGTAGAGCAAATTACATTTGATGAGTGGGCAATGCCTTTGGATATCGTCTTTCAGTGTGCGGCACGAGCCGCCGAACGATTGCAAGTGATAGCACCGAATCCGGACGCAGCCCAGAAGAAGGATAATATAGCCATCGCGGTGTATTCCTCGGTCGCACAAATCATTGCCCAACTAGAGAGGCTGTGCGTCTCGGTGGATTTCAACTCGAACGAGGTGGTAATGGATTTCTTTATCAAGATGCACCAACATCTACCGGATAGTTGTGCAGAACTAGTGATCAATTACTATGCGACGGAGCATCTATGTTATCCGTCGTGTAGCGCATGGCTGTTGAACTCAAGACGGTTGATTGATCTATTTTTCAAGAATAGGGGACGGCCGTACCATATGCGGATCAGCATTTTGTCATTGATCAAGGATGTTTACGAGACAATCAAAGAAGTGTGCGACGAGCATAGCTTACATGCATTGGTTGTGGCGATTTTTGATGTCATGCCGAGCGAAGGGGATATCAAAGTGTTGGAGCAATTAGTGAGAGTTGCAGTCGATGTAGCAAAGGACGGAGGATCCTTATTGTTCGACAAGATTTTAACCGTGATGGCTGAAACTTTGGAGAATCACAGTTTACAGGGTGGTGGCAATGCTAGTGCTGGACCTGGCTCTTCTTCATCAAACGATACCGCCGGGGAAGGGTTGAACAGCAAGACAGCCGGGGTAACGGTTTCGCCGTCGAACATTATCGCCAGGGGGTTTATGTGGATATTTATCCAGAACTTCCAATCAAACCCCGCGAGGGCAGTGGCGGTATATGATGAACTGTTGAGAATCGCGGGGTCAAATCACTACGACTTGGATGCGAGGTTGACGGCCGTGCGGTTGCTGGTGAGAATTAGAGCGGATTCTGAGCATTACATATGTCTTGTGGAGGATACCGAGTCACACAGTTTGGCGGCTTTCTTAGGGAAGACTGACCGACCCCTCGATGACCCGACAAGGTCTGAATCGGAATCCTCAGAGGCAACGGGGCAACTGGCTCCGCCTCCTTTGGGAAGGAATACGAGCCTGAAAAATGTCAGCAGCCATGGGACGCTATCAAGGTCAATCTCAAGGTCGAATATGGAAAAGTTTGCCAGAGTGAAACCCAAGCCTTCATTATGGACGTACCCCGAGGTGCAGGTATTTCCTGAACCGCTGCCACAAATGGCGAGTCACGAGCTGTCCTGCTCCACAGGAATGATTGATAGCGCTGGTGGGACTAGGACGGGGATCGCACCTGAGAGAAAGATTCTCAACCTGCGGAAATGGCTTGATATTGTCAATGCGATCATCGAGCATGGAGCCGAGTTCGAGTTTTTCGCTTACGTACTCATTCACCTTCCCTCACAATTATGCAACAAGACGCTATTTGTCGAGTGCGCCGACCAGATCCAGCATACAAGGTTAATAATCTGTGAGCAACTGCACACTAATCGAATTGCAAGTCTTGACCTGCCTGCCGATGTGAAGAAGGCGGATCTTGCAGTTGCCCTGATCCATATCCTCACAGTACTTATATCTTATCAGGAGCACTTTAGTCGTACAGACCAGGAGGCGATTGTAAAAGCATTCCAGTTGGGATTACACTCGTGGCAACGAACGGCTAAACCATGCATACACGCCCTCTCGATTTGCAGCTACGAGTTACCGATGGCGACGACAAAGTTCCTTCCGGGCATACTAGTTAAACTGTCGCAAATCATCACAAATTCGACAGTCAGCGTTCACATCCTAGAATTCTTGTCATTGCTAGCGCATTTGCCGTCTATGGCAGTCAACTTTACCGAACCAGATTATAAGAGCGTATTTGCGATTGCGTTCCGATATATCCAGCACACGAAAGAAACACACTTGAGTCGTGCCACCTCACTGCATAAAACCACGGGGAAAGAACCAGAAATTTCCATCCTGAACAGTCACTTGCAAGAACAGCCACAGATTTCGCAATACGTGCTTACGCTAGCGTATAATGTTATTTCAACCTGGTTTTTAGCCCTGAGACTGAGTGATCGTGCCAAATACGTCACGTGGATCACTCGCGGCTTGATACTAGGTGATGGCGGGCATCGGGATGTACTTGATGAGCAGAGCCAGGCGAGTATCGACATGTTGCGGCGATTCACATATGCAGATGTGGATTTGAAGAACCATGTGAAGGGAATACAACCTGCAGGCCATATGAATAGTAGTAAGAGCTGGCTTTTGGGATCAAAGATTATCACGATCAACACATCGATTATTACGGGAGTGTCACAAGTTGTTATTAGGCAGCCGGTGAGTGTTTGCGGCCTATTTTATGCGGCTTGATGTGCATATACTAACTTTTTGGTGTGTAGTCTGGAACTTCTAGTTTTAATCTGAGTCCAGAGTCGCTACAGGCGCAGAGCATTCTTCAGGGATCATTTACATCGGAAGCTTTGTCAATTAACAACAGATCTGGAGGTGAAAGCCCAATCGATCGAGCTCACCACCATCATTTCCTGGAAGCTACTAGGCAACCAGCGGTTCTGCCTAGCCATGTTCTCATGCAGATCACTACTGACGTATCCTCCGAGATTTCCCGTCCTGTCCTGCTACCAGAAGACGACCAAACCCAGCGTGCAATCAGCGTCTTTGACCGCATCCCTGTCGTCGATTTCCACAAAATCGGTGTAGTGTATGTTGGCGCGGGACAAACAGAAGAAATCGAAATTCTATCCAATGTAATGGGATCCTCCGACTACACAGATTTTGTAGATAAACTCGGCGACCTCGTTGCTCTACAGGGGAGCACAATTAACACCGGTGGTCTAGATCGCGAGTACAATATGGATGGCGAATTCGCTTTCTATTGGAATGACAAGATCACGCAGATAATATTCCACGTTACGACTATGATGCCGACAAACCGAATCCATGATCCACAGTGCACCAATAAGAAGCGGCACATTGGAAACGACTTTGTGAACATTGTTTTCAACAATTCCGGGCTGCCGTACAGATTTGATACTATACCTGCACAGTTCAACTTTGTGAATATCGTTATCACACCAGAGGCCAAAACTGGATTCATTGCCACGCGGCTTAAGAATTGGGACGAGGCGGACAAGTTGTTTTATAAGGTTCAGTTGGTGGTTAAGCCGGGATTACCAGATATCAGTCCCGCGGGTGGTGGGGAGGGCAAGATGGTCAGCGGGAAACATTTGTCGGCGTTTGTGAGGAATTTGGCGTTGAACGCTAGTGTGTTTGCGCATGTGTACAATGAGGGCGGTATGGACTTTGTGAGTAATTGGAGGCATCGGTTGAGGGGAATTAACAAGCTAAGGGAGCGGCTTGGTGTTACAGTCAGTCCTGGAAGCCGGGCGAGTGACTATAGGAGGATCTCGTTGGCGGCAAGCGTGGCTAGTAGTACTGATCTACCTGACGCGAGGGGAGATATGGCTGGGACAGAAGTGGACGGGTTGTTGGAGAATGTGGATTTTTCAAAATGGACTTGAGATTAAGCAGTGCAAAGGGGAGGATTGTTTTTGGGGGGTTCCGCTCTTGTAACGGCGCGCCAAGGATTATATATCTCTATCCCTATTCTTCTAGTTGGGATTTTGGATATATTTTGTTTCTTTTCGCCATACTATCTGGTTGCTGTTTTTATCCCCAAAGGTTCTGTCAGATAACTCTTTTTTTTTATTTCATTTGTTTGACGTTTCCTAGTTTGAACCAAAAAGGGCGGAGTCCAAGGCGAATGTCGCAAATTCTGTTCTCTTTACCCTCTTATATACTATCATTGGGCATCTCCGCTACATTTTTCTTTTTCCAGATCTTTTCTTTTCATATAATATACCCAGAATCGATAGTCTATTTGCATTCTAACCGCTATGGAATATAATAAAAGATAGCAATCACCACCAAAGGCCCAAAATCTCGTCCTTTCATATACGTATAGTCATCTCAAAAACCAAGGATAATGAAATGATGAACAGATCATAAAGTCATCGAACTCATGCCTCTTGTTCCATTTATACCACATATCTGCCATGTCTCTACCCTTCTATAACATGCAATACCCCTGCCGCCACCAAATCTATCAGCACATGGTGCACACCCGTCCACACCATTGCGAACAAGTACTTGGGCGAAAACACCGTCCATACGAACAAATGCATCCTCAAAACCATACAGGCCCCCATCACCGCCACCATTGCCAACGCTCGAAACGTCGACATGACTTCTGCATAACTGAGGTAGGTGTCCATTTTACCCAACGTAGGCACCACCGCAGCCTTTCCATGCTCCGTTACTCTTCCCCTCTGCCTTGCCATCCAGGTGCTCGTCAACAAGACCGTTCCAGAAGTCCACAGTACAGGTCCGGCCCAATTTGTCAGAAATGTCAACATGGCGACTACGCCCACATTGAACCCGGAAACACCGTTATAGGCATTCGCTAGATCGACAGAGGAAATAGCGTTGGAGTTCCCCAGAGAGAAAAAGGATACATGCTGCATTGTTAGACATGTGAGGATTACTTGCAACAAAGAGGAGAGTTTCATATCATCGAGCAAGGTGAGCATGACGTTAAACAGCCAGATCACAGGGATATTTGGGAGCCGGGACTGCGTTGCCACGAATACTGTGAGAAGATCATGGAACGGCTGGACTTTGGAGACACCTGCGACTAAGTTATTGAAAAAAAAAGTTAGTGAGATCAGTGAGTTTGAACAGAGAATCAGGACCGAGAACTTACCACCTGTTCCACTAAGACCTGGATTTCGTACGAGAAGCACATAGACAACATTGATCAAGATAATCGAAAATACCAGCTGTGCCTGTGTCACAACGGAGACCTGCGCAAATCCATCCGCAAATTCGATCAAAAATGAGGGGATGAGTTCCCGCTGATCTAACGCTGCCATGCTAAGTTTAAATAGCATACTAGCCACCACTGGTGAAATGCTCAATACGGGTCCCACAAATGCGGAGTGTTTAGTATCCAGGCTTCGCTTCAATCGCCAAAACATGTCAGTGTAGGCAAAAAATACGAGACACCATAGGAATATAGGATGATGAGAAAGGAAATTTTTCGAAATATCATCTGCTCCTGCGTGTTTCTGGCCGGTTTGGTTCCAGCGGCGGATAATCCTCAGAAGAATTAGGAATATGATCGAATTGGCTCCCGAGTTGCCTTGCTGCCGTCTAGATTCACACCTCTTGTTAGCATATTATAAACCTATAGCATGCATTTATATCTATTAGGCTTACTCGCGAAACAAAAGTATGAATCCCCATCCCGAAGCTGCCCAATACCAGTACTGTTGTTCTTCTTCAACGTAACTACTGGCGATCATCATGCCGGAGTATGAAAGAGAAAGAGCCCAGAAAAGCAGCTTGTATAAAATTGGGCCTGCGAAGTCCTTCACGAACCAAGCCGAACTGAACAGCCCAAGTGAGATAAAACCTATCCCTATGGCAAGGAGCATATTATCCGTGTCGTAATTTGTAGCTGCAGATGTCAAGATGTCTTGACATTCACTAGAGAACTGATATATCATTAGTTTATTATGATAAACATCGCCGGTGAGAACGCTTACTTTTTGGAAGCGCTTAATCTTTTCGGTTGGTGAATTCGAAGAGACTGCAGAGTGCCATATACACGCTAGTTTATCTAGTTGACCATCTTTTCCATTACACTTCCTTTCATCAAGGAGCTCGTTGAACTCCGAATACGAAGCGGATATCAACCTTGAAAGCTCTCTGGCGTTGGTATTGAGAATCTTTACCTGGTCATCAACTACCAAAATTTAGCGCCTAGCCGAGTTCACTAAAGGAGGATTCAAGAACATACCCTCCCATAGCGGTAGAAAGTCGTCAACAACGAGCCCAAGATTATTCTTGGGAATCGGGAGCCCCAGTAAGGTTGTTAGGGTTGGAGCAACGTCAGATTGCTCGACTTTCCGGTAGTATTTAAACTCGCCCGTAGGCGCCTCGGGAGCCTTATTATTCAGGTTCAGTTCTTTTAGTTTTGGAGACATGAATACCAATGCCGAAGAGGTTTCACCAGCAGAGGAGCCACCATGACCGCCACCATCGTTCATGCCATGGTCCCCTACTAACACGAACAAGGTGTCTTTTAAGTGGGCTTTGGTCTCTATCGCCTGATAGATCTGTTTGACGATTCCGTCCATTTCCTGTTGCTTAGGTATCATGTGCTGGCTGCGGAACTCCCACAAAAATTAACAGATGAAGTTGGCGAAATGCAGCGTAGAGAAGTAACCTACCTTCGTGGTCCAGTTTTATGACCAATATGATCCAGACCAAGATAGTGAAGAACCATTGTATCCCAGTCTGACTGGGCCAACTCTGGTGCGACATGGCGTGTGACATTGTTATCCACCTCTGTGAAGTCCTACAAAATTATATTCTTAGTTGTGGTCAGGGAGATTCAGAGACCTTGGAACATATCATACCGAAACGAAGAAGCTAGTTGTCCCCTCCGTACGCTCGAAAATCCCAGGAAACAGTTTCAACCAGGTATCATCACCAAACATAATCAACTTTTTACCACTCTGTTTGATTTGCGCGAGCCAGTTGTCCTGGGTGGCAAGTGTTGACGTCGTATCAGATTCGGCAAAGTTCAGGATAAGATCCAAGAAGCCAGGAATCGAGCCAGTTGTCAAGGCCTTGATCTTTGGCATGGTGATTGTGGGAGACACGGCATTGCAAGTGAATGGCACAGCGACGCCGGAGCGTATCAAACTACGTTTCATAAAATCAATCACCGTAGGTGAGTTGGACCGCGTTTCGGAGCAGTTCGGCACTTTTCAGAAAGTCACCTACCTTTGCGTGAACTGGAAGCCAGAGTTATCTCCAAAGACAAAGTCACTATATCACTCGCGTAATCAGTCCTGTTTGTCGCATTTTCCGGACGACAATTGAGGCGAGGGTGATGGTGGCTTGCATACCTCCTCAGAGCATCAATCAGCATGAAAACAACCTTCTCGAACTGAGCCGGGGCAGGCGCCTGCCCTTGGTCGTGATAGTCGGCATGTTGCGCGAGACCTTGAAGGAAGGGCTTGTACGGGAAGAAAGCTTTTGCAAAGACGAGGACGGCGACGACGAGAAGCAGATTGCCAGCTACCAGCCGGAGCCACCGAATCGAAGCTTGAACCATCTAAAATGATATCACGGAACCGAACCGTGTCAACAAGGAGGGTGGACAGGAGTTTGGAACTGGAAAACTGACCTGGAAGCTTGGCTTGGGACAGGCACATTGCGGCGGCGAGGTGCAGGGAGGCTCCTCGAAAGTGGGTCCTTTTAACTGGCCTGTCGTTTTGGGGTGCCTGTCGCAGACGACTAAGGAAAAAAAAAAGTTCTTCAACCCCAGTTGACACTCCCCGCAAGACATCGATAACCATCGCATCTCGACTTCAACGACGTCCCTCGGCAATCCTAGACGGACAGCCACTAATATGGGGCAATAGCACAGTAGTCCCCAGCTTCAGCAACCCGGGTTTGCAACAGACAATTGACATTCTTGTCACTCTATTATATTTTGCGCTGAACAACACAGAACCTCAGATATATATCCATCACAAGCATCATGGTGCTGCCAGTCCTTCTACGGCCAGCTCGCCGTCTAATCATTCACACTCGCCTGCCTTTCCACAGGCTACATCTTACCGCGCGGCCGTTTATTCAAGCAAAAAGATGGAACTCGGTAGATGCAACTACCAACCTCGACCAAGAAGTGGAAGAACACCTCGAGCAACTTCCCGCCGAAGCTCGTTCGCTCCTCGCCCGCCGATACCCTTTGATCCAAGAATTCATTGCTCCCACTCAATCCCACCTTCTCACACTCACCCTCCAGCCATACCTCAATTTTAGCGACATTGCCAAGGCGGATCCTGAAGACTCCGATGGCACGAAGGCTCCCCATAACCCCTTCACGATTAAACACATTCTCCCATTCTACGGCCAGCTCCTCCCTCCCGGTTACCACTTTGCGTATTTCAATGGCTACACCCAAGAATCCGAGCTCTCAGCCGATGGATACACATCCTCGCAGTCACCTGGTGGTCCGTGGACCCGTCGCATGTGGGCCGGTGGAAAGATTTCCTGTCAGCGGCTACCCGACAAGCGTCAGAAGGGATATGATCGTGGTGCACGGCGCGCCCGGGCCCTGAATATAGGTAGACGGGCAATCTGCCACGAGATGGTTGAAGATGTCCAGATGAAAGGCGAACCGGGCAGCGATAACGAAATGATGTTTGTCTACATCAGACGGAAGATATGGGGTCAAGGCTACATTGTGAAGGAGCCTACAAAGTCGCCAAAGATGAAGGAAGTTGACCCGGAGGAGGAAGTTCTGGTCCTACCAGACGATGAGGTCCCGCTTATCGAACAGCGGTGTCTGGTCTACATGAAGGAAAAGCCACAAACCAAATCTTCGAACGCCGAGGCTGAAAATAAAATACAAGAAGAGAAGCCTGAGGAGCCGAAAGAGATAGTCCCGGAGCCACCAACTGAAGTTACAAAATCCCGGTCCCGTGCCAGCAAGGCCGACTTTAGCCACTCTATCACACCCACATCAACTCTTCTTTTCCGGTACTCGGCTCTCACATTCAACGCTCACAAGATTCACATTGACAGCAACTACAGCAAGGTGCAGGAAGGCCATAAGGACCTCCTCGTCCATGGTCCTCTGACACTTACCTTCCTCCTCGAGCTTCTCAGAAACCACACCTTGGGACTGGAGAAAGAATGGACCCTAAACAATTTCGAATACCGCAACATCTCACCCGCCTACGTCAATGAGCCGCTGCACCTCTTTGGCAGACACGTCTCGGACGTTCCAATACCCACGATTGATCCGGATGCCGACCCGCGAGAGAGACTACCAGCCATGTACGACCAGATGGATGACCTTCGGAAGAGGTTAAAAGACCTCGCGGACAAAAGATTGGGGCTGGGTGATGACGAGTACAAGGTCCAAAAGAAGGTTGTCAGAAAGGAGTTGAAACACCTAAAATCAGAAAGCGAAAGGCTAGAGAAATTCAATCCAGTTGAGAGGCGAAAGATCGAATATAGAGGCTACGAGCTGTGGGCGGAGAATGACAAGGGGCAGGTGTTAGTCAGAGGCACTGCATTGATCGAAGACTTGCCTATGAAGCCGGTTCCGACGCCTGAGCAGCAATGGAAGAAGTACCAGGCTGAGATGGCGAGAAACAAAAGAATGTTGCATAAACAGAGAGTGAGAGAGCAGAGAGATATGGTCAGAGAGAAGAGACGAGAGAGGAAGATGAAGTTGAGAGAAGCACAAATGGAGAGGGAGAGAGTTAGACGTGAGGAGAGGGATCAGGCATGGAAGGAGGCTCGAGAGGCGTTGCTGAGAGGTGAAACGACGCAAGATGCAGTCAACAAGCTAAAGGAGGAGGCCGATGATGCCGCTAAGCGGGAGGAAATGTTTAAGAATACCGAATATGATGATGGAGAGGAATACGATGACGGGGAAGACTCAAGCTGGGGTAATGATGACGAAGCGGAGGAGGAGGACGAGGACGAGGATGATGGTAGTGACGATGATGAAGATGGCAGTGACGGTGATAATAATGATTATGAGTTGGAGGACGACTCTGAAGTAGAAGAAGAGAAGGAACAGAGACCTAATAGCTTCAAATCCCGGAGTTGGATCCGAAGGAAGTAAGCTACAACGATAACCCACATTGGATCGAGTTGACACTTCTCGAGTATGTTTTTTTTTATATATATTACGGACAATATTTGTATACTATACACACCCTTCTTGATGTAAATATTACATTCTTATACAACTCGATCTGCTAGCTGTCAAGAGAAATAAACACCCGAGGTTAAACTCAATAATGGATTAATTGACCTGCATTTTATTTCCTCACTTTAAATTCATGCATATTACTTTACGATACACCCTATCGGATTGAATGCAGGGCCAGTAGGTTTTTGTGTGACTCCGACCCAAATAACGAGTCATCCACAAAGGACGCATCACGGTGCAGGTTCAGTAGTTTAGCTGCGAACTATAAAGTAACAGACCCATCAATCATCTTAGATTCTCGGTTTAACAACGAGATTTCTCACTGTATTCAGAAACACCAATAATACAACCTCTTGTTGGAGAATATGATAATACTTTTCAAAAGCCCGCTGCTGCTCCTCCACAGCATTAATCGAGCGATTCAACGGTCTCAAAACATTCACTATCCTCACGTACATACGCAGATATTCATAATCTAAATCACGATTTAGGTTTCTACGCAGAAAGGTATTCTGTTGACGATCAAATGATAATTTCAATATTATGTGTGGGCAGATTTTCTTTGGCTTGTGCCACATGATGTCTTGATGTCAACAGAAAAAAAAAAAAGAAAAAAAAAGGAAGAACTAGCAGCAATCCAGCGGTATGCATGTGCAGTCTCCCTGGGGTTTTTATTCATTTATAGCGGTCAGATAAGGCGTCCTTCTGATTGGATATCATTTGCCATAATCTGCTCGATTGCCCTAAGAAGTGGCCATATCGATATTGAGAAACCTCTTTCAAGATATTCAGGTTTTGTGTTATCCTCAAAGGGTAGGTAGGCGAGATTCTCGTCATTGTCAGGTGCCAAACGCCCGCAAAGTGGTATGGGTGTTGGACCCTGCTGTCGAGAGGTTTAAACTTGTGATTTTTTGGAAAAGGTTTTCAAGGTTTTTTGTACGTTTTGAAAGAAAGGTGTGGAGTCGAGTTCGAGCAGAGAATGACTGAGTTAATCGTTGTCGAGGGCTTTTGCATCCCAGGATCGGTGATCGGTAAAATTCCGATTGTCAGAGTTAAAAAAGAAATAAAAAGACAAAGGTTTTTTGTCGTGTCAGAAAGCTGGACATTGATACGTCGAGGTGAAGATGATTGCAACCTTGTCGTTCCAGACCGGCGCCGAAGAGTCGGTATATGTCGTGAAGGAATGAATGTCCAAAAGAAAGAAAAGAGGCCAAAGATGCTCAAGGAAAAGTAAAGAAATAGATGAAATAAAAATTGGAAACACCGCCAAAGACAAGCAATAATTCTAGCACCCGTCGGCCCGATTCTAAATAGTATCAAAAAAGAACCCGCCAGAGCCAAAAAATGAAAATGATGAAAGAGAACAACCAAAATAATACATCGACAGCTTTTTTTGCAGTGTGCAGTCGTTATTTTGTGCTTTACCATCCCAATCAAATGTAATGAGGTATAAAGGAAAAGCTAACAAGAAAATATAGAGCAGTAAGGGAGGTCGTGAGCTCTGTACACATAAGCAGGAAACGAAACCATCCGTTTGAAAACAAACCCGCCGTTTCAAGCTCCGAAAAACAGGTTGCTGCGCCTTATGAACATCCGGTGAAAACCAAAATTGGCAAAGAAACTAAAAAGAGAAGGAGGGGGGAAAGTATATATAAGGTACAAACGAAGTGAAATGCTAGGTTTTCGTACTACGACGTTTGGTGAACAATAATAATAGGACAATTAAGACAATCGAAAAAATAAACAAAGGAGCGGTACGAGCAAGCAAAGAAGGGTATGAACAGATACTAGTGGTTTTTTTTCTTCAGGAAGTGGAAAAAGGTATATTCTGATACATCTTGGGCTGTATTAAAGGAAACACAAGCAAAGATACCTGAATATTACCAGTCCTGTCATAGAGACGGGTGTGGTAGTGAGGATAAAAAGAAAACCCGAAAAACTAAAAAATTAAAATTACCCAGTACGCCGTTCCCGAAAGAAAGAAAGAAATCATGTAACGAGATCCGCCCGTGCCGTGAAAGAAAAATGACGTCGCTAAAATTTACGCCTGTGTCGAAAATTTAAAATAAAAAAAAAGGGTCCGAACATTAGACTGCCGGGATAGGCGAGTCTAATTTAAGAACACCACGGATGTGTGCCTCCCCCATACGGGCGAAATTTTGTTGGTTTGGGATTGGAACCTGAGGTTGGAAGGTGTTTTGTGGTTGAGAGGAGAAGGCAGGGTTCCTTCCGCCGCGGTGGTGACCGTTGGCACGAGAGTTGACTGGCCTGTTCTGGTTATAGTGTCGAATACGAGGTGCGGGTGCAAAGCCGACATTGTTGGTTCGGGCTCGGCGCTCGTGGATAGTGGGGGAAAGGGGTACGCCTTCGGCAGTATCGGGGATAGAAAATGGCTTCACCTTTGGTTTGGGCGATGGTGATGGAGGCTCGGTGAGTTCAAGACCTTTTTGGATGCCGAGTTGCTGCTTCATAAGAGCGGCCTTCAATTCTTTAGCCTTCTCCTGCCTCTTGACAAGCGTCTCAGGGTCGTAAGCTGCGGCGCTGAGGGGACGATGGCGGGGTCCGTTGACCACTTCCCCAACTGGTCGCGGAGATTGTTTCTTTGTGTCCGAGAAATCCATAGCAAACAGCAAGTCGCGGTCGTTCTCCGAGTCATCGCGGCTGCTGGACTTGCTGCCGAATGGGCTGCCGAGAGCTGTCTGGAGGGCGGCACTGGGTGGGGTAATCTGGCGGACGACTCGGGGTTCGCTGCCTGGGATGGTGGCAGGTCTCGGGCTCAAGATTTCAGTGTTTGAGGCAGCCTGAAGGGCCTTGCGAGCCCTCTCTTCCTTATCAGCCTGGAAAAAGATATCGAGAGGGGTCTTGGGAGCCATCGGTGGTGGTGGGGACCGAGCAGCGATGCCAGAGAGGTCAAAGTTTTCGGCGTCAGCTTCGGCGAGCATCTTTGACAAGGATGGGCCGTCGGAGGAGGTTGGAACGGATTTAGAGAAGAACTTTGGCAGAGGAAGAGCGTTGGGAGCTGGAGATGCATCGTGGAAGCAAGCACCAGCGTAGGCAGCTCGGTTAGGGGTTGGCCTGCCGAACAAGAGGTCATCAGGTGGCGTGTGGACTGGCATCTGGGGCGGGGTGATGTTCTGGGCGACAGGAGCAGGAATTTCATTTGGGCGCTTGCCCTTGTTGTTCTTCTTCTTGTTGTTGTTGAAGTTCTTCTTCTTTCCTCCATCCATCTGGGAACCGATAGCCGAGTCGCTAACATAGGTGTTCGGCTCCCGACGTCCGGAAGAACCGGGGGTGGCAGGAGGGGTAACGATGCCCTTGTCGATTATGGAATGGACAGCAGAGTCAGAGTTGACGGAGTTTTCAATCTGAGCAGCTTCGCGAAACTTCTTGGTAAGTGCTGACTCCCTCTTTGGCTGATTCGGACCAGGAGTGTTGCCATTGCTGTTACCGTTGCCGGTGTTGGACCGACGGTTACCCTTGTTGTTCTGCTTCTTGCCAGTTGTCGGGACTTGCGGGCTGCTTTTCGAGTGCCGGTTCCTGTTTGTGGGCCGACTCGGTGTCGATGCCGACTGCTGTGATGCCGAATCCGACATTGTGATTGTGAGGGTAATTTGTTGGGGGAGAAAAGAGTTGTAGCGCGGCCTTATATTGCAGGCAGTGCGAAAGTAAATTCAAGACGTCGTAACAAGAGTGACAAAACGCCGTAAAACAATAAAGAAGAACTCCGAGGTATTCAGAAAAGAAAAAGCGGACAGTCTCAAGCCAAGAAAGTGCAAAAGAGCTAAAAGGAAAGGAAACCGACAGGAGGGTTAGAGTGTCATCCAGAGAATGGCATCAACAGAGACGGTGGAGGATAAAAAAGTACCAAGGTAGTGAGATAGCAGTAGCAAACTCTGGTTCTTGATCCTGTTCTTGTTCTTTAGATCTTTCTTGCGGTGTCGGGTATGCTCGGGGGTTTTCTTATTCGGTCGCTTGTGATGGCGGAGGTTGATAGGTTGGTTGATTTTGAAATGTGTTGGACGCTTTCGGAAATTTAGGCTTTGGGGTTTTTTGTTTGTTTTTAGAATCGGAAGAGAGGGATGCCGATGGGAGCAGGTTGGATTCGAACGATGCGAGGGGCGGAGAGGAAAGTTGAAGGGGAGTTGGAGGTTGACGATGGGGGGAGAGAGAGATGAAGATGAGATGGAGGAAGAGGGAGAAGAGAATGAGAAGAGCGAGAGAAGTGGAAGAAGCGGGTGTGGTGGAGCGCAGAGGAGTTGCAGTGCGTGTGTGGGAGGAGGGAAGACGAGGAGGATGTTTGTTTGTTGGCCGAAGGGAAGGGAAGGGAAGGGGAAGAAAAAAAGAAAAAGGGACAGCAGCGGAGGAGCAGAGGAGGAGCAGAAGGAGGAGGAGCAAAAAGACTGGACCAGGCCCACAACACGCTGCGTTGGACGAAAGGTCTGAACACCAATGGAAAGCCGGAAAAGACTCGCTGCGGGTCGGGTATTTACTGTTCTTGAAAAAATAAAAAATAGAAAATAAAAAGACTATCGCTGATTGAAACCCCCGGCAGCAGGTAGGAAGGGAGGAAGGAAGTTTAAGTCTGGTCGAGTTTTTGATGAGGTAGGCAGGTGTCGGGACAGGCGAGCGGAGGAGTCAAACCTGGCAGGCCTGACACAGAGGCTAAAGGTCGGAACAGGCGATTGTGGTGAGATTGTCGGATATTAAAAGACGAGGGTGCAGAACAGGACGATGCTGGCAATGTGCAATGTGCAGTGTGCAGTGTGCAATGGAGTATATCCGACAATTCGAAAAATAAAATTAAATAGAAAAATATGCTGGGAAACCGCACAAACAATAAAAAACTATGGGTTCTGAAAATATCCAGACTAGTAGCAGGAGAGATGCAGGTTGTATATATATATATATATATATCTAAGTGTAGAGGGCTTTTTGGGATGCTGGAACGTGGAACGGGCAGAGCTGGAAAATGTTCAAAACCACCACGGAGGAATGACAGGATGATTCAGATTCAAAACGATGTCGGGGGAGGGAAGGAGAGGGAAATGGGGAAAACTACCTTTGGCGGACGGAGGCGAGCAAGCACAGGTTTTATTTATTCTCGTCCGGCGACGAGGCTACAGTTTAAACCGGCCTAGCCAGTCCTTCAGCAGTCCTTCAGTCCTTCAGTCAGTCATTCATCCATTCGATTGATCAAACAAAACGGCCGCCCGGTTCAGGACGTCTGTTTAGCTGGCCTTTCGAATTTCGGTGCTGCAGGCAAAAATTCAATCAGCCTGCTCGTTCGCCTCTGATTCGCCATGCTCTTCCTTGCATTGCAGCATTTCCATTCTCTGTTCGTCGTCGTACATACACAGCATCTGCAAATTAACCTCCCCACTCGTCCCCAGCTGTTGGATACAGACTCTGGCACCGCCTGCCGCTAACGGCTAGATCTTTCGCAGACTCTGGCGATTTCGCATGAACATCAAACATATCCCTCCTCGCCGCCCTGGGGGGGCGACAAACACTGCAGTGCCTTTCTCGTCTGCTTGTGTGCTGGTGCTCCTGCAAGGGGGTTGCTCTTCCGACGCTGGTCCGCCGGTTTGGGACTTTTTCGCTCGGAACACCCCCCATCACGATGCTAACTCGGTCCTTCGAAGATACTACAGAAAGAAATTTAAATTTGGCGTTAACCCGCATAGTTTATTGATAGCATCGGGCGCCTAGAACACCCCAACTTTAAGCCAACGATAGTTGCGACCGTTAACCTCCGTTTCAAATGGTGACAATTACCGGAGACCGCTGTTGCTCTCTTGAAGCGTCTCCCCGCAGCTGCAGACCAATCTGCAATCATCCACTGGCGGTTCCGCCTTTTCCCTATCTCGCTGTTTTCTCAGACTCGGACAGCTGGGTTTCGAGCTATCCTCGAAGCATCGATCATCAGAGACAAGCCTAGCCCTGTCATGTGAGTCCCAAGGAATGTACTATGTAATGTCGCCATCCATTGAGCTCTCTCTCTGCTCTGCCCTACTCTGTTGTGCTCTCCACTCCCGGATTGACCCTCCCCGGCTGGAATAGTCACAGTTTTTCCCGTTTTCTGTCGACGCCGGCAGGCACGTCTTCCAGATCGCTTGTTCCGTCAAAACGTGAGCCAAACGTGTATGTGTGTACATAAGTACGTACAGCCAGACATACACACGCTGTCGTAATGTTATTCGTAATGAACGCTGTGTTGTTCGTAATGTTCGTAACTACCTGCCCCTCCCAATCGACGTCGTCACAACACAGTCCTGCGTCACGTGACGGCAGCTGTGCCTGATCCTTCGTATGTTTTAACGTGTGGTTGTTGGTGGAGCGAGCTGGTGTTGCTGGTGTTGGTGGAGTAGCTCAAGCTCGACTGCACTTTTGAGCCTCTCTCCACAACAGCAGCAACAGTCACTCCAACAGATCCTCAACCTCAACCTCACCTCGCCCAGCATCTGCCCAAACCGCTTCCACGCCTCCTACACCTCGAGTTCTCCTAAACCTTCTCATATCCAACTTTCTCATCTCAAAACCACAGCTCTCATCCCACCTCCACCATGGCTGACGCTGATGTTGATATGACAGACGCCGCTGGCCCCTCCAAGGCTGTTGTAAAATCCAAGGGCGGCGACAGCGACGCAAAGAAGAGATTTGAAGTAAAAAAGGTATTGCTCGTCTTTTCCACGTGAGAATCTGCAAATAGGACATTGCTAACCTCCCATCCTGTCTTCTTAGTGGAGTGCCGTTGCTCTCTGGGCGTGGGATATCGTCGTTGGTCAGTGCCCCAAATCTCCTCGCCTCCCAAGATCCACCTCCTGTCTTTACTAATATATTGATTCCTTCATTCATCTAGATAACTGTGCTATCTGTCGAAACCACATTATGGACCTATGTACGGACCACCCGCTCAACCAACCCATCTTCTCGCATCCGTGACCCCGCCCCGCGCCAGTTCCCGCATACATAGATATATATATAATCCTCCACCGACACTAAAATGCAAGACTGACGTGTTCTCTCTATTTTCTTCTGTTTCTCTGCACAGGCATCGAATGTCAAGCCAACCAAGCTTCCGCCACCAGCGAGGAATGCACAGTAGCTTGGGGAATCTGCAACGTACGTGGTTCTTATTATCTCTCCTCCCCTGTCCCACTATTTTCTTTTCGTCTCCCCATTTCGTCGCCCATTTCCCACTTCCAATGACGTAATTTAAAATACCAACCGAAAAGGAAAACACAAATAACTAACACGGTCATGTAGCACGCGTTCCACTTCCACTGCATATCAAGATGGCTCAAAACCCGTCAAGTCTGTCCGCTGGATAACAGGGACTGGGAGTTCCAAAAGTACGGCCGCTAGATTTCCATGTTTCCTGGGGGAGTTGGCCGCTTCATCGCGAAAGACACGACAAACCAAAAAAAAGGACAGACATACGTTACACGCGCGAAGGATCTCTCGTTGGCGACGGAGCTTATCGTCTATTTATCTACCCATTATATGCGTCGTGCATCACAGCTGTCAGATCATTCCGAGGCTTTCCGTAGAATTTTTCCTTCTTCACCGTTGTTTTTTTTCTCTCTCTCATTGATTCTGAAAAATGCAGCGTTTATATATGCGTCCCGAACAGTTACAAAAAGCGGGTTAGCCAATGCTTGGATCGGGGTGTTCTATACAATGGGAATTGACAAATATTGGGGAAACCAAACAAAATTTTAACGACCAATGAACATTATTACCACTTGACAGCTTTCTCCGTTATCTCCCTCAGTCGTAGAGTTCGTGAAGAAGACGAAAGAAGCCGAAAGAAACAGAAAATCAATAATACTTATTTCTTTCGCAAGCCGGAAAAATATCCGTTTACCCAAGGGCGGTGAATGTCGCCTGATGAGTCAAAGACAAAGTTCCGAGTGCGAACGATAATAACCGCTGATTTGCCAATCTAGCACCAGTTCTCCATATTTGCCAGGCTGTCATGCATGCATACATATATCACGTTTTTTTTTTGGTTTCTGGATCAATTGAAGTGTAGAAAAATTAGAAAGGGGAGAGGGTGGGAATCCTTCACGGCCACATGTGCATACATGCACGTCTACCTCGAGTGTGAATATCGGCCCTTTTTTTTTGTTCTCCAGCCACGGCGGCTCTATAGTCTTGAGGATTTATTATACTACTGCTGCTGCGCATGCTGCTGGTTACATCTCGTTCGGCACCTGCAGGACTCCTTTTTTGGTTGTGATATATGTCAATGCTAGTGTTACGAGATATGCATGCTACCACGAGTCCTTCTCGTGACGGACTTCTAGGTTCGATTCCCTTGGTTTTGTTTCAATTGCATACCTTATTCCTGCTCCTACGATCCTTAATTTGGTGTGGGGCTTCCGGAAGGCTAATTTAGATTGTCAATATCGTGATATATAATTTTATATTCGGATTCCTCAAGTCTTGTCTCATGAACTGGACTGTGCGGCCCACCGATACCTAATTCGTGTATAATCAGGATTATGTATAGATGTGTTTACTTATATAAATTGGGGGATCTGGAATAGAAATTATTTTATTTTATTTTAAAATATCGTGTATTGCCAGATGAAATACGCTATGGGTGTAAATTTTTTACCATGGATTCAAACCATCCGCAGTCGTATATTCCTAATCATCCAGCTTATCGGATTGGCCAAGTAACTAAAATATTTTATCTACGGTTATTCATTCCATTTTAGTAGCGAGGCCAGAAACGAGACAGAGTAGTCACAAACTCGTGAGTATATATTTTGTCCCGTGAATCTAGCCGCTCGAAGCAAAGGAGACAATATATATTCTCATGAACCGAGCAATTATATTAATTACCCCAGATGAGCTGGGTGGCAGCAGGTTAGCATAGGACGAGTTCCCTAGGTAGGTCATGCATACTCGCAGACTCGTCTAGAAGCGCTTAAGCTTGAAAAGTGTGAGGCTATGATCACGCGACGAGGGTGAGTAAACGGCGCATCTAAGTGATCTAAATCCCAAACGAAGATATATTTTCTTTCTTTCTTTCCCAACTTCATCCGCCGTCATCGATTCCCCGTAGGAGTTTTTCTTCTTTTGCTTCGGAATACAGTTCCATTGTTCTCCGTTTTACTACACAAAAAAAAAGATGAAAAAGCCGTAATATATAAAAAAAACAATTATTCAACAAGAAAAAGAGGAACAGCCCATGACATGTGAGGAAAACGGATTCAATAATAAAAGACACGAAGAGTGTGAGGATGACGGGGGGGAGGATGAATGGAGGTTTGTATACAGAATGGTTCGGTTTTCTCATAAAAATAAGGAAGAGGACGTGTCGTTTTGTCGTTGTCGTAGAAAGGGTCTATATCAAAAACCATATCGTATTGCTAGAGAAATGGGGAAGCAATGTATATACTGTCCCCTAATCCGATAAAATAGAGAGGGGGAAGGGAGAGAAACCGAGAGTATGCGTGGAAGATATATAGTTGGTAGGTTATCAACTGAAATTTGATATTGGATGAGGGGACGCTCATGATTAAGGGTACCCGAGAGGGTAGAAAAAAGCGAAAAGACAAAAACTGGAAGGCAATAAAACCGCGATTTTTTACACCGCTTCCAGGACCTTCTCCTTGAATTCTCTCTCGACCTTCTGACCGCTGTCGTCGGTTGTGGAGTCTCCGTGGAGACCGAGGAGGGCACCGAGGTCGAACTTGGGGGACTTGAGCAGCTTGACCTTTCGGACATGGACCTGGACAAGAAGAAAAATTAGGTTAGCATAAATAACGACAATATCTCGGCCGTAATCCATGTTTGGATAATTTGATGACATACATCCTTGAGTGGGTAGATAGACTGGGTAGCCTTCTTAATTTCTCCCTCAATGACCTCTGGGATGAGCTTGGTGGTGAGCTGAGCGAGGGTACAGCTGGAAGCCTCCCTCTGGATGATCTCAGTCATCTTTTTCCTGATGGAGCGGATCTGGGAAGATTGGGCATAGGTGGTCTTCTTGATCTGGTTTGGCCGTCTGCTGGTGAAACCGATGGCGAACAATCTCAGGAGGTAATCATCAGTGGTCTTGACGGTAACATTGGCTTCGATGAGAGTTTGCCACTTTCGGACCAAGGATCGGAGCTTGTCGGAGGTGAAGTCAAGGCCGTGGAAGTTGGTCAAGCAGTTCTTGCCCTGAACTTCGTCTGTGCGTAGCTTAATCTTACGGAAAGAGTGGCCCTCATCCTTCTGGAGGTCGGCAAGGGAGACTTCGAAGACACGCCCCTTGAGAGCGTCGTTGGCGTTCTTGAGACCAGATGTTCGGTTGACAAGAGTCTTTCCGGCACTACGTTCAGAATCCCACTTTTAGTTTCTGTACATTTCTCCTTTGTCGGTTCGTAGTGATATTGGATTCCGTTTACTCACTCTCTGATCTGGAACATCGACGGGGCCTTAAGGTTGTACCAGTCCTTGTTCTTGAATGGGTCGACGGTTCTAATTGGATATGTGCATCAGTTTACTGCCGGCCTGATAAAAGCTTCCAGTTTGAAATGCGGTGCATCGCCACTATACCTCTTCTTGAGACCCTTCTTGCCCTTGGATAAACGCTTATTCTTTCCTCTGTTCCATGAAAACATCCACGATTAGCCTCCATTTTCACGAAAACCAAATTTGTCGACGGATACAGGAACATACACAGCCATGTTGGATATTCGCGGATTTCGATATTATATGCCGATGCGAATTAGAGGGAGGGTAATATGGTGGGCTGCTGGGATGTCGTCGAAGTTCGTGATGTCGAAGTTGATGCTAGGCGATATTTCGAGATACTCTCCAAAGTAAGAGCTTTCCCACACAACTCTAAAAGCCAAGCCTGTCTAATTTTTGCTGGGAGGGTTTGGGCTGGTTGCCCTTATCTTATCAGTAGAAACGACGAACAGATCTCAGATCACATGGGAGTTAGCAGGATATGGCAACACATTTTCGATTCACACCAACGCTACCCACAACGCGGCCGCAATCCAACTAACTTCACGCCCGTTACCAGCACCACTGGTCTCAAAAGCAACACCCAGCTCTAGCAACGACCTGCAGCAAGTATATTATATCTTAAAAGGCTTTCTATCAAGTCCTCTGCAGAGCTCTCCGACAGCAGCTAGTATCCTCTTTTTGGGCTTATCGAAAATATAATCCCCTAGATTCTGTGGACATCTTTAGAGGCGGGGTTACATTTCCTTCTTTGAACAGCCAACACGAACGCACAAGCCGCTGCCGTCATCGACCACTTGGGAATCATATCTTCAGCGATAAGATCAGCGATTCTAGATTACAAAGATATAGCAGTATTCTATAAGACCTAAATACAGAAAAATCTCCACCGAGGGATAAAAACCTTGCAGCAAAATTGACATCACCCATCGCGATCATGGTGGTGGCTTCGCAGGCGAACGCCAGAAACCTCCACCCGTTCGGATGGCAGAACGAACGCGAACTGTCAAGGGCCTCCACTCTGATAAGAGGGATTGCTAATGTCTTGATTAATATCCCGAGCACCATCGGAATCTAACTCTGCAGGTAGCTCACATTGTTTGTCACCTCACGCCCTTCCAAAGCATCAACTAAATAAAAGAAACAAATAAACAAACAAAAAATCGGTGTATGAGGGGGCTCGACCACTGGGATGTCCCGTCTGTGACCATGAGGCTTTGTGAGGCAATTCTAGGCTCTCAAGAGGCAGGAGATTTATGGTGTACCGGTTGGCGTATTTGGCATCGTATCCATGATGGCACCCTCCCGATCATTCGCACCTACCAAGGGTATTTTACGAAATAGTCATTTCATCTCCGTTTCGCCTTGCCAGCATCAACCCCGGTTGAAGAAAGCAGCAATCTACGATGTCGATTTTTAAATTTTTCTTTTCAACTTCCCATTATCGGATTTCTCATCGCTTGCACTTTCTCTCAAGTAGATTGAGCAAGAAGGGCAAGGACCGTTTGGCACCAGGTGTGTTGTTTTCCCACGGCTCCACGACTCGACCAGGGTATAGCAGACAACGTTAAGTTTTTTTTTTGGAGAGCAAGGAAAAAGCTTACAGAACGCCCAGGACCTTTAATTGCTATAATATAAGGTGCTATTGAGTGCCACCGAAATGGCTCCCCTTTCCCCACAGGCGCAAGAGGAAGTATCTGGCGAGTGAGCATGTGAGCCCTCCGTCCAGGCCTCTTTTTACCGCACATTGTTCCCGGAGACAGATGTGTTTATTGAGTCGGATTATTACTTTCGTATCACGCTGCTCGGTTCATGGAAGCGACGTGCTCCCTGCTAGTTAGGCTCATTCTTTTCCATCTCGACAAAAAGAATCAGTATCGCAATCTCTGCTAAATGCAGCGGATATACAGGAGGCCGCGCAAGTGCGTATATATTTCGAAACCATGATATATCGGCTGTCACCCCTACTCGTTTTTATTTATTTATTTCTTCTATTTTGTTAAATTGGCAACCGAGATGGTATGACATGACAGGTGGTTAGAGACCCATCAGCGAACGCACATCTGCGAGGCAAGTTCACGAGCTCACATGACAGCTTAATGCATTGCGTGCTAAGACCTAGCCTGCCAGCTGGATCTCTGGCTGTTGTTTTTATTTTTATTTTTGTTTTTAATTTTCCTCTCGCTTTCCCCGGTACATCAGGGAAAGAACGTTACGAGAAACCTGCAATTAAACGTTGAGTGGGATTGCGATAAGTTGGCATCGAACGCATCCCGCTTGCGAATGGCGGAGATTTCCAGCATTTTTTTTTTGTTTCGAAACGATAAGGGCGAGATCCTTCAAAATTTCGAACCCTTGGACGCCATTAGCAGAGCGGCATCTCCAAACGATCTGATGGCTTGAGGTGGCGGTTTTTGAAGCATGCCGCATCTGGTAGCCTTACGAGCTGCATTGCCGCACTATCAGGTTCGGTAGCCTCTCAATTCGCAATAGCGATCCAAGCGCGCGATTTCTTAGGCTGGAAATTCCCATTCAGTTTAGTCGGGTTGGCTAACTTGCGGGCTGATCAGTGTCGGCAGGAAATGTCGCACACCTCGAAGGGCTACGGAAGCCAAATGAGATTCGAGGGGCCCATGTTTCGGAGGCGAAACGCATCCACACCGACCGGCGGACTGGTGTACATGGGAAGTATCGAAGAGGTAGGTTCTGGCGACGTGAGACAGCCAAAAGGTACTTCCGAGGTACAAAGACCTAGTCATTGACGGCGTCACTGGTGACATCCGACGACGTCCAGCGAGCGGGAGGAACGATTGAGATAAAAGGGCCGCTCCTCTGGCACACAAAAAGACCCGTTGTGGCCGTCGTTGCCGTCCTCGGCGTCGTTAGTGATATGAGGCGGCTAGCGACCACACCTGTGACCTGACCTGTGACCTGGGCCCCCCAGTCGCCTGGGAAGGGCGAAAAGAAGTGCCAGAGAGGAACAGATTTATTGTTTTTTCTGTCTTTTCTTCCTTTCTCTGGGTTCCCCTCTCCTTCGATTCCTGCGACAAGACTAGAACCCGCTAATGACCACACCAATTTTACAGGGAACCCTGCATGACTTTGGGGCCCTTCGAGGGGGGCCCATCTGCGAGATACCTTGCCCATATTTATAGATTGCGTGCGCCACAGCAGGTGCCGTAACAACCTCCCTCTTCCCTTCTTTCTTCGAAGCCAGATAGAAAGTTTTGTCGTGCACAAGAAAGAGGCGGATCTTCAGGGCACACCATCGTCATTGCCTCTCTCTCGACGACATCTTTCCGGCCGAGGTTGGTGCCAGTAACTGACCTTCCCGTTCTCTTCCCTCCTCTTTCCCGGGTACCGAAGCCGTGCTGGAATAGCCCTTTTAACTGAACGACTGGCTTAGACAGCCAGCAGGAAGTCGTCAGTCTGGTCAAAGTCGGACACTCGCTCTCCCTTCACGCCCCATCGTTTGCATAGGTCGTCTTTTGGCTTTATCCCGCCGTCAGAAGATCCATCCTTTGGCCGAACCCCTCTTCTTATTATTTTTCTTCTTCTTCTTCATCGTCGTCGTCGTCTTCTTTTTCTTTTCTTTTTTCTTTTCCTTCTTCTCTTCCCCCTCTCTGTAATTCCTTTTTTCTGCCTCAGTTTCTCCGGTGCTTCTTTTTATTCTTCGTCCAGTGCCTCTTCTACGCACTGATATCGCTTCCCTTCGGCTTCCTTCCTTTCGCAGCGACTATCAACCACAGACCGCCACACCCTCCGTCCAGGCCAGACCCAGAGGACTCAAATAGCTACTTACTTATTGGTATCTATTACAGTGCCCCGTTTATATAGCGCCTGATCCCAGCTCTTTTTCTTCTTGTGTCTGCTGTCAGCCAACGGTTCGCTCCCGCCAGACAGAAAAGCTCCAGCGCCGCCCCCCAAAAGACCACCCTCTTTCCCACGGGAGCCTCAACTGCAACCTCTTGCATCTCAAACTCCTGCCCGTCCCTTCTCTCATCTTTTTTTTTTTGACTTTGCACCGTCGTTTCTTTTTACCAGAAAAACAAGACATTCATCGTCTGCTCTTATACTTAAGCATCATACAGCCCTCGGCCTCTGCCACCTCGAGCTTTTTTCCCTTTCCCGGTTCCTTCTGGTTTGCGCCGCATTTTTTAATCGAGCCCTCAATGGGCTGTATCGATCACCTGAGAAGACTGGTATAGATCACCACCCACCTTCCCGCACCAAACACCACCACCACCACACCACAATCGCAACCACCAAACACCATCATCACCACTACAACCAAAAAAAAAAAAAGGGACCAACATCATGTCCGACGAAGAAGGTAGCAAAGGCCGCCAGAGCAAAGAAGAGCGCGCCGCCATGAAAAATGCTGCTCGGTCACAGAGGAGCACTAAGGCTCGATCTCTGCTCGCTAGCCTCATCAGTAAGTTCTTTTTTTCTTTCTTTCCTCTTCCCTTTTCTTTTTCTTTTCTTTCCTGTTGTTTATGTCTGGACCCTCGGGCCCGCCGTCAATTTGTCAGATCCAGTCCCGCATGCTGACCAGTTGTGGTTCCCCTTCCCAGACGAGCAACACAAAATCGAAATCGAACCGGCAAAAATAACTAGCACCAAATACGTCCGCGAACTCGGACTCAAGTTCGTTCCTTCCGACGAGCAGAACTTCCCATGGCCCTACATATCAACCTCACAGATAAGCAGCCAGGATCTCTCCATGCTTGAGGCAGCCATTACCAATGCAAAAGTAACAGCAGTAAAGGTATGCATTTCTTCTCATTTCAGCCTAACTCGTATTTTCCTTCGACGTGTAACTGCCTATCCTCGTCGGCACTTCGTCTACCCGCTATTTTCTTTGTCTTTGTTTTTACAAAGGAAACAAAAAAATTTTATTTTTATCTTGCTATTTGGAGGGGAAATTTCCCCCCCAAAACTCCGAATGAAATAATAAAAGCCATACGCTTACAATATCTTGTCTCTATAGGACGACATGTACAACGCTGCTGCTGCGTTCCGTTCCAGATCATCAATATCAACTCCTTCAAGACCAAATCTCAGCCCGACGCACAGCTTCTCCTTCCCTCATCCACACGATCCTCACAACCCTGCCGACTCCTATCGAGGACATCCTTCGTCTCTACCTCCTCTGCAAACTTCACAACCCCCGCCTCCAAGCCCTCATTCACACTCGAGACTCAATTCCCTGGCGGAAGCGAGTTCAGCGCAGGCCTCTGCAACTTCAGCGCATCCTTCTTCTGCCAATCCTGGACATCACTGGGCCGGCGCAGCAGCCGCAGTTTCGACATCAACACACATCAGCTCGCCGCCAGAAGCGCCACCTATGGGTCCTGTGTCGCAAACTATCACGAATGAGGCTAGGAGCGCCACTGGGTTCACCCCATCGAATCCGAGAAAAAGGGCGTATCCATTTGACAGCTTGGACACCCATGTTGAGGAAGAAACGTATCTAAGGATCAAAATACCTCGATCGAGCATCAAGGATGTTCTCGAGACAGAGAATTCGGTTCATTTGTCTCGGATTAGGGATTTAGAATCCAGGCTAACGGATCTGGAGCGAGACGTTGACCGTCAAAATAAGGAAATACACAGGCTCCGCAACGAGAATGAGAGATTACGGAAAGACTTGACACTTCAAGGCGGCGACGAAATGGAGAGACTCAGGTTGGAAAACGATCATCTCAAGGCTCTGGGACGCAAACTCTTCGATTGATCAAGACCGCATTTTTCTCTCTTGCATACCCACACGCATTTCATTTGTGAAGCTTTGATTTGACCACACAGTTTTTCTACACTTCTTCTTTCATTCTGGATAACGTTGACCGTTCTAGTTTTATCGAGTATACCCTTTTTTCTCTCTCTAGTTTTTCTCTTGTCGTTACGGCTTTCTTCAAACTTTTATTTCTTTTCCAGATTTCATGACTTTCTAAAGCAGTCTCGGGGTTTTGGGGGTATGCGTCTTCTTAATTTTCTTTGTTATACTCTTCTTTTTCTCCTGCTTCCCATTTTTTCTCTTTTCTACAATTTGGCAATCGGCGGTATATCTTCGAATATCACGAATTTATTGCATACTTCAATCATGAATAAGATAAACATTTTTTTTAGCCTGTCTTTCTTTCTTCTCATCCCTTTCAACTTTCTAGCCATGTATTTTACAGTGGTATTCCTCTTTTTCTTCTGCACATACACCTTTGCCATTCTCCCTTACCTTTTTTTCACTTCTTTTGATACCCGTTCGCACTCAAACTTCTAGCTAGTGGCAAGGACGGCATTTCTACACTTGTATTACCTATTTCTACCCTTTTGACACACCCACTCACTCACATACTACATTACCGTTTTCGGTGCCTCACTATCATCATTTTTCCCATCGAGTACATAAAAGAGGCTCGAAAAGTATCCTAATACAAAAGATGGGAAAAAAAGATCATTGAAATTCAATACCAAAAAGAACCGCAGAGCGCAGAATTCTTTTTTTCAAAAAAAAATCTTTCACATGAGCATCAATCGTACATTGTAAATCAGCGCCACAATTGTGAGGGATGCGGAGCATACCTATAGCACCGTCCTCTTTTCCTGTCACCTTCGGTGATCTAAGAATGGGAAAGTATGTACACTCTGTAAACCTTGCTCGTAAAGAGGCCATTGGCCACACCTCGACTTGAGGAGGTGCTTCTGTACGCGCCACATCATGTGGGTACTACAGGGAATTAGAAATCGCACAATCCGCAAATCAAAAAAGAAATGGACGCCGCAATCCAATCGATGTAGGGAGACAAAAATCCAAGGGATGGAATTCCGATGAATAGTACAGTAAGTAAGGTACCTCCTCCCGTGTATCTACGAACGACAAAAGATAAGCGGTCATGCGCCACAGCGTTGACGTTGCTTGCCACTCAGGTTTAGTGCGCGCAAGGTTCCGGTGGCAAAACAGACATTGTGAGGTTGAAGTAGACGCCAGGGGAGAACGCAGCTTGATAGGTTTCATATGGTTATCAAGAGAGGCGTTCTGTGGCACATTACTCGTCTGGGGCGGGTTTTTGGAGGGGTGGAAGAATGATCCCTGGCAAAATGGACTATGATGAGCTGGCGGATTGTGATAGATAGCAAGGGAATTAGAAAAAAAAAAAAAGTAGGTAGGTAGCCTGGTCGCTCGCTCGTACATGTCATGTATGCGCAGATGTGAACCGGCACATTCTGCATTCCATGGGAACCGCTTAAACGAAACGAAACGAGAAACGAAAAGATTTGAATATCAATCTATCTCCTGCAGTGGGTGTAGTGCGCGCATGTTCAATGTCAATGTGATCAAATAATAAGTTGATTTGCCGATTGTCGTGATAGGTCACGATGACATTCTACCCCCCCCGGATATGCAATAAACCATCACCCCCCTGCGGCAAACGGATATATTTCCTTCGCGATATGTGGATATTTGTCTTCAGTATACCCGGAATTATGAAAAAGTCCAAACCGGGTTTTTCCAGTGTAATGCAAGGAGGTTCAATAGAACCGTCCAATCGACGGAAAAACTCTAGCCTCATTTATTTATTTCTTTTCTTGCGTGGCGGCCCCTCCTCGTCTATACATAGGAATGTGGATCAAAGACAAAGTTTTATTTTTTATTTTTTGTCATGTCATGTATGTCTCTCGATTGTTTGTCGATTGCATTTTTGTCTCGCGTTCCTGCAGGGTTCTTCTGTTCATTGAAGGGAAGGCCTTGGATTTCATAACAGATTTCACATCATAAGCAGCCTCCATTGGCACATTGGGTGGAGTGGCTGGACATGGATGGGAAGAGTTATGCATGCCGCTTGAGCTTAAAGAAAGCCCGAAAGCCACTCGACCAACGAAACCCGGTCTGCAAGACGCAACATCACCTCATCATATTGCAGCAGATTGGTTAAGCAAAAGACAGGAAAAACGATGCGATATTCGCTTCGTCTTCTGAGGCTCGGACCCATAAGCGAGCATAGCATTCTGGGGTTACGTGTGTGTGTAAAAACCGTTCGTCAGGAACCAGATTTAAATGCCCCGGCTTAACGCTCGATCGTTGGTCGCGCTCCATTTTTTTCTTTGTTTCCCTGGTGCGACGTCAACGTGGGACTTTAGCCGCAAAAAACAAAAAGAATGCGAGAAGGAAAGATGGAGATGTCAAAAAAAAGCAGGTTTCTGTCGACGATCGCAATGCGGGTTTGCTAGAAAAATGGCCATGTGGGGAAAGCGTGTACAGACCCTCTGAAGGCCTCTCATCGAATCAGTAGCGAACCGTGAGACGGCATCTTGAGCATCACTGCCTTATGGGGTTATGCCCGAGAGAAGCAAAGCGAGAGGGACAGGAGAGTGTGTGTGGGTATTCAGTTCGGCAGCGTGAACCCTTTGCCGACTGGATCGTCTGGTTTCTCGGGCTCCATTCTAGAATCTCCCTACTGCAGGTGGGGCGATGGGCGATCGCTATGTCAAAAAAGCCTCGTGGAAAGTCGAAGCGGCCAGCTTGGTTCTATGCGTCTTTCAGTTCCAATCTTGGAGGGAAATGTTAAAAATAGAATGGAGATAACAGAATCAACGGCGACGGTAGCCGGCCCAAGGAATGAGAGACCGTTGCCCGGAGAGGCATCGAGGCGTCGGTGACTCCGGCGCTGGATCTCGATGTCACGGAGATGCTGCTGGGGGCCGGAGAACAGGACAATGCGGCATGTTGAATGCGGCACGAGGCACGCGCATGTGAGGAATGCGTTGAGGGTGCGGTTGGACCTCGCCTCAACGGGCTTAGTCAGCCCCGTTCTCGAGGCTAGCGGTTGGTCTCAGCCACCACGTCCCTCCTCAATCAATCGACTCTTCTCGGATATAACAGAATAACAGAGACAGAGCCTCCGCCAGAACTCGCGATCGATGGTTTTTGATGAGACATGCCTGAGACCCCAGATAGATGCTCTAGAGTGGGGAAAGTGGTCTGAGGTGAATCCGATTGCATGTCTGCGGGACAAACTCAATTAATCCTAATCCACTACAGATAAGTTAGCTGCAGCGGCAAGTGATCGATTGTGATCGAGATGCCGTCTGGGAAATTCAAAAGTCCCACTGCTGCCTTGTGGGTGAAATCAAATCAAAGACAGATGGTCCAGCCTCTCGATCCCGGTTGGTGCCCCCAAATTAGGCAGGCTGAAACTGCTGGGTGCGTGGCCTGGTCAAGACGCCATGCCGCGGCTGCTCCACTGCACGAGACCGCGAGAGAGATTGCGGTGACAAACGGCAGTGTCGGTCTCTGAAACTTATGTTCGGGACAAAAGTACTATGCAGCACATGTGAGGGCGTCTGAATTCGGGTCTCTTCTGCTAAACGCAAAGTCGCGATGTGTTGCAGGAGGTTGTGTGTCCCCGTCGCCGCCTCGGCCCTCAATTGGCTAGTGCTCCCAACATGCAACATTGCTCAACGCATCACACCCGTTATACGCAGCCATTCTTGGGCGGATTCGATTCGCCACTTCTGTAAATGCCTAATTAAACATCTAATTATATAATGATATTATTAAATATATGGCTGCGACGGGCTGAGATGATAATGTGATGACTTTCAGTGAAATCTTCCTTACCATTCATTTTTCCTGCACCAAGGGAGCGAGCGAACATGTATACCTACGCATGTGTCGAGTCACATTCTACTCTTGATTGGCATATCTACCTCGGATTTAACAGATTACTATTAATGATTGCTCATCGAAGCTCTGGAGGCTGTATCACAGACTTACTGCAAGTGCGACAATCCTACACCATCTTACTTTCCTTCATTCAACAATCTATTCTTAGAATACCGCCTAGCTGGCTCCGCCTTTGAACAAAAATACATCTCAAAGCTACAGAGTTTTGTCGAAACATTTCCAGTGAGAGCTAACCTGTAAATCTAACGAGCTTGAAACAGATCAAAAGTCCTCCCTACACGAGCTTCCTGCTAACCTCGATCCGTGTAATCAAATGCGGAACTTGACACATATATTCTCCGCGGGAAACCGCAGCGCAGAAATTTGAGACGTCAAGTATAACATGAAAATTTACAAAACATTTCAGGACACTAGCCGTTAAACATAATCAAATTTATTCCACTGGGAGGCTTTTGTTTATATCGTGCACCGGCCTTCAGACCAGTTTTTGCCAATCATTAGTATCATGTTCTGGCGTCACTGACTCATTATGTCCCTTTCTCATTCAAGTGGCCGCCAATTCGAATACGCCTGCTATTGCTGGCATGCTGTCTAATTTAAGATCCCACTCAAAATCCACATCTGATATATACTTAGCGTTACACCCCAGATCTGATCTTCCGACTAGTGCCATAGCGAACAGTCATCAGAATAATCGTAAATTTACGTACCGTTTTTGTCACGGCATGTAGTCGGCGTTTAGTTGATCAAAGCCAGTATTTCTATATACAAATTTTTTTATCTGGAATTTACTAACAATAGTACCAAACATTTAGTAAGCTTGTATACACGATAAACTCTTTCTTTTATTGCATCTGAATGAGGATTTCACCAGTATGTACATGTTTGTAGAATTTATGATGTTACTGGAGCTCACGAAACTGCACATGCGTCTTCCTAAAACATATGTCTTACGTATCAGAACTAGAATGATGATTTTGTGATTACTGTGGTAAAGCACCTGCGCTTTAATGTTCGATGGGTTTATATTTGACTAAGTAAAGTGACATAGTTGCGGAGTGTTCGCCAATTCAACAAACCTCCCCGCAGGGAAAAAATCCATCTATTCGTGAATAGATATTATGATAATACAAAATGCTAATGGCTGAGGGAGCTCCGACTTGAATATCGCTATATATAGCTCACGAGACAAAGAATGCTTTTAAATGGGTAACGCTTCACATGTATAGGATTCTTGATGAAGCCGGGAACCCATTCTCGTAACAACTGGATTTTGAAGTTGATAGATTGAGTTGCATTTAGATTTATCTTATGGATGTTTCTCTGGATACTCCTGCTCCATGTCGCCACAGAACCATATCGGTTTGCGGTACATTTATTAGGAGTCCATATAAAAAACACAAGATTGCGAGACTGGCTTTGTTCCCATTCTCGCATCCCCCCTCTGATTCGCTTTCTACTGACTAGCCGCCCGCTGGAAGCCACAATTTAGTGGCGAAACCCCATTATTTCATCTATATATCACTTGCGGATTATATATAACTATCCCAAACTTTGGAGAAGAGATTCTGGTCACGTCAGTCAATGTGATAGTAAAACTATATGCTATTTGCGTTTTTGTATAGCATGAGATAACACAATGGCACTAAAGCTTATCGATTTCATACTAATTATAAATTTAGGATTTACTACAGATGGAAATTATCTATTCTGAGACGAAGGAGCCAATGATCTCTCCGGCCAGCTCTTTATGGATAGTTTTTCTTCTATTATGTATCATTAAATGGTAAGTTTTACAGAAATAGGGGCTCGCTGGAGGGGCCATTTATGTCATTAAGTATAGGCTTAAAATTTGCAGTATTTTCATCTTGGTTTATATTCAGGCCTATCGTCGGACCACGAGTGGACGGACTTATACGTCTAATATTGGCACTAAGATATCAGAAGATAGGAGTCATATACTAGGAGTATATAGTCCTAAACAAAATCCGGCACGTTCTATTTTAAATAAAATGAAAGTGATGTATGAAGCTGGCACCAGCTAGGAGAAACACGAAAACTTCCATATTTCTGAGAGGAGTCGATGACACGGTCAGATGCGACAAATACCGTAAATTAGTATATACCACGCTCCATTACCCACAACACTGACGTTAGCCCCAAGGAGAGATTATAAAGTGCTCAATAAGAGCCCCAAAACAATTATTCCAATAAGCCATGTCAGCTGCATCGATTGATATTAGCTTTTTACGAGGGTTAGGTCCTTATCGTAGGGCCCACTATGTTGCATTTTATGCGTTGTCGCGCCAGCATATACATATGGCCCCTCCAGCCTTTCGACTCCCATGCATCGGTGGATCTGTCCATGTGAATGTTCCTTCTGGATCCTTACTCCATGGTCTGCATATACAAGCGATATATCCTGAGCTTGTGATGCAGCGTGTGACCGAATGCCAAAGTCTCGGATTACGAATACACTACAATATACTATATGTATGTACAACATTATATTATAGAATTATCAACGAAAGATAGGGCGCAATGACGATTTTTAGAGAACTTCAATAGAGCGCAAGAATAATTAAAATACTATTTTGGATTCGAATTGAAGAAAAGATTTCGTAATATACTGGGGATCTACGGCAGTCGGCTGTTGAAGGCGGGCGTCATGTAGGAATCGCAATTATTATCAGCAGTACCCGGAACCATGCATGCACCTGATCATGACCAAAATAACAAACGCATACTTCTCAAGCTCGCGGACAATTGTCGGTCGATCAAAGACTATCAGGGCCTGGAATACCCCATCGAGATAAGGAAATCGATCAGATGACAAACGGCATCGGTCGCAGCCTTTCCTTCCTTCGCACCCGTCTACCAAAATTTCCCCGAACACCAATATCATTAGATAAACAGTGACCAACGCAGTCCTGCAGGATTCCCTGCAAAAGCACATGGGCAAAAAAACGCAGTACGAAGCAGGTAGGTAAACTTCATGCTGTGTTTTTGTTTATTGTCATCGATATCGATAACGGAAGGGCAAAAAAGAAAGAGGGCTGCAAGAAACCCTAGTCTGCATTACATCTGCATCCAAGAGTGCGCCCGCGTCGAGGCCAAGCATGCCGTTCAAGAAGGAGGGGGCGTCACGTCAGTTCGAGGAAGGTAACACAATGCAGAGCTGTGAAGAAAACGGTGGAATGGTAAGGATCTCGATGTTGGAGATGGCTTCTTATTTGCTAATTTACTTTACTTCGAGTAATTATTATGCACCGTATTATCAAGCACGAAAGAGATATATCTGGAAGAGGCTGCATCCGTTACTTAGGCGTTAGCGATCACTACTTTGAACCTAGTATCTTGGGTCTACTGCCTAAAGTCCCCTCCTTTTGCGAGGCTCTATCAGGCAACGGGACTACATATGTTCAGATTGCGGATTTTGGGGATAGTGAAATGACATGATCAATTCGTAGATGGTGAGAGTAGCATTTATCCTAGGGGTATGCCGTTGAGCAGTCCCTGACGATTGAGCCGTTCCGCTTCCCGTGAGCCGTTGATACGGCTCACGGTGCTAGCTGCCGTTGTTGGATGTTTTAAGCAGCAGAGCGGCTCGCCTCCGAGAGGAGATCAAGGCGAGGAGGATATGTTGATCGAACTGCATTGTGGAGACGGAGAACGGAAAAACGGATATCAAGCTTGCATATTTCAGAATTAATGGCGAACCCGAAAGCACCATGATGCATCATATCCAAATACAACCAATACATACGATACTCTTATTCATCTGCAGTATGGGCGGCGATGTTCTCACCCTGTTGCTCGTCTAGCCACCCCCAGAGGCGAGAACTGAGATAGACGAACGGCACGTTCCGGTCGTCAAATTCTCTAATATCAAGGAGCTGATATGGAACTGTCAATCAAAGTCCACATCTAGCGAGCTCGAGAACGACTCCGAGATTCTTCTCCGAGATGAAGAGGCACCATAGTCGATCCCGTCCTTCTTCTAGTCTGGTGCCAAAATCATAGCGTGAGGCGTTCCGTGGCTCGTAGACTGTACCGGTACATCGAGGAGATTCTGCGGGTAGGGTTCCGCGTCGACGTTAGGTAAGTGCTGGTCCCGGCTTGCTAGCATTGATGTCTAACCGCTATTCTCCCTAAAAATTGCTCACGCAACTTCCTCGTACGACTTTCCTCGATATAGTTTGGGAGAAAAATACAGTCAATGTAAATACATTAGTACGGCAGACGAATGTCTCGACTTGAATTAGCGTCGTATTTCGCAAGGTTAATGCTGTAAGTTAACGCAGAACCCAGGATTTCGAATTCCTTGGTGGTGGTGGAGACTGGTGTGTTGTGGATGAATTTAAACCGCATTGGGTATAAAGCTGTCTGAGGCGGGGTCCTTTCCAGCCATCATAGCAATTCGGTTGTCAGCGTCGACCGTCGCTAGTTTTGGCACACTATTTCTTTCTTCGATTGTAAGAGCTACCATTCGTCAGGTTTCGAAAAATGGGAACGAAAAATTTTTGCCATCCTGAAGCCTGAATGCAACCCACAAGGTCGATTGCATACATGCACTGGGAACGGTTGTTTTTGCGTAAGTGGTTCGAGATCACGAAAACATACGAAAATGAACCAAAGTGGTTCGATCGATGTTCCGAACTGTCATGCCATTCTCGCTCCCTTTCTCGGAATAAAGGGTTCGTCGTAGAACGCCCATGTGAACCGGATATTAAATATAGAATAGACAGCGGCTGTCAAAGGACCCGAGACCTCATCGCGACATATCGATGACTCTGGTTGATCACATGCTCCTTCATCAGACATTATCACGGAAACGGACATCACCCTGGTGCACACCTCTCCTGTGACGAGAAAACCCCAGCTCTAATTTTTGGGTTTCGTGTTCAGCCCTGTAGCTGTTAGCTGTCAAACGCTATCACAAATTTGATCACGGTCCCGACGAGGTTTTGGGACAATTTCTCCTCACTTGGGACCAACGCTTACAGGAGAGCCAGGGTGGTCCCATTAATGCCATGCTTAGTGGGTCCCGGTCGAACAGACCTTGGTTTTGGTCTTGGTCTGCCTCTTCGATCGGAATGCGAGGAGTGGGCCAGATTTAGGAAAACCTGAAGTCTCTCGGTCTAGTTTCATGCAAGGTATCTGCAGCCATCACACACACCTTGGGAGCAAGGAGAAGGATGGAAGAGCTTGGCTGCTTAAAGTCCAATCCGGTTGATGTCGATCTAAAGCAGAGACGGGACGTCAAAACGGCCTGTTAGCCGCTTTTGCAGTTTGCAGTTTGTAACCATCGTGTTCTGAGATCGCGAAGCCACAAAACACAAAAGAGATGGTGTGAGTGATATATGTTATAAAGGATCGAGTCGAACAAAAAACAAGAGCTCGTGTTTAAGAAGGGCCGATAAGAGAAGTAACGTCACAAAAGAGTACACCATTGGAATGTGGACGTTGTCGAATGCGAAGATGACAGCTGTAAGCTCTAAGCGAGCATGAGCTCCAGTCGCTAAGTCAAGTTAAACTTAAAACAAAAACTGGGGGAGCTATAGCTCCAGCTAGGCTGTGAGCTGCGAAGCATCGTGCCATTATATTGTGCAATCCGCTTTCATCCTAGCCGCACTGCCACGAGAGAGGTTACAGAGAGCAAATAGTACACATCTCAAGCTCGTTTGTTGCTTCACACACGCACATGGTTAAAGTCGTTTTCCGTCAATGTACGATGATGATCCTTCGGCTGTTGGTGGAAAAGCCGGTTAAAAAGCCCCAATCGCAGCTCGTAGCCGCTGAAACCAACAAGCCCCATAAAACCTTCTGCGAATTGAGCGTTGGTCATCTGCTCTACTTGGACTTCAAGGGATAGTAAACTCCTAGTGTGTGATTTGATTGTCCTTGCCTTACATATCGATCCATTACCACGATCGCTCTAGCTTTCTCTCTCGGTTCAGGAGTGAGCAAAGCGAAGTGTGATATGTGATTCGTGATCAATGAATGGTCCACCATTATTCCTATTCGAAACCCCTATTCAGGTCCGATAACTCCACATTTACCGGATTTCTCACTCAGCTATCACATCATACTATTAGGAATCGATCTACGACACCGTTTTTAACTTCTCGTCTACACCCTCACTTGATCTACCTCGCATTGCATTGGCGCTATGTGCATGCGTCTGTCCACGCGTAGGCTAACATGATGAATTTTGCCAGTGGCTTTCTCTTTTCCCTACATGGTCTCAAGTTTCGCTTGGCCAAATCCGGGAGCATGTTGCTTACTGCATGTACCACCAAGTCGTAAGAATTGCCATCGAGAGATAGAGAGGGCGAGAGGAATTCAGCTTTCAGCTTGGCTGAAGTGAGCTTTCTTGCGAGCTATTAGGAATTTCAATTTTTAGAATGCGTGTCGCTAAAAACATCGCCAATAGCAATTACATTTGACACTAAAGTCGTGTCAACTGTAACACTCACATTTAGGATCTTAGGATTAGTCTTGATTTTGAATGAAAAACCCTGGTAGGGCAAGAATAGAATCAGGGGATTACACAGCAAGACTGTCTTTCCGTTGCAAACACGAGCACCGATATTTTTAATGACTTACCTAATTCGTGTCATGTCGAATAATTTCGAATACGACTATCCGGAAATAGTATGGCGCTGTCGAAGACGAAAAAAACACTACATGAGTAATCGAAACCTAAGCCCAACTAGGAGAATCTAGAAGTATCGAGCGAAGGAACGTCGTTGGTGCCTCCTGCACAGCCTTGCTGAGTAAAAAAAAAAAAAAAAACCGAAGTCCAACCCAATTGCAATTGATCAGTCTTCGAGCTTCTCGTACGGTCGGTACGTAGACAAATCGCCTCTCCAAAAATGCCATCCCATGAAAAAACAATTTGGACTCAGCTCCCGAGGTAGGATCCGGCATTGCACTTTTCGTCCCCAGAGGTCCCGGCACGGTCTGACTCGGATGAGTAGTAAGACGGGAGCGACCGACGCCGGGGGAAGAATTTGTCGAGGGTGGTCTGGTTGAGTGATCAAACCGAGAAGAAGCCTAACATAGCCGATGGAGAGCGCCCAGTCGCATAGATATCGATGCCTTTCTTTTGTTTTTTGGGGGGTTTGGTATGCAAATGCTCTCTTTCTCTTGAATCCACCGAGGTTTCCCACACACCTCCACGAGCAAATCTTGGACGGCCTGTCCAGTTCGGTGGGATTCTGGAGTAATTCGTTCGGACGGGATGAGAATTACCCGATAGCTGTACCTGGGATCCGGCGTGATATATATTATCAAAACCTATTAGACGGGCCTTGTGGATTTTCCCCCCTCAAAAGGCGCCGAAGGTCCGAAATTTCGTTTCATGCAAGGCAAAGTCATAACTATTTTTCGTCCCGTGTGAGCATAAACGGCTCGTTCTAAGGCCTGCGTCTGCCAATGAAGCCTCCAAAGGTCAAGAGTCAGGTGGGGGAGAGCGCAAGCGGTGGTCGAAGCAGAGAGGAGGAAGCGTGAAGGACAAGCAAGGAAATAAACCAACAACACACAACTCGTGTCGCGATGCTACTCGTCCAAAATGGTGTTCTACCCAATCGACTGCAAGCGAAGGGGAACTCGAGTTCCCCCTCATCATGTATAGTACCCATCTGCAAAAGGCAAAAATCTGAACGTCGGCTTACAGACTACATGTACATTGCATACATGCACAGCTAACTGGCTAGAGATCAGGGGGAGAAAAGCAGAGCAAGCATATTTTTTTTTCAGTCTCCCCGCTCTAACGCATCGATTATGCAGAAAACAAGAATGAGACCAGTCCCGCTTCGTCGTGAGATGCCCAAAAGAAGAAAGAAAAAAAAAAAAATACTTCACCTATGCGCGACAGAAATTTCTTTTCCTTCTTTCTCCTCTTTTGCAAACAGAAGCGAAGTGAGCTCTTGTAACGTGACTTTGGCCTCTGATTCGTTCGTCGGTTTTAAAGGTTTCCAGACACCAAGAATTCTTGTACAATGCTGCTTTGCGACTCCGGATCCTGGAAGACGGTTGCACACACTCTGTGAGGGAGCACTGAGAACAGGCGAAACGGCATTATTGCGACGATCACAGATGAACAGTAACGGCGACGTACCCGTGCGGTGCGGCGAATCTTTTTTTTTCTCTCCTTCCAATTTATCCCCGCTGTCTAGCCGTGTCTATTGTCGCATGGGAGAACGCATAGTAGGTTGTTATATACAGCGATTCCAGCAGGTGCAACGAATGGCAAATATACCGCCTGCATTTTGCAGTATCAAGAGGGCTAAAATCCAATTGCAACACCATCAACACCATCGCCAGTTTTCGGCTCTGACGAGTAGAATTCGAGCGGCAAAAGCTCAACAAATAGAAGCCGGTCCTTCACATTTGCCGTCATGCAAACACCATGCCGATTAAGAAAGTAAAAAAAAATTAGAGAAAACAGACGGAAGACGCGGGATGGCCAGAGACAGCCGCATTATTTTCCCCCAATCCCACACCCGACACCCCTCTCTTCCGATCCTTCCTTTCCTCCACACTTCCGTTCCGCCTCCAAGGCAGAAGGTGTAGAGTAAACGTCAGCCCGTCGGGCAAAGCAAAATATAGAACCCGGAGAACCGATTACCCCAAAGTCTCACCCAATAATCTAGAAGTTATCTCACGCCATCATCACCACCACCACTTTCACTCTCCCCACGTTCTCGCGATGCATCAAGTATGATTTTTTTTTCTTTCGTTCTGGTGAAGCGGAGGCGTCCATCGTCTCACAACTGATCATGACAGCTGCCCATCATCCCACATTTGTCTGGAGTATGCCGATGATTTGGATCCGACGTCGACCAGTCATCACGAAGGTACAGTAACTAGTAACTCATTTACGAGCATGTGTGGGGGAGACTATCGTTGTTTTTATCTTTTATTTTTATTTATTTTCTCTTGTTTATTGGATGATCTAGCATACAAAACACCTTTTTATGATTCGTCAGTCTGTGATGTCGGGATACGATACGACAGGAATTTGAAAATATGGGTATTATGTGCGCGCCCCAAAGTGTAGAGCTCGTACGGTGTCTATGCGGTCTACAGTTTTTTTTTTGGTCTCCAGGAAGAACTTTTAAAATCCAATGGGAACAAGTATTCGTGTGTGAAGAGAAAACTTGGTGAAATTTTTTTCATACATGAATGAAAAAAAAATTATACGTTGAACACCAAACCCGGGGCTGATGGAACAAGTGCCCTCCAAATTGCGAAACCTATTGCCAAAAGAGAAATCCGTAGTAGAGATAGGCAGACACATAAAAAAGTTTGTGAAGCAGTCCACAGTAAAACGCCGTTCATTTGAGAACCCAGTTATCCAAAAAAAAATAAAAACTTCCTTCGAAAAAGAAGACGCAAGAAACAGGTTCTGTCGTTACTGTCGTATCATTCGTCAATACTGAATTGTGTGTGGTTGCTGTTTTTTGGAACAGAAAGGAAACAGAAATCAAGGGTTCATAGGAATTTTTGTATTTAAAACAGTAACTTTGTTGAAAACTGAATCCAAGCACTTTGGACCAGTGAAATAACAAAACAAAAGGGAGAAGTAGCTAATTACAAGACTTTGAGGGGTTTTTGTCGAGGTTTTAAAAACAGACTATCGCTAGATATAACTTTCCCAAAAATATAGATAGTGATAGGAAAAAAAAGAAACAAAATAATACAAGACTGTAAACGCCGTAAGTAGGAAGAAACCGTGGTTGAGTAGAGGAGCCCATTATCTCGAGGATAACCGTTTCAAGAGTTTGCGCCGAGTGACGATAAAGAGAAGACCCGTCCATGGTATGTGGTGTAAAGGAAAGGAAGAACGCCGGGTTTGATGAACCCATATCCGGGATCGAAGAGGTAGGAAGAAAAGAAAAACGCCCCAGAGTGGATTGACCAGATGCTGCCAGAAATCTGTTGGCGAGAAAGAGGCCTTTGAAAGGAAATCCCAGAATATGAAATGTTTTGACATAGGAAAATTAGATATGTTGAAGGATTGTAAACGGTCCAAGTGGTAGATTAAAGTAATGGTAGATCAGACGAAAAGATATTTGAGAAGGAATGAAGAATGAAGAATGTTATGATGTGGTTTTTGGTTGATGAAAATCGAGAGCCCATTTACTGTTTGGAATCTTCGTCGTCCTCTGGGTAATCGCCATAGAGCTCGTCGAAGCTTGGGAAGCTAACATATTGACCTTCCGTGGTCAAGCAAGAGTTCTGTCGTTCAGATCCGAACGGGAAGTGGTATCCCTCTGACGGAGAAGAAGATGGAGTAGAGGTCGGTGTATTGACCGAGAAGGATGAGGGAGTTGGCAAGGCTGATGTGTTCGTCATTGACGATAGCGTTGGGGAGTTTGGAGAGCTTGTTACTCGGGCCAAATACGCAACTGCTGATCTCGAAGGACTTCGACATCTGTCCCGGTTGGACTGTTGCACGGAAGAGCACTGTGCTGTAACGCAAGGAGGGATCACGGAAGGAGGGGTCAGTGGTGGCCTTCGTTTCGCTGCGACTGGTGTCGAGCTGATGATAGGTGTTGGTAACGAGATGAACATTTTGATATATGTTGCGAGATTGCTGTGGAGACGGTTTGGTCAAAGCCAGACAGAAAAAAGAAGCAGGCACAAATGCTGTATGTTTATTTATTTATGTAGATTGTCGGGCTGGTCGTTGTTGCAGATCGACAGTTGAGGTCAGAAGAGGGATGATCGCAACACTAAGAGATATTTATATAGTAGGAGCAGTTGGTGGTGATAGCAGGAGCAGTTCGTTTGCAGTCGAGTGTCGGAATGCTTTTGATTTGAAATCGGGAACAGGACTGAAGGCTTTTGTGGAAGTGGCGAAATTACCAGGCTTTTCTCTATCGACAAGAATGTTCTGAACCAAGAAGAAAGATGTTCTGAATTTTTGGAAGCACCCCGAAGCGTCGAACGCACGATTAATATATATTCTACGAGGAGAAGGGGGAGGTGGATGCCAACGCATGGGCGAAGGGGTGCCCTTTTTGTAAGCTGTGTGTGTTAGCTGACTGGCCTTGCTTGTGCTTGCCTGCTGGCCGGCTGTCCTGGCTGCTGGCGGCGGGCTGGTTTGGCTGGCTGGCTGGCTGGTTGGCTTGCTGGCGGGTGCCAACTGGTTAGTTGGTTAGTGACCTGCTACATACCCTCTCTCCCTCTCTGCCTCCCTCTGTCCCCCCCGTTCTGCTTAGCTGTCCATAGCATGGAAATTGTCAGCTTTGGGCCTTGGTACTCCCACCACCTCTTGTTTACTTTTTCTATCTCGGTTTTCCCCCTTCCCCCTCTGAGTTAGCCCCATGGGTCGCTGCATGTACCGTTACTGTTGGGGTAAAAAGGAAAGAGGGTGGAGACTGCCAGGCTGTGTGTGCCAGCTTGATGGAGATGCATGAGTTGTGCCAGCCAGGCTAGCCCTCCCATCCATCCCACTTCCCCCTGCCCAGTTCTGGGAGCCAACTGGAACCAGCGACACTTTCCCGATAGATGGAACAGAAGGAAAAATAAATTAAAACAAAAAAAAAAAGTGTGATGATGGTGGTGTGGGCCACGAAAGCCCGAGGATTGCTCTGTTCTCGCAACTATTCCATCCTCGGACCGAGAGGGCGTTCGTGATGGCTCTGTGCTTGCTCAGGGGTACCACCTATTGTCTGCACACTCAAAGCACAATGTGAGTGAAAGCCAGGTACCGGGGATATTTCAATATTCTCCCCTTTTTCCCAAACCCACGGAAGAAATTTTGAGATCTCGTGTGATCATGACGTTGCTGAAACAGCATACAGTATTCACAATCGGAAGCATCGATTGCTTTTTTCCCCCATCTATCCCACAGCGGAGAATCGTGAAAGTTACGGTACCTTGTCGGTATTTCCCTCACGGACCAAAGGGGTTTCCACCGATGGGTTCTTTTCGTTTTCCTTTTGTGTATATTCGAGGCATTTCTGTTTTCCGAGACAACCCTCTGGAAAGATACAACCGACTCTTCGCGGCGAAGAATTTTCTTTTCGCTCTGAGAATCTATATGCGCTTCACGCCAGTTCCAGCCCCCAATTGCCCCAGTGGTCAAACTTGACATCGATTGCCTTTTTTGGTGAAGGGAACAGCCTGAAGAAAGGCTGGCTTGTCCCAGAAAACGCGCGGGTTTGAGGTCTCACAATTGAAGCCCGACGGCAGGAGCGTATACAGGATAGAATCTACAAAATAGTGTCCTTACATTACAGCCAGCTGGCAAAGTGTATCGATTGCATAGCCAGGAACGGATTGCCCTGGTATCAGATTGCAGTCCTGAGTTAATGCGCAAGGAGTCCTTTCAGGCACCTTTCTGGAAGAATTCAATTCTGAATGGGAATTTTGATTTAATTTTCTTTTATTCCGGATCATGCTTTGGATAAAGGAAGAGATGAGGCCAGGTGAGCAGATAGATTGCTGCAAGGCTCAACCGATGGAACGACGGAACTGTGCATTGCATCCGTGAATTCACGGACGGGACTGATTCATGGCGTTGAGGAATGTTGGCGCCATAGCAGGCCCGTAGTCGTAGACGGTCCAACCGCATGTTTGCCGTATGAATGCCGTTTGAACAACTGGAATTTACGGCGCCTTTGTTGTCAAATTTTTTCGGGTGTGTGTCTATGTAGTCGCCTAATACCATCGGTAAAATATTTTGTTCTCGTTCTACTCTCTACAATGCGTCGGCGTTACACATTTGTAACCATTACAATTCACTGGCATGTCGATGGCCATCGATGGGGCTGGCTCTTCCCTCAGCCCCTGGCTGTACCTGGCGATGGCTCTGGCGATGGCTCTGGCTCCGAGGGGGATTTGTGTTGCGCCGGCGTGAGACCACGGTGAATACTGTCATCACTGCAGTGCGTCTGGCTTCACCCTCGTACCAAACAAACCAGCCCTTTCCCAATAATACTCTGTATTCGATTATATCTTCTGGTTTCCATAGCCGTTCTACTTTCCAAATCAGTCAACAACTAGCGACATAATCCCCACGCTGTGTCTTTCCTTATTTAGCGGTGCCTTGGAACCAACCATGCATTATATTATAATATTATGATTCCCAAAGAAACCGCTGCTGAAACTCGGAAGGGCAATTTCCCATCGGCCATCCGCCTTACCTGCCTGCAAGTTCGATCAAGCTAACCAGGCGATCCAGCCGTACCTGAAACCCCTCAAATAGATCGCAGATGTTTAAAACTCAAAGAGAAGGGCCAAAAATACACCGAAAGAGGACTTTCGTGATCATGCAAAAGACGTAATAGCAAGCATGACCCGCTTGCGTCGTCCCATCCCCATCATCTCAAATTTCCTGCACAATCTTCTGGAAATTTATTCCCGATTTCTCTCAGCTGCCCTTTTCGGTGCTCTCGTTCGTCGGTCCCCGTCGACGGGGTACAGGCAGGCAGACAGACTACCTACACCCCCACGGGGGTGATGTGATGGGGTATTTCGAAGCTCATCGTGAGGGTGCACAGGTGCAATATCATCACCTCCTATTCGCTTGTGCTTCCTGCGACGTTTCTTACTCGATTCGTTTTGTCGCGTCGCCGAAACACATTATTACCTACGTCTTATTCATCTGCGACAAACCATCGCACACGTACGCCCGCTGTGCTGCACTGCACTGTACATGTTCGTTGGGGGAAACCACATCTTTGGGGGTGATATGTGTTCATGCTGTCTTTCCTTTGGGGTGATTTTTTTTTCTTTCCAAGTGGGATGACCAAGTTCTGCAGCTGTCCTCGTGGGAGTCGCTTCTTTCGCTTGCAACTGGCTGGTTCTGGTGATGGCAGGCGCCTCCCCATCACTTCTGCTTGCATGTCGAGTGTTCATAGGCCCAGATGGATTTCATCGCAAGCACGGCTCTTCAGCAGATGTGGAGCCGAGTCCCAAGGTTCTAACCTAACCATATCTTCTCTGGTTACCAAGACAAAACAAATGATGCACGCGAAAAGCACACATCTCGAGAAACGGATATATCGAATCCTAACGACGTAAGGTCCTATATGTCCCTTACCGTTATGCGACGCGGCCAGTTAAAGAAACGCCGTGATCGTCCGGTCTGTCGCCGTCCCAAGCATCGTAACAGCAAAGAATTTAGGTTTCCCAGATCTCAAGCGACTTGTGCGATCCACGAGATGGTTTCGCTGGGTTTTGATCCATCACGCTACCAGCCTATCAGAACAGTCGCTGGATCTGGCCGGGGCCTATGACGCACCAGCCATTGTGGAGCAGCAGCACAGAAGGATTTGTAAGTTGGTACGTATCAGCCACTTGCTTCACGAGAAGGCAGACTTTGGTTCGTCACCGTTACAGGTTGCCCTTTGCCTTTGTGTTTAGGCAGATATTGACGAGATCAGGTGGCTCTATCCGTCACCTCGCATCAGCCCCCTCGTACGGCACAGTGCCGGTAGAGGGCATCCCATCGCAGAAGAAGCATCGAGGCCGCATGGTAATAGTACCAGCCAGGGGTGTGCCTCATCTGTGTTGCTTCGTATTCAGACTTCAGCCTTGGAATCTAGAAAGGAAAAAAGGTCCATGCAGTCATCGGCAAAGCAAGCATCTAGGATTTACCTAACATGCGAATTACATTCTCGCATTTAGAAGCCGTTGCATAATCTCTCAACGGCCCAGCTTTTGTTTGGTTCCCACACTAATAAAGATACCGTCGATCAGCGGACCCGCTAGTAGTTTTGACGTAGTCTGCAAACCTTCTGGGTCTCAGAGTTAAAGTACCAGGAACATCATCACCGATATTCACGCAGTAGAGTCTCACAACCCCACCCCTTGTAAATACCCATCGCGTAGAGCTAAAGTTGGTGGGGAGTCTCCAATAAACCTCCATCTTCGATTATCCAATTCCATGATCTTCATATCAGAACCGGTAATATAAATCGTAATGGAACACAGCACTGGGCAGCATGCACTGGTGCATACTAACAGAGGCAACTAGTGTCGACGTACCTCACGATATACCTAGCTCCCCACGGCTCCCGGTCTCACCACGGAAGGCCTCACTTGGTTCCCCGAATTAGTTTAATGGCTAGCGGGGCTTCAAAGCGGCGAAACCACCGCTAGCCAGTCTGCTCCAACAATCCAAAGCATGCAGGTATATCTACTGACCACCGAACAATACCGAAGCAGGGAAAACTAGGGTACGGTTATAAAGAAACCTTGCAGAAATTTAGTATGTATCCGAGCCGTTTCAATGGCCCGTTGGGTTATACTTTCAGCTTTTTGTCGATGATCGAGATATTTAAGCTATGATATGACGATCTCTAAGCTAATTGATATCTCTTCATTCTCGCTTCCCAGGAGGTGAAAAAGCATGTGCAGCCTTATACTACCGTACAGAAGCGAAAGTTACCAAAACAAATACACCTTGCTTCCCCAGGTCCACGATCGTATAATCCGAGGCAATAATCACCGTTTTCTGAGCCCGTGCCTCAATAGTGCATTCTGTCTCTAAGCTTAACTACGCTCATGGTGTGTTGATAAACCAAGTTTTCTCAAACGATTGGGTAAGTAAGTGACTGTACTGAAGTGGTTGGAGGATTTCTTGGAGGCACACACGGTAGCAGCTTTGTTTTGGTTTTCCTCGATCCTGGTTCCTTGGTTTTTTGCCCTCCAGAATATTTATGTTATCATTGCATCCTGCTTCGTCTACGATTACGCTTGCATGCCGTCTACTGGAATGGATTTTCTGAGGGTGTGAAACCAAGTCCCATCATGTACCTAGACCAGGCGAAACCATGCACTACCAAACGGACGGAACCGTACGGACTTGCAATTTTTTTCAACTTTTTTTACAATTATTCACAAACAAGGTAATATGAGCTCAATCGATTAATTAATGAATCAAGTTCGCAGCAGGACTCGTAACGTAACGCAACGTCTCCATCGAATCGTGAATCGAATCGAGTCAAGCAACGGGTGGATGCCGACGCCCTCAAGGCGAGACAGCATGCCAACCTGTGCGCGCAGGTCCCAACAAAACGGATCCATCGTTACATTTCGAAGGCACGCATGCGCACCTCGCATTGCATCGAGAGACTATATTTTTATTATTCTTTATTATTTGTTTGTTTTCCAAGTAACAAAAACGGCTTAAAAACTCTCCTTTGGCTTAGCTCCGTCGGCGGCTGATTTCCGGTCTCGTGCACTTTTCTTTTGTATCATCTTATCGGTGCACACACTCACACACACACACACTTACTTCGCTTGGTGCTAATGGGGACTCTCGATTGCGGATATCCAATGAACGTTTGCTGATTAACCGCCCTTGTTGCTCGCTTTTCTTCAAGAGTTTTCTGAATTCTGAACCGATGCCCGTAAAGGTGCAGAATTCAAGACAAATATAGCTAACCTATTGATGATGAAGGGTTCAGCTAGCTGGAGGTCAAAAGATCAAGATAGATCAGGATCCGGGGGTCGTCTGATGGAATTGTTTCAGCCAGTTCAATTACATCGATCGAGTTCGATTGAGAGGAGTTGTTGAGCTGAGGCGATTGCGGTGAGCGCACGAACTCTCTTAGCCTGCGATCGCGAGTGAGACTGTAACCGCCCGGAGAAAATAACAGCGAATCGAAAATCGCAAAAACCGAGTTTCGCAGTTAATTTCAGTTCAATCGATTAGGTCATTATTTTTGGACCACCTCTTTTTTTTTTTTTTTTTTTTTTTTTTTTTTTGGGGGGGGGCATCCCAAACAAAAAATTTTTTTTTTTGAGGGGGTGGCATCCCAATCAAAATCCGGGGTACCCGTTTCAATAAAATTTTCCTTGCAATGAGTGATGCATTACCGATGCATTTGTAAAAATGTAGAATCATTTTCTGTTTCCTTTTGGGATCGCATTGCCTTTTTTGCGCCAGAAATGTTATTTGCAGGAGTCAATGCGAATGCTGTGGAGACATCATGATGATGTTTGTACATACATACGCTGGGTCACAAAAAAAAACAATATATGTCAGACTACATCGGTCGTATCTACGTAAGCTGGAATGTCATCTTGTAGCAGTTGAAAAAATTAATAAAATAATAACAAAGTAACAAAATAAAAAAGGAATCGAGCATCAGAAAGGAATGCAACTCCCGTTCTGCCAAATACAGTACAATTATCCGAAAAATACAACCAGAAGCCTGCAGTTGTAGTACTGATAGCAGGGTACCATCTATGAAGGTGGTACCAAATTTCTCCGCTCACTTCCATCTTTTGCTAGCACGTCAATCCCTAACGGCGAATGAGGTCCGGCTGGCTTGGTCTTGGTTCTTTTTTTTGTTTTTTGTTTCCTTCTCTTTCGCTTTGCATGATTCTTGTGCAGACCGAAGAATCCGGGGTTGACAAGGGTACGCTCGACTAGCAGGTTAAAGCCAGTCCGGGTATTCCGAAGAATCCGTCTAGTGAATAAAAATGTTTTCTCCGTGAAATAGCCGGACCGGTTGTTTGTGCACGTTGCTTGACGATTTATTTGGTATACAACGTATCAACACGAAGTAAGCTTATGCTAAACGTTCAAAATGCAAAGTAGTGACCGAAGCAATATTAGATCATAGAATGTAGGAAAGACAGCTTTTCCTGTGGAGTAGATCTAATGCATGTAGGACGCTTATTCACATTACCGGACCACTCAGCGGCGACAGCCAAGCAAATGACAATCTCGAGTGAGCAATAGCAGCTCTTGGCTCGACTGGTACAGATAAGCATAGACTTAACGGAGACGGCTATTAACTTGATGATTACAGAAATGTATAATTCTTTTACTTTGGGAAGTAGCAGCCTTCTTATCGGAGACAATAATACATGTAGATAGGAAGACGGCTCATGCTCAATAAGAGATTAAATTCGTCATATGAGGCAACTCAAAAAAAAATACAAGGAGTAAAAAGGATAAGCAGAAATAAACCTCCTCAAAGATAAGGAACTCTATAACCTCTCCCAGCAGTAAAGTGCCTGGGACGGGGAGAACTCAAAATGACGGCTGGTCTAGCCGAAGACAGACCCTCACCAGCTACAATTAACCCGAGATGAGCAGGCTCATAAAAATGATAGAAGGGCATACAGTTGCCGCCAAAGGCCGCATTTTAATGCTAGATATCGTAATGATGCGTTAGCTTAACATGTTCGCTAAGAAAACGAAGAATGGCATAACATGCAAAATATCATGAGGCGGTGATATAAAAGAGGAAGGGGGGCGTAGAAAATTCTCCGTGTTAAGAGGGGTATCGGGAGGGTGGTAACTTACATCGACGTCCTCCCAGGAACGGCCCTGAACATTGTCCAACTCGTCTACTGAAAGGATCTTCCCGGTCGTGACTACATAGCAAATAGGTTCCCGGTGGTTAGTGTCTTCTTGGACCACTATAAAGGGTGTGATTACCGGGTGGTTGGTGATAGCGATGAGGGGATGCTAAATATTGCGGGCAAAGGGGTGGGGTCTAGACCAAACCACTTACAGTATCCGGCATGAATCTTTGCGTCTATCTCGACACGACTGTCTGCTGGGATCATTTCATCTGGAATAGGAACCCGCTCATGGATAGGGATGCCTTGTTCGACGATAGCGTCGTGCTTCATACTGTTTTTCATTGGCAGGAAGTATTAGCGGTTGCGAGCTAATATGCAGGAGAGTTATGCAAAAGAGCGATAGGCAACCCGATTCTACTTACTTGGACATTGATAACATCCTATCGATTTTGGTAATACCGAGCCAGTGGAGGATCTAGTTCCCACATGTTAGGGCCACGCTTGTATAAAGTGCAGGATGTAGGGGCAGCCACTTACATCAGGCATCAAAGCTTGGAATCGCATGTCCTGAATCACATTGTTAGGTTTGCCTTTCGTAGACGTCTACAGAGGGAGAGAGAGAGAACTAATCAAGTGACTCACCTTAACACCTGCGATGTTTGATGTCCGTTGGAAATATTCACTGGCTTTGTCGGTACCTCGCTTGCGAGCGTTGTAGACTAGATACTATTCTGGCATTAGTCGATTTATCCAACCAAAATAGTCAAATCGGTCTCGACCTACCTTGGTAACTTCTCCCAAAGCTCTTCCCTCTTTCCTGAAATAAATGACTACGCCACTGCCTCCTTTCTGAGCCTCCTTCACTGCCTCTTCGACACCAAAGATGAGATATGGGCGACATGTGCAAATGTCGGATCCAAAGACATCGGATCCGTTACATTCGTCGTGGATACGGAGTGCTAGTTTCGAGTTTGGATCAGAGGTCTTGGCTGGGTCACCGAAGATGTAGACTGTCAAACCGCCAATTGGTGGCATGAAGATCTTGATATCTTGTCTAGTGATCAACTCCGGGAAGGAACCGCCAGTGTTCTCAAAGAGCGAACGACGTAGAAGACCTTCATCGATTCCAAATCTCTCAGCTACACCGGGGAGATACCACACAGGCTCGACGGCCACCTTTGTAACAGCGAGTTCTCCGAATTCATTAAGAACAATCTTGCCATCGACAGTGAGACGGCCAGCTTGTACGCTCTGTTCAAGCTCTGGGAGGCGCATGTGGGCCTTCGTAATGGCAATCGTGGGGCGGATATCAATGCCTTCGTTCTCGATGTAATCCTTGAAAAGCCATGGAGCGAGATGGCCAAATGGATCCATAGCTACGATCTTTTTGCCATCACCCCATTGTGGATACGGGCCGATGTTGGCAGCAGGCTGGGTATTTGTATAGTCAGGTTTGTGATCAAGTGAAAGTTCCTGGATGGCGACAGCCAGAGCGTGATAGAAGCTGTAACTGCCACCGTGAGCTCCAACAGCTGTATTTAGAGCATTGCTCATTAGTACAATGTTCTGTCATTTCCTTGTATTTCTACGTGTAAAGTTGTTATATTAAACTAACCGTTTCTGCGTCTGACAGTGGTGCTACCTCTGTTGACGACGATTGGACCTCTCTTCTGTGGATCAGAGTTACCCCAATCCATAATCACAGGATCTATTCCGGATTGCGATGGGTATGTTGTCAAGATGATCCTGGAGCTGTACGTTGATGCTTGCTTCTGCTTTGCTTGAGCTCCACTTTTCGTAGCGGGATCTTCAATGCTCGGAGTGCCAGTGGACTCCGGTCTGATAGCGGATTCCCCAAGAGAACTGCCAAGACCTAATGATGACTTGTAGATTGGTTGAATAGTAGGAGAGTCATTAAGGGGTGGAGCAGCGGTTTGTATCGCAAGACGGTTCACGCGGTCTGTGAGAGTTGAAACGGAATCTGATATCGACTTGTTTTCGGACTGTAGCGAGCTCACAGCAGCTAAAATCTGCTGGAGCAGTTGTTCTTGGGATGCCATGATGGGAGATATGTTCCTAGATAGACGTCTGAAGTCGATATTAGCTTGCGGCGATGGTATCTAGAGAGATAGCAGTATGTAACAAAGAAATCAAAATACGCATACGATTGTTAATACGGGATAAGGCGTCGAGAGAGCTATTTGACGCGGTGTTTCTTTGTGAAACGTGCTTATACAGAGCTCCGGGCACAAAAACTACAGCAGCAGCAGATGATTATTCAAAACACCTTAGATTGCAGGAGTATTAAAACGGTGATCTAGTTCACATGTGTTTTTTTTTGAAGTTGCGCCTGGCTTATATGCGACTGGGGATTTGCTGGGAGAACCTTAAACGTGGTTCTGGACGCAGCTATTCCGTTCGCAGCAGCTCTCCCGCGAATCGCACAGCAACGAACTCACTGCTGCTGCGCCGTAAACCCGAAATTTACTCGAACAGAAAGAAAAAGTCACCGCTTACCCAATTTCCTGATGCGCACGATTACTTGATTGGTTGTGGTACGTGTCTGTCTGCAATCTGGCCAGCTCGGTCACACACCAGCTAATTCTAGTGGACAGGTTGGAATAGCGAAAATGAGAAAAGATAGCACCCTCTATCCTCGATGGGACCAACGGCCTTTAAGTACTGGTTGAGCGGGAGCTTGTCAACATTCCTCTCGGTGTCACAGCGAGGACAGCGCGCTAGAATGAGCCCGCCAGCCTCCGAACTCCGTCAAAGAAGCTATCACAAGCTCCCTGGTCTTGGTGGATTTCCGATTGGGTCGCAAGACACCCGAGCCAGTCGCGAGTGAGGAGCTACCACCGAGATGCGGCTAATGGCGGTGTTTGGACACTGAAGGAGCTTGGAACCTGGTTATCGCTATCAGCTAGCTGGGAGCTAGGTCGGTATCCACCTGCCAGATCCAACGGTGATACACTGGATTCTCGTCGATATTGAGTTAAAAAAGAAATAGATGGGAGAAATTACAATTGCGAAGCCCTAAATCATTGGCAGAAGTGCAACTGCAATTATCTGTAAATTACCTCTGTGTCTTTAGAAGCATGGGCACTCGATGAGAACCATCATGTATGCAGCTCTGAATTGTACAGGAAACTGTGCCTCGGGTCCGCTAGCTGTCACCTGGTCGGACGTAATTTTGGTGCGGCAAGCTGCACTTCTTGCACTTCTGCGGCAGACGGCTGGGGTCTCTGACACCACTTCAATAAAGATAACGTTGAAGATATCATCCTCTTCAGCTCATGCAGATGGAATGATTATCTATCGTGCGAGCCGGCGTCCATGCGAAATCAAGGCTGTGCGCTGTCGCGGAAGCCACCGATCTGGTTGTGCACTTTGCTTCCCAAAGAGGCTTAACAGGGTCAGCGTCGGCAACCACCGCGTGCACTGCTGCTGGCCGTTCTTTCCTCTGTCGCATGACAACGTTCCCCTCACAGCTCAGACAGATCCCTGGCGACCCGGCCGATTATATAATTCACTTGAGACCAGCCATTTTAGACCGACCTCACGATAGCCGATATCTAAAGTTTTACGGGGTAGTTGACTTGTTGTGGTAGAATTCCTATCATATATACCTACCACTGCTCCTACCGCCGCCTGCCTCTGCAACTGCACAATTAGACTTTGTAAAAACAGAAGCCGAACAGGTCTCAATTGATTCTCACCTACTACTCGATTCACTGTACACTTATCTTTTTCAACCTGAATACCGTCTGAACGACAGACGCAATGGCAACCGCTGCACCGGATACTGGCGTCGAAGGCTGTGCAGCCGCTCCCATCGGCCCCGCCTACCGCGAAAAAGACCAGAAACCTCAAGCCACTGTATCCGGCAAGATCAAATTCGAGACTGTCCATGTTCTCCCGCAAACTCCACAGCTGATCGCTCTTCTCACGTATGTCTCCCTCGCAATTTTTTGTGCTGTAGCCGCTTCTGCTATTCTAAAACAGAGCGCTTCGTAGTCGGGTTTTCTAACTTTGTGTGTTATCTGAGTGTAGAATCATCCGAGACCAAAACACACAGAGAGGAGATTTTATCTTCTACTCGAACCGAATAATACGGCTGCTTGTCGAGGAAGGGTTGAACCATCTGCCAGTCAAGGAACACGAGGTCACCACTCCGTTAGGTACTGTGGATCATTCACATATGAGGTTGCCTTGAGAAACACAAATTCTAACGAAATCTACAAATGTATTTTAGGACGAACATATGCCGGTGTTCGCTTCGAAGGCAAAATCTGCGGTGTTTCCATCATGCGAGCGGGCGAGTCCATGGAGCAAGGTCTCCGCGACTGCTGTCGATCCGTTCGTATCGGCAAGATTCTGATCCAACGGGACGAGGAAACCGCCCAACCGAAACTGTTCTACCATAAACTCCCAAAGGATATTGCAGAACGCTGGGTCTTATTATTGGATCCCATGAATGCAACGGGCGGAAGTGCGAGTATGGCGGTCGAGGTTTTGAAGAGCAAGGGTGTCGCCGAAGAAAGAATTTTGTTCTTGAATCTAATCGCGAGTCCTGAGGGTATTGAGCATTTCGCAGGCAAATTCCCCAAGCTGAGAGTGATTACGGCGTTTATCGATGAAGGATTGGACGATAAGAAGTAAGTATTCTCTGCGATTTATGCAGTTTATAGAAGGAGTATGCTGATTTTTTTTTTTGAAAACTTTAGCTATATTGTCCCTGGACTAGGCGACTTTGGAGACAGGCATTTCGGAACTCTTAATGATTGATTTTCTCCTTCTCTTCCAGATTTTGCCCACTCTATAGCGCTTTATATATACTCTGTTTACTGTTTATCGTATAAGAGATAATATTTGTGAATTTATCAACAAGTGTTTTGTGTGTTTTGATACCAAGGAATGTACCGAAATAATGTACACGATGACGCTCATAAAATTCAATAGGGACACGAAAATAGAATTGCAACTCCCCAAGACACCTAATATAGCAATAAAATCCCAGAAAATCAGATCATAAGAGACGCAACCGTGGGAGAGAATTTTATAATGGGCTAATTGATCGGGAGAAAACACGGCGAGAATCGTTCTCATCGAGGTCACTCATATCGGCATCGTCGGGAAAAGCAGAAGCTACCAATTGCTGGTTACCGGTAGTGATGGCTTCGGGGGGATTTTTATCGTCGAGAGAACGTTGTTCTTTATGGAGAGGTTTGATGAAGTTGCCGTTATCGTCCAGACCGTCGCGGAATGGGTCCTAATCACCCAGCTCGTCCTCGATATCGTCTTCGTCGTCCTCAATAAAGTCGTCTTCGCGACGCCGTTCCATCACATCACGGGAACCTGGGTCGCCACCGCCGGGAGCACCTGCGGAGCTACCACCGCCGTATCGCTTAGTTGCTCGTCGTTGCTCCTTTTTGACTTCGTCCGCAGCGTCAACCCAGTCCGCGTAGACGTCTACTGGACCTGAGAGATCTAAGCAATGGGGACACGATTATTAGCTTCATACGCAGAAGCGCGATGGGGATGTATAGGTGGCTGTCGGAAGGAGAGACGAACAATTGATGGAGGTCTGATATTGTTGCCCGCAAACATTGCAATGGAGCGACCCAACACTGAGTTTCTTATCCATCTTGACTATGACGGATCGCTCATGGTTGCAGAACAGGCAGTTGAAGACCGTGGGGAGAGGTTTTTGCTGCAAATATTAGACAGTGGTTAGACAATGTACAAGCTTTGGGGGACGGGATGGTAGCATACGCTTTCTTTGAGTTCGCCTTTGACCTTGATCGCTTTTCTTCGTTTACCCTAGAAAACGTTAGCTGGATACGTTCCGAGTATGTGTATATGAGATAGATAAGGGAGAGTCTACCATGTCGAGGTCCGGAGCTGATGATGAGCGTGCAAGGTAGTGGTGGTGGTGGGTGTGGTAGAGTCGATGAGGTCGCGTTCGGGCGAAGATGAGGCTTGAAGAAGGGTCGGATGTGTTGTGGCGGGAGCCGTCATATGCGGCTCGCTCTTAGCGAGAAACTGCAGCAGCAACAGCAGCAACAGCAGCACGTTCGTTTGTTTTTGTTGTCCTCCCTCCAACCTCGCTCTTGGAAAACCCTCAATCAACCATCAACCATCAGCCCTTTCGCACTCACCGCTTACGAATCAAACCATCCCTAAACTCTCTGTCGCCAGAATCGCGCTCGCCGACATCTACCCGTCTTTTCATTTTGCTACTGCAGGAATCAAAATTTGATTGCTGTTGCTGGTACTGGTTTTCCGTGTCTGCTCGCTTCCATCCTGTTGCAACTGATGTCCCTCATCACAAACCAGGCAAGGAGAAGCTCCACACAATCTGCGCAACAACATTCCTATCCAAATCGCAACACAATCACCATCCTATCAACCGCCAGTTCCACAGACCGTCCTCCTTTTTCGAATCTTTCCGTCATACGATACACACCCCTAGGTCATTCCCGATGATGCGCGAACGCAAAACATACCGTGGGGCTCGCCTCAGCGGCGGAATTAAAGAAGAATACAATGACATCTTCAAGAACCGCGCCATGGAGAAAAAGGGAGTCCAGGGTAAAAAGATTAATGAAACAGAGCCAGTACCGCAGGTGCCCAAAAAGAGTGCTGCTTCTCTTTCCGCAAATGGCGGGAGTAAGACAGCTACCACTAGCAATCCTTCAAAGAAGGTCAGCCGGGATGTTTTCGATATGGAGTCGTCTGATGACGAAGATATGGCTCGCAGCTCTAAGGAACCACGACAATCGAAACCTACGAAACCTACTACTACTGATGTTCAAAATGGGACTAAACCAACGACAAACGGCAGACCGGTGAAGAAGAAGACAAACCTCGATACATTCGACCTCGATTCGTCTGAAGATGAGGGCACAGGCAGTAGCTCGAAAGGTGTCCGACAACTTAAGACTACTAAATCTGCGGGTGTGATCCGCAGCGAGAGCAATCTAGAACGGCGAGCTGCATCTAGTACCATCGTCATATCCACTTCCAATAGTGAAGGAGACCTAGTTCAAACCAAGGCGACAAAGACGACGACGGCAATGACACAGGCTCCTCCCAAGGAGAGCAAGACCACGAATGAAACGAAGCGAAAGGTACGAGCATCATCTGATTCAGAATCCGAACAGAGTGCAAATATAAAAAAGAAGAAAGCTTCGAAGGAAGTCGTGATTAAACGAAAGCCAGAGAAGGATGTCGATGTCGAAGGAGTTGGAAAGCCAGCTATCAAACGCCAAGACCGTACCATGAAGAAGCACAATCTACCATATCCGAACTCATCTAAAGACGAACCAGCGAAGAGGCTAGTGAACGGAAGTAACAAGGACACGGCAACTGTAAAAGTGGTTACCAAGAAACCCATAATCAAGAGGACCGAGAGTATCGACCCAGAGCCAGCTCCTGCTGAAATCGCTATCTACGACCACGCAGTCGATATTTCCTATATCACCATGAGTTCTTCCGTTAAGAAAATGCCGGCCCTAGCTAGAGAACCATCTGCTGTAGAGATGCCTACTCTCTTGACGGAACTTATTGAATCTCGGGTTGCTGAAATCGAAGAACAACAGCCGGTGAAAAAACCGAAGCGTTTCGTGAAGAAGACAATGTCCTCGGAGATGGAAGTTGATGAACCGTCCCAAGCACCCGCGGATGAAAACCCTTCGAACAGCATTGAAGTCAAGGATGCAGAACTCCAGGCCCAGATCCAAGGCGTTATGTTCGCAGCGGATTATGGTGTCAGAACAACCCGTTCCAAATTCCGAAATGAAGGTGCTGCCAAGAAATCATACGGTGTTGCTCAGAGAACCATGAGACAACCAGTTACGGAGGAGGAACAAATGGAGGACCAGAAGCTAGAACTAAACCGCAACAGAGAGGAGGCGGCTAACAAAGCGAGAAGAGAGGAAGAGAAACAAAAGAAGGAAGCAGATGCTGAAAAGGCTGTAGTCGCAGGATTGAAGAAGCCAGGTAAAGGGAAGGCCAATGAAAAAGAGGCAGCAGGAAAGAATAAAGGAAAAGCCAAAGACTCTGCATACGATATGGATGATGACGGGCCGAAAGTCATGAGCCGTCATGCTCTCCTTCAGAAAGGCCGCCATCAGCGCGTCCTCAATGAAATTGATGCTCTTGTAGAGGATGCTCAAAAGGAGAATCCTACTCGACGAAGCAGGTAAGCGTTGTTCACAGATGGATTTTTTTTTAAAAAAAAAAATTCCTGGATTTCTAACTTCTATTTAGTATTCTTGATGTTGCATTCCGTATGTCAAACAATACCGAGGATGGCAAGGAATTCGTTCAGAAGTTTCGTCTCAATAGCTATGATTCGAAACTTCTTAGAGATCTTGACAAAGAGCAAGATGAGGTATGCATATTAATATCCTTATCATCTCAAACTAGCAGCATATTCTTACCATTTCCTTTCTTTTAGCTCACTCGCATAGGATATGGGTGGATCATTTTCATTCTGCTGAACGAGGAGCTCCACAGCGGCCGCGCTATTGACTTGATGCTCGAGAACGGCGGGTTTGGGATGCTTAACATCATGCTTGCCTCGGATGAAGATTTGGACGATCTAGCGAAGAATAGTGTTCTGAAGCTGCAACTCCAGATCAATCTCGTGACTGGAAAACTCCGCTCCCGGTTGCTCCAGTGCCGTTTTATTCGCACTGATGTTCCAGGACAGTTTTCGCAAAGATACATCGCCTTGATGATACTCCATACCATGATTCGGAGTGTCAGTAAGGACGAGGGTAGGAAGCTAATCCTCGAGCAATTCAATCCTCGACAGTTTGTTGAGATTTTGAGTCCTTTGACTGGCTTTACCACTCCACCCACTGGGCCAAACCTTACCAATCTTTACCTCTCGGTATCTATCCTCAGTCATTACAGTCAGAGCGCCCGCATCCATATGCCGCTGAATGATCTTTTAGAGGCCAGACAATTCAGGATTTTATCTAACATTCTGCCAACTGTCGTAAACTGGGATATTTCCAACTCTACCGAGGATGTTGATCGAGTCAAAGAATTCCAGACGGCCGTGCTAAAGCTGAGCATTGACCGAACAAACGATGATCCTGATACCAGTACATCGATTGCGGAACACAGAGATGGATTGGCAATCATAACGCAGATCTGCGTCAAACAATTCAAGGAGTTGAGCAATGTCATAGACCCATCTGAGGATATAAGTCAAGATATTGATATTCTTGTCCTTGCGAGCATCCTCCTTTCCAACTTGTTGGAGTTTAGCGAGACAGCCCGGATGTTATTGCGCCAACAAAAAGTTGGCAGTGCTAGCTTGATAAAGGCTCTGATGGATGTTTTTGTTGCCAGACACGATAGGCTCGAGCTGGTAAGTTGTTTTCACCTTTGTCGCTGGTAAACAGAATCTCAGATAAGCTAACTAGCAGCGTAGGCTGAAAGCGTTGAAGAAACGCATCTTAACGTTGCCTTCGGATATCTTACAGTCGCTCTGGCCTACGCCTGCCGTGACCATGAAGTTCGTAGACAGGTTCGTACCCAACTTCGAGGCACCCTGGAGCCTCTTATTCTTGCGGTCACCACTTTCAAAGAGCAAAATAAGACCTTGGAGGAGGCGGAGAACGCAATTTCATCACAGGATGATATGATCCTAGACCTAGACCTAGGAGAAGATGTTCCGAGCAAACTCTCATATACGAGCCGTCTCGAGGACATTCTCGAAGAGCTTCAGGGCTACAGTGCCCGTTAATCCTGGACCTGTCTTGGTCTCTCATCAGGTCACCACCCCGTAATGATTTTCACGACTTAAACCCCCTTTAGTGTAGTTGTATTTTTCTTTCCAAATCATGAGTCCCTATTCCTGCTTTCCTGTCTTTTCTTTCTCTTACGCACGATACCCATTACCGGTTTTTTCATGGGCCTTAGGCGTACTCGGCGTTCCTGTATTTCCTTGTTTTCTTTCAGCATGTATGAATTGGGCGTTACAACATGAATTTAAGACGGACTGTACTTGTTTCTATGTTTTTATCGCTCCATGAACCTTTACCATCTCAAGGTCGATTTTATGCTCATTTATACATTCTCCTCTGGGACGGCTGTGTCCTACATATATTACTAATGCTCGCTGGTTTTGTTATTTCTCGGTGAGTTATCGGATTTCAGTCTTGTGGATATCTAGTCAATTAGTCCTTGCCGCTAGACGAAGTACACTTTGAACTGCACCTAATTCTAGTTTCTTGTTTGCTTGGTTTTTGGATAGTAGGCGTAAAAAACAAATGCGTTATACCACAATATACATTAGATATCTATGGGGGCTGCTTTTTAGCATTGCAAGAAGACCAATTTGTTTCTGTTGGATGGTAAATTGAAATTGCGATATCGGGGTATAAAATTCTGACTACAATACAAATAAGTAAAAGATATAATTCGCGTCTTAAATTTGGATATATATAAATAGAAAGGGGGTGTTTGAACAGGAAGTCTCGAGATCTGGCTGAAGACCCATCTGTGCGTGTATCTTGCTCCACCCATACTGGCTTTGTCTTCACTCGCCAATTCTATACTAGTAGATTTGCTCAAGGGAGACAAGAGTCGAAAATATATTCGTGAAGGGGAAAGAAGAGAAAGAGCTTCATAATTTCGAAGAGGTTTAAAGAGAAGCAATAGAAATTACAAAGCACATAGTAACCCAAGTAATCCAAACATCGCAGCAGCACCTATTCTTATCGCGGAAGCACCAGACGCTTTAGAGCTGAACGTAGGTTGCGGAAACCCGGTCGTCGTCGCCGTCAAGTTACCGGCCCGTAGGCCTGCTGCCGCAACTGCAATTTCGAGTGTCGGCACCGTTGTTGGCTGAGAGGAAGTTTTGGAGAAGGATGTCGAGGAAGAAGAAGTGGAGGTACTAGTTGGGAAGCACTCGTCACAATGAATACCCTGACCTACATCTTCGAATTGATCGGCGCAGAATAGGCTACTGCTGAGGGGGTCGAGACAAAGGCGGAAGCAGCAGATGTCGAATTCTAGGGGACAGTCCGGACGGAAGCTCCGGACGTTGCAAGTTGCGATTGGGACGCCCGTTACTGTTCTAGTTGCCCGAATCGGTGTGCTTGTTTTGGTACGGACGGCAGTTGTACCTACTGCGAGAATGCTGGGTATCGTCATGTATGTCAGCGAATAAGTTTTTATAGCAGTTGAGTCTACATGGAAAGTGTACTCGGATCTTACCTAAAGACAAAGAGAACAACAAACGACTTCATTTTGATTATTAGGACTGGGAATATTTGTTTTAAAGGAGCGTGGTAGGTTAATCACCCAAAGGAAATCACTAGAGAAAGGAACGTCGTGGTGGTTGAGAGGAGAAAAATTATAATTATTTCGAGGTGACGATTACTGGGATAAAGTGAAATAGGGCCACAGCGGAATATATATATATATATGTATTCAAATCATAGCCTTAATTACGCCATCAAATGACATTATATTGCAGAAAAGCCACTAAACTTAAAGGTGCATTTGCATTTGTCGTATTAGGATTAGCTGGACTTGCTAGAATCCCCGGAGGCACTGGCTCTGTGTCTGGAAATGAATATGCCAGCCCCTGCAGATAGTGCATTTGTCTGCTATTTCTCGTCAAACTATTGTCAAAAATAAAAAATCGTCTGATGTAGCGGTGGGTTTTTGGTAGACTAGGCGCTTTTAGATGAGGCGCACGTTGCGGTGAGATTAAGTTGCGACTCTGCTCGGAAGCGAATCTCAAGCGCTATCAGTAGGCGAGTTCTAAAGAGTGGGGTTCTAATGTCATCGCCCCTTTTGAGGGATCCTAGGTTTCAAAATATCCGATCTGCTTAGGCTCTCAGGGCATTTCCAGATATCATACCAACTTAGCCGTTGGTAAATTATCTTCTAGTCTAAAGCGCATTATGCCATAGTTAAATTTGGTCTGGAGCATCCTGCACGATTGTGTTGAAGCATTGGAGCGGGATGTTGGATTTCCTAATTTGGGCACTCCTCCTCTTAGCAGACACACCGCTTGCGCTTGCAAACATTATTATTTTGTGAGCAGAGACGAAAACGGTTCCACCTGGTGCACATTCCAACGGAAATTGCAAAAGACTGGTGCCTGGAAGAGGGTGATCGCAGCACCAGAACAGATGAGGTCCGGTAAAATCTGGTCGTGTGAAAAGAACCACGATGCGGAATAATAATGCAAAGTAGTGTGCATCTCTTGCACGAACACGCGTCCTGAGAGCCGTGTTTCCCATTGCACAAGCTTAGAATGGTCAAAGGATCGAATCTCGTCCTTAGGAAATGCACACGATGTACGGGATATCGTCTCTTCTGGTCTGTTTAGTCAATGTGGTATCTTGTACCAATTACTCTATGTTCATCCATCGGTTAAGCTTTTAGTTCTTGGGTTTTAATATTAGCTTGGATTCATGCACAAGGGCTCTATTGATTAAACCAAATCTAGATAGATATGCAACGTGATTGAAGATCCGACATGCAGGTTCTCGCCATCCGATAAGCGTTTGTAGAAGTAGGCAAAGATATTCAGGTCATGTTCTGAAGTACATATAGCCATTACGCACTCAGTTAGTAGCTTCTAATTAATATAACTTCAGAAAACAACAGTGCGATAATGAAGACTATGATCCCGGTCAGGCTGCTTTTGCCAGGCATTTGGCCATATTACCGGTCTAGCTCAATGAGGCCGGATTGCTTTGCTTTGTGATTGAAGTACCCAACGCAGCTGTGTAACTATAACTGCTACCATACACGACACAGAGTCTGATACCTAGATTCGAGGCTGCTCGCGGTAACCTTCATCAACGTGCAACGGAGTCCTAAATCTTACTGGTCCCCGAGAAAATAGGACTAGCCTTTTCCCTTCCAGGTCTGAAGCCTGCCGTCGAGGCTTCTAATTCTGTGCATCCGATTCAGTCTACCTCTAGCATTGGAAGCTGTATTTGTATAAGAAGGCGGTGTGAACCACTATTCTACTGCTCTGTCTACCTTCCAGATCGCTTCTTTTGTTGTCTTACAATCCATATCTACTATTTCTAGAGTAACCCCTGATTATTTAGTTGAAAGGCTAGCCTCGGGATGAACTTGAAAGCGATACTGTTTTTAGCTAGGAGCTTATGTTTTGTCCTTACATATGCTTCCATTTCGAATAGCATCGTCTTTCATGATAATATTCCAAAATACCGTAGCGATCGCTACGGTACAAAGCACCAAGCCGATAAGCCCCGGAGGGTGCTGCGAAAAAGGCAGGCTATACAGGGACAGAGTACTAATCCTTCAGAGATCATCAAGCCAAAAGTCATGATTGTGGCAATGGTACGTTTGTCCGGCTGGTGTGGGAGAAGCCATTTCCATATCTCTATGACTTCTAGCAATGTTTTATGGGCTTCAACTTACAGAAATACAGTTCGGACGGGAACCAGACTCCTTCCTTACGAGCTACATACCATCTCTCTACGGTATCAATGTTACAGTCCCCGGCCTTTCTCCACTCTACCCTCAAGTCTTTTGTACGCAGACTGGTGAAGTTTGTCATATGACAACAGGGGAAGGAGAGATCAATGCTGCTGCGTCAATGACCGCATTGTTATACTCTCGCTTGTTCAATCTCACGGAAACATACTTTCTAATCGGCGGCGTCAGCGGGATCAATCCGTATGCTGGAACAACGGGGACAGTAACCTTTCCGAGGTTTGCAGTACAGCTGGCGTTGCAGTACGAGATCGACTCGAAGCAGTTACCAGACAACGGGGAAGTCTTTAGCAGCAGATATTTCACGTGGGACAGAAGCATAATTTTCTTTTTGTATAATTCTTGATGATGGAATAAGAGTACTGACTGTCTTTAAACCTTGCGGTCTATGGAATAGTCAAGGGACAAAGGTCTTCAAGAATAATGTCTACCCAGCGGCCGTATACGGGACTGAAGTTTTCGAGTTGAACGATGCGTTAAGCAAGAGGGCCTTTTCAGTGGCTAGTACGGCTAAGTTATCCGATACGGACGAAGCAATAAGGTATCGACGGAATTATCCATTCAGTCCGGCTAAAGACCCGCCAAAGGTAGTGTTAGTGAGTCTAATATATATAGGATATACTCGTACTCTTGAAGCTGCTAATTTGCTATTGTATTGCAGTGTGATACTGGGACTGCTGATACTGTGAGTCGTATTCGAAGCCATGCAAAGTAGCTTAATAATAGATGATATAGGAATAACCAGGCTGATATATAGTTTGAATAGTGGTGGACTGGCTCCATTCTCGCAGAAGCTTTTGGAGATCTCACCACTTTGCTCACCAACGGGACAGGGAATTATTGTACCACTCAAGTACGCCATGCCCTCATTCTGTTAATTTTCTCAGGTTGAGATTCGAGTTCTATTAGTGACCATGGTAAACCTCATTCTATCCTCTTCATATATGCAGCAAGAAGACAATGCAACTCTCGCCGCCCTCGTCCGTGCTGCCGCTATTGAACTAGTAGATTTTGCTCGAGTTATCATCCTCCGGTATGAGCTTTCTGGTAGTAGTAATGTTAACGAAGACGGAGTTGATAGCTCTCTGAATATAGAACCGGGAGCGACTTTGATCGTGCGCCACCGGGGGTCGACGAGTTATACCATCTTCTCCAAGCCCCGCAAGGTGGCTTTCCAGCCGCCCTTGCTAATATATACATCTCCGGGGGGAGGATCGTAGATGACATCTTGAACAATTGGAGTTCGCTATTCCAGAAGGGAATTAAGCCAACAAATTATATAGGGGATATTCTCGTACGTTTTCCGGTCATGACCTTGAGTAACATGGTATACATCTTGCACACTCTGACTATACTTATCATTTAGAATACCTTGAGGAACCCTTACGGCTATAGGCCTGATATCGGGTACGTTCGATATTGTATTGTTTTTTATATAGAGGCTAAGAAAAACATCTACAGTGTTGAGAGCCAATACATTCACCAACATTGAACGTAACCAGGCTATAACCTCCTTCGAGGGGAATAACAAAGTTGAACAGGGCTCGCTATAAAGCTGATTATAGATCGAGAGCGCGTGATTGATTTTTTGAAAAGCGTACTATCTCCTTCAACGCTGGAATGCCGTTTTTGCTCTAACAAATCCATTTGTACTAAAAGCTGTTTATATCCACGCACTTCCAATTCAAAGCCACCCGGATATATTACCTGGATTGTATATTTCTTGTGAATCGCAAATACCGTTGTAGAGAAAGATTTATACTCGTGCCCCTGTGAGGCGAGATCGGAAAGTGTTGAAATGACGTCTAGGGGCTCGATCTCTAGGGCTGGAAACGGTGGTGCATGGATCGCATACGGCCTAAGCCCGGGAGGAAAGCCATGTACCAGTCTCGCGAGGGTCCGCTCGAATGCACCGGCCTTCCCTGCCCGACGACGGTTCCTTGTTCCGAATGGGCGGCTGCCATTGCCTTTTCTCGGGCACTTTCGTAGTCTCGTGCCCACCCTGAAGGCAGGATTGAATTCGAATCCGAAGGACCTGCTTTGTCAGAAGGAAAAGGTATTTTTATCACATTGCAATATTGTCGTTGGCCTGCTGCTTCTGCTGGGGGAACGGAACAGGGTTTTTTCTTGGCTTCCGTGTGGTTGGTTGTTGTGGATATCCACCCTCGCCCACACTCCCTTCCAGATCCCATCATCAACATCATCGCCATCCTGCCCGTCCACCGACTCCCTTTTCCATCACAGCATCTTCAACCGTCTCTCCGCCACCTTTCTGACACCCCAGTATATCTGTCGCCCTATCATCGCTTCATAGACGCCTCAAGGAGTTGGCTTCGTTTACTTTGCCGTCTCCCTCTCGGCCTAACCTTTCGCGTAATCAATATCCCGACTCTAACCCTTCAGGCCTTCACCAGCCCCTCGTCGCCCTCCCCATATTCTCCACTCCCCACAAAGCCGGCCTTCGGTCGCGTCTAGACACTTCTGTTTAGCAATCGGTGCCAGTCATCTATTCAAGACGGACTCTCAACGAACACCACAAGGGACAATGTCCCAAAAACGACGTGCGCCGGATTCCCCGGTCGCCGAACGTCCCACACCCGCCAAACGGCCGTCGATACAAGACCCTCGGCAGCCCGGCCAGCATCGATTTCGAGGATGCTCAACCCTCAGTTATTACAAAAGAATCCACAAATTGGGAGAAGGGACGTTCGGGTAAGGACAACCGAATCCGATCCTTGTAGCAGATTGGCGAGCGATTTGAGAGAGAATTGTTGTGCTAACAAATAGTTCCCCAGATTGGTCTACAAAGCGGAAGATACTAGGAATGGCATGATGGTGGCAACGAAACAATTCACTGTTACCAATGAGAGAGAAGGGGTAAGTTATCCGGTACTTGAGGATCTGTTTATTTCATGCTTGGCTAACAGTTTATGCTTTCTAAAGTTTCCAATCACAGCTTTGCGCGAAATCAAATACCTTAAACAACTACGACACGCAAACGTTATCCCACTACTCGAAATGGCCGTCGAAAAGCCAATGAGTACGTATTACCTCCCTTTCGAAATCACCGAACCAGCAAACTGATATCGATCTTTCACCACCGTAGGAGGCAAGGATGGTCAGAAGCGAGGGCTCATAATGATGGTTACGCCTTACATGCACCACGATCTATCTGGCTTGCTCGAAAACCCTGCTGTAACTCTCACGGAGGCGCAAATTAAATGCTTCATGCTGCAACTGTTGAAGGGCACGAAATACCTTCACCAGAATAACATTTTACACAGAGATATCAAAGGTGAGTAGCGCAATTAAACACCTAACGTTTATGTCGAGGCTATCCTAGCTAACCGGTAACGCCTTTTTAGCCGCCAACCTGCTCATAAACAACAAGGGATTACTACAAATTGCAGATTTCGGATTGGCCCGTCGGTTCGACGAACCAGTACCCACGCCTGGGTCTGGAGGTGGCGTCGCCTTTAGGCAATACACCGGAAACGTGGTTACGAGATGGTACAGAGCGCCTGAACTTTGTCTCGGAGAACGGAATTACACTGCTGCAGTCGATATATGGGGCGTCGGGTAAGAAATTCGAACGAGGAACTGAACACACTAGATCTAGATACTGAACATTACCTACAGATGTGTATTCGCGGAAATGAAGAAAGGCCGACCGATTCTCACAGGAAACAGTGATACACACCAGATCGAACTTATATTCCAGCTTTGCGGTTCACCATCGGAGAGGAGCATGCCCGGGTGGGAAAGACTTCCTGATGCCAGATTAGTAAAGAGTTTTGGCAACTTTCCTAGAACATTAGAGGCACAATTTAATATGTAAGTTTGACAAACTTATCTCATTAGTAGTTCGCCTAGTTTCTAATTTGGTGTTTCCATTAGACTTGGAAGTTCGGGGGTCTCGCTCCTCTCAGAACTTCTCAAACTAGATCCCCGAACTCGTATAAACGCCATGGACGCTCTAGAGCACGAATACTTCCGAGTCGAACCACTTCCTGCTAAGCCGTCCGACCTCCCAGAATTCGCTGACAGCCACGAACTTGATCGACGGAAGAAGGCCGGGCAAAGACCGTTACCACCTGCACCTGCTGGCGGGACTGTAGGTGTTGGACCGTCAGCAGATTGGTCTGGACACCCTGGCGAGCCACCATCGTTCCATGCCAACGGAAATGGAAGGCATGTGAGACCTGCGCCGCCCCCGCCTCCACCGGGTGGTGAGAGACGACCAGCGTGGCAGAAGGATTCGAGGGAAACACGAGATGTCAGGGCGCCACCACCCGAGGGAGGTGCTGGCGGACACGGACACGGACACGGACGGCAACCTAAGGGAGGCAAGGATAAAACGGATACATATATACCATCATATAGAAATGACGGAGGTAGACCACCGAGAGAGGATAGAGATTGGAGAGAAGATAGGGGGCACGAAAGGCGAAGAGACGACAGGGGAAGCGTGGGTGTTGGAGGTGGAGGTGGAGGTGGAGGTGGAGGAGGACGTGCCCCAGGCGCAGGCGGGGGAGGCGGGGGAGGCGGTGGAGGCGGTGATAGGAATAGAGATCGAGACAGGGACCGAGACAGGGACCGAGAACAGCGAGAGAGGGATCGCGAAAGGGAAAAGGCCAGGGAATGGCGAAGATAAGAACCCGAGAGTGTTCTAGTTCAAGTTCATTGTGCTTCCATCAGCTTTTTTTTTATGGTGCAGATGGGGCATTAGATAATCGGTAATGATTGATTTCGCTTCTTTTTTACTAGTGGAGGAAGACTGGTCTTCTACATGCTTTTTCGTTCAAGGCGTACTCTCTCTTTCCCTTCATTTTACTACGTTTACTTTTCGCACAGGGGTTTATACGCAAATTTTTTTTTTTTTTTTTTTTTTTTTTTTTTTTTTCATCACGTTTCCATTTCCGTTTCCTTACCCCTAGAAGTACAATTTTTAAAAACTTCCTCCAGCCCCCTTTACCCTTTTTTTTTTTTCTTTTTCTTTTCGCACAGGGGTTTTTTCGCAAATTTTTTTTTTTTTTTTTTTTTATTTTTATTATTTCATCACGTTTCCATTTCCGTTTACCTTACCTCGAGAAGTACAATTTATACAAACTTCCTCGAGCCCCGTTTCTTCTTTTTTTCCTTGAAGATACGCATCGGGCCTTTTATGATACGATTCGCCCTAGTTTTATAATCTTCCCCTTCTTTTCTCCTATAAACGTGTTGCTATATTTTCTTTGCTACATTGCTTTGAACTGTGGGCTGTTCTAGTTCTATGCACCATCCACCCTCTTATTGGATAATTTTAGATTTTATGATTTATCAAGAGATTATATAATACTACATTCTTCAGTGTCAAAGGAGAGTAACTGGGTCAAAATTATACAAGAAAAGATCAGTCTCTTACAGTATTATCTAATCTGACAATAGAAAATCAAAGAGACTACAGCACACCCAGCCTCCACTCTCCTCCAGCCTCAAACCTATCGCATATCCGCCTAATAATCATCTTTGTCCCCTCCACTTTCTCCCTTGATCTGCTCTCCAACTTCACCAACGCTTCCGCCACTTCAATCCTTTCCTTTGCGTTCGTCAAATCAATCACATCATTACTCCGATTGAACCTGATCACATAGATCAACGCCAAATCTGCCGCCATGCTTCCATATTCACACCCGGCATTCTCCAGCTCGTCGGAATCAACACCCCTCGCTAGTTCCAAGCATTCCTCTGACTTTTCAATAGCTTTGTCAAGATCACTATCTCTCCCCAGCGCGGACGCTCTATCGCTATATAAATTTGCGAGGTCGTTGTATAGCGACACCACGGTTGCCGGTTTGATGTATTCTTTCGCTGGGCCTAACCGTTCGAGCACATTGATAGCTTCGTCTAAATCGCTGATATCGCTGAAGAACTTCCATTTCATACGATACCAGGAGCTGAGTTTATATATCCACCAGCCGTAATGCGAATTCGCATCGTCCGCAGAGATTGCAAAGGTTAACTGCTCGGCAAAGACAATGGCTTTGTTCAAGTCTTCTATATCTTCGTATTTTTCGTATCGTTCGTCCAGTCTGGCGACGAGGACTTGTAGACGAGGGGTGAGTTCGCTATCTCCGTCTTCGGTTGAGAGGACAGATTCCTCGGCATAGCGAGTGGCAGTTTCGAGGTCTGTGTAGCTGGAAGTTAGTTTGTACCTGTGCCATATTGCGGAACCTAGGTCTGCCAGTCGCTGGGCTCTTCTCGGATGATCTTCGGGGAGGATTAGCAGTGCTTGTTCTGCCCACATTATTCCGGTGTCTAGGTCGTCGGAATCATCGAGCAAGTTGAAGCGGGCGACGAGTGCTTCCGCTAGTGTGGCTAGCACGTCAGTTCGATCAGGTGAATCTTCGGGCAGATTTTCAAGGGCCTCTTCGGCGTTTTTAACGGCGTCCTCGCTGAATTTTGTTTCAATGTTTTCGGAAATGAATTGCCAGAGTGTTTCAGTTGTAATTCGAAGGTGGTCGCCGTCGACCTTGTGAACGAATGTTTTGCCTGGTGGGGGGGCGGTTTGGAGTTTTGACAGGCAGAGTCGGATCTCGACTATTAGATTGTGGGCTTCTCGGATCGTACTCGGTATGTCGACGGACTGGGAAATATATACCGTAGCGAGGAGCTGCTTGATTTCTATTGCTTGTAGAGTGTATTTGCCGTAAAAGCTTTCCGACTCCTCTATCAGCTGCTTGAGTAACCTTTTCGCCTCGTCGTATTTTTTATTTCTTGCATATTGTCGAGCAAGTTGCAGCATAGATAACAGGATCATTTCCTTCTGCTGGCCTTCTCCGACTCCGGCTTTGAAGATATCCATCAACTTTTTCGATGGCGCTTCCATTGATTCATCCATACCGTTGTTTGAATATCCCTTGATCAAATCCAGTAAAATACTCACGGATTCACGGTTATGTTCCAGCTGTGCTCGCGCAATTCCCAATCTGATATCCACAATCTCGAAAACTATATCCTCGGCGTCTTTCCAAGATTGCCTCTCTATCAAAATCTTAGCCAGCTGGTCCATACTTTTCAACGTGACCGGGTTTTCAGGCCCAAGGATCTCTCGCTGAGTATTCATAATGTGAATTATCAGCGGCTCTGCATCTTCCCAGCGTCGACTCTCGCAGTATAGATAGCAGAGAGTAGTCATTTCTCGTATCGTATCTTCGTGTTCCGCACCAATAACCTTTGATTTAGTCTCCACACTCCTCTCCACAGCGTTGATATGATCTCTCATAGTCTTGGGCTTATCCGGCGTGATTGTAATCTTCAAGGGCTCACCAATAACCATAGGTGGGCTTTTAAAATCTCCTTGAAATCCAGCTTTGATCATAGTAGGCATTTTACTCCCCGCCTTCAGCTTCCATTGATCGGGGCCCGCATATATGAGGCCTAGCATCTTGTAGAGTGAATAGCGGATCGCTTCCATGTAGACTACTTCCTCGCCTAGAGCGTTTCGATCGAGGTCGCCCTCAGCGGTTACGACCATTCGGTTCGTGATGGATACGTTTCGGAGATCTGATGGTGGAATATAGGATTTTGCTTGAGCTTTCAGATAGACGCTTTCGTGAACAACATTATTTGCTGAGTAGTAGAGCGATTTTACGTCGGCAGTCATCATGGCGACAATATCGTCGAGGGAGTCCTGCGATTTGTTGGATTTTGCAAGCCAATTGGCAGACTCGGTTTTGTCGATTTTCGTGCCAAAACCGATATAGTAGGATAGTGCCAGCTCAAAGGCGGCCTTTTCGAAAGTATCCTGATCGGTTTTCGTTTCTGTGCGACGTAAAAAGGATTCAAAGATGGATTTTCGGACTTCTTCGCTGCTGAGTCGAAGCTGAGAGAGCATGCTCGATAGCTAGTAGTTGTTAGTTGAATATTCTACTCCAAAGGGACCATTCGGGAACTATCAAGTACGCTGAAAGTAGCATTTGTTTTTAACAATGCCGATTTGCCATATTCTTCGAGTAGCGGGGGTGCTCTCCTATCACGTTGTTAGTATGTTTTGCAAAATATAAGAGAAGCTATGTATTTATACCTCGTAAATCCAAACGGCAAGCCCAAATTCTCCAAAGGAGCTTTTATCTCTCTCTTGTCACGATCTCGAACTAGCGTCAAATCGAAGAAAGAAATAAGTGCCAGCGACTTTGCACTTTCACCCTCTACATATGCCTTGGAAGTCTCGGATACCTGTTCAATAAGCTGTGGACTGTTCTTCAATATGGCAAAAGATTCCATATCCGGCCCGTCATTCTTGGATTTATCTGCCAGTACTGAATCGTAGCAAAGAAGCCAAGCACAGATGAGTCCGTAAGAGAATGTATCCGCTGATTTAGCCTGTTCAAAAGTTACATGAGGATCTTCCTCGACCTCCGGCGCAGTCCATGGCCAGGAACGAGCGAGGGTAATTTCCAGCGCTTCGTTCTCCTGAGCAAAAATTGAAGAGTAGCCAAAGTCACCGACTCTTGCCGAAAATTTCCCATCTTCGTCTTTGAAGATCAGAACGTTTTCCGGTTTCAAATCGCCATGTATGCAGTCTAACTATGACTTCAGTATAATAATATCTTTAAATGGAGATGTTTAAATCCGAGGAAATACTAACAGCAAGAATGCATAAGCATGATGGCGTTGCCCATTTCCCAGCAAAGTTTCACCCTCTCATCGAAAGAGAGATTTCGCCCCTCCTGTGTTCTCATGAACTGTCTGAGATCCCCATATTGAGTCCTCTTGAAGACAAGCACCGGCCAGGATTCATTGAATATAACATCCCAGGCGATACCTTCCACGCTATTGATATTTGGATGTTGGCGAACTACCGGATGGCCGAGTATATAAACTTCTGATAAGAGCGCCTGAAAAGCCTTCTGTTTATCTTGATACCGAGCACCTTCGGCCTGGAATCGCTTGACTACAAAATTCAGTTCGTGTTGCTCATTGTCCGTATCCGTGTAGGATATCGAGGCAGCCTGGGTAATTTTAGCAGTACCGCCAAGTCCGATATCAGTGGTTGCATTCCATTTGAAAGGCAGAATCTCAAGACGGCGGTGTTGGACAACGGCAAGAACGTCGACGAGGTCATGATCCTGCCTATAGTTTGTGACAGAAGCGGAGTTGGAAAAAGTGTTATAGCTGTGGAAATTCGTCAGACCATCAGAGATACTGCTGTTATAATCTCTAAAACTAGTCGCCCTAGATATTCCTTGCGAAGGATAGCTTGAAGTGATACTAGCGACTGGGGAGGGGACGCTATCATGGTTGTTATCGAGCACTAAGATATCCTCAGATACGCTCGTGGTGGGGAGTGTTCCGGCTAGTTCCTCGGCTTCCTTTTGGTCCGTAAACGTTCTTTTGAGACCTCCTATGATTGGATCTTCTTCTTTACTCATCTTGTTACTGGCTCGTTAAGAAAAAGAGGTATAAACAAAATTATATAAAAAAATACAACAATTGGAAATTTGATACAAGAAAGGAACACAGTTCTCCCAAACGTCTGGCTGAAAACGAAAGAGGGGTCGATATTTAATTGACACTATTCCCACTGCATTGTCGGCCTTAACATCGTTCGGATATGCGTTGCACTCATTGAGACTGTCTTCAGCGTGATGGCGCAGTCCTGCACGCCAGAAAGATCCTTGGGGCCTTAGTGTTCACCAACTCGAAGATTCAATTGGTCAACGAGAGTAAACCTTCAATCCAGCTACTCTTCTCGGTATAGATGTTCCGAATCCTCATTGACTCTTTCGAGGCTAACTATATATAACCAATGCAATATTATACTCCCACTATCAGCTATTATATTCCGGTGAGGCTGATGCTGGCCGCCAGTTTGCGTTGCACAAGACGTCCCCCCGGTGTGGCCTCCAATTGGCTGCAACTGGACACATCTCGGAACGTCAACATCAACGCCCAACTAAACTAGCTCGTAAGCTACCTCGTAATCGCGAACTCCCTCCCATCTTCCCCTCCGGTCAAAACCACAAACCGCTGGAAGCCGATAAACCAAACGACCCTCACTATCACGAAACATGGAAGCGATACAGGACAAATTCCAGGCCATCGTTGATGGTTTCATTGTTAGTAGATCTCTCCCTTTTTCCTAGTAGACGAGATAGATTTAAAGCTAACGTTTCTATCAAAATAACAGGACTTCAAGGTATTAAATTCCCATTGCCGTACATTAAACCGTACCGCAGAAGAAATTTTATATTAATAACAATATATCTACATAATAGGGCCAGAAACTCGCCGAGCAAATAACAACATATACCCTTACCGTCTCCGCCGCTCTAGCCTTCATCCTGGGCTTCGTAACACAGAACATCGTGTACACGCTATACGTCGGTCTCGCGGGTACGGGTCTCACGTTCCTGGCAGTGGTGCCTCCCTGGCCGTTTTATAACCAGGCGCCCGTGAGGTTTTTGTCTGCGAGCAAGAGTGGCGGCAAAGGAGGTGGCGTTGATACAATTGTGGTTGGAGGAGAGGAGGTGAAAGTGAAGACATAGTGGGTTTTGTGGGGAGCAACAGAAGGGGGGGTATTAGTCAGAAGGAGGGGCACGTGGCGACGAGCATTCTACATTCTTCGAAGAACGAGATGGGGGTAGTCATAGGCACATGGGGAGCACGGGGAATGCGGCTGTAATTATCAAGTGGCATGAAATGTCGGGGCAGATGATATGGCTGCTGCTATCGAGGAATGGTATTTCCCAGTTTGGCTCAATAGACCACCTGACACCCCACAGTTCTTACATTTCCTTATTAAGTGATGGACCCTGGAATATCTGGCCGCGTTCATTTGGATGGCATGCGCTGTGAATTAAATACCTATTCCTAATGAACCATCTTCATTTAGAAAATTCTGATAGAATTGAGCCAGTTTTGCAAAGTATTCATTTTATAATCTGTTTTTTGCATTTGGATATGTTTCAAGAAGGCTAAATAACATGATTCAGACGGGCTACACTTTTAAGGAAAAGTAAAGATAAAGTAGCAGAGAAGAAGAAAAGAACATAACCAGGAAAAGACAAGAGTTAAGTATTTTATTTCTCCTAAAGCTCCTGTGAACAACGAAAGCGTAATAAACTGAAGAACAGGCTTGAAATGTTGGCATGTATAAAGTTATTTGGTAAGTAGGGAGTATTAAGCTAAAGAGTGTGTGAGTAGGCATCGATCTCGTCGTACGTACGTTGGATGAGGTTAAAAAGGTATTACCCGGTTTTACAAGATTATAGCAAAGGGAAAACATGTACACCTGAAAGGAACTGAAAAGGCTCAAACGGAAGAAGAGAAGAGAAATGAAAAGGGCTCAAAAAAAAAAGTTTGAATATGGATAGAGAAATGAACTACCAAATTCAAAAAAGCATACCTTACCCGAACTCGGAATACAGAAAGATAAACGTGTGTACGGTTGTACTACCCGGAAACATTTATTCAGAAAAAAGAGGACCAGAACAGAAAGCAAAGGGAATACATAAACGCAAGTCCGCTATGAAGTAGAAAAAGTGAACAATACTGGAATATTTCCTCGTACATCATTCTAGGGGAAGAGAAAAACATGAATACGGATATAAGGAAGTATGAGAGTGGATGGTAAAACAAGAGGAAAGACAAGCCTAGAATGTACCGAGGGGAAAATAATCGAATCACAAACTTAGAAAGTGAGTATGAATCTGAAGCAAGAGAAAGCAATACAAGGTGTGATACAGGCTTCTCAAATTCGTTGAAATCGTTGACTCTGTTTTTGAAATCAGAGTACACCAGTGTTAAGGAAATTGAAGGACAAAAGCAAACAGGCATGAGAACGGTCAGAGTCGCATCAGGGTCGTCAAGAATTTTGAAGGGAAAGACAAAGGGAATAAAGGTCTATCAGAACTTCGTCATGGCAACACGAGACATTCCAGGTCGCTCGGTGACTGATCTGATCTTTTCGGCGCCTTGTCTCATGGCAGCAACAATATCAATAGCCTTGGAAGCGACGGCAGGCATGTCATCGCTAGCTGGTTCCAAGTCCTCAAAAATGTTGGTCATGGGTGCTTTCTTCAAATCCTGACGCTTGGGGCTTGGGTCTCTGACTGGAGATTGAAAGAATGATGTATCGAAGTAGTCGTCAAGGTCTCCAACCAGACCAGGCTCTGCAGGTTCCATCCATTGTTCCCAAGGTTGCAAGTTGCTTGCATCCCATGTAGTATCGACACCGCCGAAATCCCAGGTGTTCATCCAGGACGGCTCATCGCTCAGGAGTTCCATACCCTTTATCGGTGAACCAACGAGATTCCTGACCAAGTTACGGTGCAGTCTTAGGTTCGTGTTGGGGCTAGCAGATGCTGGGGTTTTGGAAATAGCCTTTACAGCAGCAATAGGTGTCTTTGGAGCCAAGACCGGTTTGTGGGTACGATCATAGGCACGAAGAGGTGAGGACGAGTTTGGCAGCATTGGTGATCTTCCTCCCAGACGAGGAACTGGACTCTCCATGGCAGCGGAAGAGCTACGAATGCGTGCGAGCTCTTCTTCAGCACGCCCCTTTCGGATCTTCTTTGGTGGTCCCATTCCGGACTTGTGTCGGGTGACAGACGAATCTAAACCTGAAAAGTACCCACTATCATCCATTTCGTGGCCTCCAGACATCCTCTTTCTCTTCGTCCCTTTTGATGATGAGAAAACACCAGGTGGTGACCTGGCTCTGCGTGTGATGGGCGGAGAGGAGTGCATAATTCCGGGGGGGGAGGATGGGGCCGGTGCTATTGCTTCTGAGAATAGATTGCTAGGGATAGGAAGACCTTCGTCGAAGAGAGAGGTGAATGAGTCTCCAATAAAGTCTGCTTGTGAAGTGAGTCCCTGATAGTCTGGTTCCAGCGTTGTCTCGTCGATGGTGGCATCAGAGGAGATTGCAGGAAAGTCGTCAGTGGCAGGAACGGGTGGTTCAGCAGAGACTGTAGGTTTTGGTAGCAATTCGGATTTGACAGGAGGTAGGGTGTCGGTTTCCTTCTTTTCAGGGGCAGCGAGATCCTGTACCGATTTCTTCTTGGTAACGCTGTTGCTGATGCTAGAGCCTCTTCTCGTCTTCATCCTGATAAACTCGTATTCATAGCCCTCGGCGATTGTCCAGTAGTTACCCTTACCAGGATCATCCTTTGGACGTTCAACCTTGACGAACTTTTGGCTCAGGCTCAGGTTGTGTCTGATGCTGTTCTGCCAGCCCGAGTCTGCCGACTTGTAGAAAGAAAAGTGTGTCGAGATCCATTTGTAGATGTGAGCAAGGGTGAGTTTCCGGCCAGGAGCACGGATCAGAGCCATGCCGATAAGGTTAGCGTAGCTGTAATGAGGTTTGGTTCCGTCATCTTCTGGGATGGGCAATTCAGAAGGATCTGGGAGTGTGTCAAGAACAGTTGTTCCGACACTAAAGGTAGGAGCAACAGTCTTGGCCTTGCTGTCCTTGGACTTCTTCTCAGCCGACTTTGCGGCAGTCACGGTAGGCGCTGGCGCCGGTGCAGAAACCTTGATGGGTTTCTCAGGACTGAGACCGGTGAGATCTTTGATCAGGGCATCGTGAAGTAGCTGCTCTTCGGGCAACAAGTTCTCTTTATTGACCGAAGCGGATACCGGAGTTATTGATCCTAACGACGTCTTTCGGGTGTGCGAAGATGTGCTGAACACCGAGAGAGGGGGTCGTTTTGTTGGAGAGATCGATGTGAAGTTTGGTCTCGCTGGGGGTGGGAGGTTGACATGGTTCTTCAAGGCCCCCTTTGGGGGGGGTGGCATCTTGTCCTGCAGCGAGGCACCTTTGGATGGAGAAGGGTTAGAAGTGGTGGGAGGTTTGAATTTGAAGTTTTGCTGCTGGGGCGGTCGGATATCCTTGGGATTAGTTGAGATTTCCTGGAGGGCAGAGATCTTCTTTGCGGTAGGTGATATGGATGAGGATCTCGATCGACCACCGTTTTTCACATTGTCGGGAGAGGAGTTGGGGGAGAAGTATCTGAAGGAGTCGGCTGCCGGCTTGAAGGCATTTGTGACTGTTGGGTGGATTGGCATGGCAGATATTGTCGACTTTGCGGTGTCCATTTCTGATGATAGTGTGAATTATCTGCAGTTGGCGAGCAACGCAGAAAGAGAGGTTAAAAAAAGGTCAGGAGGTTTGTCAAATACGCGTGAAAGGCACGCGTCTACGAGTGTCGGGGCTTATATGGTGTGAGGGTCGGGTTATCCCTTGGCCAATTCATATATTGATAAGTAGGTAGCGCTGTGTCGGTTTGAGGTTGAGTGTTGAGTGTTGGAGATGAGGTCGTCAGGGTGAATGGTGCGTTCGTTCCTTCAATGTCGTCCAAAACGTATGCGAGTGAAACCAATGCAACAATTACTCTCTGTCTAGATCTAAAAAATCACAGTCGGGTATAAGTCTTAGATTCTGGTTCAACAGAAAGGTTTCGAAATTGCAGGAAAAAAGAACGATATCACAAAGTGTGGGAAAGAAAGCAGGTTAGGGCAAGAAAGAGGAAGAGGAAGAAAACGAGTCGTCAGGAGGACCAGACAAGGTCATTCACATTCAACAATTCGAACAGAACAAGGACGATTGGGGGAGAGAAGGAGAGTCAGAATTGAGAAGGGAAGGAAAAGTGGGTGACGACGGGTAGAAAATTGGGGCCGGAACGCATGGGGGGAAGAAGCAAAGACGGAGGAAAAAGAGAATGAAATGTCTCTCACCGTTCGAAGCAGCCCTTCCTGCTGTCAGGCCCTTGCCCACCCCAGGTGCCAGTAACCGCAAGTTATTTCGGGTTAGAATGGGTAAAATAGCCTTCTCGTTAATATGAGCGAAGGAGGCCTCTCGTTCGCTCTCTCTCTTGTTCACACGTTACAGAGTTTCTCCCTTCGAAGAAGAACAAGAAAGAAGAAATTTGGCGAGAACGTGAAGAAGGAGGAGGAAGACAGGAAGAAGTAAGCGCCGAAATTTGGGGAGCCAGCTGAAAGGAGGTTGATTCCTGGTCCAAAAAAAAGCCCGATTTAGCAAGCTGATTGAAAAGTGTGGTGAAAGCGAGAGCCAACTGGGGTGCGCAGGGTGACCCAAGATGAAACACCGTACCCTTCTCCTCTCCTCACGGACCCAACTGGAACTAACGGACTGACGTGACGGACGGGTGTGCTGTCGGGTAAGTTGTGCAAAGTGGTGATGATGTCGAGCGGTGCGGTTGGGAGAACGAGGTGGGAAGAATAGGTGGGAAACGTGATGTCGAAGGAGGAGGAGGAAGAGCGGGATGATGTGAAAATAAAGAAGGAGGGCAGAAGAGCGGGAGATTGAATCCCACCACGAGGATGCTAAAGAAGGTGGGGAGACGTCTGATTACCCTCCGCCTTGGAAGAAGTACCTTTCCATCGACTGCGCTATGCGGAGGTACAAGTATCACCACCATCACATCCCCCCATCCCATCCGGTTCCATCGACGGGAGCACAGAGCGAGCTTGTACCTCCCACCGACGAATCTCACACACCATCTACAGACACACCATGTCGGTCTTTTGTTATTGTTCTTCTCCCGTCAATATGCAGGTCGCGTCGTCGTCGACGGGCCCGACATCGAAAAAAACATCAACAAGAAGAACAGAGCCCCAAAAACCAAAAACCTGCTGCCCGGCTATCCCACCGACAAACCGTGCATTGCCGGCCCACCGTTGATGGTAGTGACGCTACAGAGCAATTTGCTTTCCCTGTGCAGCTAGCTCGAGTCCGAGTGTGATTTGCTCCGCGAATGAGAGAGAGCCCAAGCAAGGATAGGGCTGATAGCGACAATCTTACTTGACTGCCTGCCGGGACCAGAGGAGGCTTTGCATCTCGTCATCTCGCAAAAGATTGGGATTGTCCCTCGCTGCCATTCTTCAGCCCTTGGACAGCCGGAGTTAACTGTGCCTCTGGCTGCTAATGCTATCGTTATCGACTGGCGGGGCATGAAATTATAACATGCTCTCATGCATAGACGCTTTCTCTCCGCCGCATACCCATATCATGATCCATCCATCCATCCACCTATCCATCCACCCGTCCAATTCCTGACCTCATCGGCTCATCGATTTGTCGTCGAAAACGGGGGGGTTGGGACCAGGGCGAGCGAGCGGATTAATGCGCAGTGGCCGTGTGACCGGGCTGGTGCGTTGGCAGCAACACATTCCCCTGTCCGCGCCGGTGGTCACTGCCCCTTCCAGGCTGCTGCACGCTCTTCTCTGCTGCACGCTGCACGCTCACTCCGACGAACGAAAACGCGTGTCTCGCGTCTCCCCCGCCAAAAGCAAAACACCATTTTGGCCGGAGGTGTGTCTGTGCCTGTGCCTTCTCGTGCAGGAGGCGAAAAGGCTTCAATGAGGACAGGAGATTAAAGCCACATCCACGCCCGTCGTTAAGAGGAAATTCATTCAGCATAAAGATTGCTTGCTCCCTTTCAGAATAGCCGCAATGCAAAAGGCCATTTGGCTCTTTTTTCCTCTGTTCGAACGAAAAGCTTGAAGCCCTTCGGAATGGGGGTTCAAGACCATATGCCTTGGCTTCCCACTCGCTTCTGACAGGTGGGTGAGTGGTCTCAACCCCTTCGGACCGCACGCGTCGCGACAATTACACGGCACACAGGCACGACAGGCACGACAGGCACGACTAGGTATGGAAGGAGGTGTCGAAAAAATTTCGCTCACACTTATCCCCCCAACTGCCACTAAGACTGCCTTTTCCGGGCTCGTTGATATCCCGCAACCAAACTTTAAACCTCGAATATTCCAAGCATAGTCTGAGACAGGACCTACGTAACGTCATAATTGTCGCGTTCATTGGTTGAGGATTCTTTTTAAAGTTCCCAATCTGACACTTAAAAATGCTTCACCAGTTTGCCGGACTCGGACCGGGTTCATATTGGAGAATCTTCCCAAGGATTCGGGGGGGTTTTTTCCAGACCAAAGGCATACCGATTGCTGCTATGCCTCCTGTGCCCCCATAGCATGATTGCACATTCATATCTGGACGCTGAAACGCTCGTGAATGCCAAACGGTCGGAAGACCGCTCACCTGTCTGTTCATTCGTTCGTATAAACGAGACTTGTGGGACATCGCAATCGGGTTCAAACTCGGGCGACCCAATTAGCCAATTAGAGCGGGCCTCGTAAAATTCACCCAGTTAGATGTAATCCTGAATTGTGAAGCCGAGAGCAATCCAGGAGACTCATCTCATTAAAGACAGCTCACAACTCCTCAGAGGCACAGATGCTCTCCGAGAATTAGCGAAGCTTAATTGGATCGCTCCCAATAGATATTCGGGCTTTAGAACGTATCAAATTTACCTCCCCTGAAGCCAAAAGTCTCGATGCCGTTAGATTTCGAGCCTGCCACGAAATCGGTCCGTTTCTCCGCTGGGCATGTCTGTGTTGTTTTTGTTGTAATCTTATATGAATGAGAACCACTCTCCTCCTACAAAGCAGGTGATATAATCATTATAAAAGAATATTAAATTGAATCAGGAGGTAGTATATGAAAGCAAATTGCATAGACAGCAGCTGTAAAATATTAGACTATAAGGGTAAATAATAAGTTCGAAAGTTCCGATGACTCGAGCGCCGTTGCCAGCAGTTTTACGACGTGGCTATAACTTGATGTGCGTTTGGTGGATGAACTAGAGGTCATTACCCCCAAAATATTCCCTTCTATACACAAAATATCAATTGAGATCAAGAGCAGGGTCTCGAGCCTCCATGTTCACTTAGTGGCGACTGGCCTTCTTCCGCAGTGGGTCCTTCTAGAATCTTAAGCCAACCTAACTAGTCCATGTTGCACCTCAAGAGCACACGAGCCGCATAATACCATAAAGCAAAGACGAGCAACCAGGAGGCCCCGAATACATGGTAATGTAATAAGATAGCAATAAACAGGGAGTATAAATCGGAGGATCTTCGTAGAACCGTCTTCGCCCCGTTGCACAAGCTTATCGAACATCCTTCAGATATCGGCGGTGTTGCATGTTGCATATCAGCACATATCCACAACCACAACTACGATAGATAGTACGATACCACGTATCCCCATGATGGTCCAACATGAGATATCACATTATAAAGCGCCTCTCGAAATCCCTCAAGCTCATTATCCACAGGTCCTGACTATCCCAAAAACGCCTTCACCTATATCTTCCACTGTTCGAATTCTCCGCCGCAGTAAGGCGACGAGCCCCATCCAGACGGCTTTACCATGCCATAGCGGGATATCCGATGCGGTTGCGGTCAAGCGCCAGATAACTGGCCCCAAATCAGTATAATTATGTCCTTTTCTAGATGGACCCCACCGGCTTCGCGATGCATCAGAAGGATGAGTTTATGAGGGAGGGGGTCATGGTTCCATATCTTCGTCCTCTCTCTGACTGATTGTCAGGGTACGGTTTGGGCTTAACTCCTACGACTTGGGCAGAAGATTTTTTGAAATTTTCTAGCGCATACGCATGGCTCAATCGGGCGCTTTTTTTTCGCCTTCTCTCTGTATGCGTCTAGCTTTCGAGCTTGGATAGCTGGTCAAACCGCATCACAAAAGCGTTTTATCTTGCATCATGCTTCATGGATGTTCCTGGACGAAGTTGAAGCCTCGTTCGCATCGCCTTCGGGCCTTGCGATCTAGATTCGAAGATGCATCAAGCATATGTCTCTACTTGGGTATAGTTGTCGAAGCCGTACACGATGTACCGATAATTTTCTCCGTGATAAATCGTTGTGGATTGCGCCTCGCCTTATAGGCCATCGTCTAGAACCATCACTACTGATGCGGTGAACTCTCAATGCATATTCCAACTGCATTGCCAATCTAGAACTGCTACGTGGTTTAGAAGCATTTGCAGCACTATACCGTTGTGAGAAGAAACCTTGCTAAAAGAAACAAGAAAACCTGTATACCATATATATGTGTGCTCCACAATCTCGTCGACGTCGGCGGCAGATTCACCGAAAACTAAAAACCTCTAGCTCTCCGATGACAAGCCAGTACCACGATGACCAGGTTCATCCGCGGAACAATGCAGGAACAAATCAGGTCTGCGATTTTGATCCTTGTTGGAATGGTTTACCGATATGGGCGTCGTGCAGATTGATTCTTTCCATGTCGAACAGTCTACGTATACGGATCCAAAGTTGTCCATGCAAAGACGAAAATGTAATCGCCTATGTTCAACCGGTACACTGCAGATGAGGGCTGATATTGCAACAGAGGATTATTTTAGAATTCTAACAGACGGAGCTGAAGCAAGGTACCAGTTTCCCGATTTATCATACGGCGCACCCCGATTGCAGAGGAACAAGAAAAAGTTACCCACGCATGTATCTCAATCCGTACCTGCAATGCAGTCGTCCCATATAATACCCTCCGAACCGAGCACCACAGGTACAATTGATAGCTCTCACCGTGACATGCGCAATCGCATCCGTCTTGCTGAAACAACGCAACGTGAGCATTTGGACCAGTCAGATCGTTTGAATCAATGCCGTCCCTCCGCCTTGCGTCACAAGATATATGTTCGCACTCGCAGAGACAAAATAAAAACACACAAATCAAAAATAGATGTGGAGACAGCACCCACCCGATTCGAGTCTAATTAAGCACTCTTGTGCGGCAAATCCTTAGGTTCTTCGCCTTCTTTTTCTCCTCGGGCGAATAGTATCAAGACGGAGAAGAGAGCCTCTCGATGCTCGGAATTTCCCCTACGCCTCAAAAAAAGATGTGAATGAAGCTAGCACCACCACAGCTTTCACGGATGGCCCGATGACATGCAGTAACGGGCCAAGCTCTCCACCCTTGTTCCTTCCTTGGAAACCTTTTTCTTTCAAATAGAACCTTGAACGAATAGAATCGTCCGGTGTGCTAAAAAGTGGGGCGCTGCATGCCATAGTAGTCGACATCTGCGGACAACTTGTTTTGTGATAGATAGTCGAGGAGACGGAATGCAGCCACTTTTTAGTGCACAGGTCGAAGAAAAGAGAAGCATTGGAGCTCGCCTGTTTGCCCTTGCCCTTGCCATTAATTACCCTGCATGGTTGGCCTGGTCTAGGGAAAGACGAATCGATTGGACGACGGCTTCCTCACGAACGACCTAACTGTGCTATTCTGGCAGGCGTGAAAGGTTCTCTGGATCGCTGGGTCGTTTTTTGATAGCTCCGCTCGGGTCGGTTGATAAATGAGCTGGAAAAAAGTTTCTATTCATATCATATTTTTTCGTTTCGCAGCTGAGTCTGGTTGGCGCGAATAGGTTTAGGGCGGTTGCATCTTTCGGGTTGGGATATCGTTCTACCTGCCAAAGATGTCAAAATGATAGACATACACAATCTACTGTGCTCCGCAGGCACAAATCCGACCTGCCTTCCAACACATGAAATGTGTTTGTTTGTACTTGCCTGGGAGCACATACATAATTTTTATAGTACTGAGGTCGGCTCTCAAGAACAAATCCATGGTTTGGCTGGTTCCGATTTATCGATGGGACCCCTGACCCTTGATGGGAGGGATTATCAGTTATTAACTCGTTAACAATTTTAACCTCTGGTTACAGAATTACTCGCACTCGCATTGTTGGCAGGCAGGTTTCAATTAACAGCTAGCAAAGTTAACCAACTGCACATGTTAGCTGAAGCTATATCACAAGCTAAACCTAAAGCCCGTAGCTCCTCTTGTTCGCCTCGATAATATTCAGTCCCAATATAGCATGATATAGCAAAGAAAAAGATTCTCCGCTGCAGGTACGGGACCAAGTATTCTGAAGAAAAGAAAAGGGCTGTATACGTTCGAGGAGATTCTAAGGCTTGTATGGTTTACCTTAGCGATATCGCCAGGTCACAGTGCAGTGCGTCGGCGGAACGGTACAAGCTTGAAACCATGTAGGTACCAAAAGGTTCCGTTTGGATGGGCGAGTTGACAACATTTTGGGAGGACTACGCAAGTGGCTTTACACGTCCAGGTCTAGAAATGAAATTAAAATTCTCTGTGTTCTTGAAACTGCGCGAGCTCGTTAAAAAATGATAGTCATGGAAAGACGACTCTGCTTCCGGTGCGGTGGCGGGCATGGCAAGCTTGTAATACGATATGAGGAGGGGGTTAGTAGAGAAATTATTTTTTTTTTGTTTAAAAAAAAAAAACTTGCAGCTGAGCGATGGGCCATTTCCCATTCTTCACGCCATTGTAGATGCAGCAGAGAGAGAAATTTTGCCTTAGATAAGACAAGAATGGCCCCACAGCTTGCGTCCACGAGGTCGCAAGGCAGCATTAAAACTTACAATTAAGGCTGTATTCGCATCTGCATTCTAAACTGGGAAGAAGTGGGACAGAAAACGGAAAAAAAAACCTCTGTACGTTCTTTTCGAACAAGCTTGGTTAATTGCGCACTTGGTCGATAGGCGAGAAACTTTGAAAGGGAATAGATTGTTCGAAAAAATGCTCGGTTCAAGCGGCCACATGGTGCACGGTTGCAAACTAACATGGATCGTCCGGCACTGAAGGCTGCTTTCTCCGATACACTACGGTACAAGCCTTCTACAGGCATCTTGGACTAACAGACTTGAAACTCGCCTTTTTTTTTTTTGTTTACTTGGAATAAAGTATTCGCTTAGGTCGGGTAGAAGGGATTCTGGCATCGATATCATATCAAAGGGCCAGGGCCTGATCAAATTGCCGGCACATGGAGAGATGAAAAAAAGGGTTTTGGGGGCCAGAAAAGAAAGTACAGGGAAGTCTATTATATCTGTGCCGTGGCGATCGTCGACGGCTATAGTGATTGTTGGGTGATCTTGCGTTCTTGTTTGAAGTTATTGTCTTGCTTTGTGGAGCTCGCAGGTCGGCTTAAACAACTGCAAGGATGGTGGAGGTACCTGAGCGGTCTTCTGACAGACAGGGCCTATCGTCATTACGAATTTAACTTATCGTATAGAAACATCGGGCGCGGTCAATCGGGATGCCATAACATTATCGAACAAAATATCACTCCTGAAATCAAATGAAGATGTTTGACAAAAAATCATTGTATTTGTGCTTAGAGAAACGGATCCTAAAATACAAGCCAGTGCTGAATTGGGAATTGAAACCCTATATTCAGGTACCATTCTCGATATTTTGGGCGGGCTTCGGCCATACTGGCTGAGGACTGAAACAAATTAACATGCAGCAGTTGGTCATCAACTGTCATGTCATCAATCAAGTTGTGCGGATTTGTCGGGCAATGCCCCCCACTTTGGTGTTGATAACGGAAGGAGCGAGAACAAGAGACGGACGACGATTAATGCAGGTCATGTTTGGAACGATACTGAAGAAAAATGCAAAGGGTGGATCTGATGCATATCTGTTTAGTTAAGATGTAAAAGAAATCAAGGAAAAGCATTTCTGTGTTTCTAAGGTGCGTCTCGAATGCTGTCTGATCAGGTACCAAAAGGTGACAAAAATCGTAGAATCAGAAAATTGAGACTAGTCGAGTCATGATGCAGAGGATGAATGATCGAAAAAGGTACCGTCTGGTGATTACTCAATGGAATGAATGGCTTGCATCATTCGTTCGCTAGCTTCTGCCACAAGTATCCTAAAATAAAAAAGGGAAGGCTCTCCAAAGCCGACATGCTTCAACCACAAAAAAAAAAAGAGGAGACGGGAAGCACAAACCATCAGGCTATATGCCGTTAATACGTAAGCGTGGGCTTGAGCAACATGTGGAGCGACCAGATGGGATTCCGTCTGAACATGAAGAGTATCAAGCAGAACACAGAATTAGCCAGAGCCATCCGTCCCCACAATTACTGTCAGAACTAAATCCTTGTCCAAGGCTCCGCCCGCCAGCCAGCGAAGGTGGGTAGGAGAAAAGTTCGAGTTCGAATCATCTGGTCTTTCTGGGTTTCCCGTCTGTATCAGATATATTTCTTCTTTGGCCGGTTTGTGAAAAGGGAAGAGAGAAGGGAGCCAGGGCTGAGAGGCAGCCAGTCAGTCAGTCAGTCAGTCTACGTCAAGCTAAACTGGTTCCCCTCCATGCGCATATACTCCAGACACACCAACATCCGTCAGGTTGCCCGGTGATGCTCTCGGTAGGTACCTGGCACTTGACTCTTTTTGCCTGCCTTTGCGGTTTCACACCATCCTGGTTCGTCCTGGTTCGGCTTGAGGATATCTGTTTGATCAGGAACGCATTGGATTGCGATGGCCGAATACATCTTAGCAGCTCGACTCCGGTACCTTTTTTAAGCGGACCCAGACATGGAGCCTGACCACACCGGTGAGGTTATGGATTAGACAAGGACTCCTATCCGATAGCGCCTTGAAGCAAGGCTCTCCTCTCTGCTCTGGTATCTCAACTAAGCCCTTTACAAATATCAAGTAGTAGGATCCGAAGATACATAGCTGGGTGTCTTCCCACCTTTTCTGAACCCTCCGTTTGATCTGTTTCCAGCCGTTCCCGGACACCTCTCGAAGAGTAGGATTTCTGTTCCTGATAAAACCTCCCACCATCCCCCATCCCGTACCTAGGTATTCCTCCTCGTCTTTCGATAGCTCGGGTAGAGTACCTAGCTACATCCTTCAGAAGGGCTTGGAGATATTTTTCGGTTTCAGTTTCGGGGTAGACTGGAGACATATAACATCGCCGTCGCGCCCACTTCGATTGCATTTTGTGTCTGGTGCCGCCACCTGCAACACACTTGGCTCGCTCCTCCTTTCTTTTGCATCACAGCCTCTCTCTCGCTCTCCTTCGGCCTTGACCTGAGCTCAGACTTCAAACCACCCCCTCCCTCCCTCCAAACCTAAAAACCCACTTACGATACGATACGATACTACTATCGTGTTAAATAGCCAGCATCCAATTTAAACCCCGATTAGGTTTTTTGGTTCACTGCTCCTTTCTATACAATTATCTAAATTTCGATAATTATAATAAAAACCCGTTATTATTTCCTTCAAGGTAATCAAACACTCTTGTGCTCATCTCCCTTCCCCTCCCTTTTTCTGGTCGAATCGAGCATCTGATTCCGCTCAGACAATCTTGAGATCCCCCCGCAAAAGGGAACGCCAGAAGAAAGAAAGAAAGAAAGAAAGAAAGAAAGAAAGAAAGAAAGGGAACTCTGTTCCACCGGACATCTTCACAACCTGGCACGCTTTTGGCTTGGGAATACATGCTCACTTAGCCACCCGGGATTCTAGGGGGGTTTCTTTGACAGCCGCTGGAGAACATATCCACCTCGCTGCTTCTCTCCGGTGTCAGAAGCTTCTTGGTTATTCCGATATCCACCAGTCTACCGGCCCACGGGTTGACAGGCACCTTTTATCTTATTTCGAGGCCAAGTGGAAATATCCTTAGGTTCTCACTGCTGAAACACCCAACCCTGCCCACACGGTCCAGAGAGAGAAACACCAAGCGAGAATCTGTTAAGAGCGGGACGGATACGGCAAGACTGGTGGTCACATCACAAAGCCAATCAAATAAGTTGGCCCCGGTCCCCAATCACTATCATCACATTTCCTAAAACCGTCCTCTTTTGTTCCTCCTTATTCTCTGCCATTTATTTTTCTCCTTCTCGACAGTGTCGACTTTTTCTTCCATTTATTCTTCCCCTTGGATAACCGACAGCAGAGACAGTCTATCCGGTTAGCTGTTTCTAAACCTGCAAGGTACACGTCTGATTCTCGACTCGGAACAGCACATACATTGCAATATCGATCTCGCCCGCCGATTCAAGGACTTGCATTAACTCCACAGCCGGGTATTTGACAACTCAAAGTCGCATCAACTGGCATCCATAGCGTTTTGTCGTACCTTGCGGCACTGCGACCAACCTAACCAACCAACATTTACCAATCTGTCAACTCGAACCTAGTTTCAGACCCAACTACTCGGGACCCCTTCTGTTGCATGAACTGTCTAGCCTATTGTTAGACCTTGTTTCTACGACCATAACTATTGCAATTCGAGAAGCCCAAAGCTCCGAAACTTTGCGTACCGAGGACTATCAAATCTTATAAACTTATCATTTCCTCGACTCCCCTTTTCCTACGTTCGATTAATTTCGTCCTACTTTCATTACACTCTCGCCAATCAGGTTCTTACGAATGTCAGCTGACGACAAAATGTCCATGGACGTCGGAACTCCTTATCAATTCGACCATGTCACCCATGTCGGATTTGATCACACAACTGGTGGCTTTGTCGGTCTGCCACCCGAGTGGGAAGCCGTTCTCCGTGGTGAGATCACAGCGGAAGAAGTCAACGCACGCAGAAACCCGCCAAACTACCAGCGACAGCAGCGGGGTGCCGGCAACCCAGCTCGTCGGAAACAGTCTTGCTTTATGTCATTCTTTGGAAAGTGCTTCGGACAATCTACCTTTGACATTGACAACAGACCGGCTTCACCTAGTCGTGTTGTCAGCTCGAGTAGGTTGGTGGAAACCTCAGAACGCCCCTCTTCAATACCGCCACCTTACGATAGTGTTAAGTCGTACGATGAGGTAGACCAGAGGCCAGTCGGCTCGCAACGCTCCAGCACACCACCAACCCAGTAAAGTATGTTGTGCATCCAAACATATATTTGGAAACGTGAACTGGCATCTAACATTTTTTGAACATAGTGCACTAAACCCTCGAAGTCCCTTTTTCTTTCTCTGCTAGTTTTGGAACCAAAAAATACTTTTTCCCTTCAGAATTTTTTGAGATACCCAATTTTTCATCTTTCGCTTTCAATCAAAAGTAGCAGCTTTGAAACCTACGTTTCCGATCAACATCAACTTCTGCAACCGATTCCAACATCGACCTTTTTCTTTTTCTTTGTTCGGTCCTCTGGCTATTCGCCAATCGGATGTTTTCCTTTGACCAGTACATATCTTTTTACTCTGCACCCCATACTCTTCTGACCAAATGCATAGGCAGAACAAAATTGGTGGACAAAGAGCATACACTGCTTCATAAGTTTCTTTAGCTATCTTCATCGTTGGATATTTCTTTCTGAGTTTGATAAAACTGATACGCCATGCAGCTTTCGACCAAGCCTTGGAAGCCGTTTTCACGCACGCATGCACGTCTTGCATTTTCCTTTTCTTTTCTTTCTCAAATTTTGATCGGGATCAATTAATACGCACATTTTTTTCTTTCAACTCGACTGTTTGCCTATTTGCGCCTGTTTTTGTTCTTGTTTTTGCTAATTTGCTTGTGACGACCGAAACGACTCTCCTTTATAGCAAATTTCTTCAGTCGCGCCTGTTACTTTTCCTGAATATATTTATTCCATTTATCTTAAAGCTTTCTTTCTGATTAGGGGCGGGGTTGGCTTTCCATCTATTTATCAGCGTGTTGGAGTATTTTTTTTAGCGGATGAAGAGTATCTACCAAAGTAGCTTACTGGTGACCTTGAGTGGCTTGGAGAAGCTGAAATAGAATTTACTTTTTTTTCCCTCTTGATATATACCTTCGCTGCGAAAGTATCTAATTGTGAACACATGCACATACTTCCCCTGCATAAGTAGCTTTTCACTCTAAGTTCACAAATGCATGTCGACCAATAATAGATATGTACAGCAAAGCAGACTGCGAGTGAACGGCGTTCATTCGACGACAATAGCGAAATTATTCCTCTTCCCACCTGGCAACAGCTCTACTTTCTTGAACTTGCCGCCATTACTACTCCCCGTATACCTGAAGAGATAGTATACCAACTTTGGCGACAGCTTTCTATCAAGAATTTGATACCCCATCGATGTCATGATCTCCTGCAATCTATCTTCTGTAAGGTACCTACTATTCGTGACACACGGCGCAGGAAGAACAAGGAATAACGCCGGGAATACATCGTCCCAGCTAGATCCTACTTCTGAATCGCTTGTCCCTTTCCAATCTTGCGATTGTAATCTTAGCTTGCGTCTTTGTAACGCTTGATCCAGGAAGCGAGATATGTGCTTCAGCATCTCGCCCCGGCCTGCGGGTGTAGGGACGTAATTGAGCACCAACGAGCATGATACAATGTCGTATCCTTCGTCATTGTTCTCTGGCACGGGGAACGCCACGAAGTCCTGTTTTAGGATTTCTGGGTGTAACGAGTTGAGATCCATTAACGTCCGCCGCGGTCTCGGGAAGTATGCGTGGATCGCATTTGCTGGTGACAGACAACCAATCTCGAGGAGCCGGTAGGCGGAAAGCACACTGCCGTCATCTTCATTGTTGGTTGGCCTGGGCTTGGGGATGCCTCGTTCGGTAAACCAGTCTATGAGAATTTTGGAGCTGTCTCCGCCACGTTTGGAGGATTGGCCGGAGACGCTGGCACGCTGGTAGGCGGCTAGGCCGCCTGAGGAGGAGAGTTCGGATTCTAGGGTGGTAATTGCATTGGTGTCGTTTTGCTTGATCGCCTGCGAAAGGCGCTTTTGGGTTGTGTGGTGGGAGCGAATGAGTTTTCGGGAGAGTTTCGACGGTAAATGCTTGGTGGGTGGGGCGGAGGCGGTAGTGGCTGTTTGGCGCCGGGAGAGGAGAGAGGATGATGGCTTCCGCTTCTTTTTCGATTTCTGCTTTGTAGTTGATGTCATTGGAAGAAAAGTGGTGATGGTGTTTTGCGACGGTGCCAAAGCGAGTTTCTGTTTGGATGGTTCTCGAACATCCTGGAAGGCGCTAGACGCTAAGTCATACTGCTTGACAAAAAAAAAACTGACTGGCTGACTGATACCTACTACCTCCAAAGCTATGCTATAATTTATTGATTAGAATATCCTTTATTCAAATACTTTCTGCAGCTATTAGGAAATATCAAGCTCCATTATCACTTTACGGGCCTATCGTCACAGTACTCTCTTTCTCAAATACAGAAATAATCACCAAATCCTTACACCCAACCCACAACAATGGAAAAAGTCCTTGCGTGGTCCGTCGCAGCCTCTGCACCCGAGCAAGAGGGTGAAGAACGCCAACTTCCCCGACTAGACCAGGAAGCCCTCGCTCAGCTTCTCATGGGCGGCAAGAGCGATGCCGATATGATGATCGAAGCGATGCAGTGCATCACAGACCCCACCGCTACCCTCGAGAACCGGGAAATCGCCTTTGATAACTTTGAACAACTCGTTGAGAACCTTGATAATGCGAATAATATCGAGAATCTCAAGCTGTGGGAGCCGTTGGTACAGCAGCTCCAAGCTACCGACAAGGAAATGCGCTTGATGGCTGCCTGGTGTATTGGCACTGCTGTCCAGAATAATGAAAAGTCTCAGGATCATGTAAGTCTGATATGCTGCTAGTCTGCCATTGCACATGATATGAGTAGTATGTACTAACGCTTTGATTTTTCTCTTTCTTTCTAGTTCCACAAAACCGAAGGCGTCAGAAAACTCGTGCACATTGCATTAAATGACGAGGCTCAGGATGTAAGATCCAAGGCTTTGTACGCAATCAGTAGCTTTGTTAGAAACCACCAGGGTGGTTTGGATCAGTGCATTTCGAGTTTACCAGAGGGGTTGAAAGAGGAATATACGCAAAAGCAGCTAGAGGCAACGGATATGAACGCTATCGACGAACTCAGAAGTAGACTAAAGGTAGAAGGGAATAAAAAAGAGTAATCAAATTTCTGCCCAATCTTCTGAGATTGGGTTTGCAAAAACTCTACAATCCATAGTTACTCGGCGTTTCGGGGTATTTGAAGGTATTTCCTGGAGTACTTGGTCTGTTTGGGCGGAATTTAAATTTATACATATCTAGCTAGAGTGGAATTAACGATAACAGATACCCAATAGTTGAAAGTGCCTTCTATCAGAAATGTGATCATAAGCAAAAATTAGGTTGTGAGTGCCGAAGACGTCTCTTCTCTTCTCTTCTCCCATATCACGTGACCTTGAAGTGTATTTCAAAGCTGGTCGCGCTGCTCTCAATCTCTCTGCGTCACTCATCATCACCTCAACAACAACCACCACGACCACACACACATGCACAATGCCTCCAATACGCACAAGAAACAAGCGCAAGCCCCCACCGGATGGCTTCGAAGACATCGAAGACACCCTGCTCGAGTTTGAGAATAAGATGAAAGATGGTCCGTACCCTTCCTAGAGAACCAAACCGCATAGTTCCGAGTTGAAGGGCTAACATTTTGTACGCAGCTGAAAACGCGCCGCACGAAGGCAAACGGAAGAATGAGATGCTCTGGCCTATCTTCCAGATCTCGCATCAACGTACGTAGGGACAAAAAAAAACATTAGAATTCTACACCTGCTATACTATTACCGTCCCCCCAAGGGAAACGTGCATGAGGTGTGTTCGTTTCCTGGCCCTTCTGCTGTGTATTCCTACCGCGCGATTCACCATGATCGCGTGTACCGGAGAGAATCACAACGAAAAAGTAAAAGACCATTATTTAAATAGGAGGAAAGACTAACATGTGTTATTTTGACGTGTTTATAGGTTCTCGCTACATTTACGATATGTACCTCAAGGAAGGCATCACTCGTGAGCTGTACGAATGGTTACTCAAGAACAAATACGCCGACCCGCTACTCATCGCCAAATGGAAGAAACAAGGCTATGAGAAACTGTGCTGTCTGAAGTGTATACAGACAAAGGAGACGAATTTCGGGTCGACTTGTATTTGCAGAGTACCAAAGGCTAGGATTTCGAAGGAAACAGTGGTCGAGTGTGTTAGCTGTGGATGCCAGTAAGTATTTATCTCACGGCATCAAATTTCTGAGACGAAGATGCTAATAAATACTTTTTGTAATAGTGGCTGTGCCTCGAGTGATTGAGTTTTTCTAAAAAGCCATTGATATCTCGACGAGTCAATAAAAATCGTCTTCCGGGGTTAGGACTCGATCGAAAGGTTAAAAATGGGGTTTAAGCTGCAGTTCGTTATAAGAAAACGACGTAAGCTGGGTATATGAGTAAATGGTGTTCTCATTTTTTGCAAAGATTGAATCGGTTTTTAATTCAATTCTAAAGGCGAATGAATGGCTTGCGAAATTGTACTATAGAATGCTAAGAATCACTATTTCATTATGATTGTATCGCCAAGAGAGCTTTTTGAGGCCGAGAGGAGTGTGTGTCATCAATATAAATTTATTAATATATTATAAACCCAGAATGTTTAAAGAAAATAGGAACAAAGTAGTAACTCCCAAAATCGTAAAATGTACCCAAGCCGATATATAACGCCAATTCTCCTTTCTGAAGCATAACTGTGAAACAAAGGACAAAAAAAATTTATCCAGTAAACGCCAGAAACATGTACACCCCGTTCGTTACCCCTTCGAATATATACCCGCACTGTATTATCCCATCTTAGATTCTGTAAGTTGGCAACTTGTAGTCGCCTGCCTCGGGATCATGTCTCCTTGTATCCACATCACTTTGCCCGCTAGATCTACCTGCGGCATCAGAGTAAGAGGGAGGGTCCTGGAGAAATCCAACCTGTTCTGGCTTTGGTTCAACTTTAGCCACCGGTACGCTACTTCTCGAATCGATAGATTGTCTGCGGGGGTTCCGAGCAGCAGCCGTAGCGGCGGAAAGGCGAATAGCAGCGGCTTCAGCCTCCTGGGCACGTGCTGGGCGGAATAGCATAACAAACGGAGAAGGTGCGGCGGAAGCATAATCGACTCCACCAGTGCGAGCTTTACCCTTTCCGAATTTCTTATATTGTTTATAAGACAGATAGCAGGCGTAGACTGATCCGATACTGTTAAAAGAAAAAAAAGAAGATATGTTAGCCTCGATACCCAATGAACGCAGAGACCTGGAATGGAGGGGCTTACATGAAAATTGACAGGAAAACGGTTACTATGATTTGGGTGGACTTGGTGAATTCAGAGACAGAGTCGAATTGAGGTTGTCGAATCAATTTTAGGAATGCGACGTGCACAAAGATATCGCAAACAAGACCTGCGACCCAGAGGACGAGGACGATGGCATCAAATATGAGACCTCCAATTGGTGGTGGACCCATCCCAGTGTATATGAGGACAGCGAATACTCCCATTGTTGATGTATAAGCTGTGAACTATAGACAAATAGCGGATTAGCAAACTGTCCTTGCAACAAAAGAAGGTTTTGGGCCCAAGAGGTCGGAGGTACTTACAATGCCCTGAAGGGCATAGTATCCCCAGCCACCTTCCATATCTCTTAGAGTAGGCAAGGTTTTGAGGTCATCGTGAAAAATGAGTGTTTGCTTGCCAGCCTGGGCGAGATAGATAATGCTGAGGAGCGATAGAACCCACTGACTGAATCGTATCGTTATCCATTTCCACCCAGCCTCAAACCGTGAACGGTCGGAATCACAGAGTTTCGGCAAGCTCATAATTAAAGGTAGTGTCTTATTCTTATAGACCTCTAATATAATATATATCTTATTTGGTAGTTTGTACTAAAGTGTTGAATCTGTGATATTTGATCTGTATCCTTCGAAATTTCTTGATAGCTTTAGAGAAACCCTCGATATAGCTATAGAGTGAGTATTGAATGCTGATTTTAACCCCTTTAAGAACATCTACGAAATTAAGGGAGCACAGTTCTTATATAATATTCCAGATGCTCTGGTCATGATACTGCGAACGCTCGTATTATCGAGTTGTTCTCCAAGGCTCCAACATGCAATAAACCCTCTCCAGCGTCGCCAGCCGCAGTCTGCGTCTCTGTCATGGTACTACCCTACATGCTGTGCATGCCTCTGAGCTCTGTTGTCGGTTGTTTGTATCTCCGAGGAGCGATGTCTAAGCGGTGCTGGGAACCAGGCACCAAGTTGGGCCAATTAACCAAGCCCTCGTCTGACCAAACAAATCAGGCGTAGAGAGCTTGTGCGGACCAGAAGCGCAACGCCCTCAACTCTCATGAGTTCCCAGTTCGGAAAGGCGCAGCACGTTGTTAGTAGCTTGGCAGCAGCCCAACTTTGGCTTCGATACTGCGCGTTGGCGGCCACCCTGAGAAGGCTGAGCAAAACACATATGCATAAAGAGGTTATAGAAGGGTCCACCTTTCCCTGTCACGATATTACTTATGACCTCATTCTGTCTGACTTCGAGGTTGAGTTCTAATTCTCGGAAAGGTTAGGGTTAATAATTCTATTGATACAACGAGTCGTATATCCAAATCCAAAACGTTATTCAAGCGCAGTGATTTGAGCAGAGCCCCCAATAAATAACCAATGATAATATAGAACGAGCGCAATTGTTCGCAGAACTCCAACCCTTGATGGTAATTATGCCTACGGGGAGACCGTAAACCGTCTCCAAACCCTAGATACATGGTTCCGATGAAGCTCCGCATGTAGTACGAAATCACTGCCGTATAGACATTCCGCAGCTCTCTCACGAGACTGGGGGGAAAGAAAAAAAAAAAAAAAAAGGGTTCGTTGTCTCCACTCTTGACGATGGGGCTACATAGCCTCGGCCGTAATAGGAGAGAATAACCCGTATGAAAGCTATATCGCTCCTTATTAATGATAGACTCGGAGGGAAAGCTCACATCACCGAACATTTTCCACCATTAGGAGGTTGTGCTGGGTTTTGCGACTTTTCAATTTCTGCAATCAGAAGCTCAAAGGCCTTGGCGACGTTTTCATTGTGTCTAGCTGAGGTTTCGGTCCAAGTGCACTTCCATTCTTCGGCAAGCGCCTTGCCGTCCTCTGGCGTCACTTGTCGCTGGATGTGAAGGTCGGACTTGTTGCCAACCAAGACGCAAGGGACCCAATCCGCACCCTATATTTGATATTGGTTAGTATAGGTCTGATCTTAGAAACCTTGAAGAAAATGAAGAAAATTGTTGCCTTACGAGATGATGTAGAATTTTATCCCTAATAATTTTAACCATTTCAAATGATTGTTTGGAAGTGACAGAGTACGCTATAAGATATCCATGGATACCGATCGAATGCTTCGATTGTAAAATGCTATACTCATCCTGACCGGCGGTATCGACAATTTCTGTCGAATAGTCTTGGTTTTTGTACTTGATAACAGTGCTGAAGGTATTCTCGATCGTCGGATAGTAGCTCTCGACAAAATGGTTTTCGACAAATTGGACAGTCAGCGAGGACTTGCCTGGATTTCAGGGAAAAAAAAGAAGAACTTTTGGTTAGCCCGAATATGGTGTAGGATGATGGCAAACGGGCATCGTGCATACCAACCGCCCTGCTTCCGACGATAGCGACCTTTCTTTGTTTGACTGCTGGCATCCTTCTAGATTTCTTTTTGTCTGCTATGTTAGTTTCGGTGGGTTTATCTGCACCTATTGCCGAGTGAACGGACTGATGCCGGGTATGTTGGAAGGACGATGAAGCGACAGACGCTCGTGGGGTATAATCCGGTGGTGACGATGGAAAGGTCGCCGATGGCACACGAGAGATTTCGTCAGCGCCGTTGTTGTTATTAGCGCTATTCTCCGGAGCGCGGTTTAGCACGGACAATCGGGCAGGTCGGGCGTTCGGTGAGGACTGGGGATGGCCCGAATCGCCTGTACAGGCGCAGGGGACAAGTGAAGATCGTATGGTGGATTGCTTGGATTCGGAGCTGCCCAGCTGGGAGTTCGCTCGTCAACGTTGCCGGGGGGGATCGGAGGCTCCCGATGTTTAGCTAGCTGGATCCGGCTCCAAAGAAAAGACCTGGGGAAGCACGATGGAAGTGTTTCTGTGGATGGAGTGGAAGAGAAGCCGGACAATGGGACTGATAAAAAGGATGATTGATGGATACTTCCTGGGCGGCGATGGGGGAGGAAGACGGTGGGGACCGCACTAAAGTATGAATCCAGTTCCAGTTGCAGTTGCAGTTCCAGTTGCATTTCCTGTGGCAGCTCGCATTCCAGTTTTCGGTGACGGAACGAGCTAAGCTGATGACGAACGTCGAGCTCTCAACCTCCGCGACAACACAACGCCGGCAGGCCTCAGACATGTGCACATGTGAAGGCAAAGACGAAGCAGAGAACGCTCTGAAGGAATGAGACATCCTTCTGCGACTTCATGTGCCGACTGGTTGCTCTGGCGCAATCTCTTTCTGGACCCGAGCTCTAGTTTCTGAGCAGAATCCTCACTAGAACGAGCTCGAACATTCGAATCGGCTAGAGGCATCGACCCTTGCAACGCCGTGCATATTAATTATTCTCCCTCGCAGCCGGGGTCGCATCGTTTGCCTCGTTCTTAACCAGAACCGACATTCTGGACACTTCACGGTTGTGCACCCTTAATCTCCCTATCGATAAGCTCTCTGGTCTATCCCGTGCCGATGCACAATTGAGGCGCGACCACACTCTCGTCCTCTTGACTATCATCCGGATATCCGATCTGAACTGCCAAAACCACGCGATATCTACCGACGCCGACAGTCCGGCCTAGTATGCCTCAAGCTCCAGCACAGAGGCGTGGCGGGGCCCAGCCTGCTCAGGCTGCTGAAGACGTAATTTCCTCACCGTTATGATATATAATTTTCGTCATTAGATCTGACTTGATGGACATCCTAGGCGCCGTTATGGAGGACTGCTGTCAACAGCATCGTCATGTTCCTCGCATTCCAGTACATATGGAGTCAGTATACTCTCAAAGGCTTCAGAACCTGATTTGTTGGCATGCGTGCTTACAGATTATCTGCGAATATAGGAGTCTTAGGAGCACAGATGGGCTGGATCGGACAAACCCCAAAGGGAGAACCTGGAGCACCCGGACCAGCTAACCTCAAAGACATCCCCGTATACCCCGCGCCAACGCTCCCTCCGTCTGAAATTCATCTATTCGACTACAAGGGCGTCCCAGAAGTGATATACCCACTGTGGACCGTTGATCAGCCTATTGATATCTCTGTCTATGTTACCGAATCACCAGGTAACATCAATCTGGCTGATCCAGCCGTTATCAAGCGGGACAGAGTCTGGTTCACCGAGAATTACAAAATGGATAATTTCAGTGAGGACCGTACGCTGAGCACATCTGTCAAATTCAGCAACGAAGTGCAGCATAATGGTACTCTCTGGGCAGTCATATATGTTAACAAGCACGGTATCGAAGACCATGACGCCTCCAATAGTTATGCGCAATACAAACTCCTGACTCGGTTCATGCCGAAGAGGAAGATCAAAAAGGTGAAGAAGCTGTTGGGCGGAAATAAAGAAGAGGAGGTCGAGGAAGAGGTAGAGGAGCCGCAATCTGAGGGGCCGACTATCGCTACATACTGGCATCCAAATATCACCATCAACGTTGTTGGAAATACCGGTCCTCAGGAGTATCCCTCAATGCACCCTGCGATGCGGCAGCATTACAGCCTAGAACGTGATGGTGCCCGAGACCAGTACGGAAGAAACAGCTGGTTTTACCCAGTTATCTTTGTTAATGACTTTTGGCTTCTCAAAGAACATATGGTTCCCATCAATAATACCGTCAAGTAAGATTATCACTAGCTGAGGAAACCTTCTCTCTCCCTCTCTCTAACCCTGATGCAGAACCCAGCCGTTAAATATCAACATATATAACATACCGAGTTGGAAGTTCAGCATCTATGCCTCGATGGACCAGGCCTTCAAGCAACAAGCCCAACAGAATAACGCCCAGGGTGCTGAGCTCGAAGAAGTCAAGCGTATCTTAATCGATACCAATGTCTACCTTCTCTCCACAACCGTGGTTGTCTCTCTTCTCCACACTGTCTTTGAGATGTTGGCATTCAAGAGCGATATCGTAAGTATATACAAAAACCTTCCAGAGCAATGTTAAAAGATTAACTGATGAGTGTCTAGTCTCACTTCCGGAATAAAAAGGACAATGTTGGAGTTTCCTTTCGTACTATCCTCGGCAATGTCATCATGCAGCTTATCATCTTCCTTTACTTGATCGACAACTCTGATGGCACGTCTTGGATGATTCTTTTCGGGCAGGGTACAGGTATTCTCATTGAAGCATGGAAAATCACCACAGTTGTCAACGTCAGGATCCGTGAGGCACCTGGTACTCTGCTTGGTTATAAGATTCAATTCGAGGACAAGCACAAGCTCAGCGAGACTGAAGAGAAGACGAAAGAGTACGATGAGATTGCGTTCAAATATCTTATGATCGTGGCCGTGCCTTTGTTGTTGGCGTATGCCGGCTATAGTTTGGTTTATGAGGAACATAAGAGCTGGTACAGTTTTATCATTACAACGCTTGTCGGTGAGTGCAATCGCTTAAATCTCATGACTGGGGATACCGGTTATCGTTTCAGAATAACCTTGCTAACGATTGCACAGGGAGTGTATACGCATACGGATTCTTGATGATGGTACCCAGCTTGTACATCAACTACCGCCTAAAGTCCGTAGCTCACATGCCTAGGAAGACGATGATGTATAAGTTCTTGAGTACGACTTTCCCACCAATTTAATTTGGAATAGTGATCTAACTTGAACTCGGCTTTCAGATACATTTGTGGATGACTTGTTCGCCTTTACTATTAAAATGCCAACACTACATCGTCTCGCGACTCTAAGAGATGACGTGTAAGTTTTTTGAGAGCCCTTTTAGTCTCCCTTACGAAATTCTGTGTTCTAATTCGCTCCTAGGATTTTCTTTGTCTACCTCTACCAACTGTATAGTTACCGCGTTGATTATAGTCGTGTCAACGAATTCGGCCAGGGTGGCGATGATGCGGAAGAAGAGGTGAAGGAGGGTGAAAAAGCAGAGGCAATTGAACAAAAGAAGGAAGCTGAAAAGACGGAAGTGGAGGAAGAGAAGGAGATAAAGGCTGAAGGTTCGAAAGAAGGGTTGAAGCAAAGGAAAAGGGGGTAGGAGAATACGTCATGATATTGGTATTAGCATTATTTTGCGTATATGATCGGAACGAACGAATAGAATTAAATATGTAGTTGATTTATTCGCATAGCTAGTTGTGTACCTTTTTTAAATTTTGGGGACACATACATATACACAGTAGAAAATGGGGAAAGCATTTGATGAGAAAACGAACCCCCGGCCTTTTGCATGCTGTTAGCTACTTATATAACTGATAACGCCTGATCCTAACTCTAAGACGCCCTAATTTAGAGCAATATTACAAACCGTTCTCTTTCGCTACCATGGTCGCCACATTCCGCTATACCTTAAGCTTCTCAAGAAACCCTAAATCTTTTCTTACCCTCCTTCGCTTCAATACAATAATCACTTCAAGAAGACTAAGAAAATTAAACACGAATGCCGCTACTGCAGTCCATATCACCAGTTTCTGCAACGATTCGTTAGTAGAAATACAATAATGGCTGTGGCGACAAGGGAGCACATACGTGTGTATCGCATGCCATCCCAAACTTTATATTTCGGAAATGCCTTGTTCTCGCCTCTGCCACCCTGCTACACGAGTAACCGTAAAGATCTGCTTGAAATATTATTAATTAGCTACCAACCTCCGGAATCACAAGGAGCAAATCAACATTTCAATATTTGTTACCTTTAGCACCCTTCATTCCCTGATATAGCCCAGTCGCTATACCCCAAAGCAACACGATGACGGCCGTGCAAATGCAAGAGAAGATGTCAAACTTTGCATCTTTACGGGAAGGACGTCTACAGGCGCAACAGGACACTAAAATGGAGACGAGGCTTGTAGTAAGGGTGGCAATAATCGCGGCACCCATTATAAAACTATCGAAATGATGTTAGTATAAGGTCGGGTTTTACGATAATGTAGGCAAGCAATTTTTTTAAAATTCTTTTGGAGGGGGGTCTATTTGCTTACACTGGTCGTAGATATGGCTTAGTGGGCCATGCTGTGATATATGGCTTTGTTCCAGGTCGACCGGCACTTATTCTATGGTCTTTCGAGTCCTCATAGATCCGGTAGGCATTGATTAGGAATGTACCCTGTGAGGAAGTTCAGTATCTGCCTGATTTCAAACATGAATGCTTATATCCGTTGGCTACATACGATTAGAATACTATTCAGGTAGAATTTAGTCTTGATTAGATGATAATTCTCAAATGTAAGCATTCCGAGCGGGAGGGGGGAACTACCAGAGAAAGACATTCACCGATCTCGCTGTCCACCTCAGAATACACAGCGCATTTCTCAATTTCTACAGCTGAGATTAGTCTCCACAGAGAAAACTTATCGCATATATACAGTAAGGATAATACAAACCTGATCTCGATCTCTTAGCCCCTTCAGCTCTTCTATCTGAAATTTTTCTTTATTCAAATCAATCTCCTCGGTGTCGTCGTCGTCCAATCCAGTCTCCATCAACATGGCTCTCTGAGAATCCATAAAGTCCTCTTCATAGTACGGCCCACTCCCCGTTGTATAACGGAGTGCGCCTTTGCCGATTCCGCCATCTCTGCTAGCTGTTGAATCCATCCGACTGCTGTTGTATCGATAATATGGATAAGAAGAGGCGTATAATCGTGATCTATTACTGCTCGGGTATGAGTTGCGCTGTTGTTGGGAGCTGTAGATCACACTAGCGATCCCGTGGGAATTCATGTAGAAGCAGTAGTTTTCGGTGAAAAAGATATACGATTGAATGGGCTATATGTATATATATTTGGCAAGGGGACAGGCTGGTGAGAATGCCGCGTGAAGGAGTTGACTTGAGGGGTATAGTTCGTAGCAAGTATTCATGGCTATGAGTTCAAGCGGCAAATGCATCTTGATTTTATTATTTTAAACGTGTTTCCTAGAAAGCAGTATACTACTTTGGAAAAGAAACTGGGGCATAAAATCTCCATTTAACGCTTAATATAGCGCAGGTATCTTTGTATGTGATGGCTGCTGTCGAGTGTGTAAGAACTTCTTTTGAGGTAATTTCTATTGTTGTAACAGAGTCCTCCCCCAAACGGGCTTGTGGGTTATGTAATTTCTTCAATATGATTGAATATTAAATTGGAAGCCTATATCTCATCCTCTTCATCGTCCCAGTCGTCTTCCCGGCCTGGAACATACAATATCCTACCGCCTGTTCCTCCGTCTTCATTCTGTGCGTCAAAGTATGGTAAGACGACACCGTCTCGATCAAACTTCTGCTTTGCTGTAAGGCCAAGCGAAAATGTAAGATTGTCGTCATCCACAGCTCCCTCTGACGCCCGTGCTAGCGGTTCGGTCAATGGGTTATACGCCGGGTGGTCTTCTAGAAGTATCAGCTTCTCTTTGGTTTTCTTTGACGCATGACACATTAAGAAGAACCACTCTGTCATCGCGCGTCCAGACATGCGCCTGTGTTCAAGTTCATAAATCAAGCCCTGCGATCGCTCCTTCGGGCTGCAAGTATCGCACCAACCAGTGTTGGCACCCAGACTAGCTATAGAGCCTTCTATGCCTTCTTCCAAACCGAAGCTAGGTGGTGGTAGGGATTTATCCAACGCACGCTTCTGAGCGAAAACATGTGATGGAGAGTAGACTGTGATTAGTGTCGTGCAGAGGTACCTTAGCAACTCCAGGGGATCGGGAGAATATGCGTTTCCGGCTTGAGGGGTCGCTATCCTCGGAATGTCGGTATGGTATCTTGCTAGAATTGTAACCGTCGGGGTGAGAAGCGAAGACAGGAAGAATGCGAGGTTCATGCCATTTTTATTCCCCCCTTCCGTAGACATCGATACGAGATGATTTGTAGAATCTATCACGACTAGGTTTTGAGTTGATCTGGTAGCTTCGGTCTGCTTCTCGCTTGAAGTTGCACCTATTATCTCCTTTTGGAAAGCATCGAATGGCTTTCCGCGGGCCCGAATAACTTTGTTGGCTTCTTTAGGTGGACGTATTGTAACAAATGATACATATACGACATTGATGCGAGCGAGCTGATCCATCACCAGATGTGTAAGCATATCGTCCTGCAGAGTCAGGTGGCATTTGGGGTGTTTACCTTGGCTCGGCTTATATATTCTTCAACTAGATATGTGGAAGATTGCTCCAGATTGTCCAAGATCAAGGTGAACGGCGAAGGCGTTCCTCGTTGAGACAGTAGCCGAGTGCCTAGAAGCAGGTTGTGGGTTCTGCGGTATTGTACCGTCTTTGCGTTGGCTTGCGGCGGTGCCATCCTGTCGCTATCTGCACAGTGCGGCACCTACAGCGTATAGTATGTTAGGCTATTAATAATGCTTTCAGAGTGGGTTCAGCTATTTATGTATGAGGTTTCTGTGGAAATTTGAATGGTTCTGATTGCATTGGTTGATTGTGTGGTGAATCATGTTGCAATTTTCTCGGTCGGTTGAGTTGTTAACAAGAAAGAACTCGTTCTATGGCTCCAAAGGGTGGAGCTGTTCCGCCTAGCCAATTAAATTTGTATCAGAAGATCCCCATTTCACCCTGTCGCACAATCATTTACGATAGGAATGCAATGAGATAATACAATTTGCATTCAAACCTAGCAGTATACAACTTTACAGAAGCTCTGGCTTCCGAGGCTCGGGGGTTGCCATGTCGAGTCCAAGCCATGGGAAAGTCTGGTTGATTACCTCTGTAACATCTCCGTTAGGCTTCTCAATTGCCCGGCAGGCTCTACGTAACGGCGACAGCATCGTTGCGGGCTGTTCGGCAGAGGAATACGCCGGCTGGAAGGACTCCTGCTCTGCTGATGGAAATGCAACAGCCGACAACACGAAAGCGAAGTCGAATGGGGAGGGTGAAGATATTCAATCATTGCATGTTGGAATTCTTAAGAATCTAGGTGGCTCTTCCTGCCTACCGGTGCCATTGGCCGTCAGGTAAGTAATAGCATTTGTTCTTATATCTCGACTCTACATAGATATGTTGTGTTTTCGACGACTTATATATCATTTTTGTGTTATACAGAAATCTCACGTCTTGTCAAGCGGCTTTGGCGCATGCAATCTCAAATTTTGGGCGAGTGGATGTATTATTAAGCTGCACAAGCCATAGTAAGTATGATTGCTTATACGCTGCCGAGTTACATCCATTGACATGGCCTTCTCGTTAGCATATTACGGCGCCTTAAGAGACTGCTCTGCCTGGCACGCCCGGGAACAGTTTGAAGTCTCATATTTTGGCGCAGTCAACATTGTCAAAACTGTGGTAAAAGAAATGAGAGAAAAGAGCACGGGAGGCCACATAATATGCGTAACTAGTCTAGCTGCACAGACCGGAACCCCAGGGCTCTCGTTGCTCACTGCTGCTCACCACGCGGTTGAAGGCTTCATGGAGGCTCTGGCGTTTGAAATTGCTCCGTTCAACATCAAGCTAACGAACGTGGAGCCGTCAATTATGACATACCTTCTTACGAATCCGGCTCATATTCCACCAGAAGCTCCGGCAGATGGGGAGGAGCCGGTGAAAGAAGAGAAACTGCCTGGAGGGGATGATGACGACTATGATGAGGATGAAGATCATATGACACCTCGGATGGGGCCGGGGAATCTAAGGAAGATGTTGGAGACAGTAACGGCCTCCCCTGAGAGTAAGGCTAGCCCTCTCATAGATGGCAGGGATCCAAGTGCTAGCGATCCACCAACGCCACTTCCTCGAATTCTAAAATACCCAACTCTAAGCGCCGCTATGCAACTAGAATTGGTTGCCGAGACCACGAAAGTAATTCTAGCGGTGGCAGGGAAAGATAATCCTCCCGGTAGGATTATTGTGGGAGGAGAAGAGGGTGGAGAAGATGGCGAGGGTGGGGTTCAAAGTGTGAAAGAGAGGATGAAAGCAGTTAGCGAGGAGCTCGAAGAATTCTTGGAATGTGCGATGAGTGTCGACGTCCCAAATGCTGTTGTAGATGATACAGTGGAGGATGGGAATCCTTTACAGATTTAGATTATCCCAGAAATATCACAATGATCTTTTGAAAACAATCTTTTTTTTGTGGTGCTTAAGTTAATTTACCTACTGTGCTATCTTTTGGTAGAGTCAACTACGCCATATGCTATATGAAAATGTGGTTTGATACTTTGAAGCACTTTTTTTGCCCATCAGGCTCGAAATAACAGGAAGTTTCATCCTTGGCCTGATAACTAGAGGTCACAAAAAAAAAACACCGACTAGATACGTCTCTTACTCCGCAGGATCGATCCCAATTACCATATTCCTACCTTACTTGCGCTGGCCGTAAGCCTTTGTGGCATAATCTCCCTTGTGAACAATGAGATCGTGTGCGTTGTAGTCGTGACGGCCTGTGAGATAGCTCTCAAGGATTTTCTTGGTGCCGTTCGCATATCGCTAAACGTCGTTAATTACGAGTAAATTTTGGGGGGGTTGAGCGCAAAGCTTACCTTTTGAGCGTCGATAGACGTTCCGGACATATGGGGAACTACAACGTAATCGATGATTAGATAGGTTTAGATCTCATATAAAGGTAGCCATACCCATAGCATTGCCGCCACCGAAGGGGTTGAGGGCATATCTCAACGGGTGATCCTGGGGGGCTGGTTGAGGGTACTATTCTCAAAAGTTAGACATGATCCCTAGGTTTCGTATGCCAATTTGCTAACCCAAACATCACCACCGTAGCCTTTGAGATGACCGGATTTCACAGCTTCGGCAACGTCTTCCTTGACGACAATAGCGCCACGAGCAGTATTGACCAGCCATGAGCCAGGCTTCATCTTGGAAATCAAGTTCTTGTTAAAAAGCCCATGGGTAGACTCGTGCAATGGGCAGCTACAGGAAGCCTTTTGTTAGTAACTATTGTCCATTTAAATATAAAGAAGAAATTAAAGTGGGCGTACTTGATAGTGACAACATCGCACTGGGCAACCATCTCCTCTAGGCTTTCAACACGACGGGCACCAATCTCCTTCTCAACTTCTGCACTGAGAGGCTGATAATCAAAGTACAGCAATTCCTTGCAATCAAATGGCTTCAACCGACGCAGGACACGCTCTCCGATTCTGCCAACACCCACAGTTCCGACGACCTTATCTTCAAGATCATATTCGTCCTTAGCTACCTCGGCAACGTTCCAATCGCCTTTGCGGATTTGCTCGTGAGCTGGGACAAAGTTCCTGACCAATATCAAGATAGTCATGACAACGTCTATTTGCGTTTCGTTAGGTAATGCAATGACGGGGAAACCAACTGGTGACTTTCTTACGTTCGGCAACGCTGACAACGTTCGACCCTGTGACCTCAGCAACCGTGACTCCACCATTGGTCTTGTTCGCAGCATTAAGATCCACATGGTCCGAGCCTAGGGCAGGCTATGTTAGCGGGATATAACTAGACGGTCATCTGGGTTTACAGTAATTACCAATTCCGGCAGTTATGGCGAGCTTCAACTTCTTGGCCTTTGCAAGACGCTCCGCGGTCAAATAACCTGGGTTAATAAAGCAAAGCAATTAGCTACGCACTGGAATTGTCCCTTCACAAAAAAGTCTTGATGTTACCTGGATGGAAAGGGGTGGTGATGATGATCTCTGCATCTACCAACTCGCGGTCAAATTTAGACCCTTCGCCCTCCTTGTCAGAAGTAGTGACTAAAGTATGGCCTTGGTCCTCGAGCTGTTTTGAAATGGCATAGTGTCAATTGACAAGAATTCTTCTTTTTACAACTCCCGTAGAGAGTCACATACCCATTTTCGAATCCCTAGCTCGTTCTCAGTTGTTCCTAGCAGGCCGGGGACGTCCTCAGCGTGCTTTCCACCCTGTTCGACCGGAGAAATTAGATATCAATGATTGAAACCAAGACTCAAACACAATTGGTCACTCACATCATACAAGACGGCAAGAACTTTGACCTGAGGTTGAAAACTGGTTGTCAGTGTTCTGCTTTGAACGGCCCGCAGTGGTTGGCGGAATGCCGGTTGGACAACACGAGCTCCCAGACGAGGAGCCTGGAAAGCTGGTTTGGCTAAACAACGCGCAAGGGCAGATGTGGTTCGAAGTACCATTTTGACAAAGATGGATGACTACAAGAAAGATGTAGACAAATAATTGAGGAGACTTGGCTAGTATATATAGGCGGTACGTTACAGCTACTCTTTTGGAGTATCGTGTCCAATTGGTGATTGGCTGGCTGAATTCTCGATAGTTGCTGAGACTCAATCCGGCTGATATTACCTGCAGCTTTTAAAGGCCGTAGACGGCTAGTGACCGGAAAGCGAAATATAGTCAGCATTACATTCTGGCGTGATCCTCCGAGCTTCATGATAACTCGATTTATTATTCGATCAATCGGGTATTCGAATCGAATACGGAATTCTGCGGCTGCAATTGATTTAGACTTTCAGCAGTACTATACTGCTGGTGGAATCCCACATAGCTATGAAGCTGCGGAAGAATATGTTCCATGTCCTGTAGACATCCTCTCGAGAGCTCTCTTCCGGCAGTGAGCTGCGATAGCTCACGAGAGCGAACGAAGAGCGAGGTCGGTCTAGGTCTTTAGCAAAAAACACACAGGAGCGTAGCACGTCGTAAGCGGAAGAATGGGGAAACCCTGCCTGTAGACGAACGAATGCCCACCCTTGTGCGATGCCGCATCGGGGTGCAGCAGCTGAGTCGCTAGGCGAAACTTGGCATGAATGTTGCATTTTGGATCCCGTCCATCCGACAGCTAAAAACGTCACGACACAGGCAGAATGCGGGGTAAAACCCTTGCATTATCTCTGGTCAGCAACCCTCCGAGTAACAAGACTCGGATGCTGCTCGGGACTGCAAGTTTCGGAGTCGAAAATGTTCGGAACGAAGGGGGGCTAGGCAGGAACAGACCAGAGCCTCGTAGAACGCATTCGTTATACGAGTCATGGGCAGTGATCAACTGTGCTTAATGAATGCAGAAAATAATGGAAGAACAAGTTCAAAAACTATTGAATAACTAAGCATTCGGACTAAAACCGTAAGATTATGTGCACAAAGCCTAGGCCATTCTGTGTGAGAAGGGAAATCGGATATCTCTGATAGAAAATCGTGATGTCGCCGGACCAAATCAGAGCCGCAGCGTTCTGGGCCGAATTCGAGATATAATCATCAATTGACAAAGCTTCCACGCACCTTAGCATTCGATTCGTAAAAGGGATTATATAGATGACGCAGAATTTGAGGTTCTAGATTTCGATATCAAGTCGACTGGATCATTCTCATATCTAGAATATCCCTTCTCATTTCCCTCGGGTATCAATTGAGTTTATATTTATGGACCAACATATTCATATCGTCCCTACGGGTCCATCCTTTCATCCGACAGCTTCGCATCGATGCACGGAAAAGGATACCTATTTCTCATTCCTTTGACTGAAGATCGTCCAAGGACCTCAATTTAAACCTGTATTCTGATAAAAAAATACAAGGGGTTTGAAATTGACTGTTGCATTGGTAGGTGGGCATACGTGTCGGCACCTTGCAAATCGAAAATAGTGTACCTGGTGCCTTCGACTGGTTTTCCCTAGTGTGCAGTTGCAGGGTTGATTTAGGGTCCGCAAAGTTTCTGCGAAAGCTTCCATGTTTTCCGTCCCGTAGTTCTGTGCTATAGCAATCCCGCTGCCAACCTCGCATACCCGACGTTGTTTCTTCAGAAACGCGGGGTCTCGAAATGTTTTTCGTCAAGCTCGTCACGAAGTAGAGATGCAGACTGGAAAGCGATGCAGTTATTACAAATATATTACTAAATACCAATTCTGAGTGTCCACGTAATTTCAACTTATAGGTGAAGGGTCAAAGTTTTGCATGCTTTGTATAATTAAGTAGAACTAAAAGCAAATCCAATGGGATCTATATACAATTAAACGACCAAGTAATAAAATGCTACTAATACGTTCTTTAAGTTCCCATAGCTGCTGTGATTATCCAAATAAGAGAGAGATAAAGATAGCAACAATACAGTCCTTCTGTGTAGGACTTAATATGCCGCTCATATTTTAATTTTGCGATAGGACTAGACTTCTAAAGCACGAGACTTGACATCTTAGGATCTTCTCGCCAAGTATTCCAAGTCGTAGCCAGCAGCAACAATATCGACCTTCCTGTTCATTCTGCGTTCAAGTTTGTCATTCTTGGTCGGCTTTTCCGGCTTTTCCGGTTTGTTTACAGATGCGTACGGATTGGATGCTATAAGTTTATAAATATCACCTACGAATACTCTATGAGTTGAGAAAATAGTGGGAATATCTTACTATAGGTATAAGTGAAATCGTCAGAACTGTCGAAATTATCAATAATCTCCAAGTTTGTAAGATGTTGTTGATAGAGACAATCGCTGACTGCACTAGACGGTGCTCCGCTGTCAAGAAGTTGCTGGCATGGATCAGTGGCTACAGTGTTCTGATTAGCAGCTGTAGATACCATTTGAAATTTCCTTGATCAAATTAGATTGAGAACTCACGGGTAGTACCACCATCCGGGTTACCACCATCCGGGCTATTACCATCGCTGCCATCTGTCGATGTACTCAAAGGGTCGTTATTGTTTCCGCCAGAATTGCTACCTTTGTTCTCGTACTGCCCTGGAAGCGCTTTCCCATTATTTCCATATCTAGCTTTACCTCCCGCCTTCTTTGCATTTGAAACCCCAACAGTGATACCGACAACAATAGTAACGAGTAGAACAGCGCCAACGCAGCCACATATTATCCAAAACGTCTTTTTTGCAATTCTTCTCTTGATCAAAGGAATATATACCGTCTCGTTATATGGCGAAGGGTTAAAGTTTGCAGGAGCGTCCTTCTCAACATCTTGGGTGTAACTGCTAGAAACTTCAGCGGCCATCTCCACAGGTCGTTCGGGAATCGCCATATAGCGTTCCGACCCCTCGTATGAAGGTTGTTGATATGAATTTTGCATTGTTAGGTGGTTCTTTCTTTACGTTGCGAGATGTTACTGTAGGTTATAATGTAGATATTAAATGCACGATGCATAAAAATACAAGTGAAAGGACGGCGGGTACCTTATATATCTACTTGGTTTCTCTAATTAAATTCATAATGAGATCCTTGGTCATACTGTATGCCAATCGCAATCCTACATATCATTTTTCACGGTCTTACAGTGTTTCCCACGCCAATGTTTCCTTAAGCAGTATCCATACCATCTGATGATAATTTAGGAGTCCATCCGCCCATTTCTGAGTTTTCTGGGAGTTCGGATTAGCATAGCCCCTTCTCTATCTATTTTTTGACAAATCAAAGGGTTTATAAGTCGACACAGGCGCGCAGGCTACATAAATTTACTGGATGCGGTAAAGCGCGTTGCGGGTAATTCTACCACTTTCGGCGCTTGGGACTACCAAGAAGTCGTGATAATGGCCCGTCAAAATGAAAGCTAGTCCCTGCAAGCCAACTACCCAACTCAAAGCCAACCAATCTCAAACCTCAAGGAGGCGTTCTTTGCGACCTAGGATTGCAATTCCGAAAAGGTACATATCGTGCGTCTGCCTTCCTACGGTCTTAGAAACATGGCAAACTAGGATAGAATACTGCCGCTTCCTGAGTTTAATTGTGGCGCGGACAATCCATCATATACATATGACGCCGTCACTATAGGTACTGAGGAAGAAAGTTTTTTTTTATCCTTGACAGCATCGAATACTAGAGCTCATATCTTGGCAGATAATATCGAAATAAACCATGATCCCAAGCGTGGTTCTCGTCAGGGCTGTCTCTGGAAGGCTGCTGTGTCCATCAAAGGCTTATGGGTTTGCCCTTGGAGCCCCAGTACGACGCTCGTTCAGCACAACTACGATATTCTGCAAGAAGCAGATGCCGCCAAGACCTAAAGTCGATGATAATGATATAGAGGAGAAGTTTTTGAAAGGAAGGTACGAGATCGCCAGCCCGAAATTTAATAAATATTATCCCTATTGCTCTAACTTAGTGGTACTTCCAGCGGCCCTGGTAAGAGTGCTATTCGTGTGTTAACTTAAGAGCCCGGATCATACTAACTCTAAAATCTGGATTGCAAAAAGGCGGCCAAAAGAGTACGTATATGAGTTTATCCTATTGATTGAAATTTTGCTAATCTAAATATTAAAAGTTGTAGGTAGCTGAATATCATCTTGCCTCTATGCTCCGCAATGCGAGAGTTATTACATCTATATTGCAGTGCTAACTTCAAAAAAGAATAAAACTTCCTCTGCCGTTCAACTTCGACACATACCCACTGGTATTGTTGTGAAATCCCAAGAGACACGATCACGTGAACAGAACCGGAAGATAGCAAGGCAGATCTTAGCATCAAAACTTGAAGATCTCGAGAAAGGAGACCAGAGTCGAAACAGCGTACTCAACGATGTCGCCAGGAGAAAGAAGGCCAGTAAGAGGAAGAAAAGCTTACGAAAGTATGTGTCGATGTCCATTTGAGAGTGAATAGGGAGCTCTTTAGAAAAGAGATGTTGACACGAATTAGGTACCGGAAATTGGATGAAGTTAAACAAGAAAGTGCGGGGAAGCTACAACTTGGGGGAGGGATAGCTGGTGGCCTTTCAGAAGGTGACGACAATGATATTGTAGAAAATGATTATGAGGAGGGCATGGATGAGGATGAGGACGATGATTCCGAAGAAGAGAAAGATGACTTCGTAGAATCTAGTGATGTTGACAAACCTAAAGCAGAACTCACATCCGACAAATGATAACCAAAACATTGATGTCCTATATACTTCTGTTTACTTGCTTGAGAGACCACTCGGTTTTAGAGTTACGGTCTCACGAGAGTGGCGAGGTGCAATTGGTTGACATGTTTCCGGACAACAAATCTACCCAAGAGATACAAACGTGCCGCCATCCCCATTATCCTTTCCATCGGTTCTATCCCGCGATCCAGATGATGACAGAGATGCGACTAATCCCGCATCGGCAGCGTGATGGAGAGGGCCCTTTGACTTTTCTTTTGCTACCTTTGAAGCTTCCTTTGTAGCATGGGATTGGACGGCTGTGTAGCGAATAAGGGTTACAACCACTACTGCTATGATTGCGATGGCAATCTTGTTTCAATGTTAGACATTTCTCCTTACGGCTGGGTATATAAATGGGATCACTTACTAAGCCCCTTCGAGTCGTTGTCCATCTCAATGCCTCGATTTCGCTCTTCATATCACCATTTAGCAATATAGTCAACTTGTAATTCAACTCTTGTATTTTGATTTCCATGGCTCGTTGCTCCTGCCTGGTGACTATCTTCCGATCATTGAACAAACTTGATACCTCATCTTTCAGGTTCATCAAGTCTTCGTGGAGTTTCTGTTCTAACTTCTCATAATCATGCTGTATCTGGGTGCGGTCTATCCTTGCTCTCTCTAGAGCTGTGCGCCTAGAAAATTCTATTTCAGTTTTCAACTCCGAGCAAGCTGCTCGAAAGAGATAGTTTTCCTTATCCAACCAAGTTCGTTAGTGCATACCATCTTGTTAAATCAAAGAATTGTATTACATTTTCAGATATCGACTTTGTCACCAGAGATTCCTTCGCATTCTCGATACTTGTTGCTAGTAAACCTCGGATGGCTTTCATAGCTAGAACTGACTGCCCGTATGTAAAACCACCATCCTCCAATTGCTTCACCATGACGTAAGTATCGAAATTGTGGTGCAGTTTTGCGAACGCCGGGCTGATAGATGACTCCGTAGAAACACTCGATTTCACTGCCTCCGATTGGCCTCCTGAATCACCCGCCGCTCCAGAACCAGTGCCTTTTTGTTCTCCTGGAATCTGTGACCCTTCTTCTGTAGGTTCCTTGACATTGGTTAGGGCGTCCAAGGCGGACGTCTTCTTCAACGACTCTGGCCTGTAGTTTACCCCAATATTTGTAGGTGGTATCTTCTCCTTTTCCGTCGGACTAGGTGTGTTATTTACACTGTTGTTGGATTTCTCTTCAAGCCTCGATTTTTCTTCTGTCGAGATTTTCTTCTCTTGAGACGGGGCTGGCGGTGTACCAGAGAGTACGGTATCGTCCCTCCTTGGGGCAGATTCGTGCATCGTACTCGAGCATCTTATTTGAGCCACTATCGGTTTCGAGAAGCTCGTAGGTCTTGATATCGTGACGAAGGAGCATCTTTTCGCTCGGCTTGGGTAGTTGGCGACTTGCCGACGTGTGCGGGCAGCATGTTTGCAGCAAGCGGCCCCACAGAGAGTTTGACCCCGCGCTGTTGAGAAAAAGCTGGGATAAAGGAATGTAAGGCGAGGCAGTGACATGAAGGTGAGGATACGGTCCGGCAACTATCGATATTTCGAGCCGTCCGAGGTATTTTAGCAGCTTTCTCGCCAGTGGAAGTTGTTCTATTAATATGAAATGACTTGGGGATTGCTAGTGTGAAACGACTGTGAGTTTGCGACACGAGGTAACTTCGTCATAGGCCGAGGCCGAAAGGAAGCGGTGCACCAACACACTTGCTGCTAATATGACCTGGACCGCCAGCCCTGGTCTCGGTCGCTAGAGCTAGCCCCAAAGCTTATGGATTGAAAGCTTTTTGAAAAAATCGAAAAAAGGAAACCACGAACTCCGATTTAGCAAATATACAGCGCTAATATAGATGGATCCTCTATATACAAGAAAGAACTTTGAAAATATGTATGATACAATACGATACAACTTTATACAATAATATCGCTTGCTAGTGGTCATGATGAGAGCGGTTTCTAATTTACCTCAGTTACAAGCTGAGACGGAGTACTCTGTGATGCATAACTAATTGCTCGAAGCTTTCGGTTCGCATATTTGAGCAAAATCAAGGAGCTAGAGGGTGTCATCTGTTGTCCTGTTAGCACTTTGCTGGTCAGTTGTATTACAAAGAAAAGTATACATACTCCTTCAATTCTTCTAACTTGACCAATCGATTCAGGCTTTGTCACAGCCAATAGAGCCTTCTCTTCAGAAGACAGTCCAACAATTCCGTTATAATCCATGTCCGGCGGTAAAAGAAGGTTCTCGTCTCGCTCAAATAGACGGATGTCTTCCATTTGTTGCTTGATGTATGGTGCATAGGTTCCTTTCAGGTGGCGCATTAGTCGTAAAGTTCAATATCATGTTAGAATACAATAACATCTTACCTTCGATATTTATTCTTTCTCTTATTCTTGCAGGGAATTTGTTAAGTTCCGGGAATATAACCAAGAAGGACTCTGTTGTCAGATGGTTCTTCCTGAGAAGATCAAAGGCGCTATACTTGAAGGCATCCGTTGAAACTTCTATTCCCTTTTCAACCCACTTTGGGGCGCCGAGGACCAGGCCTTCCATTGTAGACCTCACGGCATCCATCATTCCAAATTCGTTCTGAAAATGAGTCCATCGCTTGTCGCCAACAACCCCAAACTGTCTGCCTTTCCTCGTAAGCCGTATGTCCGCGTTATCCGATCTTGCGGACATTCTGAATTCAGATCTGGCTGTGAACATTCGATATGGCTCCGAAACGCCTTTCGTTATGAGGTCGTCAATCATGATCCCGATATAACCGTCTGATCTGAGGAGCGTCATTTGAGGTTTATTCTGCGAGGACAACCCAGCATTTATTCCAGCGATAATTCCCTGAGAAGCGGCTTCTTCATATCCAGTCGTGCCGTTGATTTGGCCAGCAAGGAAAAGCCCTTTGATAACCTTGGTTTCCAATGTAGCTCGTAGACTTCTAGGATCGACATAGTCGTATTCCACCCCATATCCTGCCTGCGTCATTTTAGCATTCTCCAACCCCGGGATTGTTCGCAATAAAGCCTCTTGCACGTCTTCCGGAACTGTCATGCTAATACCGTTAGGATAAACAATATGATCATCATAGCCTTCTGGTTCCAGCCAGATTATATGTTTTTCCTTCTGAGGAAATCTAATGATTTTTGATTCTAGGGAAGGACAATAACGAGGACCTTTGACAGTCTCTCGGATGTGGATGGATTTATCGAGGTTAGCCCGAAGGATCTCATGACCTTCAGCAGTTGTGAAAGTTTGATGACAAGTAAGTTGTTTCTACATATTGGGGTTGTAAAATTAGCTTGAGTTTTTGAAATGGCAGTTTAGTTCTTAACAAGCCCGTACCTCCTGTTCGACTTTTTCGTTGAGGTAACTGAACGGAAGTGGTGGGTTGTCTGCATGCTGAACTTCTAGGCGACTATAGTCAATAGTATTTCCATCGATTCTTGGCGGTGTCCCTGTCTTTAGACGACCCAGCTTGAACCCGGCTTCCCGAAGAGATTCACTTATTCCATAAGATGCCGCTTCTCCCATACGGCCGGATGGAAATACATCCAAGCCTAATTCAACAGTCAGAGTGTATGATATCAGGGCCTTGAGACTGAGGTGCTAGAATACCAATATGGATTTCCCCACTAAGAAATGTCCCAGTAGTTATCACAATATGCCTTGTGTAAATCTCTTCACCAGACTCTAGTTTGATTCCAGTAACTTGCCCATAATGGCCCTCCCCGTCCTGAACAAAGCCTTCATTTTTGTCGATGATTATATCCGCAACAGATCCTTCTTTGACGGTCAAATTTGGATAGGCTGCAAGCTCTGCTTGCATATAAGTTTTGTACAACTTCCTGTCAATCAACGCTCTTGGGCCCTATGGCTCGTTCGTTAACCTCAAGAGTAATACACCAAAATAAATATTAACTAGAACACCAACCCAAACGGCAGGACCCTTTCGCCGATTTAGAACCTTGAATTGGCTCCCAGCCTTGTCTGCATAATATAACACAATTAGTAATCCAAGATGCACTTAGTATAGCAAATATACGTCTGTCATACCAACAATTCTGCCGCAGAGACCATCCAATGCATCGATTTCTCTAATCATGATACCCTTTCCTATCCCGCCAAAGCTAGGATTGCAAGAGCAAACTCCTATGCTTGACAGCTTTTGGGTCACCAGGGCTGTTTTGGCGCCAGCTATTTGCAGAATAAAATCGATCAGCCTTTGTCCTATTTCGACATATAGCTAGACACGTACATCTTGCGGCAGCAGCAGATGCTTCGCAACCAGCGTGCCCACCTCCAACAACCACAACATCATAGAATACCCCGGTCGAACTACGTCACATTAGTCCAGCCCTTCCTTTATTCTAGGGTATTGAAACGAAAAGCCAAAATATCTCAGCCGCGTGGGGAAAAAAAAAGTTATGGAGAGGCGACTTCACCTGTTGCCGGATGCACTTGTGGCTAAATTGCGCCGTGTGATAGGGGAATCTTGCAAGAGTGGTCCTCTCCACCTTAACGTCCGAGCAACAGCTCGAGATAATCTTGGAACGGACATGGCATCCGCCCAGCTGCGGGTTTGGTGAGTAATTAGGGATTGCATCACGAGACCCTCAAATTTGCTGCGAGAAGCTGGTATTGATAAGGCAGGCTTGGCGAGCTCTAGATTGGATCAATTATCTGTTCGAGTGATAAAGAAAGAAAATAAGGCGCAGCGAAAACAAAAAAGGGGAGCTCGACTGACGCGATTGATGAGCAAAATTGGTCTGGGAAGGACAAAGGCTGCGATTGTTTTCGCTCCTTCCGGGGATTTCCAGGCCTAATGGAGATTTTTTTTTTTTTTTTTTTTTTTCTCCCTTCTTTTCCCTTCCCTTCATTTCTCCCTTCCTTTCCCTTCCCTTCAGGGCCAGAGTTGTCAGCAAAGAAAGACACCGTACAGACCAGCGTTGTTAGATCATGTTAATGGGGTAAATAGATACGTGAAAATTGGTACTCATCAGACAGAATGGCTAATATTGACATGTAGTAAAAATTAAGTATTATTATTAATTAAGCTTAGGGCTGGCATTTAGGAATAACAAATATTCTAACGAAAACTCTAAATTTAAGGTTTTGAGATCCGAGGAACGTTGTCGAACCTTATTCTTACTAAAGATCTTAATCATCAACATGCCCTCGAGACAAGCTTATCTAGGCGAAAGACCTCCTCTAGTTAGTTTGTGCCCTGGCAGTGTTCCGGGAGCTTGGTCCATGGTTCCAGCTGTCCTTACGAAGACGTTTGCCTTCGGTCTACATATCTACGAGCCCGTTTATTGCATTTATAAACTTTAGTCAACCACTTCGCATGCACGATCTGATAAAAAAGATGCAGAGCTCCCAGAAAGGAATAAAAGGGTTTTTACTTTGGAACAAACTGTTAGATGTCAGTAAATGTCCGTGGAAGCAGCCCTGTTCTTGAAAATTAACTGTCCGTTGCTCGCCGGCAGCACCTCTCAGCGCGCGCGATTATTTGTTCGGGTTTCGGCAATTCCACGCAACAGAAAACTCTTGAATCCTTGCATTTACACACCATTTACACACCAGAAACCCAATCGAGACTGGGCTCCTGCCCGTATTGTCGTGAAACTTAGGGTGATCAGGTGGCTGGCTAATTCTTCTGGGATAGCGTCTGAGAATGGTTGAAAGGACCCACATTCCTTGACCTCATTCCGTACCGACAGCGATCACACGGAATTGTCTCATTTTGAATGGGGCCCTCGAAAGCCTTCTAGAAGCGGTTCTTACCCACGTGAACCCGACTGTGGATCTATCGAAACGAATTTGATTGGAAAACGAAGGCCAGAATGCAGACGAATGAAACAAGATAATCTGGATTGTGGAGAGGAGCCTTGATCTTGTTTTTTTTTTTTTATTCTGTCCGGTTTTTTTTGTTTCTCTCCCTTTCCCCCTCTCGCTCTCGTTAAAGCAGACACCTATACATACCGTGGCCGCCAACTTCCTAGTTGCCGTATACTCATTAGAAACGGATCTTAAAAAATATTAAATGGAGACCAGACATTGCATATCCTTCTAATTGTAGGGTCTCAGACGCTCAATTCGTGCTATTACTCTGTGTCCGCAGAGCAATAATTCCCGTGCTGTAACCCACCCCAAAATCAAGGGCCTGATTAACTGTCGTTTTCATGCAGGTTTATGCACCAAGGTCCTGGATATGTAATCAGCACTTGGAAAAAATGCTACCAGCTCACTTTGAAATCACAAGAAAAATGCAGGCTGGGACCAACAATGCACTTTCTGCTTTAGTTCGGTTAATTGATCGAGTATTTTGTAAAGCGTTCGGACGAGACTCTTAATATCACGACTCTTTTCTCTGTTTCCTTTTCTTTCCTGGTCGTTTCAGTTATTTTTCTCAAATTTTATTTCCATAAAAATCAATGGGTTCATATTAGACTAGGGAGGTTCAAACTTCAGCTTAAAACAACCGCTGTGTAACGGGTTATTGGAACCAGGATGCGATTTGCATCAATGTCAGCAAGCCGGCCTTTGGGCTTCTTAGCTGCAAAGTTTTGAGGACGTACATACGTGCTTAAGTGTAATCCGGTCTGCCAACATTTTGGAATCACAGTAGCACAAAGTCCCGAGTGCGAACAAACCCACACAACCCCAGTTGCTCGCTAGGATGGGTCGGTTTCTTCTCTCATGGACTGGGTGTGCACACCTGCTCAAGATTATCCTGGGATTCTGAATCCTGTTCATCTGATATGCTCTGCCCTGGCAAATTTGATTTGTGAACTAGCGTTTGGGACTCCGATATACCCATGAAGTTTTACCTTTTATTATTTCCTCTGCTTATTTTTTTTGCTTAGGTATTTTTTTATTATGATTATTCCTTTTTTTTTCTTACCTGCTCTCTTTTTTTTCTGGATGTTAGACCTAGAACGTGGTAAAGAGCGCTTGCATTTTTATGATCCACTTTTTAGCGTCGCCGCAGTCAATTTTCGGACGGTCCAGACGCCTCAATGCCATGCCTTTTAAGTTACATCTGTTGTATCTGCAGCATGTACTCCAGGAAATCGTTCAGGGTAGCCAGAAATTGGGGAATTGCTTCTAACTACACCAATTGTCGATTGAAACCAGGAACTATAACACGTTTTGCATTGTCTAAATGGCATGTAGATACGATAAAACTTCGTCATGCAGGTGAGTGGGTTGAGTTTCGCGTCATCCTGTACTGTCCACATTTTCCTTCTTCTCAAATACCCTGCCAAAGCAATGGACAGAACAGTATCCACTGTTCGTTTAAATATCGGAAATAAAGATGCTTGCTTTTACATTATAGAAAAAAGAAATACAAAAAAAAGCCTCTTCAAGGGTATATTATCTGCTGTTAAAGAAACACGCAGACCACACGGGCCCGGGTATAATTGTAATATTCATGTCGGTTGCAGGTTGAGCCGCTCCTAAGAAGTCCCTTTTTCCTGTGCTAGTGGTCAAAGGAAATATTCTCGTTTAGTACCGCCAGGTGTGTATTTCTTTGGATATAGTTCAAAATCCGTCATCTTTTGCTATGGTCACTTTCTTTACTGCTTCAGGCTACATACGGCTTCAAAATGCTGCTGTACCCACTCCACGAAAGCCTCAACACCACTGCTGCAATAAACCGACTTGAGCTGCCCTAATATCCACCACCTCTAACGTAACCCCGGTTCACAAATATCACAATCTATTGCCAAACTGCTAGGGTATATCGGGTCACTCGATCCTTCCTACTTTGTCAATGTAGTGTCGACCTCTAAGCGCCTTTGCCAGAACTAGCCTCGATTCCAACGCGACCATACGACCAATTCGGGCTATGGTTACTCATCTATCATATCAATACTACCTACCGACTGCTCCTTGTTTTTTTATTTTTAATCTACTTTCAACTGGAGAGTAAACCCCCAGTCCAGACAGCAGCCATATTAGACCCTACCACTCAAACTACTCTGGGATCCCTTCGCATCGCCTTCATTCTTTCTAGGAAAGACAAGGGGAGGGGATAGATGGAGGAGGTACAGGACCTATAAACGTCTCACCTCTCGAACGAACCGATACAGCAGGCATAGGAAGGCACAGAGCTATAAAGATACGTGTATCCCTAGGCATTTGGGGCCGGACCCCCTGCATTCACGGGTTTGACTTCCATATACGGCGACAAGCTGTTGGTATTGCCAGGTTCTTCGATTTTCAGCGGAAGGGGTTTCTAAATTTCTAGATTCTTTTCAAAGTCAAAAGACGTAAGTTGTGAAACTAGTGTCTAAAAGCGATGTTTTCATCGTCACCAAATTATCTCTGGAAGAAGAGCACTTTCTATGTCCATCAATAGGGAAGTTAAGAAAAAGATATATAAACAAAAGACGCTAACGTAACACCAAAGGCATGCAGACCATATCTCCCACGAGACCCTTCTTTACAAAAGTAAGAATTTTTATTTTTTAGAAACCCGAGCAAGCGCCACCGCCACCAAAATGCCGAGGAAAGGAAATGTCGATATGGAAAAGGGTTATTCGTGTTTCAGTCAGACTACGGCCTTAGCGTTTACTGGCCGGTCCACTGTGGAGGATAATGATGCAAGACGTCCTCATCATTCACCGTGCTTGTTCTTGTTCCCGGTACAGATGATGGCGAAGAAGTCCAACCAACAAAGTTCTCTTGTGGGAAACGATTCCGATCTTGCATTTGCTGTTGTCCAGGTTGGGGGCTATGGGTGCCGTATATCGGTTGTGTCCAAGTCGTCGAAGAGGCTGAGCTGTAGTTAGAGGTTACAGGGCTTGGAACCATCGGCCGGTCGTAATGGCCCGCTCCGACGGTCGAGTAGGTCGACCGATACGGTGCACTGCCGGAAATGGCGCTGCTATTCAGAGGAGAGCTCTGGAAGCCAGAGTATGGACTACCAGACCAGCTTTGCGAAGTGATGGTTTCAGTTTGGGCGGGTAAGGATAGGGGTGCACTGACAGGCGCGCTGCTCATGCTTGTAGTATAAGGCTGTGGGTACGGAGGATGATACCTGGGATTGTGATTGCCCTGAGGGATGTCATATTCTTCCACTTTCATGGTGTCTGCCTGATGGTTTAATTCACCAGGGTACCCGTGGGGACTATTTGTCGGAGGGAAATAGTTCACAGCAGTGCCTAAGTAGTTATAGTCTGGCGGACCGCCTGGAAAGCTACTAGGAAGAAAACTGTGTGGATGGTGTGGATCATGTCGGCCGTACGACCCAATCTTCGATGGCGAATTTTCATCATCTTCGTCTGTTTGGGCCTCGAACATGGCGTCCGGCCCTCCTTCATCGATAAAAGAAGGCCTTCTTGATACATCCGACGTTGGCTGCCTGAGGGAGGATGATATAAACAGGGTAGTCCGCGGCCGAATATGGTTATATGCTGGAATCTCTGTAGGTCGACTAAGTCGGTTGTCTAGTACATCTTGGGGAATATAGTAGGATATTAAATGGAATTGTCGGTTGTTCTCGTCCTGGATGCTAATCGTTTTCTTCACTAGGCCATTCATCTTGAAGTCATATGAATCGATTAGCGAACCAACTAAAGAACGATCGGTGTCGCCTGGAGGGCCTCCCCTGCTTGGGTCGGGTACTCCCATAGGATGGAATTGATTATGGGGATCTTCGAGCTCAGCAGTCGGTGTCCTTCGAGCCTTTGGTGTGTTTTTCCTCTGAGCTCTCTTCTTTTGTCCTGGGGGGAATGGCCGAGAAAGTTCCCGATACAAGAGAAAGTTTCCCAGAATCCGGCTCGGGCTCCAATGTACACCATCAGTCCATCGTTTTATCCCGGTATCCGTGTGCTCGAAGACGAAAACGTTTCCAGACTGGACTGCAGACGCTCTTTCTCTATCCTGCGCTCTTCTCTGCACTGTGAACAAGTGTCGTTGTAGAATCAACTCCACGATCATCAGAGCATCCTCATTTGTCTGGCAAAAGACATTAGATATGGTTGGTTGGATCAGAGATCCAGATGACGACATTGCAAATTGATCAGCCACTGCGGGCTCGTTACTTTCTTGGAAATATTAATCGCTGGTTTGGAGGGGTTAAAGGCGTTTCCGTTGATGGCTTACGCAGTAGAAGATTGCTACCCTAAGAGTGAAATATGCCAAATGTCAGTCTGTGTGGAAATTAATATTCGACCTCGTGGCAGCTTGGCCGATCGACATTACAAACACTTACTCATATACCAGTAACCGACAAACACAGACACCTGATATAATAGTTGAGTGTAGACGGCATCAATCACTCCCTCGAGGAAGTTCAACAAACTTATACCAACTCTTCTGGCTGTCTTTCTAGTAGTCGGTCTCTCTCTTCCCGAATGAACAAGTCAGACTGTACGATATCCGAATCGATTCTAGGAAGACAGGCAACCTATAACACAAGATATTCCAGGGAAAAGCGCAATCAGAGAGTGTGCGTGCGTCTGCGGTCACTGAGCAGATAAGAGTTAGAATCGGATCCGGCCGTGGTTCTGCTCACGGCTCGCTAACGCGGTGAATCGATCGCACACGAGCGTGTTCTTGCTGGTTTGCAAAAAGGTCTCGATAGACTAGTTGAGACGCCGACTTTAGTTGGCTTTCGTGATGGTAGGTGGATGTTGAACAGAGCGTTTTGATATTATTTTCGGTTTGGAGTTTTGCTGAATCTTCTTGATGATAGACTTCTTGGTTTATAGTTCCTTTGGTGAACTAGGCAAAGTCTGCTGTCGTCTAGAGGAGAAAGGGAAAAAACGAAAGGGAAAAAAAAAACAAAAAAAAACAGACGTTTCGATTCCACACTGGGTTAAATAAGGTTCTGATGTCGACACTATGAGGCACTTCCGCAATCTTGCCAAAAACTCTTTCCGCGTTCGTCTTTCTCAACGGCTTCAGATAGCTCGAGTCCCTTCAGAAATTATGGCCCTGTGGTGGGGGTTGATGCCAGATTCCGAATCGAGGTAGAAAGAAAGGAAAAAGTCTGTTCAGGAAGATGAATCAGGTGTGAGATCTATGCACTTGGGTATCCCCCGATGGATGGTAGAATTGAAGAGAGGAAGAACGTGTTATCAAATTAAGTTCTTCCTTTGTCGGAAAAGAAGTTGATTGGGCTGTTATACGACTAAGAATGCCTGGCAATGGATCAGCTATCTTCCACTATAAGGAACTCTTGATACAGATGGGCCTAGGAGATTTTTAAGACTGGAACCTCCCGTCTGCGACACGGGTATTGACGAAAATACGAAACTGACAATTGCCTGGAAGCATCGGCCTTTGTGGTAGCACAGCTCGCATGCGCTCATATTTCGTGGTTGGGGACGCCATGCACATGTGTAGAGGAGGATATGAAAGTGTGTGTGGGAGTGTATGACAGACCTCGTTTGTGGGATATCATACAGCTCAGAGGAAGCCCGCCAGCTTCCTCCTCTTGAACCAAGTTCGCAGGCGCGTGGCTACACAAAGCGAGGGGGGAAGGGCACGTTCAAAACCCTTACAAATGAGGTCTGAGAAACCCAAGGCAGGAGCCCACGCATATAAGCGACCAGTAACTTGTGAAAGCCACCACGATGCGATGAGAACTCTCGACGTCGAAACGTTCTCGAACTGACGTCAAAATAAGGCCTCGGCGGAACCTCCAATGGGGAACAACGAGGCGCACACAGGCAGGTGGAAAGGACTTGAAAGGGCGGGGATGAGATGGAAGCCGTGGTATGGCGACCCATGGGAATGTGGTTTCTGGAAGACTGGTATATGCAAGGCTAATTTTGGTGATACTTGGAAGGACTTACATGAATCGCTACGGGTATTTTTCTTTTCTTTTTGTTGTTTTCTCTCGTCTTTATTGTCTACTGGATTTTTTTTATCCTTTATAGTAGAAGCCCTACAGCAGCAAGGAGTGCGACTAAACGACAGCGCTGGTAGCCGGGCAAGAGACAATCTGGGTAATTGAACCGTCGTCACGAAAAGCTGATTTGCCGACGCAGGTGCAGGTGCGGTCTGGTGCTGCAGCTGGGGTGGAGTGTGAAAAAAAAGAAAGTGCCGTATAAAATGAGGATGTTGAAACGTTCGAAACTATGGCATAGCGACAGCCAAATGCACGTTCAGATTTTCAATGTTTGGAGGCAGCCAACCACAAAACGTTGTTTTAAAGGTCGACGAAATCGGTATTTGATGCGGCTAGGTACTAACTAGCATACGCGACGTCGGTTGAATGTCGAGAGGAAAAAGGAAAGAACGGCTGGATCTGGTCAACTGTCCAGCCAGAAGGTGAGTAGATAGATGGCAAGACCCGTCGTCCATTCGATGCAATCGCACCCTGAGTTCTTTCTGTCTCTAGCTTTTGCCGGCTGAGAGAGATGTGTCGTCGATGGGCATTCCACTCCACTAAGAAGTACTAATTCGTCCTGGCAGATGGCGGCCTGCTCGCTTTCTTTAGCACAATTTGAGCGCCGGGAATAAGAAAAGCGAGGAAAATAGAAATTGCTTCTGGCCGGTGCCTGTAAAATGATACTATACTTCCCTGATCCTGAACATATTATGAGCCCTTGGGAGGTGCGTACATCCACTGTCAGAAGCGATCCCGCGCCGCCTAATAATACTTCGTTATACATCGACTGACCCGGGTCTTGTTATGCGCTAACATCAATTTTCTAATGATGGGGCAGCTAAGCAAGCCAGCCAGCGGTCACTAAGAAAGAGTTCATCGACATCATTACCCAATTGCTCACGCTCCCCTTTATTGCTGCTCTTTTCTTTTTCTTTTTCCTCTCCTGTTCCTCCTCTCTCTTCATCTGCTTTTACCATGCTCTGCTGGAATTGTCCTGGTTCAAGTCACCTATTTTTCTGCCGCCCGACTGCTGCCTTTTTAGTTTGCCCTGTGCAATCTCTATTCCGGCCAGCCTGCTTACCATTACCCTGGGACGCACTGTTGCTCTCTATCAACCTTTCTGCTCCGCACTCGCCCCAAACCTAACGGTCATACCCTCGAACACCTTTTTTTTTTTTTTGCTTGCGCTGTCTCGCTCTGCTCGATTTGTGCCGGACTTACGACGCTTAGCAGGCCTCCCTCCGTACGGTCTCCCTTCTCTGATGCATATTTGCTTTTTGCTTTGAAACTCTCGGGGCTCGATCGGTAAACAGCACCGAGACGTCGAGACGGCCGAATGTGGGCTGCCACATGCCTCTCACACTGGGCGATAGGATGCATTGGCGTCTTCCTAGAAAAGCTGCTTAGGCAGCATAGCTACATTATTATTACCATTCACCCGCCCCTAATGTATCAACACAAACGGAACCTGTTGAGATGTTCCTTCCCAATGGGCTTCCAGTGGCTCCTAGAATAGACAGCCTACGCTTGCTGCTGACCGAGTCCTCAATGGTGAACTTGGTGCATTTATGCTTCCATCAAGGTCTTTCGTGCCAAGGCTTCACTTTTTACACCATGCCTCGGGTTAAAGCGAACTTAGTCAAATCACCTGCCGGCGGGGAGATACTTCAAATGGTGCGCATTGTTCGTCGGAGCCGCCAGTTCCCCTTTGAGACAGCTATCCAATTTACCAACTGTGTATCACTTCTGAAATCTTGACCGATGTTTTAGGCTCGGACTCCAAGGGCCCTTTTCTCGAAACAAAAAAAAGATAGAGACACATCGCTGGTTTGCAGAATTTGACATTCCTTCTTCCGGGTCAGGGATCTGAATTAACGAATCATGTTACCCATCCCGTCTGAGCGGGGTCTTGGAAAAGAAGAGAAAATATTCCGACATACGAATCCTTCAGCATATATCGGTTAATTCCGTAGAGAAGGGGGTGGGGATTAAAATAATGCTGCATGGTGCAGAACACTGTACCTGGTCAAAACTAGGCTGAGGTTTTCGATAGAAGCTCTTTTATACAGGGAATAAATTTCGGATTCCAGAGTCGTCCTGGCGTTCTCCACCGTGCGCATTTTAATAAGTGGCGTACTCGGTATCACCAGGCGATCTCCCTTTACCTACGCCACCTACCAAAACTTGGAAATTCAACCTCTGTATCGGGTCTTGATTCGAACCCTAAGAATTGGGTTTCCTATCGCTTATTCGCCGACTTGCAAGTTCCCACGGGCTGGATTGCCATGTGGTTATAACAGCGGAACCTATGCCTTCGATCGAGCTTCCGAACCGCTAAATGTCTCGGAGATGAAGGAAAACATGCCTCAAATTGGACTGAACTGGATACATCATTTCCGAACCGGCCAGGAATGACCACCAATTTTCAACTGAACTCCACCTTCTCAGGGGCTTTCTTAATCTTGAAGCTATTTACATCTCCACAAGCGCATGGCCAGTGGAATCCCAAAGGTTCAACTGTGTAATAATATTGGATATCAATCCCGTCATGGATCCAAAAAGCGTGGCTAGCGTGGTTCTTGGAGCCATCGGCTCGCTAATCATCTTTCGCTCTGATAGACTTCCCATTTGTTTCTGACTTGCAGGTTGCTGAGCTAGTTGGGCGGCGACGGCTTGAAAAAATAACCCACCTCCTTCCTCTTGAGATGATGGAATATCACGCTAATTGTCCAAATCGTCTATAGTCAAATGGAAGCTCAATCAAGTCTGCTAAGAGGATGTCGCAATCTCTAACAAGTGCAGTTAGATCTCTTTTAGTTTCCCAAACATGTCGCCTTGATAAATAAATTAAAACCGGAATATTGGATTCCGAGTAAAATCATGAATGCACGAGTCATGACTGATTCCCACAAAGTATTGCGCTTTTCAGAGCGATTTACCCGAGAGTAGGTAGCGGTCATTTTTAGATTCACTAATACAGACCTAGGGTCGAAAACATATACAGACTCAAGGGAAGCAACAATATCGATCTAGTTTCCCTTCTCAAGGTCTCTCGAATATTGCAATCCAGCCATCGTTATTTTCTTATTTTTGCCATGCGCCGGAAAATGTCATAGTGGATCAATACATAATTCTTTTGCCCCTACTCCTGAGAGCCTCTTTGAATTGAGGACTGACAGTATAATATATTATACCATCTCATGGCTGACGATTAATTTGACGATTCCAGCTCCACCATTGGTCGGCTTAGCTGTCCGCGGCTCGACTCGTTGGCATGCATGGGTTGTGAATCCGCTTAATCCCAGATGCCCATCGCAAGCCGTAAGACACACACCCGAATGCTAAGGCAACGCTATTTTCGGTTCTTATATTTCGTCTCCACGGTGGTAAAGTAAACTCTGCCTGATCTCGTATTTGAGAAAGTCTATTTATGAGCAGCTATAGCGAATATTAGAACAAAGTGGGTAGCTTGCACGTTTGGTGAACTCTGATAATTAATCTTACGGATCTGTTCCTCTGAGCCGTGTGTGTGTGTGTCAAATTTGTCCGTTGGCATTCTATTTGGCCTTCTAGATAATGCCTGCTCGCCTTGGCCAACCGGAAGATTCCATGTCTCGAACAGAAGCCCAACCGGCTGGGACCAGGCTCGTCAATGTCGGCCCTTAATTCGAGTCTACCGGCGGACCAATACGGGGTGTGTGGTAGGGCTAAATCCATTCATGATACTTGACCAGTTCCCGAAAATCTGGTTCAGCTGCATCGGCCGAGCATTCTCTAATTCCACTGCAAAGCATCGGCTCAGCTTGCATTTGCATCAAGCGCGAGATCCCAAGCGAAATTCATCAAAGGTGGACTCTTCAACACCCCCTCCCCTTCCCTAACCTCCCTGAATCACCTCCACCAGATACAATATACATGCTGCAGATGCAATATGGGGCACAGCCTCTGACTGATCCGAAAGCTATGGTTTCCCTGTTCTACCAGCGGCTAGTGGATCATCTGCAGTTCGAGAAAGTCGTTTGTTTCCTCTCAAACGGCATATGTTCAGAGCAGGGCTAAGGTCAGTGCGATCCGTCAGCACCACCCATGGAACAGGCTCCCTGATGACGAGTAAGGAGTCGGCTGTTCGCAAATACGGGTGCATTGACTGTAGTTCTCGAAACATTCCAATTCGCAAATTCATTCGGAAAGAATCCACCCGCTGCCCTTTGCAAGCCGATGCCAGAATATTGATTGGTTCTTTCGACGTGTCTAGCTTGCGCATGGCTCAACAGCTAGCGACTTGCTCAAGACAAGCCAAGTGGGCACGGCCAGCTCCAGAAGCTTCCTCGGGCCCGGTGTCTCCGACTGCTAACCGTGAGCGTCCATGCGAGTAGTGGCAGAGGATTGCCAATTAGGCATAAGCTCGGGTCTAATTAGCTGCTTTTCGATCGGAATTCAATTACAGTTAAACGGGAGCAAGGAAGTCCTTCGAGTCCGAGAACCCAACAACACACGGACGTTGTGGGCAACATCGGCCTAACCTCTAATTCAAACTGGTCACGATGGCTGGAACGTGAATCGCATGACACAGAAGAATCATTAACGAAACGCATCTCTGTTTCTGGAAGTGTATGTGTGTGGACGGATGCTTGTTGCGTGGGGACACATGTTACTGGCTTGGCCTTCCTTGTGCTCTTCTTAAATACATGAAACTGTTGCACCCCCATGACGGCACTGTGTATATTCTCGCAAACCACCAAAACAACAAATCTTTGTCCAACGAGAATCGACCAAATATTGATTTTTGCTATCTAGCGCCTGCCGAGACACATCTTCTGGCTCTAGAACAACCGGTTCATCATGAGCTAACCAGTAATCAACAACGTGGAGGGACCTGAGCAAGAAAAACAAAGTCAGTAGCACCCATGGGGCTACCGCTCTTGTTGACTGTTTAAGTGAATAACGGCTGGTTCAGGGAGCTTGGGAATTCGATTGCCCCCGAAGATACATCATCTACGCGTACTCTTTTCAGCCCATTAGTGAAAAGGCGAGTATCCCTTGCATTGTATTCGTCTGAAGCACGGCAAGTTCGCAATGAGTTCCTTTTTTGCAACATGGAGCAAACTGTGATCCCATCTAGATTCTTCTAGATTCCACCGCCCAATGACCGTGAACCCCAAAATAAACTCACAGAGTGGATACATGCAAAAAAGAGAGACCGACGTCGATCGATACGCGGTTTTAACGGAGATGCTCCGCGGAACTGCACCGGCTGGAAAAAGGGAAAATAAGAAAGAAAGAAAAAGTGAAATATCAATATAAAAGTTCAAAAGAAAAAGAACGGTATCCAACCAGGCTTCCTCGCTTTTTACCTGCTCTCATAACAACTGTTTGTTTGATTGCATAATCTCGGTGACTGCCAGACCAGGTTGTTGCATGAAAAGGTGAGGACAACTCATCGAACCTTAATTTATTCAGGTTAGACCGCGCTCTCCACCCTAGTTCTTATCGCCAGTGTGAAGTGGAACAGTCAAAGAAGGCCCCCATTTATGGGTTCCCGCGCAACTCGCCGAAATACCATGGTGGGTTGTCCGGTGTCGAGAGAAGCGGAGCTGGCATCAACATAGGCACTGGAATGACGTTCTTGAAAATATCCATACCCGGTATTGGTCCTTCTTTCTCTGGTCCCCGAGTCTGCTCCTGCCCGTCTGGCAGAGCTACTGGCATGATAACACCACATTCCCAATTTCTGTTACTCATCTTGAATTCTTTCTGCGATCGATCCCATACAAGCTTACCCCAAGCACTTTCGCTGAGGTTCGCTGAGCCTGTCCAGTGTTCAACAGTCCTAAATCAGTCGCCAGTCGATGCAAAGATACTTAGATGGGGCAACTTCGCCTTACCAATATATGCCCAGCCAAGTGCTTTGGCGCGTGGTCTGGAAAACCGGACAAATATAATCTAGATTGTTTCGGCAAAAGTTACTCTAAGTGTCGCTCACGCGATTCGAGGCTAGTACTACCTTATTGTGCATAAGCATGCCATTACGAATACTTGAACAATCATGTAAAAGTGACTTTGGAAATGTAGAACTAATAAACCACTGGTTTGGTTTTTGATATCACATGAGCATATTCTTCGTCTGGCATGGAATCGAAACGTAGAAGCACGTACCTTTCGTTGAAAACATATCGTGCCACCGTTCTACAAGAATGAATGATGCGCATTAGCGAGATCGGTTAGCTGCATATGTCAAACCCACGCGTACTTGCCTCAATCCCGCCTTTGCTTGCTGCGACAGTGCGTCTAGACGGAAAGTATATTCGCATAGAACTCTCAATTTCTCGCCAGACCTTGTTGTCAGGTTCGTATTCCCCTTCAGTTTCTGATTCCGTGCTCTCGTCCTCAGACTTATCAAGCTGGCGGCCACTATATTTTTTGGGGATTCCCTGGACAGACTTTTTTCCTTCATCGCCTATATCAAATCAGAGTTTTGTCTCAGCCCTAATTTCAGAAAGGGATATGCTTTTTCGTGCAAGATCGGATCGTACCGTGCAGAGCTCGATATATTCTGAGGAGAAACTCTTTGTTTAAACTGCCAATGGAAGATGTCTACATAGATAAGCGATATGCATCAAATATAGGAGAAAACGAAGACGTACCACATAGTCTACCTCCACACGTTTCCGAGTCCCGAAACCTAGATCCTTGACAGCTTTAGCAAGCCCGCACACCCCGTTGCTGAGAGCTTCGTCCCCGTGATGGGAGCCCCCGATGCTGTACACGAAGCCTAGGCGTTGACTGCGGGTAAAGTCGTAAATTTTATCAACTTTTTCTATGATATCGGCTACAGTGTAAATTAGTCATCACGGCCGGTTATATTACGCAGGTTAGAAGCCGTATTATTCGGCGATCCTTACCAGGCAGCCCCTTGGCTTTACAGAAATGTAAAAGTTGTCGAGAAAAATGTGTATGGGAAGGATTTGATGTTTGTGCGGTTGAAGTCTTGGATAGTTCTGGAAAATCGATAATAAAAACGGTCTGTATGACCCCCCAGTTAGATCGCCTTCTTTTTTTGTTACACGTTTCTCAAGGATATGTAACGAACATTTTCCATGACACCCTCCCCTTTGCCTGTCCCGATATTTTCTCCCCAGTCATAGGGTGTCAGATTTGCGGTGGGGACAACAACCCTCAAACATGTGAGATGAAACAGGAGCTGAAGTTTGGAATGCATGCAATTGACATTCCCGGACATGTCTGGAAAGCAAAGACGCATCCGTGGGATGTTACACAGGTTTCTCCGATAGTGGTCAACCTGGATTTTACCCCCAAATGCGTCAGTATTTTTTAGTTAGGTCGTTACATGTTTTGCTACGAGGAGTGCTGTCTTGAATCGGACGGGGCACACACCAATTCGTCCTCCTTTGCGCTAACCACCAGTACAAGGTCACAATCCCCAACCTTGACCTTTTGTAGGACCCAGAGGAACTCCCAGACAAATGCCGAAAGAACTGCAGTTTGCAATGTGTCCTATTGAGCCGGTTACCCAATATCATTAGTATAACCAGCTATGATAATGAAGAAGAAGGAGAAGGAAAAAAAAATATGAAAAAGCTTGTCTGTCCAAGAGAGGCCTGTTAGAGTTTACCTTTTGCAAAACCTCCTCTATTGTGATATCATCAGTCAGACGCTCGGTTCCTTGAATATATGTCTTTTTAACAACGCCGTCTAGATATTTTTGTGGAACGTATAATGACACTCTTTTCTGCAGGTCGGCAATCGTCATGAAGGGATTCCTCCTGTATGTGCTTGGCCCTGCTGACGACAACGACGATTCCGCTGGTTTCTCTTTCTTGGTTGTTAAGCTGTGTAGAGCTAGAGATTTTACATGTTTGGCCTGAGGGACATGGTTGTCATCTGGAGACTTTCGTTTTAACCTGGCTAGTCGCTCACGTTCCATCTGAGCTCTGTCTAAGTTTAGCAAGCCTAAAGATTTTGGCTTTTCTTCCTGCTTTATTTCTTCCTTCTTTGTTACTTTGCTCGTATTCTGTTGTTCAGATTTTTTAGTGACCTGTAGATATTCAAAATATGTTAATTAATGTAAGGGCATATATATGCTGCTGAATTGGAGCTGCTAGAAGGCCCGAGAGTTCGGACATGCCTTTTCGACCATCTCCTCGTGGTCTTTGGAAGCATTATTGTTATCGTCATCATCATCACTATCATCTAGAACTATAATTGTTGGTTGGGTTGCTTCCTTCGTGCCACGAGTTGTATTTGTTGAAGGCCCCTTGGCACTGGTACCATCGTTCACTTTGCTCGAGCCTGGCTGATCGAGAAGTGACCTTTTGATGGCCTCTGTTAAGTCTGCGTCGTAATCATCTGCCATATTTCGTACCTCCTGTCGCAATTGGACCGGTGAAGAACGGAGTAAAGTGAATTGTCGATGGTTCTCCTGCCTGAAATTGAATGATTTCGAGTAAAGTCGAGGCGTGTTGTGGTTGTTGCTAGGGCACGCAAATGGAAGTCGCGTTTGCTCAGCGGAATTGGCTTCCTGGACTTCTTTGGGCTGCACCTTGCCAGGAACCAAGACCCAAGCGACGGTCCCTGAATGGCTGGAATGACGGCGCAGGGGTCTAACTTGCCAAAGTTCCAGCCTGTGCTTCTCGCGGTTCCTCATCCAAGCCGGCTTCGTCGCTAACATCCCACGGAACATAAGCCGACCCTTTCATTGCGTGGTCAGTTTCCCATCGGAAAGCTCGTTTACGTGTGACATCGATTGTCGTCTAACAATCCGAGATATACAGGCCAGGCTGTCCCGAATATCGTTAAACTCCATAGACCCACCAAAACGAGGAGGAGCGATTCATTGACCCTGGGATCCGACAAAGATGGCTACTGACGCCCTACAGCTGGAGAAGTGGGAAGATGCATTCCAACAACCCGTGGCTTCCGTCCGGGTGATGGAGAAGCAACTACGCGTCGCATTACAGGAGAAAAAGGATGGACTCCGGGCGCTCGTCGGGTATGGGCTCCTTCACCCTGGCTTCTCATGCAGGCCCGCGGATTTCTGATTGTCTTGTGAGAAACCATATAGTGAAAGCTACCGAGATCTGTTGAAAACCGCTGAAAGGATCATTGAGATGAACGACTCGATACAGCAGGTCGAGTCGCATCTTTCCCAAGCTTCAAAGCAATGCAATTACGGCTCCCTGCAGAAAAAGGCCTTGAATGCAGTGGCTATGAGAGAAAAGGAAGAGAATCAAGGTTAGCCCTCTTACGTAGACCTATTTCTGAATGATCACTCTGCTCTAGCTCGTTTCATGATACTGATTATTGGTTATGCATCACCATGGAAGCTAGATAGAAAAAATCGTGTAACTGCTGCTGAACTCGCAGTCCTATCAAATTGTCCAATCGCAATATCTCGTGCACTCTCCCGCGATAACTCACCACTGGTCGCAGCTAAATTATATATTCTGGCCCGGCTTCTAAGAAGATCCGTGTCCGAAAAGGTGAGAAGAGTCTCTCAATCTGGAAAAAAGAAACTATTGCTAAACCGCACCTTCGTGGGTTTGTAGATTAAATCTGCTTTTATCACATCACTAGAGCGGCAGCTATCAAACTTACGGGTTACTATCTTACGTAGTCTCGAGCAGGATCTCTGCAGGTTAGATACTGATACCAGCAAGATACTCCAATGTCTCAGCGCCTACTCTATCATAACCTCATCTACGGCATCGGAAACATTCATGCACTTCCAAAGCCTACGCCTAAACGCTGTGGTGAGCCTTTTGCGACAAGATACGGTGTCAGCAGAAACCATTTTAGAGGCAATACGTCTGGTAAACGAAAATCTGCGGCTATCAACCCAACTATTCCCTAGAAGGCTTTCGGATACTTTAACCAGTCTAAAAGTTAAGCCATTGTTTCAAGAGCCCGCGATAAATGATATGATGGAACTCAATATGACGGTGCACGGCCACTGGATCAGCGAGAGCATACATAAATATACGCCATGGCTGAAAACTGACGATCTGAGCAACGATGCCTGCAGAGCTGAAATCTCGAGCAAACTTGGTACAGCGTTGCGTGCAATCTTCGATGGGCTCGAGAAAGCTGTGAAGGTAGTTCACAAAGTCGAAAGCCTCGTTCAGATTAGACACGATATCCTCAGCGCGAACCGAGGAGTAATGGGAAGAACATCTAATCTAGATAGCGAAGATCTGAACCAATCCTTAACCAAGATACGAGAAATTGTCAACACAAGAATTCGTGAGGTTTTGAATGGAAATATTGGAGCTATCGGAGGATTAGATGAGGAGCTCTCTAAATTGGTTTCTGATAATTCCGCAATCAGGAGAAGAGGCAAGACCTTTCACACGGAATATATGATTTTCAATTCGCTAACTGAAATTTGACAGATCCTGTCTCATGGTCTGGCATGCTTTCATCTTTTGAGAGTGCTAAGGGTGGAAGGAACCTGAAAGCCATGGTTCGAGCTGTAAGCTACAGCGATAAATCTGGTCTTCGGGCAATACGACTAAAGCACGCTAAATGGATCAGAAGTATCGCCAATAATTACACTCATATTAAGGGGATGAATGAAGAAAAGGACTGGGATCCCGACAACGACGAAGATGAAGATGACCTTGACGGCCCGGAAACTTTGAAAGAAATGAACAACACAGACGCCGAAGCACTCCTCTCAACTTATGTGGAGGGGCTGCTTGAAGGCTACCGGTCATTGGAAACCAATTTATCAAATCTTGTGGGCGACTTGCGGCAAGCCGGTGATTCAGCTGACTCCATGCAGCCCGTCGAAAACGCCTGTGTCGTCATTCGGTTTATAACGATTGTTCGAAACAGCTGCCCTCAACACCAAACTACTAATATCATCGACTTGAGTTGGTTTGGGAAGGATGCGAAGAGCAAGCTTCACGATTTCATATCTAAGAGCATCTCTAGAAAAGCATTACGAAGCTTCGGTAAGGATATATCTCGGAGGAAGTGGGCATCGGAAGTTTCATTTAAAGGCTTATGGGAAGGTAAGTTCAACGCAATTAGTTTTGGCATTGCTCTAGGTCTAATACAAATCAAGGTACACCCAAACTTCCCATCCAACCATCACCCCTTATCTTCAAATTTCTCCGGGTTCTAGTACAATCTATGAACGAGATTGGCGCAGATATATGGTCAAGAGATGCAACCGATACATTGAAACGGACGGTTTCGAAGACCCTATGGGAGGACTTGGAGGCCTCCCTCACAACAGCAGAGAAGCAAATCAATGGTGTCTCAAAGCCTGCTGAGGAAAAGAAAGAAGAAGTCCAAAAACCGAAAGATGGTGATGAACAGGAGGCGAGCGAAGAAAAGCCAGAGTCCGAAACCGAATCTGAAGAACATGTTGGATCAGACTCTTTGAGTCGTGACCAGATATTACAAGCGTATTTTGATGCGACGTATCTGGATAATGCGCTTCGGACTGTGCAGAGTCGTCAATACAATACAGACAGCAAGGGCAAGGAAGCAAACCCCCACATAGCTTTATCCTGGGAGTTCATTGAGCGAACGCAGAAAAAGGTCAGCAACCTCGTATCTCTTTGAACAAATAGCCTCATACTAATGTGATAGTTTGCCAGGTCCCTATCAATACCAATGAAAGAGAGAAAATGTCAAGATCTGCGGAAGATTATTGGAGGCGGACAAATCTTTTATTTGGAGTACTTGATATATAAGATACATTTAGATTTATGAGAACTGTCTCGTACAAAGCCTTTCCCTCGGCTAATACCACCTGCTTCAACCTACTGAATTGTCCTCCATATATTGTGTTGGTGACGTTGTAATCAAGCATGCTTAATTCGAGCGTAGAAATCGGCCCTTGTTTAGCTCCGACTCTCCAAAAAATTTATACAGCGACCAAAAAATCGCGAAAAGCTACCCTAGCAAGCCTCAATTTCATTGCACCATCCACGAAAACCCCCTCCACTACTTCCAATGGCCGACCACGAAACACTCCCCGATGCCCCAGAGTACGATACTGAGAACGCAGGCGACGTTGAATATGATGACGACGAACCGCTCGATCTCACTGTCGAGAATAATGCCAAGATCGTCATGGTACACCACTTGCTCTCCTCGAATCAGCTAGCAAAAAGAGTTATAAGCTGTCGCAAAGAAATTTAAATCTCTGGAAGCTAACAGGGATCTATTACGACGATATAGCTAGGCAGCGCCACGGACGATGATTCCTGCGCATCCTTCCAGTTTGAGAACGAAGACCACACACTGGGAAATGCCTTACGATGGATGATTTTAAAGAAGTATGCAGCTGTCTTTGCTCTATTCAACATATATCTGCTAGTAAAGCTTGGAGCTAATACTAGATCGTTTTCTCAATACAGTCCCAAAGTCGAACTCTGCGGCTACTCAATCCCCCATCCGTCGGAACCCAAGATGAACTTGCGGATACAGACCTACGGTTGGTCTTCCCGCGACTACTCTCGGATGCTATAATGTACTAATTGTTTTCTGTTATACTAGGAGAAATCACAGCCAAAGATGCGCTGATACAAGGTCTTGCGGACTTGAGAGACCTTTGCGATGTCGTCACAGATAAGTTTGTAGCTGAGAAGGAACGATTCGTTGCGGAGAAGCAACTGTGAAGTCTCCAAAACCCATAGGATATGGGAGAGGGGTGCATTGTACGATAGACAACTTTGATTTTGGTTTTGCAGACTAGACTGCAGATCCTGTTTTTCTCTGGTCGCGAGCCGCATGCAAATGTACAGGCGTTCATTCTTTGGAAGGGTTGTGTACTTGTAAATATTTTTTATGTATATGTATACGGGAATTTTATCTTCTATAATCCCCCCTATTTACCGAGAATCCGCTCTGATTATAAGCATTCATTCAACAGATATCAGCTTTGATAATATGCACAAAAAAATAGAATCGGTTCAGTTTCGTCCCTGTAGACAAAGCAGGTTAGCAATAGATCCCATCTTTTACACGACTCTGCCTTGATAACCCACCTCCAAGAAGTTATTGATAAAGTTCTTCGGAATATGTGCCTGCGGGTCCCCGTCCGATCTAAAGTAATTCATCAAATGCGGTAATTGCTTCCAATAGTTCATTGTTTCCTATCGAAAGGACCCCCCGTTAATCCAAGCCGCCCACCATTTTAAAACCTCGGCATGTTTGGAAGAATGTCAATACCTGATACTCCATCTGGTTCTTCATCAACAGTATATCGACAGCACTCAGATCCTTAACATGTCTATGCCGTTCGAACTCTTGTCGTATCTTTGCCCTTACAGCCGGAACATTGACGTCTAGCAGGTAGAGTTTGACGATTTCAGGCGCCTATAGTGTTCAGTCGTAGGAGCGTAAGCAAAGACCAAACTATATCGACTGGCAGATATCGAGATATGGGGGTGGTATCGAGGAGATTAGGACGGACCGCACGCTGCCACAGCCTGTACGCTTGAATGACCCGTTTGTTCGCATCTGCCCAGTTTGCAGCTAAGCATGGCCCCCGCGGTAGTGGCGGTTCTGTTAGCGTCAATTGTCAGGGTGGTGGTAAAGGGAGAGACATACACTGCCTTGTAGGCACCGCGAAAGCTGTCACCGCGATCGTCATGGCTGCTGGAAGGGTGTAGAGGCGTAGAAGTTCGGTGACGGGGTTGTGAAGGTCCTAGCTGTTGTGGATGTCGGAGGTTATCGCAGAACACACACACCCATAACCAATTGCGCCCAGGAAAACGTCAAGCGTTTCATTGGCTGGGTTGCAGCGGCCGATGTCATACTCCGTTTCGCTTTCAAAGCAACACCAAAAATTCCTCACGATCCTACATGCTCCAGCAAAACTCTGTAAATTAAATCTCACTATATCGGGGACGTAAAAATGAGGCCTATAGGCAGGACAGTGGCCCGTTTGGGTCTTCGGTCGTCCACTCTTACCCAAAGAGCTTCCTATGCAACTCTGCCCCCAGGTTCGAAGGTACAACTGGCGTATAATCTACACAAACCGCCTTCTGGCGGCAAGGAACAAGAAGAGCCGATAATATTCATGCACGGGTTATTTGGATCCAAGACGAATAATCGCGGTATCAGTAAGTAAGCATGATAGTATTCCCCCCAGAAATTCCAGTTACAAACTGCTTCTGTGAGTAATAACGGGGGGCTAATTATTATATACAATGTATCTAGGATGCTCACGAAAGAACTAAACAGATCCGTCTGGGCCCTGGTATGATGCACCGGTCCCTTGAACAGACTGGGCATTTCTTGCTTATAATCTAGAATAGGATCTTAGAAACCATGGCGACAGCCCACACATCAAACCGCATACCTACACGGCAATGGCAGAGGATGTCGAGCAATTTATTAAAGATAACGAGATTCAGAATCCCACATTAATCGGCCATTCAATGTATGTCCGCAAACATACAGTTTCTCCCCTTACCCCATCTATCGATCTGAAAATCTAACATATGATTAACCGTTTGATTGTATAACAGGGGCGCCAAGGTCGCCATGACGATGGCCCTCCGTTCGCCATCTCTAATCCAAGACATCATCGCCGTCGACAACGCCCCCATCAATGCCCAGCTTGGCAGCGAATTCCCACGCTACGTGCAGGCGATGCAGCGGATCGAGTCCACCCCGATAACAAGCACGAGAGAGGCAGATGACATTCTGGAAGAATACGAACGAAACAGCGAAATCCGGCAATTCCTGTTTACAAACCTTCTAAAACCGACCGCAAAGGAGGATAGGTTCCGCTGGAGAGTCCCGATAAATATACTCGGGAATGCGTTGGACTCTATGGCTGACTTCCCGTTCAGACCTGGTGGGGATGCGGTATTTAAAAAGCCAGCGTTGTTTGTAAGGGGTACTAAGAGTAAATATGTATCGGATGAAACGATCCCGTTGATTGGAGAGTTCTTCCCGAAATTTCAGTTGAAGGATGTAGAGGCAGGCCACTGGCTTATATACGAGAACCCGGAAAGTTTCAAGTCGAGTATGTTTTTTATCCCTCCTAGTTTCGATAGAATCAAATCACGGCTAACAGTTTGGTTTAGTATGTTTGGATTTCTTGAACCGAGAAAAAGAAGAGTAAGATAATACAAGCATGAAATAGATTCGTATCAATATCATCGTTGTCTATATTCCGTGTATCATAACCGATAGAAAAGCAAACTTCGCAACATCAGATCCCAAAAGTAAAGGCAGGGCAATAGACTATAACCAAATAACCAGCCTAAAAAGCCAATACAGAGCACGCTTGCTGTTTGTCATCAGTGAAAGAAAGAAGGGTATTAAAAAACAGCGACTTTGCCATAAAAGAAGAACAAAACAAAATAAAGCCAAAGGAAACGCCCGCTGCTCTCCAACCTAGTCCCAGATGTATATAGCACAACAAGCCTCGAACACCAACCATATAACAGCAGCACCAATCTTCGATAGTACCTTGCCTTCAGTCATCTCAAAGCATGGTTAACAGCCACAGCCACCGGCAGCGCTCTGGTTCTGGCCAGCTATATCTACCGTGCTGCTGCTAGCGATCGGTCTGTTCGCGTCTAGCGCCCCCGGTGTCGAAAGCACGGCGTCGACAAGCTTCTGAAACGGTTCCTTCGCATGGTCTCGTGTCTTGGCACTGGTTTCGGTGAAATGTATGGCGCCGTATTTGTTTGCTAGCTCTTCGCCCTCCGAAGCTTTAACGGCACGCTGAGCTGATCTATCTGTTTTGTTTCCGACCTGTCGTTCAACGGGAGTCAATTAGTTAGAAATGGCCACAAAAAAGGGTAGTTGTAAGGCTGAGTTGTAACATACGAGTATCTTGATTACACCCTCCGGAGCGAACCGTTCAGCTTCGGCAAACCAGTTGGCCATGGATAGGAAACTGTCCCGGTTGGAGATATCGTAGACGAGTAGGATGCCATGGGCACCACGGTAGTACGAGGAGGTCAAAGTTCGGAAGCGCCTAAACATTTCACCATGTTAGAAATGATCTGGATTTCTATGAACCAAGCAGGAATGAAGCATGACAAGTAGGTGATGACAACATACTCCTGGCCGGCGGTATCGTGTAGCAATAGTCGGTATAGCTTCTTATTTATCGTCAATTTCTTTTCTCGAAAGTCGACGCCGATGGTTGTGGTTGTGTCGTCGGGTTCGAAGACATCATCAACGTATCGTTTAAGTACTAAGTTAGGTGGTCAGCTTGGAGTTCCACCGGCAAAGGTTGATCGGTAATGACGACTGAGAGATATGCGTACATGAGGTCTTCCCGCTGCTAGACGGTCCTATCAGGAGGATCTTGACAACAGTGGGCCGTTCCGGTATCGACATGTTTTTCTGTTTTCTGGGAAGGACCGGGGAGTTGTGTGAGTCGTAGCGATCGATGGGTATCGGATGTGAGGTGACCAAGTTAATCCGGGAGAAGCAAACTACGGAATATTACAGGTGAGTTCCGAGACCGGTCGAAGATGGAAAGGGAAGCGGAAACTGGCGATGGGATGGGAATAAGAAGCCAGAATAGGCTGTCAGGGTCCTTTTGTCTTTTTATTTGTAGCAAGAAGGTTAGTTCGCTGGGTTCGCAAGTCGGCAGGGGGTCAGTTTAGCAGGCGTCAAGACATCGTCATTCGCCCGAAACCGTTGGGGCGAGCTGCTTGGGCTGGCTGGCTGGAGACACTCCCATGATCCTTCCCACGTCCTCAGCTGTACGTGCGTCATTCGCCTGCAGCACCCTCCAAGCTCGCACGACACCCGCATTTCCTTCTTTCGAGGCCCTTTCGCTTGCCAATGCCTTCTTGGTCTTTACACTGGTACTTATTTTACAGCCAGTACTTCTAGTTTAGGATGGTTTCTTGATGTCACGTGATGTAGACTCTGCTCGCCAAAACCTGCGAACTGAACCTCATCTCTTCCCACCCCACACAATCCTACCCACCAGCGACAATAAACCCCATCCATCTCGGTCACAAGCGGTCGCGAGTCGGAACGACGCTCTTATGCTTTAACGGTGGCCAGCTTCTCGAGCGATCGATCGGAATTCACATTTCATACCGACAATGGGCTGGAGGTAGTCAGGCAGTCAACCTCTTACAGCAAATACACTTTTTGTCCCACCAACGCAGCTCAGAAATTATCCACGAATTCAATCGACCAGTTATTCAAAGTAGTCTCAGGGGCATTTATTAACGATGGGAGGTCTAAACCTCGAGGTTTTCAAAGTCAGTCATTTACATCTCCCTTGAACTATATCAACTCGAACCCTCCAAGAGAAAAAAAGAAGGAATAGACTAACATTCCATTATTCCATAGTTCGGAATCTACATCCTCTTTCCCATCGCCTCAATGTACTACTTTGGCACCAACCTCGACTCCCGGTTCTCCATTCCCGATTTCTGGCCCTCGAAGCAAGAGACTCATCAGATACCCTTCGAACGAGAAGAGATACGAATGGAACTGGAGAGGTTAAAGAAGCAGAGGCTGCAGAGAAGACGGGAGAGGTTGGATGCCGAGACAAAGAAAGATAACCGGGAGCGGTTGGTAGAAAGAGATTAGTCGGAGTAGCCGAGTCTGAAAAAGAGAGCTTGTTCGATGAGAACCTTGCTCGCATTTTTTCCCAAACAGTGGGTGGATACTCTACTCAATACATGGTAGACATTTTTGGAAGCGAAGGAAATGCTATACCGCTGGGGTGTGCCTCATCAGCTACACCGGCAGCGGCGGATTGTATATATTGACTGTATTATGAAAATCTACGGATCTGAATCTACGAGAATAATTTGAACCAAACTAGCGAAATGATATTGTTTCTATTTCTTCGGCTCCGATCATGATACCCCGGAGGCTACTCGTCTGTAAACCATCAGAAACCCGACTCGAAAGCTCGAGGTTGATTTCTTTGAGTTATTTATATAAGACAAGGGGTATTGCAGAAGGAGAATGATAAACAAAATATAATATGCAACCCTGAGTAGAAACAAATGTGCCCTCCCTTTTTCTTTTTTGCGAACCTGCCTGAACGAAGAGAAAAACGCCATGGACTCCTCCTAGAATGCCTTCCGAGAATTTTGTTCCGGAAATGATGTTGTTTGTTAATGCCACGATTCGTTTCTAGTACCAGAATCTTCTATGCTGTGGAGGATATGATATACTTTGCCGGCGACGAAGGGTGAAAACCTAGGGTTTCTGTCTTTTTGTCTATACCGAGGGATGAATAAGAATCGAATAATAGATATACCGTCGTTGTAGGATTTAACGTGGAAGCGAGTGAGTGATTTGTATCCGAAGACAAACGTAGAAAGGAAAAAGAATATAGAGAAAACAAAGAAAGGAAAAAGGTTGTGCGCATCTGAGGAATCTTAAAACAAAGAGATATGTCCGTCTCCATTTACCACGGACCGGAGAGAAGGGAATGATATGATCATGTAAAAAAGAAGAGTAAGTTGTCCATCCCTTGTACTAGAGGGTTTTAAAGGTCCAAAAAACGTCTAGTTTGCGTCGGGGGTGACGAAAAGTGTTATACACTACGCTCCCGGGTGTGGATTGGCATACTAGGAGACGTAGGTTCCACTATTGTTAGCCATATGGTAATGCCTCGGTTAGTACACCAGAAGAAATCATGATCGCGGAGGAAACTTTGCAGGTCTGGGTCACCCCATGATGGTGTGATACTATGGTCCGTCCGTTTTGGGGAACGTCCAACAATATCTCACCCCCATCCGGAGGCCCATTAACTGCTCTATTCTCCTTCTGAACTTCCTCCTTCCGTTGCACTGCATAATGATGATTCATGTTGGCTCGGACATGGTTCGCATCATTAAGAACCAAACCTTCCATATCGGCTACAAAATTCAACACACATTTCGTCGTCTCTTCCGGCGTGTCATAAGGGGTTTTATTTTTTTTACTGATCTCCTTCTTCTCCATCTCCTTTTGATCCTCGCGCGGAGCCCTCAGGCCATGCCTGGAAACATCCTCGCGGGGTGTTGCGAGGTCGCCCAATCGTCAATCGTCGTAGAACCTATAAAAAAAACAACTGTTAGAATCACATCTCAAGAATGCCCAGCATAGAATTAAACTTACTCATCCTCGTCGTCGACTTCAGCTAACTGTTCAAAGTTGACCTTGTATCGAAGAAGGGCTCCGATACCACCGAAACCCTTAACGAACTGGTTGCCCTCGCTGCTTCGGTCAGAAACGAATTCAAGGGTCGCGCCAAAATCCTTGTACTTTTCGGCGAGCCACTCCAAGAATGGAGCCTGCTCAACGACCTCCATCTCTTGGCCGGATTCCTTGTCCATAAATTTGGCGCGATCTTGTTCTTGCAGCTTGTTTATATGCAAGACTTGCTCTTCGCCAGTAGATGATTTGAGAACCCATCGGGTAATATCGAGATTTTCAAACACAATGAGAGCTAGAAGGTGTATCAGTATAAGTCTATAGATATAAAAAGAAGGTGAGTGCAGAGTTTAATCTTACTCTCGCAAGCTCCGAGTTCCAAAGCCTTCAAGGTATCTTCGATACCGTAGCAAACCCTGCCAGTATCTTGAGAAATTTCGTCAAAGTATCGGTTGATGAGCTTCTTCTCCTGGATGAACTTGACATTGCTAAGGGTTTCGGCAGATAATTCGATAGCCTGATTGAAACCATTCTCTCCACCGTAGGAGACATCAACAACCTTGATAATCTTAGTTTGGAGACGCTGATCAAACATATCACTCTGGGCCAATTCGGTCTTAAAGTCAGCTGAACCGGCAAGAATGAGGCCGGAAACGTTGACTTTGTCGGCGGTGATGAAGTTTTGAACAGCCAATTCAGCGACTTTGCGGACGTAGTTGTGACGCTTTTCCTCACGGAGACGGGCGAAACGTAAAGCTGATTGACCACCACGGCCGTGCTTCTTTGGCAGATCGACCGCGAATTTGTGGATGACTTCGCGGGTGTTTCCGCTCAAAGTACCGAAGAGGGCACCGTTACCGTCCATGACGATGAAACCGAACTTGGAGTCGCTCTCGAGTAGTTCGGAGAGAGCTTCGGTGTGGAATTTGTTGTCACAGAGGTAGAGAGAGGTGTTGATGGGCTTGAAGGGCTCAAAGTCGATATTGAGCTTTCGTTCTTTTCCTTCCGAAGTGATGATTTCACCACAGTAGATGACGAGGCCATTTGGTGGAACCTTAGAGTACAGCTTGAGACGTTGTTGTGTGGAAGTAATGGCTGAGAGCACGGAAAGACGGTTGACACGAGATTTGATGTTGGAGGCGGTTCCCTGGTCGTCGGTTCCCCACGTTAGCAAGATTTGCCCCACTCTACTAAAATATGCATTCATAGACTCGGCAGCGTACGTATTCTTCTGCCAACATCTTCGCTGCTCTGGAAACTTGATCCTTGGGAGCTGTATGTTGAAAATTAGTTAGAGCTTCAGAATATCTGGCGGTATGTAGTGAGGCATACGGATAATGAGAGAGATCATGCTAGTGCCGTTTCCGCGGGCCAGTTCAAGTCTAGAAGGCGAAATAATTAGCAAACCGAGCTGTAAATAAGTTGTATACAGGTACCCGAGCACCTACCTCTTGATCAGCTTTTTGATCTTCCAGATTTCGATGTTCTTCTCCGCATCATTGCCGGGTGGAGGCTGCGACATTTTGCTGAAGTTTTCTGTTGTGAAGCTACAGAAGCTAGGAAAGGGTAGGAAAAAAGAGGAAGTGAAGGGTAAGAGAGGTCGGATTAGATCCGGTCGAGGTACGGCCGAGCTTAAAGAAGCTAGTTCGCAGGTGGTTTTCTTTGTCGTTTCTGAACGAGAAAGGATGACGATGTTGTCGAGGAGGTGAGAAAATTTTTGGCGAGGTGGTCGTGGCCGCCCACACACTAAAATTCAAGATTTTTTGGTGGGAACAAATTTGGGGTTTTAAATTTAGCAAGGTAGCCCACTTTTTCGCGGTACAAAAGGGCAATGTCTCGCCAGGTACCTTTTCGATCGAGATATGCAGGATAGATAGAGAAAATATGCTTGTTAGAGAAGGAGAATAGATGAAGAAGGCAGCTGGGTATTTTATATACCGTCACAGGCCCCTCTCCGGCAGATACACCGGGCATGGCTCCCAGAGCTTTGCCATCCCGGGGAGTTGAAACCAGACCGCGGTGCAGTCAAGATGTGTCCAGCATGACTGATGGTGACTCCAACTGTATGCCCTCAGACACTTTCCAGACAAACAGACGACATCAATCGCATTGGGGCTTGTCCCAGTTCTAGCCGAGTCGAGGGTCCATCGGAAGTTAAGCAATAAGTAGGTAGTAACTTTAGTGAACGGGTGGAGGCGACATCGGACGAATTCAATTGCAAAAAAGCCCTGCAATGCAAGGCACATACACACTTACATCAGAACCATCGGAAATGAGCAAGCGGGATCAACTCTGGCTGGCGGTGAAGGATTCGAACAGCAATTAACAAGAAGAAAAGAAAGAAAAAAAAAACCCCCCGGAAAATGCCCAGCTTTCTTCCGGGTTAAGCTCTTCCTTTTCCATCGGGTTCCGTAGCACAAAGGCGATGTTCTGATATCAATTGATAACGTATACAAAATCACCTGAAGCGTGAAATCCGAGTCTCTATCGCTGCAAGATTCTTTCATCCATAAGCACGGCTCCATCGATCCTACCAATTGAGTCGCAATCTCGATATTGATCCGGCGTCAAAATGCAGTCAGTGGCGTACTTGGGCCCACCGTCAACCTACTCTCACCAGGTAGCCTCCATCTACACTCCAGACGTCATTCCGCTGCTGTCGCAACACATTCAAGCATATCCAGCATGTACTGACAGATTGGTTTCTCACAGGTTACTCTCCAAAAGTTCCCTACCGACAGATACAAGCACGTTCCCTGTATTCAAATCGCCGACATATTCCTGGCCGTCGAGTCCGGAAAAACCGATCTTGGTGTTGTACCCTTCGAGAACTCCACCAATGGTTCCGTGGTCCAAACTCTCGATCTCTTCTGCGACAGGGAAAAATTGTATCCGAATATCAAGGTCTGCGCGGAAGCGTACCTCGATGTTCATCACTGTCTGTTAGGCCATGCGCGGGATGGTGGAATATCGCAAGATACTGTTTCCAGGATATACTCTCACCCCCAAGCATTTGGGCAATGCGAGCCCTTCTTGTCAAAGCATCTCAAGGGAGTAGAGAGAATCGATGTGTCATCGACTTCAAAAGCTGCTGATTTTGCAAACAAAGAACCTTCGGCAGTTGCTATTGCTAGCTCTATCGCGGTATCTGTCCACCCAGATCTCAAAATACTCGCATCAAATATCGAGGAGCGATCCGACAACACCACTAGGTTCCTAGTGATTTCTAAAAAAGCACAGGAGCCGTCAGCTGTTGAGAGTGACGACAAAACATTCATGACGTTTACAGTTCACCACGAGCAGCCGGGAGCCTTGTGCGACCTGTTGATGGTGTTCAAAGAGTTTGGAATGAATCTGACAAGCATCTCTAGCAGGCCGTCGTTAGTTGTTGCTTGGAACTATATCTTCCTCGTGGAGTTTGAGGGACACCAAAATTCGAGCCATGTGAAAAAAGCACTGCAAAAAATGAACAAGTATTGCAAGTCTATGAGGGTATTTGGGAGCTACGAGAGAGGATTGAACAGAGAAGTCAAGTCCAATGCCTGATGTATGACTTTGACATGCGCGTTCTATAGATTTTGTATCTATATCGTAATTTTATTTTAACAATCTAATCCCAGTCGTCATCGTCATCATTTACATTCCTACTTGCTGTCTCGCCAAATATTGACCTATTTTTCGTATTTCCGGTCGTCTTTGCTCTTTGGAAGACTCCTACACCGTATTCAATATCAGCAGATCGGATTCGAGGGGTGTCTGATACATACCGGAAGCCAATAATCGATTCTCTAATGCTGCTGTCTGGAAGGAGTCCGTGTTTCCAAGCTCTCCTTCGAATCCAACAACTCTATCTACACTTTTCCCGTCCACCCATGCTATCAGACATGGTAGAACCTGAACTTTTAGCTTTTCCACCAAGAACGGGGCGTTCTCGACGTTGATTTTGGTAATCATTGTGTCGAAATGTTTTCTTGCCAATATCTCCAAGTGCGTATCCATGATCTTACATCGGCGAAAATCAGGATGAAAGAAGTGTACCAAAGAATATTTTCGGGAGCTGGAACGGCCACGATCAGAATGTTATTCCATGGCGAGGGAGAGCTGTTATCAAATGCCATACGTAGTGAGATCCATAACCTCTTTCTCGGTCGTGGTTTCGAAATATGAGCCCTGGTTTTCGTTTTTCATCGCCCTTTCCCTCGATAATCTGTCATCCGACACAGTGGTTGGTACATTGCCCTGATATCATTGTGATCGTGATAAATATCATGGGGAAGAACACACTCTTCATGGAGCTGCTGTAATCGTCTTTCTCGGAAGCCATCCAAGACGCCATCTTCCTCTTCTCTTTCCAGCTCATCCAACAGAGCATCCTCGTCGTCCGAATCATCGGCCTTTCTCGTTTTGTCCGTCCTGGTATCTAGGAGGTTTGCGACCTTGTCATCCATGATGCATATGCTATCGTGTGTTGCGTGCGTGGTAAAAAACCTGGAGTCGGATGGAGGGTGTACCGGCCACCCCGGGGCACTGCGGAAATTACAAGCTAAAGTCCACGAAAAACGGACGTATCGAAGGCGGGTTGGGAGAATTGTTTTCTTGAAGTCGAAAATGTAGGTATATGAGAGCGTTGCCCTGGAGTTAACCCGCTATTACTGTCAGTGGGTACTTTACTTGGGGGTAATAGATCCGATTTCGATTAACCAATTGACCACCAAATATACGTATACGGCCAGGGCCTTCTGGTAAGCTTGAAGGAGCCAATCCTGCAGAGGGGCCGCAGCAGCCAATGAGAGCGGAAGTCTGCCAGGGGAACCGGTGGCGGATGCTGGACCTTTGAATTCCAGCCGACTGAAACGACGTCTCCTTTTCGAAAGGGTAATTTCAATTTAACAGAACAGATCAAACATCGCCAAAACAGAGTCCGCTAAGCCAACTTGTCTGTTCAAACTTAACTCCCTTTCTCTCATCCCTTCCAACACCTTTCCTTTCCTCCCTGAGCTTCGTCCTCTCCGCCCTCAAGCTCCCACCAGCCAGTTGCTGTTTCCTCCCGGTGTCGCCTGGCTTCGATTCTACCGCTCCTTTCGATTCGATAGTTTCGACTTCTCTCCCTGTCTTCCGAGGCACTTTTCTTCTTAATCACCCGGAACACCTTTCCGCCAACATCGCCAGAATGTCTTCATCGGACGATATCAGAATGAAGGACTTCAAGGTGCCGATGCCACCCATGTCGCCGCCCCCACGCCCGCCGCCGGTGCAAAATCCTAATTCTGCTTCCAACCAAGGAGCTGTCGCGATCGCGAGTTACTGCGGTGCATCCATCCTCATGACCGTTACGAATAAATACGTTCTATCCGGATATAATTTCAACTTGAACTTCTTCCTATTGATCGTGCAATCTGTGATTTGCGTCGTTTCTATTGAAATATGCAAACGAATGAAAATTATCAACTACCGTGATTTCAACATGGACGAAGCTCGGAAATGTAAGCAGGTTGCTATCTTTCAGCACTCGAATTCCACAATTTCTAACTAGAGTACAGGGCTACCGATTTCTGTGCTCCTCATTGGCATGATCTATACGGGCTCGAAAGCGTAAGAATGGTTTTTTTTTTTTTTTTTTTGCGTTCTAAGATGGTCGCTCACTAAAAACATTGGATAGGCTTCAATTTCTCTCAATCCCCGTGTACACCATCTTCAAGAACTTGACCATCATTATGATTGCTTATGGTGAGGTGCTCTGGTTCGGTGGCTCCGTCAGTCCAATGGCTCTTCTTTCTTTCGGTCTCATCGTCTTGTCCTCGATAATTGCTGCCTGGGCCGATATCCAAGCCGCCCTTACCACGCATGGACACAACAGCGCTGAGGCTGCTTCCAAGATCTCCACCTTGAACGCCGGGTACCTGTGGATGTTTATCAATTGTTTGAGCACCACCGCCTATATCTTGGGAATGCGCAAGAGGATCAAGGTCACCCAGTTCAAGGATTTCGATAGTAAGTTATTTTCAAGATGTTCTATATCTACTAGATAAAATACCTAATAATTCTTATAGCCATGTTTTACAATAACCTTCTCAGCATCCCTATCCTCCTTGTCTGCACTTTTGTTGTTGAAGACTGGAGCTCCACAAACGTCAACAGGAACTTCCCTGAGGAAACTCGCAATAACCTCATGATTGCCATGTTCATTACTGGTGTGTCCTCCGTCTTCATCAGCTACACTTCCGCCTGGTGTGTTCGTGTCACGTCTTCTACGACATACAGCATGGTTGGCGCTTTGAATAAGCTCCCAATTGCAGTTTCTGGTCTCATCTTCTTTGATGCACCGGTTACTTTCTTCTCTGTCACTGTAAGTTGATACTATAGATACATATATTAGAAGTGCTGCTAACACAGCGACAGGCTATCGCTGTTGGATTTATTTCCGGCCTTGTTTACACTTTGGCAAAGATCCAACAACAGAAGCAATCTCCAGCGCTTCCTACTAGCTCAAGCAGCGCCAGCCAGCGCGACGGTCTGCGCAAGAATTAATATTACCCTGTGATACCATCCGAAGGGCCGTAAATTACGACGGGGCGGTTTTTAAGGAGAACGGCGAATGGTAGATGAAGTTTATAAGGATTACATGACGCCCGGAGCGAGAATTTAGTCTCGCCGGGCAGCCTATCAATTGTGTAAAGGATATCGACGTGTCAAAAATGAGAAAAATCGGGCGTTCGGGATTTTTGTTAGATAGAAAGCTCCCCTGGGTTTGAAGACGAAAGGAGGGTTACGATTTCTTCGATTCGATTCTTTTACCCCTAATTCAGGACTTGGGATTTGGTGGCTTGGAACTCGAAGTTACCTTAGGGTTCCTCTTTCTTTTCTTCTATTCTATTTTTCATTTTTATTTTCCTTGCCAACCCTTGGTAGTTGTCTTTGATTCTGTAAATATAAGCAAGTTTTTCTTTTCTTTTTTGGTTGGATCGAATTCTTATCCATTCATAGACATTTGATCGCTGGTGTGTGCCTGGTAATAAATTATCCCTCAATTCATCCAGATTAAAAACATGCGGTCATCAGAGGCAAAAGGCACCATCCGGTCCAAACGTTATGTTAATCTACCCTGTTAATATATTTATAACCGAGTCGCCACCGTGAGTTTTGATATGGGCGTATCACGAAATGCGTTTTGTCAGTCAAAGCGGATTTTGGTTTGGTCAGCGATGCATGCACAAATGGCCAATAAACGTCCGTCAAAAGTCAAAAAAGCTCCGACATGCGACGATTCTGGCAGGCGGAGGGGAATCCCATCATAAAAGATCCGCAACAGGGATTTTTTGGCCTTTGCGGGTGGGATCTTTTGGTTCTATATTTAAGTACCAGGAAGAGCCAAAGTGGACGAAGGAGAAAGAAAAAAAAGTCGTCATCGGGGGGCGGGAAACACTATCATCCGGCCGACACGATTTTTTGTGTCCACCAAGCCCTTTGGCAGGTCTGGGAGAATAAGCTTGTTTTAGAAAGGAACACCACTTCGTTCGCGCTGGGCGGGTTCGCGACAGACTTTACCAAGCAGAGCAGCTGCAGCAAGTGACCCTATCCCTGATCGAGACGATGGGTTTGCCGGCAGAAGGCAATCGGCTACAGGAGTTTCGCAATTGCGGTAGCCCTGAGCTTTGTCGTTACCGAGAATATTTGAATTCGGATGCTGATGGGGATGGGGATGGTGACGGTGACGATGCTGGCAATGATGATTGTGATATTGAATCTGTCCTGACAGGACGGCGGCGGTGATATTGATTGCCTCCTGGCTCGGGCCTTTAATTTCGATAGCAGAACCCCGGTCGCCGCGCCGCAGCTGGATTGAGGAAAGGGGAGACTCTCGACTGGGACTGGAACTGGGACCGAGACCGAGAGAGAGCGAGAGAGCGGTTTAGTTGGCTGGGTGCTTGCCGACTGCGTTTGACCCTTTTCCGCCGGCTTGATATTATTGCTGCTGTTGTTGCTGCTGCTGCTGCTGCTGCTGCTTCGTCGTCCGTCCCAGTTTCCCAACCCTCTACATCATCTGCATCCTCCACATCTCCATCTCATCCACCCATCCCTTCTGCATCCTTCTGCGTCTTGCATTCCAACATCAACCCACAAATCGGCTTCACCATATTCCCAACCAGGCGGACCACACGATTGTACGACAGCTCGTTTCCTGGACGGGCATACCAAGCTCACCTTTGCAGCTCCTTTTCCCCCTGCCCGGCTGCTGTGAAACTCGACTAATGCCATAACTTCCAAAACCTCTCCCATAACTATTCTGGCTTCGCTCTCAACAGGAAATCTCCACTCTACCATTGCATTCTTCTTCTCGTCCTGCAAGCCGGCAATTCAATCCTAATCCTTTACCAGCACCTACTTCCTTACCAACAGATCAAGTAGCCTCCGAAGCTCATCATCTTTCACCATGGCTGGGTACGTTTGGCACATCCCCTGAACTAGCAATCTTACTCTTCCTAACTTCCTACCAGCGGGTTCACAAACGCCATGAAAACGTTCTGGCATGCCATGACCTCGGACGACAGACATGCTACCTTCAACACCCCTTATCGAGTCGCAAACACCTATCCTGGCGTTGGCAGAAACCCAGAACTCTCATCCGTATCCTCACGATTAGACGGCGCGCCTTATCACGACGACTTTGGAAATCCAGCATCAAGATCATCTACCCATCTTGCTTCTGGTGCCGACGGCCACGATCCTAGATCTTTGAACGGCGCTCCTGTAAGCCCTAGCGCACCATACTCCCCTGGCTCGAGGACCAGTACCGCTTCAAGAACGAAAGATGGGTCCGCGATATCAGGAATTCCATTGCAGGACTTTAACGCTGATGGCTCGCCGCCACCACCACCTGTTTCGCATTCCTGGATGAGAATCGATAGATGGGCCGATGATAACTACCCGGAGCTGTTTGATCAACTGTGCGAGGGCTCTACAGTCAATGACATTAATGAACTGGAACATGATTTAGATTGCTCGTTACCGATGGAGGTCAGAGAGTCCCTACAGATCCACGACGGACAGGAGAGAGGAGGTACGCCGACAGGAATAATATTCGGTGCCATGTTATTGGACTGTGAGGAAATTTTAGACGAATGGAAACAGTGGCAGATTGTTAGGGCGGAATATCTACAAAAGCAGGCTGCTGCAGCCAACACAATGGGCAGACAGGGACCACCACAGGCTGGACCATCTAGTGGACCTTCTAGCCCGCGGGGAGGGGCACCTCCAGCGAATGGAAGCACGCTGAACAAGGCAGTATTGATGGCACGACAGGACTCACAACCGGACGGAGCAGTCCAGAAGGTTTACTGCCATCCAGGATGGATCCCTCTTGTGCGAGACTGGGGTGGTAACAACATTGGTATCGATCTGGCTCCTGGGCCAACCGGAAAATGGGGTCAGGTCATCATGTTTGGTCGAGATTACGATTGCAAATACGTTGTAGCGAAATCGTGGGCTTCTTTCCTCGCTACTGTTGCTGATGACTTGGAAGGAAGCAACTGGTACGTTGACGAGGAGACCGGGGAGCTCAAGCTCCGAGAATTAAAGACAACGAAGGTTGAACCTGGATACTTTGATATCTTGCGGCTGCGAACAGATAAGAAGTACGGCAGGAAAGTCCCACCGCACATGAGAAGACGTACGGGACCTCCACCCCATCTTGCTACTGGCAACGGACCTGTTGGACCGCGCCCTGGCCCTGGAACTGCTTCACCGAATTCACCAATGATTGGCCTCTCCCCAATCGTTAGAACCGACGGCGTGACCCGAGAACCAATGCCCTCGAAAACACTCTCCCCCATCCACGCGCCGAAAGCAGTCAGACCAATCGGTAGGGCTCTTGAGGATATGCCTACTTCCGCATCAGGCTCTGGTCCTTCAACACCAGTCATCCTGACACCCGCCAGAACAAGTTTGCAGTCGTCGAGAAGGAGTACGGAGACACCTCCTCCCTTAGTTATCGACAATAGTGTTATAAAGAAGAAGGACGATATTGAGGATCTGTCCGATCTTATTAGCACACCTACTACATCGAATGCTCCAAGGTCTGATAAATCCGACTCCAAAGCAAACGACACTAGCAAAGCGGCCAACTCTCTGGCAGACGGACTAGAGGATGTGGACCTTGGAAAAGATAAATAGAGCATTTGATCCTTCTTCTTTCGTTTTGTTTCTGCGTAACGATCAAAATTCATGGCGACTCCTTCCTCTAGCTCTTCCTCGTTATCGGCTCGGCGATTTGCTCAAGAATACAGTGTCAGCGTCACCTTTCTTGCCTACCTTTTTTCTTCGTTTTTGGAAAACCAATCTTTATTTCTTCCTAACTGTATTAATGGAAAAACAAAGTCCCCTCTTGATGTCTACGTGCTGGTGTACACATGAGGACTGCATGGATTTCTTTACCATCCGTTCCAAACCCTCTTTTTTTTTGTTTTCGATTCTGCTCTCCTCATGGCATTCTTATTTCTTATTTCTTTCTTTGTGGTGCCGTGTGGTTTTATTTTCTTCTATTCATAACTTTGTGTACGTTACATAAATCACAGAAGATTTTAATGCCGTTTTCTCAATCTCGAGGCTTTTTTTCTCCTTCCCTGGATCTCGTTTCTGTACACCGTGGTGGAGGCATATCAGAGGGGATTTGGTGATGAAAATACATATTGTCTCTTTCGTTTACATGAAATATATAGATTTTTTTTAGATATTAAAATAGTATACTCTCTCTCTGAACATAATTATTGCCCAAAGCACTAGAAGGCCTGTTTGAAGTTATATATCAAGTAGTAGTATGAAAATAGCTTTAAGGATTTTATTTACCGAGTATCTGGTCAGTTGGTAGTTAATCCAGTCGCCAGCCGTCCCCTAGATTGTACTCGAGACGAAGGCCATAAAAACATCACAAATGTCAACACATTTGTTCTATCTAATCTAGTGGGTTCATACCTTCGAGCCTCGAACTGTAGAACGGCCCATAGAGAATCTAGAAGATGGGCGGATTTTGCATGTATAGAGACTTGGATAGACTTGAATATTTGGAGTATTTTGGCATTGTTCTGTTCAATTATTGTATATGGCACCTTTACAAGAGCGTAGGTATCTCCGTGCAGTGTAGTTTGCTAGTTTGATGGGCTGATAGTTTCGTTCGGGCCTGTAAGAGAACCCCTATTTTACCTGATGGTGCGGAACAAGATTGTCTTTTAGGCTTAGGAGGAGTGGATTAGGTTATGCTTGACGTTGGACAATTTAGGCAATATCGAATAATTAGAAACCCCTATTAACTTCTTGCTAGTTCACCTCTTGATAACCCTTGTGAGAACATTCTGTGAAACAAAACGTGAATCGCTTTAGACACATGTACATGCCAAGTCCTTTGGCCCTGCTGATAACCAAATGTGGTCTATTAAAAGAAATATATAACTACCAAGAAGTTTTTCGACAAAATTTATAATTACCAACAGATATAGAGCTAACAATCAACGAGACAGAGCAATTTACTCTACAGAAACTAACCCAAACTAAACCTAGCTCATGTTGAGCATGATCTAACCAAAACACCTCTTTACCCTATCCTCAATCACTTCTTCTCGTATCAAGAATATATTCATACCTGCCAAATGATGCTGGAAACCAGATCAATGGAACGAGCCTCTGTATCAAAGCCCCAATCAGGTAATTTCCCAAGAACAACATCGGCTTGGGTGAAAAGCCCGAGTACTCCGGACCCTTCCAGGCGAGAAAATGCAGCACAGTGACGGCTGTCAAGTCGAGCACGGCATACATTCTATAGACACTCGTACGTGTCTCGATCGCGATCGGAGTGTTGGGGACCCCGAGCGCTGTTACGACGGTGATACCGACGTAGAGCATGCCGAAGAATTGCATGAGAGTCGTCAGGGAAGCAGAGACAGGGACGCCTTCTGCGAGGAAAAGGTTCAGGACACGGCCCGGGTAGAAGAGGAGGAAGACCAACTCGACGAGATTGATGATAACCTCGGCGGCGAAGAGAAAGCGAAGGATGTGTCCTGGATGCTTGGGGTTTATCTGGTATGTGAGGTCTTCTGGGTGGATTATTATCGGGCCATTGTTTAACAGTGGTAAGAGACTATCGTCATTGGGGGATATGCGAGGAGACATTTTTATTTTTATTTTTATTTTCTTTGGGTGAAGCAGAGGAAAACAATAGTATGTTTCGAATTTCGAGTCTAGTTGGCTAATTGTTTCGAACAGTCGTTTGGTTTACAGGTTCGATCATGAATAGTCGACAGATTGAAAACCACCGGTGCACAAGATGAATCTATGAGCACTCAAGTAGTATTATAATGGCATGCTGTCTACCCGCAAGAGGTGCTGCTTGTGGTTTTTCGATAAATAAATGCCAAGAGCTGAGATGCCCGACTGCGACCAAAGCTGAACAGAAATGGCGCAAGCTGAATGCAAGCCACCATGCGGCATCTTCGGTATCTTCACTCCCGCATTTTCTAGTCCAATCACATTCATTGATGTAAAAATGTCTCAATGCACGAGCGGCTCATCAGCAACATTGAAGCCCGTTTTATTCATATTTTATGGATTTGAGAAGGTCATTAGGTTAGAGATGCGCATTGATTCTTCAGCCCTCGTTCGCATTCGGCTGCTGGGGCATAAAAAGGCGGGCACGTGGTGCATAGGTGGGGCGGTCCGGCGCACCAACATATGTGCGCGCGCTTCGGAATAGAGCCTGCAGCTGCGAGCCTGAATAGTTTCAATCCAGCAGAAGCATGGCTTGTAATCAGCTAGACTATTGTAACATTGTCCCCCCCGCAGGTGGCAGAAAATGCGCACAGTAGAAAGGGCGGGGTCTCGAGGGGGCCTCGAGGGGGCCAATGGGTAAATTCTCGTCCGCCGCCAGGCGAATAAAATAACAGATTGTCGCACTGATACCACAATATACTCCTTCTTTGAAACTTAGAAATACGGACAATAGCAAATCAGCTTTTTCAAATATAAACATCAGAGCTCATTGACCAAAAAGTAGCTCTTTCGGTTCACGGACATCCATATGGCAGCTCAAGCCAAGAGTAATGTCGAACTTCTATCGACACTGGTAGAATACCCAGAAGACAAAGATCATCTCGAGGCGTTCAAACAGCGAATTGACGAGGGCAAGGACAACAAGGCAATACAAGGCGATCTAGACAATGCAGCTAATTCGGTCAGAGTAAGGCAAGAAGAGCAAACTTCATCTGTTCCGATTTTTTGGAGAATTTTGAGGTTCATAGGTTTGGTCCTGATTTGGAGGACGGTGGTACGGTTGATAATCAGAGTCTTTATTAAAATATTCGGTCCTACAACTTGGTCCAACTACGTGGACCAGCAAACTTGCTTTCCTAGCAGAATCCGGAAACCAAAGGGCCTAAAAGATATCAAAGCAGCTGTCACTGATGCGCAACGACGCAAAATCACTCTCCGAGCTGTTGGATCCGGACACTCCTATTCTAATGTTGCACCAGTCTTCAAGGGTGGCCTACTTTTAGATCCGCATGATATGAAAAAAGTCTTACCAGTAGACAAAAGCCTACTCAGAGATCCTCAAGGTGCCAGTAAACTCTTCGCTGTGGAGAGCGGTATCACAATTCAGGGTTTAAACACGGCTTTGGATAATAAGAAACTAGCTCTCGCAAATATGGGGGCTTATGATGGACAAACTCTCGCTGGGGCGATATCCACAGGCACACACGGAACTGGCATTAGCTTAGGACCTCTGGCCAGCAGTGTACGAGCTATTGTTTTGGTTTCTGGGACTGGAGATGTGTACCATATCGAGCCGTCGAAGGGCATTTCTGACCCTGAGAAGTTCCAAAATAAGGTCCATGATAGGACGCTCCGGCAGGATGACGAGTGGTTCAATACGGTGTTGGTTTCTATGGGCTGCACGGGAATCATCTACTCTTACATCCTCGAAGTTGTCGACGCATACTTTCTCGAAGAAAAAAGATCACTCGATAGCTGGGAAACGGTGAAAAAGGATCTTCGATTCCCCGCACCAGGTGTTCTTCCAGAAGTTCTCACCAAAAATCGACACTATGAAATCGATATCAATCCATACGCCGTAAATGACATCCACTCATGCGTTATCCAAACAAAAAATATATCCGACGTACACGAAAAAACCGGAAACCGTGGAATTGGGAACTGGATTGCGGGAGTAATGGCCGGTTGTCCGCTTGCCGAACACTGGCTCGTATGGGCCTTAAATCTGTGGCCGACGGCGAGCCCCGAGCTTATCAATAAGGCTCTCAACTCGCTCGTAGAGGGCAAGGTTTATATCGACAAAAGCTACGAAGTCCTTAACCTCGGACCAGTCAACAAAGTGCAAGCACTGGCCATGGAACTTTCATACCCGCTTGATGAGAATCTCGTCGATGCAATCGATGATTTGCTATCTCTATTCCAGTACCAAGCTGAAAAAGAGAACTGTTATCTGGCAGGTCCGTTTTCTTTACGTTTTGTTGCTGCTTCGGACGCATATTTGGCGCCTCAGCAAGGTCGCTTGACTTGTATGGTTGAATTGGATATGTTGCTGGGTATTACCAGTGGCGAAAAATTGTTGAGGGAAACCACGAGGAAAGTGCAAGCTAACAATCGACATGTGAGAGTGCATTGGGGTCTAGATCTTGATACTGTCGGGAAAAACAATCTTTTGAGTTTGTATCCAGAGTTTCCTAAATGGCTAAAAGTGTACTCTGAGCTGAACGCAGGGGGCATATTTGATAGTCCTTTCACTGATAGGCTCGATATTTCTATCAATATTTTGGCCTAATCTGGATGAAGCAATCTGTATATTCTTCTGTTTCAAGTTCTCAATTTATTGCACTTTTTACGTTTGGCAGTCTATGGTAGTTAGCAATTATAATTCACAATCGCATTCAATATACTTAGTAGTTATGATGGAACTGCTACTAGAGTCTTTAGCATATGTTCCAAGACCTTGTGGAAATTCTGGTCACACTTCATATGTTTTGTATTTCCAAATGTCCTCTTTCTATTTTTTGATTAACTAGGTAATATAATTGTCGTAATTCCAACGATTTTATAAAGCTGGATTTAACACTATCTGCCTCACGATTATATATTGTCCCGTATTGTCTTGTACTACAGGTACCGAAAGCTCGAGGCTGACATACTTCCATACCTTCTACAGCGCTCCCTCTGTCTCGGTGTATGTACATGTATGTGTTGGCTGTTTGCAAATGATATAGGATGGATACACTCACTCACTACCTACACCCCGCACATCTATGCGGCTAGATATCCTTTTCGGGTGCGTCTACGGTATATATATATACCTGATCCTGAGGAAAACATCGGTCTAAACTCACAAGACTGGTTTGATCTCTCGCTCGTAAGCTTTAATCTCATCAACGAATCCAAGCCCTACCGCCAACTTTTGTGCAACAGGACCCAGGAGATAATAGTATTCCTTTGTGTATATACATACGTACATACCTTCGGGACAGATTTTAGAAAACATGCACGTGTCAATACTCATATCGTGATGGAAAGTTTTGCGCCGTTCTCAGCTAGTACCGCTAGTGCTAGGTAAAACAAAGATCCTTAAAACATTTCTCTTCTTACGAAAGGTCTGACAAAGCGATCCTTTAGCTTTAGGGCAGACACTCCATCGTCGGTAGCACTTGTCGATAATGCAATAAGGCAGAGGACAGAAAGATTTGACAGTCTTGATGGAGATGATTCAGGGTTTGTTCTTCTGTCCACATTTAATACATTTTAATTGTTTTACGATCAGCTTTTAACGCCTTACACCTTTTTTTGCAATCACTTACAGGAAAAACGATGTTAACACGCCGGATGGATACTCTGGTTATTCTACTTATACTGAACCACATACCCCGAATTATGCATGGTCACCGTCAGAACAACAAGGACGAGGCGATGGATTCTGGAACCCCAGGCCCTCTGAACAGAGCCACGCCATCCGGCCCCAAAAGAGACCATCTAAACCTGTTGAAAGCCCGCAGTTTATACCAGAGTATGTGATCGACAACTACCTCAAACCGGATCCGGAGAAGGAGGGATTCTTCTGTGTCTTTAGGAAGACTTACATTCTCAAGAGCGATGGGAGGACGACCCACGAAGGAGCCTTACCGTCAAATCAAAGTACGCTGTGGCGGGCAGATAAAGCTATCGGGTACCTGTTCGAAGTTACTCGATGGGGGTCGTTAGTATATCGTGGCCCTTTTCAAGATAACGATAGAGACTTTACATCCTATTGGGCACGGAGATCCGATATCAAAGAGCTGAAAGCGCCCGATGCCATGGATGAGCTTCACGCATTTTTATATATCCCGTTGTACAACGTCGGTTTTAAATATCCTGGTATCTTGCAACTTCCTTCAATACCCAAAGCTTATACTGAAGCTATAAGATCGAAGGTGCAAGACAGGCCTGGTGGGGATTCGATGACTATGCTAGTTTCTAGTGGTGATAAAGTAGTTACTTCGTTAGTAGCCGAGTCACCATCTGGGTCTTGGAAGCGTTTATTCAATACTGAAGGGTATAACCCCATCGAGCACATAATGACACCCTCGTTTGCGCAATGGCCAGGAAATATACACCTTTATACGAGCTTCGCAAAGCTAACCGGATATTTGGTTGCGTTTGGGAAATGTCCGCCCCGCATCCTTCATAAGTATTTTTCACATGAACCAACGGGAATCACCGTCAAGTATATGTGCTATGGGCCTGGCCAACCCGGATTCATATCTTCATTTCATTATCCGAGCTTGAAGATACGTGTGCCTCCTATGAAATGGGAGGATCAAGGGTGGATGTATACTGACCTCTCAGGCATGGACGTGTTGGTGTGTTAGAGAATTTCTAGTCACTAGTTCTGGGTTTGACGGAGTTTTTATGATACCAAGGTAATATATCACTAAACTTATATCTTTAATAAATAAGATCTATAGATCCCGCAAATATTGGGATTTGCTCGTCTAGTTGAGATTGCTTAGTGGATATTTGGAAGATACATTAACAGCAATATTATTACTTAAGTATCTATGAAGATATTTATTGTTGCACGTTGGGGTACATAATGATACGATAGCCTCCCTGCACCTCCAAATACAACATAGGATGTATTCATCAACCGAAGGAATCTTAAACAAAACGACCGTAAGCTGAATCTGGTGAGCAATTTAAGCTAAGCTGAGAAACGTATATGTATTTAATCCGTATCCAAAAATATCAAAAAGAATATTCTATGTGCTGCCGCCGGGAGTCGAACCCGGATCGTCCGCAAATTCCAAGCTCACGCTCAGTGGGAAACGAACATCATACCGCTAGACCACAGCAGCTGACATCATTTTTGGGGTCACAAAGCGCCCTATAGACGTCTGTTGAATGCGGGCACCAATCAGAAATCAACTTTCCCGTTGGAAAATGCATCACAACACATAATCCCCCCCAAAAAATATGCTGAGCTGCTAACTTGATGATCAAATGGGCTCTATATGTGGGATCCGTGGTTTGGGGCAACCATAGATATGAAAAGTTGGAAGATACAAAGCTGTCCTAAGAGGATGCTGTTTCATAAAATATACATGAGCTGCTTTCAATCGCTCCAAGTCTGCTTATCTTCAGAAGCAGTACCATGATACATGAAGAAGCATGTAGTTTCAGATATTTACAAAAACTTTTGACAGTAAATCGAATAACTTTTAGTCCCTCTATCCGTCTTGTCTCTCTATGCCTCCTAAAGTCACGCCTTTCCTTACCAAAACTTCAATCCCATTCTTGTAAATTCTTCAATAAACATCCTTCTTCTTCGGTATCCCGCTTCCGTCTCAAAAAACCAATTTTATAAACTACCTCGCCGTCTTCCTCTAATTCCTTCTTAACCGTCTCCCAGTCTGCTTCGCTTACGACAGCCACCATTCCAATACCTGTATTCCATGTTCTGGCGAACTCCTGATGCGTCAAACCCCCATTATGCCTCAACCAATTGAACAAACTAGACAGCTTCCACTGCTTCACATCGACAATAGCGGTCATGTCTTTTGTAAGCATCCGCGGAATATTCTCTGTTAAGCCTCCACCAGTGATATGCGACATGCCCTTGATCAACCCCTTCTTGCAGATCTTTAGGAGCGGCTTGACGTAAATTCTGGTAGGCGTAAGGAGGGATTCGCCGATTGTTACACCAGCTTCCCACGGTGCTTCCGCCTTGTACGATAGCCCATTTCGATCAATGATCTTTCGAACCAATGAGAAACCGTTCGAGTGCACTCCGTTCGACGCAAGACCGAGTAGAACATCACCTTCAAGCATTGCATCCAACCTAGGGAGAATAGACTCCTTGTTAACAGCACCAACTGCGGCACCCACAGCATCGTAATCCTCTTCCTGGTACATTCCTGGCATTTCTGCGGTCTCTCCACCGATAAGGGCGCAACCGGCTTGCTTGCATCCTTCCGCTACACCAGCGATGAAGCCGGCTGCTTTCTCGACGTCGAGTCTGCTGCATGAGAAACAGTCGAGGAAAAACAGAGGCTCGGCGCCCTGGACTACCAGATCGTTCACATTCATGGCGACGAGGTCAATGCCAACAGTATCGTGCTTTTCGGCTAGTTGGGCAACCTTGAGTTTTGTACCCACACCGTCGATACAGCCAATGATCAGGGGTCCGCCATAACCAGCGGCCGATAGATCGAAAACTCCGCCAAATCCGCCAAGGTCGGCATCAGTACCTACTCTTCGAGTAGATTTGACGCAGGTTTTTATCTTTTCTACTAAGGCATTGCCTGCATCGATGGATACACCGGCAGAGGCATATGTGAGAGCTTCCACTGGTGCTTCTTGGCGGAATGCGCTACCATCTGTTAGCCCAGGAAGCTAAATTTAGTGATGAGAAAGCATGGGCGAACATACCGATGTGCGATATCCTTCCGATAGTACATCTGTGAGAATTTAATGCTGTGAACACCTTTGTAGGCATGCTTGACAGCAGATTCCAGATCATCCGCTACACAGTTTATAGCAATCACACGGCCACCGTCTGTCTTAAAAACGCCGTCCTCTTCTTTAGACCCAGCGTGGAAGAGAGTTCCTTCCAAACCTGGCTCCAATTCACTAAGTTCCATGATGTCCCCCTTAGCGTAAGCATCCGGGTAACCACCAGCAACAACAACCACAGTTGTCGAGAATTTTGGCTCTATTGTGATCTTGACGGCATCTAACCAGTGTTCGCAGCTAGCAACCATTATCTGGGCCAGATCTGTATCTCTGCTCAACAGCGGCAGAACAGTTTGCGTTTCCGGGTCACCGAATCGGACGTTATACTCTAAAACTTTGGCGCCGTTCTTCGTCATCATAATGCCTGTGAATAGCATTCCGACAAATGGCATTCCTTCTCGCCTCATGCCATCTATCGTTGGTTTCAAGATCTTCTGGGTGATGTCGTCGATAACGGATTGTGGGGCGATCTTGGTAGGGGCGTAACATCCCATTCCACCAGTGTTGGGTCCTTTGTCGCCATCAAATATCCTCTTGTGATCCTGAGCCGGGACGAGCGGGACGATAGTGTAACCATCACTGAAGGCGAGGATACTGAGCTCGTCACCTTCTAGATGTTCTTCGATGACGACCTCGCTGCCTATCTAGAAATTAATACTCCATCTTTACACGACAGCATCTCCATGAACTTGCCAGCTTCTTGGAATATCTTGTCAACCATAATCTTCTCCACGGCATCGATGGCCTCTTCTTTCGATGTGGCTACAACGACACCTTTACCTGCTGCTAAACCGTCCGCTTTTACGACAACATTGTAAGATGTAGATTTGATGTATGCCACCGCTTCATCGTAGTTGGTGAAGTTCCTGTATTCGGCCGTGGGGATGTTGTGTCTTTTCATAAAGTCTTTGGAGAAGGTTTTTGAGCCCTCCATGCGGGCAGCTTCTTTGGTGGGGCCAAAACATGGTATTCCAACTGTACCAACCAATTGTTAGTTACCAAAGACTGAGTAAAATTGCCGCCTTGAAGGAGCTTTACAGACCTTTGCGAAAGTGTTCTTCGATGCCTTCGACGAGTGGTACTTCGGGGCCAGGAACGACGAGGTTGACTTTTTCTTCCAGAGCGAGGGCTACCAATGCCTCGAAATCTGTGACACTGATTTTTTTGTTTGAGGTTTTCGGGACAGCTCTGGCAGTGCCACCGTTTCCTGGAAATGCAGGCTGTTCAGAATTCGGTTGTTAGAATTTCGTAAGAGGGTTTCGTACCTGGAGCGACAATGATCTTTTCGACTCGATCGGATTGGGCGAGCTTCCAAGCTAGTGCATGCTCTCTGCCTCCATTGCCGACGAGCAGAATGCGCAGTGGGGTGTCACCAATCATGTTGGATGAAGGGGAAAGAGAAACGGCGATGATGCTTAAATTAGACGGGAGCAGAAGAAAGAAAAGAAGTCGATGATGGTATTTGATGTCGCCGGGACTACCTTATCGTCGTCGGTGTGAGTAAAATTTTAACCTAAGTCCAACCAAAAGGTCTGCCGTCTGCAGGAGCGGTCGTCGGGTGGGTTGGATGCTCAAAGTTTGGGATGGCCATGGCGGGGCAGCAGCTGGCGACCAAACCGGACCAATCCCAATCCAATCGTCTCGTCACGACGGAAAAAAAGAAGCATGCGAGCTCCACCGGTTCGGACAGGTCGCCAGATAACGCAGACACGAACTTCAGCCATCTAGCCTTAAAAAGAAGAGCCGTGTTCTCAGGGGCATCGACGTCTTCAAGACTTCGATGATAAACTCCTCTCCTCCAATTGAACTCACCCTGTCCAATCCAACGGTTTTTTGAGCGCTCTGCAGCCTGGGCTTTTCGAGTATTTACGTCTTCTGCGGCTTCCGATTGCATCAATTGCGCCATAGTCCAGCGCTGCAGCTAATTGGCCAGGCTATACGACGGACGACATGGCCAGCAAGCAGAAGCCCTTCACCATCAGTATGCACCTCCCCCGCCCTGTGCCCACTCGAGTACTCGGACGCTGCTGACCGTGTAACGCCTGCTATATATAGAGGTTCCCTGTTCCTCTGCAAACATAGGTTCGCATTTCTGGCTCCTCTGCTCCGTCTCGACGCACCCTTTATATTCTCTATCTATCTATCTATCTATCTTGAAAACTAACTCTCGACTGAGAGCCTCCCCAAAGGACCCGGCTTCGATGTCGTCGGCATCGCCTTATCCATCTATCTTACCTTAACGGTCACATTCAACGACGAAAACCCAGACGCAGAGCATAATTGCACTGTCACTTATGAAGGGGACGGTGCCGGAGAGGTACCCTTGAAGCCGGACCACAACCTCATTACTAGGACGGCAATTTACGTCTTAAAATGTCATGATCGCCGTGATTTCCCGAAGGGCACACATGTGCACATCCATAATGATATTCCGTTAGGTAGAGGATTGGGGTCCTCCGGCGCTGCTGTAGTTGCCGGTGTGATGCTGGGAAACGCAGTTGGAGAACTGAATCTATCGAAGGACAGAATGATGGACTACACCCTCATGATTGAGCGGCACCCGGATAATGTTACAGCGACCATGATGGGTGGCTTCGTGGGTTCGTACCTACGGGAGCTGGATCCAAAGGACACAGAAAGAAAAGAGATTCCGTTGAGCGAAGTGCTACCAGAACCGGCCGGTGGATTGGACACAGGATTCAAGCCACCAGAGCCACCTCTGGGTATCGGCCATCATATCAGATTTGGGTGGGCGAAAGAAATCAAAGCGATTGCGATTATACCAGATTTCGAGGTGCCGACAGCGACAGCGAGAGGAGTCCTACCCACAGAGTACTCGAAGAAGGATTTGGTAAGTCTTCCCATTTGCGCTGTTCTTGATTTATTGAAAATAAAAACCTTACACAACCGTAATAGATCTTCAATTTACAGCGACTGGCAGTTCTTACTACTGCATTGACCCGTTCGCCGCCAGACCCAGAGCTTATCTTCCAAGCGATGCAAGACAAGGTTCACCAACCATATAGAAAGACATTGGTAAGGTCATTCAGATCTAGTTTCAGGATGAATTGCTAACCAGAACCCAGATTCCTGCGTTACCCGATATTCTTACTTCGATGACACCGGCCTCTCACCCTGGCCTTCTTGGAATCTGTCTTTCAGGCGCCGGCCCCACTATCCTGGCTCTGGCCACCGAAAACTTCCAAAATATAGCTGACGAAATATTGGCGCGATTCAAGAAGGAAGGTGTACAGTGTACCTGGAAGGTACTGGAGCCAGTGCAGGATGGGGCTCAGGTTGTGTATAATTGAAATAGCTTCTAGTGTTTAGTTTGCTAGTTACTGGTGATTTTGGGCGATTGGAGTGTCTCGTTTGTTCCTCGCGATGATAGACTATACAATAGAGAATGAATTCAGTATCCCAACGAGCAATTCAAGCATTTAATATTTGTAACCAGCTAATGAAAGGGCTCGTAATCATCGTGCTATATATTGGCAGGCAGGGTTGGCCTAAGCGAGCGCCGATAGACGGACCTGAGCAAAGCATATGATGCAACGCAGCCCGCTTCGTCCGATATAGAGGAAAAAAGTGCGACAGAGCCAAGCTGCTCTCTCTTCAGTAGCATCTCTCTTCAAAGTTTCTAGTCCTCCCGCCGGATATTCGGACACAATATGGCATCCACACGTCGCTATGCGGTTCTGAACCGAGACACCAATGAAACGAAAATCAAGATCAAGCTTTCCCTTGATGGCGGCTCTCTTCCTGACGATACAGAATCAGCGAATCTTGAAGTTCAGGATGGAGAACAAGTCTCAACAGGCCATGCCAGTCAGGTTTCGGGGAGCAATGTGCAGAGTATAAGCACTGGCATTGGATTTTTGGATCATATGTACCATGCTCTATCGAAGCATGCCGGGTGGAGCTTGGAGATGGTGTGTCAAGGCGATTTACACAGTACGTCGTTTATCATTCTCATCGAGGAACATTGCTTTATTGGGTGATTTATTTTACTAAATTCTATAATCTGCGGACAGTCGATGACCATCATACTTCTGAGGATTCAGCGATAGCGCTGGGACAGGCGTTCAAGCAGGCATTAGGTCCCATTCGAGGATACAAGCGCTTCGGCCACGGCTATGCACCTTTGGACGAAGTACGTTATCGGTCTCAGTTGTATTTATTCTCCACTAGTGAGTGCTAACTAAAAATTGAATCATAGGCTCTCTCCCGCGCCGTAGTCGACCTCTCGAACCGTCCGTACTCCGTCATTGAGCTCGACCTTAAGCGAGAAAAGATTGGAGATTTAAGCTGCGAGATGATTCCGCACTTACTCGAGAGTTTTGCGCAGGCTGCGGGGATAACAATGCATGTTGACTGCTTGAGGGGAAAGAACGATCACCATAGGGCAGAGTCGGCGTTTAAAGCTTTGGCGATTGCGATTCGAGAGGCGACTACACGGACTGGCAGTAACGATGTACCGAGCACAAAGGGTTGTTTGTGATATGTATTGTAGGAATGCACAATTCACAGAATTCACGTTGCCGAGATCGAAAAGCGAAAAAAGCTTAAGCTGGCCGTTTTGAGAGGATAGATTGTGATACTAACAGCCAAGGATCTGCCTGTACGGATGGAAGGTCAAGCTACTTCGAGAAACTGAGTGAACTCCCTGTTTCAGCGGGCGGATAGGTGCATGTTCTAATGTTGGGACCATGGGTGAGAGAGCCGCCATGCATTTCTTCGCATCAGAACGCTGCCAAGTTGGCACTTGATTATATTTGACGCCTTCATCTCGCATCTCGTGGGGACATTGCACTCCCTAAACCCGAGACTACTGCATCTTCAATCACAGAAGACATGGCTTTCCACTTCTTCTGGATCCACAGTTGATGGGTTAAACCCAAAGCACCTCGATTCCAAGCAATCAGGGGCGAACAGGTACCTAGGTACCAATTTTGACGGAGGCGCTCGACAAGCAGCTTGATACATCGTACGATACAAGTACCCCGTCAAGAGCTTGATATCCTGCAAACCTTTTGATTTCCAATAAAGTTTTAGAGGCAATTGAAATGGTATTTTTTTTTCGTTCGTGCATTGGTTTTAGGGAAAATTCAGTCACCCTGACACCGAAGCCAAGCATTTTTGATGCTGGAGCCTGATGATTTCATTGAGATGCGTCTGTTGAGACCCGCCACTCCGCCAAGACGTGGTTTTGCGCTTTGCGCACAAAAGTTGCAGGCAGAAGGTTCAGCTTACGCATGCACTCGATGTGCATGGCCAGAAACATAATTAGACGAAACTGGAGCTACGTACCAGCTTGACAAGCTTACTTCACCTGACCGTTGGCTATTTCCCCGTGCCGACTCTAAAAATCTAGCGGGCCATTTTTGCCGGAGCTATGGATTGCCGTTCTGGGCTTGGTTCTTTGACGCCGTGGAATTCAACCTGGCGATGATTCTTTTGGCTAGAGCTCTTTCTGAGTGGAGAAGCCTGACTGGGGAGAGGTGTAATTCCGGAACCAAAGCCGCAAGCTGAAACCTCGAGGAAGCTATTCGTCCGCCTCCGGGTAGACGCAAGAGGCTTTCGTAGATTCGGTTACCGCCTAGCGATGACTTGCAGGTGGATGAAAGCTTGTGTGGACGATTCTAGGCCGAAGCTGCTGTCGTAGATAGAACCGTAATCTTGTATATCAACCTAGAACTTCCTCTTATTTCATTTCTTTGATCTCTTCAATATAAAAGCTTCATCTGAGCGACGGCAGCTGAAAGAAACTCCTTTTGAAGACCATCGGATAACATAGCTTCGTATATCACACGATTCAATCCCCGGTCACTCTGAAATAAAAACTCTCGATAAAACAATCTCAAAAAAATATAAAAAAACCAGTTCTTCGATTCGTTCCAGCCTCTTATTATTTTTATCTTTCGATTCTGTCAGCCCTAAAAACTCGCTTCGTTGTGGTTGTTCGACCAGCTGAGATATAAATATCCATTTATACCATCAGCCAAGAATCAGCACAGGCAAGCTTGCAGTTTACTCTCTCAACAAACAAACAAACGTCTCGCATTTTTATTTTATTTTGTATATCAGCTTCTCGAATTTCGGTGAGTACCATAAGTTGCATCCCCTGCGATCTTTTATATCCCTCCGTTTAGTATAGGTTATATGGATGTACCACCAAGGCGGCGAAATGGGAGAGTGCATGAAGCATGAATTGAATTCGTGATGTATATACCAGCGGGCCCGCTGGGAATCGGGTCGTCTAGCTCTCTGCTGCTTTGCACTTGCCAGCAACGGGACAGGTGGATGTATCCGTTTCGTATCTCGCGGCGTCGACTGTCTTCGGTCTCAGGGCTCCACTATGCTCCGAAAGCATAGGGGACCCAATTGCCTGTTCGGCAAGCTGCTCGCGAGCCTCTTCTCACGAGACTAGCTGAGCCCAACTGTGTCGGTATGGAAATTGCCTCCTCGGGCAATTCTTCAGCTGAGGCTAGCCGGGAGAAGTCTCGTTAATTTTTAATTTTTTCTTGCACTCGTATTTGTGGTTCTGTGGTGGTGCAGTTAGTTAGCATGGCTGCTGGCCGGCTGGTTAGCTGGCAGCTAACTCCTCTTCCACCCTTTTCCTTCCCCCTTCTTTGCCTTCCTTCCCCTCTTCCTTTTATTTGCAACCCAATCTGGGCAACCTTCCCACAACTTGAATTAAAATCCCACCACATCGACCACGTCTCCCCATCTCCTTCCATCTCCATCATCCGTTCTGCCGTCTTCATTATTCTTTTCATCTACCAGTCACGTTCTTAATGTAATCCCCTTCCTTCCCTTCAATGCCTTCTACAAGCTGTCTTACTATCCAGAGTTTATTTGCTGACGTAGATTTTCTCGCGCCTGCCTCAGATCATAATCAGTCAACATGGAAGGTACGTCTCAAAAACCCCCCCGGTGCTCTCTCGACTCTGAGCTCCAGCTTCGCCTACATCGATTCTCTCGCTATCTGCACCTTTTCTGGAGCTCGAGTTAATTTTTTTGAATACCGAAAGCTAACTTGTTGTCTTTTTCCGGGTCTACAGAGGAAGTCGCTGCTGTATGTCTATTCTCCGAGTTACCTCCCTAAAATCAGCCCCACCTTTTGGCAAACAGGCACGACCAGTTTTATCGGAGGACACAACCTTGCTAACTTGACGTTTTTCCATCGTTCAGCTCGTTATTGACAATGGTTCCGGTAAGTAAAGCTCGATGTAGCTATTTTTAGAGTCAAGCACAAGTACTAACAACTACCGCGTCTTACAGGCATGTGCAAAGGTAAATCCCAGAAAAGAAATCCCGCTATATAGAGCTTGATACTGTTGACAGAATGATACTGATGCACTGAGAAACATACAGCCGGGTAAGTTGATGGGTTTTCCGAGCTATCCGATGCAGAATATCGTGCAGTTTTTACTAACAGTGACCTCCTATAGTTTCGCCGGTGATGACGCTCCACGAGCCGTTTTTCCATCCATTGTCGGAAGACCTCGCCACCATGGGTACGACTCTCTTTCCTAGTAGAAACTCATATTTTAAGCTCTGGAGATGGGATTTTAACACTATTTCTCCCACCTCTCTAGTATCATGATTGGTATGGGTCAGAAGGACTCCTATGTTGGTGATGAAGCCCAGTCGAAGCGTGGTATCCTCACCCTGAGATATCCCATCGAGCACGGTGTCGTCACAAACTGGGACGATATGGAGAAGATTTGGCATCACACTTTCTACAACGAGCTGCGTGTTGCCCCAGAAGAGCACCCAGTTCTCCTGACCGAAGCTCCAATCAACCCTAAGTCCAACAGAGAAAAGATGACACAGATCGTCTTCGAGACATTCAATGCCCCGGCGTTCTACGTCTCCATCCAGGCCGTTCTGTCTCTCTATGCTTCCGGTCGTACCACCGGTATTGTGCTCGATTCCGGTGATGGTGTCACCCACGTTGTCCCAATCTACGAAGGTTTCGCCCTTCCCCACGCCATCTCTCGTGTCGACATGGCTGGTCGTGATCTTACCGATTACCTCATGAAGATCTTGGCCGAACGTGGTTACACTTTCAGCACCACCGCCGAACGTGAAATCGTCCGTGACATTAAGGAGAAGCTCTGCTACGTCGCCCTCGACTTCGAGCAGGAAATCCAGACCGCCTCCCAGTCCTCCTCTTTGGAGAAGTCCTACGAACTTCCTGACGGTCAGGTTATCACAATTGGTAACGAGCGTTTCCGTGCCCCAGAAGCTCTATTCCAGCCCTCCGTCCTCGGTCTCGAATCCGGCGGTATCCACGTCACCACCTTCAACTCCATCATGAAGTGCGATGTCGACGTTCGAAAAGACCTTTACGGAAACATTGTTATGTCTGGCGGTACTACTATGGTATGTTTTGAAAGTCCGCCTATCCTGGAATCGGCCGCTAACAATCTTTTTCTTAGTACCCTGGTATTGCTGATCGTATGCAGAAGGAAATTACCGCCCTTGCTCCTTCGTCGATGAAGGTCAAGATTATTGCTCCACCAGAGCGTAAATACTCCGTCTGGATCGGTGGTTCCATCTTGGCTTCCCTGTCCACCTTCCAGCAGATGTGGATCTCCAAGCAAGAGTACGACGAGAGCGGTCCAAGCATCGTATGTCGTACCCTATCACCACCTCTCAAAACTTTAGCTCCAGATTAGACTAACGATTTTACTTCTGACAGGTCCACCGCAAGTGCTTCTAAGCGTGCTCTTATATTGGTTCGACATATACTCCTACATCTCAAAGGAAAGAGAAAGACTAAAGTGGGAGCGGGAAAAAGAAGGCGCAGCTGTGGAAACCCGACACACTTCTTTTATTTCACGAGTTAGAAGTTCAACTTTGACCGAAAGTTCTTTTTAGCGAAGGTTTCTGTTAAATGGGGGATTCCTAAACCTCGTCTCTAAAAAAAGTGCAGAATTACATTCTCTTTTGTGTCTACCTAATTTTCTGTTTTTTTCTCATTTTACTTGGTTGCTTTCCTGGACACACGAACCCCCTCAGACTCTCAATTCTCCTGATCACCCTTTTTTTCTTAAAAATGCTTTGAATGTTTGTTGAGAAACGGGCAATTAAAAACCAACCTTTTTTACCCTTTTCAAATTTGGATGATTCCTACCTCGGTTCCAAAAGTGAATAGTATGGTGCGCGTGCTTTTTGTGTGAAATTTCTACAGTGCCTTTCTTTATTGGCGATTCAGTTGTCGATGAATTTCAAGCTAGAGAGTACTGGATAGTACTAGATTCTTAAGAGAACAGCCGCGAGTTTAGTACTAGGGATAAATGTATGCAATGCACCACAGTCTTAGTAGGGACATCATATAATGGTCCACTATGGTATATATGTTAAATCAGAGATATATCTCCATCCTGGCAAACCGAAATTCCCCAGACCCAACTCCTAGAACGCCGGTTCAAAAATGCATACATGATATCTTTAAATGACATTTCCCTTCGTTGTTCTTATACATATCAAGCCATTAAAGGCCAGCAAACAAGTCGTCTATCGCTGTTCTCTTACTCGGTTTTTTAGTAGGTGGCGGTATACTCGAACTACTATAGATTATAGCCTCTTCTGTTACCGTTGTGAATTCATCGTCGCTATCGGCTGTCTTGGTGCGTTTTTCGACTCTTTGTCTTTTTGATTTGGGGGCTTGGGCAGGCTCTGCCTTTCGGATTCGGTATTGGAGAATATCGATTGATTCTCGACTGATTAATTCTCCTAAATCTTCGCTATCGCCATCGCCTTCTTCTTCATCTTCTTTTGCTTTGCTTCCTTCTTTTGGGAATGTAGTCTCGTCGTCTATAGACGTATGATTAGATGAAGAAATATGTGCACTTTCTTCATTTTCTTCTTCTTCGTGTAATTCCTCGTTCATAAATGGCTTTAGGACCTCATGTACCTTTGCTAGGCATCCGAGCATGACCATTCCCAGCCCAGCGTATTGTGTCGAAGTAATCAGGTGTGTGAAAGCTCTGTAAGCGTTTGGTATTATCGCGGTGTCTAGACGGGCCGTGTGTATTTTGAGCACTTTATCTGCTTTTAAAGTTCTTACGAATCGTGCAAGATCTTCCTTTTCTGTTTCATTACTATCGTCGCCGTCGTCTTCGCCATCATCATTGGAGGGAGAGGCAGGTGCGATATTGATATCATCTTGAGGGTATGTATCTTGTATGTGCGAGATGATTCGCTCTAATGAGCTTTTGAGCATCCGTAGCCATTTAAACCAGAGAGAGCTGCGGTGCTGGTTTTTCGATTTGTACACCAGAAGGTGTAGAGTGTTTCGTTCTTGTGTCAAGACGGTTGCGAGGGATCGCGGTGAGGTGGCCGTTACCGTGGGAGATAGAGGGAGAGGAGGACTGGCGGATGAAGGCATTGCATTGTATCTATCGTGCTGAGCTCTTGTTGGAAGGTTTTTTTTAAAATTGAAAACCCGATGGAGCCTTTAATTTTCGAAGAAGCATCCCTGCAAGGTTAGCTCGATGTTTAATCCTCGTCTGTTACGTCGCGTTTGGCAGCAGCAGCAGCTCGCTAAGTTCCAACATTCATCGGCAAAACCCTCCTCGATCGAACCTCTCCAACGTTCTAACTTCTATCTCTCGACTTCAGGCCCATTCAATTCGATTCGATACCCGGTTAAGCTGAGCTTCCAGCAAGCAAAGAACCGCTCTCAATGTCCTCCAACGTCGGTCTGACCACGCCTCGTGGTAGCGGTACTTCCGGCTACGTCCAGCGAAACCTGTCACACATCCGCCCACGCGATCCCAATACCGCATACAACCCAAAGGACTATGACAAGTTCCAAAAGCACAAACAAAGGCAACCCGATCGCGAAATCTTAGATCATGATCGAAAGCGAAACGTGGAGGTCAAGTGCTTGGAATTGAGAGATAAGCTTGAGGATGAAGGGTAACTAACTTTTCCCTCTCTGTCTTTCTCTCTTCAAATTGTAGATTGGCTTTCACTATAGTTTTGGTGATCAGTTTCGGTTCTGTATAGAATGCTAACTGTAGTTCGTCTGGTACAGAATGGATGAGGATGAAATCGAAGAACGGGTATCTGCACTGCGCACCGCGCTGCTCGGACAGCTGGATTCTCAGCGGGTGGACGCTCGCGGGCTCAAATCGCATCAGGTGCACGAGTTAGCACAGGCGAAGATGGGTATGTACCCGGAAAAGTCACCACCACTACCACCTCTTGCTTCCTCTACAACTCCCCCAGCTTACATACATGCTAATACTTAAAACCTTTCTTGAAGCTGAAAACGCCCGTCTCCAACGCGCCCTCCAAATTTCCTCGGATTATGAAGAAGGCAGCCATTGGAAACGCCAGGCGGAAGAAAAGGTTAGACGACAGGAGGAATTTGCCGCCAAAGAAGTCCTAGCGATGCAAGAGAAAGAACGACAAAAACAAAAGGAGATCGAAGACGAGATTAGACGAGAGAAAGAACGTGATGCGAATTTGAGGAGGAAGAATCGACGGGATAAAAGCGATAGTCGGAGCCGTAGTCGAAGCCCTAGTCGGAGCAGGAGCGATCGAGGACTTGTGAGGCGGAGAGATAGTGTGAGCAGGTCAAGATCGAGGAGCGGCAGTTACGATAGTAGAAGTCGAAGCCGGACTAGAAGTAGTCGGTCGAGAAGTAGAAGTGGCAGCCCAGACGGGAGGAGGCGAAGAGATTCTAGGAGCCTCAGCGGAGGGCGGAGTCGGAGCAGGACTAGGAGCAGAAGCTATAGCGCTGATCGAGGAAGAAGACGGTTCGATGATAGCGAGTAATCGCCATCTTGTTCTTTATATGACTCGGGCTCTTTATCATTATTCCATTCTTATGGTTGGTTCGTGCCTTTTTGTTGAACAATTTGGTGCGAGTCTATACCTGATAGGAACGATGTATATCTGACATATCGCCAGCTTTTCAGTTCCATGATTGATGACTAAAAATTATCTTATTTTGTATACTAGGAATTTGTAGTTTTGGAGATTTAACGGCGTATCTTGAGAAAACCCTATCATTGTGCACCCCCAACCGCCGAATATAAAATTCGTATATCATTAAAACGCCTTCTATCATGCGAACGTATTATACAAGCGAGTGACCAGAAAGGAAAATGAAAAGGTCAAAAATCCAAGGTTTCGCTCTTGAATATAAGAAGCAAAAGATACCATCCCAAAATCTGCTAGCCATTACGCATTAATAGAGTTATAGGGTGTGCCGCCTAAAGTTGACGGACAGCCATTCGCCGTAAGTGTGTTTTTGTCTTTTCGTCTGACAAAACTTGTAAAAACCAACCGGGAAACAGTTTCCGAGTCATAAAGGAGAAAAGAACTCCAGACATAATACATGCAATAAGAGAAAACGTTTAACCGCTCGCATAAACCAGATTTGTTGATTAAAAAGGGCAGAATGCGATCTGCTGTACGATGGTTTGTATCCCAAAGAGTGAATTGTGATCAAGTAAACCAAAAGGTGTAAGTTGCAGACATTTGAAGACTGTAACGGATAGGCCAAGAGGCCAAAGTATAGAAACTTTAAGCATCATGGATTCCCTTATCTACCTTTGTATAGCCTCGAGGTCTGTGCATGATCCAGTAGACCGTATATCCAATAAGACCAGCCAGCAAGAAGCCAGCAGCGACGAGATGCGGTACGTGATGTTGCATCTAGATGTGGGGGCGGGGTTTATCAGCCATAGAATTCGAATATATATTGTTTAAGAATCGGAAAGGAAGGTACCACATACCCAGAAGATAGTTTGCGCATCTTTGGTATGCCACGAGCTGCCTTTGTACACCTTGAAAAAACTCCAGGCTTGACGTTGTTGTTCCTGCGCCATCAATATTCTGACTCTCGCGGCGTCTTGGAGATCTAGTAAGGTCCACTTTTTCCAGATTATGCTAAGGAACAATGGTCCTGTCGAAGCCATGATTGTAATGTAAGGCAAAACCCAATGTCTATCATAGCTCTGCAAAACCTCGGTGACACGAACGAAGAATGGATGCTCCGGAGTGGAGCCCATGACATCGTTAGAGATACCTGTCGGGTCAGTTTTGCGCGCCCACGATGAGTATGCAAGGAGCGGGTCGAGTTTTCGTTGGCAGCCCTAGATATGCAAAAATGGTGTTAATCTCAGTTCGTTCCGACATGTATCTATAGATAGGTGTGGTACGTACCACATCCATGTCGATATATATACCACCGAATTTCCTCAAGGCGAAATAACGAATAACATCGGCTCGCATGATGGGGTGGTCGTAACCATCAAAAGTTTTTAGAAACCATGGGTATTCCTTCTCGATAAACTCGCGCGCCATGACATCGGTCCATAGCTATTTCGTTATAATATTAGCCTATTGAAATTCTGATCAAAGCTCGCTAATATGCTCTTCTCGACCGCGGAATTGCGTTTTTGTGCGAACCTTATACTCATAATCCGGGTGAAGGTCCAGGCACTGCTTCTGCGGTATCTTCCATTTCTCTGGTATGTCGGCAGTCTTGTAGGTCTGATGAATGATCTTTGGTATTAATGCCGGGCGGTCCCTGTATTCCGGGCCTGCGTCGAGATCGACTTCTACTTTGGGGATCAGGTCGTGCGAAACATCTTCGAAGAGGAGTGAGATGAGGGTGGAGACGCTGTAAACACCGTACACCAGGCCGACGCCGATGGCGACAAGGAATATGACGAAGCCGCGACGCATGTTTGTGAAATAGCGGAGGTCGAGATTGTGATTTCTTTTGAGGAGGTGCAGGAGGGAGGAGAAGGAGGGAGGCCGTAAAAAAGAGGGAAGGTGAGAGAGCGGGCCAGCTTTTGGGCCGTCGTCAGTCAGTCACACGGCAGGGGCTGGGGGGACGGGGCTTGGCACAACCGTCGGGCCTTCAACAACGCCGACATTTAATCTTCACCATCATCATCATCATCCCCTGTTACGGAAGCCGTATATACATCTACATCTACCTGCATCTCGGGTTAGTCAAGCCGATGCAATCTGTCAATACAACTAATCTCGGACCCAAAATCTGTCGATACGGACCAAAAACTGATGCCAACTCTCCGTTCCGAAAGGCAGTCCGGAGACTAAACATTTTAAAATCCGAGATCCCGAGTCCATTATATAAGCTTTGTGGCATGACAATTTCCAACTTTTAAATAAACGAACCGGTGCAGAAGCTGACAGGCCCCCGGGTGGTGCAGAATACCCTGCGGCTATGGCCTCAACCGAGGTTCTCTTCTTGTGACCGATGAGTGTTCGAATTCACGGTACATACACCCAAGCATGCAATATCAACGCCAAATATCGACCTGAGGGGCATTCTATTCCTAGTAAAAAATCGCCGGTCTGAAAGCAATCTCTTGAAGATATTTATGCGTATGTAAACATGGCGTTAAAAGGTGCCCAATTGAATAACTGCCGTGTATCTCGATACGTTTTGGTGTTTGTGGGATAAGTAAGCACTCGTCGCTCTACCGCCGATTTCAATGCATCTCCCGGGGAGGATTACACAGAAACCTGAAGGAGATACACCCATCCAACGTGCAACTGATATGCCCCCCTTTAGATCCCGACCTCGAGCTGCAGTTGCTACTTGTAGGGGCTGAAGCACCAACCTAGCTTTCAACACTGGGCCAATGGACAACGATAACAGAACGGCCCACAGAGCAAAAGGCCGCTCTGCTCTAGGCAGCTGTGCTTAATGCTGCTTAACAGCTCTGTGCCGTGTGTGCTAACTGACAGTTAATTCTGCACCGGATGAAGTCTAAATCACGAGCATTGAACAGGCTGCCCCTGGATGGAGTGGGTGAAGTGGGTGAAGTGGAGCTTGGTTGTGTGATGCAGGAGGGCTTGCCGTTTCATAGCTCGCCTCAGACTTTTCCCGCATCAGGTAATTTTTCCAACTCAAAGAAAAATTTCGGTCACAAATCAACCTCAACCACTTCCTCCCGCCCACAATCAGATACACCTCCTGCATATCCTCAGTGTTAGCGATCCCAATAACTTTTACAGCCCAGACAAACAAAAAACAACTTCAACCAAACAAACTAAACCAAACTAAACTAAACACAAACAGTTCCCGTGCGCGACCCCCCAAAAAATGGACTCGTCATCTGGCGCCGACTTCAACCTCTCGGAACTTTCCCCAAATGACAAGAAGGAGCTACAGCAGTTTGTTAGCAACGAGGCTCAAAAGGCAAAGATCCAAAGCAGTACGCATATACTCTTACCCCTGTACTTCCCAAATCAAAGCTCCTAGACTAACAGTATCCGTCCCCAGCCGTCCACTACCTAACAGACATGTGCTGGAAGCGCTGCATCACCTCCAAGATCTCTTCGGGAGGCATGGACTCCTACGAGAAACCCTGCATGGAGAACTGCGTAGACCGCTACATTGATTCGCAAATGACTGTGCTCAAGCATCTCGAGCAGTTACGTGGTAGTTTGTAAAGAGCATTGTCCTAGTACTCTTTTTCTACCGTATTTTACAACATCTTTCCTCCCTACTTTTTTTCATCTTTTTTTTTATATATCTCTATATCAGCTTTATTATCGTGTCGGAGTTTTAAGAGGAAGGGGCTTTTTATTTTATTTATAAATCATGACATAATACCGCTCTGAAGCTGCCACACAAAAAGTTTATACGAACGAGACATTTTTCTCGGAGAGAACACACGGCAGAAGGAATTATTTTAAGAAACCACGCACGGAGGTCCCACATTGTTATTCCCTCGCCTCGGAGTTTCAGATTACGGTGCTACAAGGCCGGATTCGAACCTTTATCGTACAGCTGTAAAGGAGGCGACAGGTGGGGCGGCAAGATGCCATTGAAGAAGGGGGCCAGGATGTTTTACGTGAGTTCGAGGGTTTATCGCAAACTTGAACGGGCAACAGTTTTTTGGATACAGCTTCAAGCTCTATCTTATCTCAACTCTCGGGTAACCTTTACACTGCTTTGCATGAGAAAGGAACCCTTCAATTTTTTCGTATTGTACATACATGTACATAATTGTAGCTTTGCAATTGAGGATAGCCACACTGTATATAGGTAAAGATGCATATGCATCACAAAATCTAACGAACGCATGAACGAGTCTCATAAAGTGACAATGGATGGAGACCGAAGTATCCACTCCATCTTGAAATTTCTCATTGGTTTGTTTTTAAATAGGCCTACTTCTGTCCTAACGACATACTAGCCCCTACTTTAGAATCGAAGCTAGCTAAACTTTTTGTGTTTTGTAAACTGTGAAAAGACTCTCCTTATCGTACACAACCAAGTTCTGCTGATGAAACTTGTATATACACCCTCCACAAGTGGTGATAGAAGAAAGAAAAACCCCAAGTGTCAAAAAACACCTTTACCCGTGGTCGTTAAATAAAGACAAACCTAGCCAATGATAGATAATGTCGTGTCGTGTTTCGTCTGCTCCCTACTAAACAAATGTCGTAACCTGTTGAGCTTTTGACAGCCCTTGTAATAAAGAAAAAGAAATACGAAAAAGGAAAAAGGAAAAAGGTACAAGGAAGAAAAAGCTGATGTAAGGAGTGTAAGAAGACAAAAGAGTGGATGAGGGGAGTATTAGCATTAGCAAATAACCCTTTGCTGTTCGTCCCGATCTCAAAAAAACGGAAAGATGAAAAAAGTGTAAGGGAAATGCAAAAAGAGATCAGGGAGGATTGTGTAGATAGAAAACAAGATATCGAGAAATCAAAAGCTCGCAAAAAAAGGGAAGTCGTGGTAGAAGCATATATAAATCCCACCTTGCAGAAGAACAAAACCCAAATTGCAAAGGGAAAACATCAAAGGTATGCCGCCATGTAACAACAATAAATCAGAAGCAAAAACCAAGAGAGATATCCGGGGTATTCAATAAAGACAAGACTGAACGTGAAAGATAGTTGAAAATAGATATGTAAATCGCTCAAAATGCAAGACCCACAAAGAAAAATTTTGTTGTAATATTCACAAGCGAATTGAAGGCGCTACGGGGGAAACCCAGGGACCCGAGCTGTTGAAAGTTGGTATCGGAAATGAGGAGCTAAAATATGCGTCGGTATAGTTAAAGGAGAACCATGTGTCGTGTGTGACGAATTGTTGCTGTTGTGTTACCTCCTGCCATTTAGCAAAGGAGTCGGCTCTAACACTAGAGACGGGTCCTGGCACGATACCAGAACCAACAATCTTATGTGTTAAGGTTGGATGAAACGGTACGTGGCGTCGATTGTTCGAATCATATTCTGCGTCCTTTGAGACCAACAACGAGAAGAGCAATGATAGCGCCGATGACAAGAAGACCGAAAACGCTCATGACCCGGTTGACATCTCTCCACCACTTAGCATTGCCCCACCGCCTACCTTCCTCGTAGGTGGTGAAGCTTGGTAATGATTCGGTGTCGACGCTGTCGTCGTAGTGGGTAACGCTAGGACCGCGAACATGAGCAGATCGGCTTGGTGGTACGACGGCTCCTTGCACTGCCCGCCGAATTTCTTGTCTTTCTCTTCGGTCCCTTCTTTTCTGTGCTGGCAAGGGATGAAAAGCTCCGATGAACCAGGCTAAAGAGAAAATTTTCTTGTTAGTGAATCTCGATCAAGATAGTGATAATTCAAAATGTTTCAACCTACCAAACGGAAAGACAAATCCAATACAAGCTAACACAAGATGGATGTTGACCCGCTCAGATCTATTGACGGGAGAGTTATCGAGGTGAGGTTGATTGAATTGATCTCGAAGATCTTGACCTTCAGGGTTTAAGGTACCCATCCAGATAGACCCAGCGTGGGAGGCGTGAGTGTTGATGCGTTGTAGACGTGCAGGTTTAGGTCGTTGAACAGCTGTGATAGCAAGGTCGTCATCATCTTCCTCTCGATGGTGAGGTAGCAGCGCTCCGCGGCCATAATATACTCTGTCAATGGTTTCAGGTTAGCACATATTCGTTCTCATGCAGGTCTCCCCCCTGCCAAACGACTTTCGAGGGGTGTTTGTCTCACCTTGCCCATTCGGGAACAGACTGTGCGTTGAAATAGGAAGGATTGCTTGAATTCCGTCTTACACCAGAAGAGGACGACTCAACAGGCGAAAAAATTGTTGCCCTCTGGCTTCGGAGGCCTTCTGCCTGTGATAGGAGTGGGCTGCGCCCGTTGACATTTTGCACGTTTGGGGCAGGTGTTGATGACCCAAAACTGACACCAGCTTCGGAAAAGGACGTTGAGCTTGTGTTGTGGCGAAAAAGGTCATTCGACTTCCCACCATTGCTGGAGTGGATCGCACGTGAGACCTCATCCTCTGGTGCCTGCATTCGCGCACGCTTGGTCTTGTTGATTTTCAGAGGAGCAGGTGCCTCGATCTCTGTTTCAAGAATCCAAGAGAGAGCAGGTTGTATTTCAGGAAACTGCGCTGCATCTATTGGTGGGGTGACATCAGGGCTTGCAGCTTCGATTTCCAGTAGTGTCCTCGCCTTTTTCAAAATTGGCTTTGGTAATTTCGGTAGCGCGGCAGGGGAAGGAAGCGGCTCTGCGACTTCCCCAAATACTGGAGCAACCGAACCACCTGGCGGAGTGGGAAGCGGTCGGGAAGGAGGAAGGCCAATAGCGTTAATGCTAGCAATATAGGAACTGTTGGAACGCCTGCTTGATCCCCTGGATACCGAACCACGGCGCTGCCTTCGAAAGGAATTGGAACGCGAACGAGATCTCGAACCTGCCGAAGTTGTCGTTGAAGACCTGCTGCGAGTGCCCGAACTAACAGATCTGGGGTTGGATCTCGACCTTGAGTGATTGGATACTGGAGTTGCGCCGAGCGGACTGTGAGGAACCAAGCGGATGGTTGACTTGAAGATTCCTCGTGGGGTTTCTGGGATTGGGGGTGGTGGGAAATTTTGAACAAATTGGTTGATATCTACCTCAATCGAGGTTTTCGCTTCACTCAATGTCGATACTGACTGTTTCCTCTCTTTTGCGTTGGAACCAGGATTTTGTTTTGAACTAGAGCTGGCGTCTTGCGCGAGGTAGACTGGTAAAGGAGTGGATGCTGAATTTTGCAAAGGAAAGAAAGCGAAACGATTGTGGTCAGCAGGCTCGCTGGTGTTATTTACTGAAGAAAGAGTGGACGCCGACGGTCGCGGGGTGACTTTGGGCGCAGTGTTAGTAGAGGGGCTCCTGCGAACGAATCTAATTGTCGAAGTATCCTGCGGGGGACCACTATTTGAACTGTCAGCGCCTATGCTCTCGCTTATGTCTATTTAAAGAAGATGGTGGGCAAGTGCGCCCGCTGTCGCGATCGCACTCTCCAGATAAAAAGAATAATATAAAAAGGGGACAGGCGGAGGGGTAGAAAGCAGGGCTTAGATATCCGGAAGAAACATTGCTCATCGATATCTGTCAGAGAGTAAAACTGAACTCACGTATAAGGCGGTGGACCCGAGGGAATTCTGAGATCCGAACTCTTAACCGAGTTGCTGCGACTGGTGCCTCCCACAACATGGAGGGTTAACTTCCCGGTCTTCTTCTCAGGCGAGAGACTGCGATCCGTCTTTGCAGTTCGTTTACTTGTGACACTTGTCCCCCGCGATGGCACACCTTCGTTTTCATCGTGGTATTTTGTTTGAAGACCGGCCTCGAAGGAACCTGTGTGGGAGTGTTGCGACCACCTTTTGCTCGACAAATTGTGGAACAGGGCCTGGGATGACGCTAGCGAACCTGAAACGTCCTCTGCCTGCTTGATCCCAGCAGAGTTTATTTGGGAGTTTGACCGCTGATGGAGAGGACGCCGCCTCTCTGTAGCCATTGTCGTTGTATGAGGTGCGGTGCTTTGTGTAAATTGATCCAAAAAATAGAAAAATAGAAATTAGATATAAAATTGACGGGGACACCAGAGACTAAAAAGCGATCGAATGAAATTTTCGATATTCAATGTTTTATTCCGAACGGTCGTTGTTAACCAGCAATGTCGTGGTTGGCATAGAATTCGTATTTTATGAAAATATCGTCGTCATAAATAAGGGCATGAGAATTGCGTTAGATTGGTTGGAATGAATGGACGGAGAATGCGAAGGCTGCGAATACTCCAAGTAATAAAGAATCGACGAATCGATAAATAAAAAAGACGTAACCAAATAAAGAATGACTGGGCTGAATATAGCCTTCGTAGAATGAGCGTCGAGTATCGTTAGAGATAATAACAATAAAAGAGTGTAGGCGTCGATGTAACGAGCGACTTTCCCTTGCAGATATTTCCACTGTACTAAAAATTCATCGTGATGGCGGCTGTTGAGGTGCTTCTACCAGCTGATTCGTGCCCCCTCGTCCTTGGAGGCTCCTGTTCAAACCACACCTTCCGCCTGACAGTGGGATTTCCCGAAGACAGCAAGCTAGAAACACACCCCGAAACAGATTATTGACCGATTCCACACAACAATACCAAAAGAATGTAAACCCGTCTTCAACGATGGGTCGATGGCGAAGCAAAAGCAGGATGCCGGAGTGAGAAATAGATGAGGGAGGAAGGAAAACGTGATGAAGGGAATGCAGGACCGTTGGGGATCCATGTGGTTTTGAGGTCCCTTATTCTGACTTCAGCCCACCTTTTTTTTTTTCGTGGCCTCCTCGAAGCTCCGTCAAATCGAGCAAATTGGAGTATAGGCCCGGTCACGTTTTTTCCCATGTCTGGCACTGTTCAGACATCCGATCCCAAGTGGCAGGCATGATTTTGGCTTGGTTTGGTTTGGTTTTCGTTTTTTTTCCGTTCGCACACAGCCCCCAAACAAGCTAGATAGAATCGAGTTTTTCATTGGCCGAAGACGTAGCTGACTTGTTCATGATTGGGTCGCTAGGGTATTTCGTGTGGTTGACGTTTCCTCGAGCTCACAGGAAGAAGCAGGATATAGGAGGCAAGTTTCTCCCATTCGTTGCTCCTTGAACCAGTTGCCCAGAAGAAGCAGTTCTCAGAGAGAAAACTGCTCAGAAATGGGATCAGGAGCATGAGGGTGTTGCTGTCACCTGCAGGAGGCTATCACGTAGCAAATCCCGGGGCGGGTTTATGCAAGGTACGGAACCTACTGAATGGAGACGTGAGCACCTTGTGAATGGGCCCGTGAAAGCCCTGTGAAGGGTATGTGCCTGGAGCAAAAAAACGACAGGGTCATTTCCCTGCCGTCTGACCCTTAGCAATGGAGAATTCAGCATAGCTCCGAGCGGTGACAGGAGGCCTGGGCTACCTGCTGGCAGGGAACCGGGCATTCGTCGTTCGCATCCAATCAGCCTGTAGGTCCGGCTATGCGGTAAATAGGAGTGTACATGGCCAGAGGCAAGAGTCGGCGGATGTGTGTTTGAGAAGATGCGACCCGGTCATTGCGATCCAATCAGCGGCGAGAGACGGCGGTTCCAGCTGCCAGCGGCATTGTAGGCCCACAATGGCTGCGGCCGGTCATTGTAAAATTGGTATCTGATAAGGACTCCGAACGCCCTCGAGGATATATATTTAAGAACCCCGTCAGCTGGTGTCGTGGCATATAATTGCTCGTTCAATCGGTGCGAGTTGATGTTCAGATGTTAGATTAAGCTCCGTCGATACCGTCGTGTTGCAGTAAAATTAAGCGCTGCCTACAATCACAGGTGTTGAGACCGACGCGATACAGCAGAATCGAAAGGACAGCATGCAGCAATTCACGAGTTAGGTTCTGTCTTGAAGAGCGCGTCAGTTGAGGACGCATTGCAGATACACGGTATGCTTCTTCTCGAAATAGATGAGATATCTCCATGTCCTGATTTTGTGATTCTGCAATCCGGACCCCGCTCTCCCTTCATCTCTCTCAAACCCACCAAACTAGGTTCATTCCTCTCTTTCCAGCAAGCAATCATAGTACTATATGCACCAATTGGCCCTTGCTTCACCAATTTCGTCTCCTCTCTATCACGTTTTTCTTTCTTCTCGTACCTGCAGATTACACCTGATCTTTTTCATCTTATCACGGAAATGGTGCTGAATTATACCGTTATGCATAATACCGGAAGCCATACTGTATACAACAAAGTTTGAGGCTGAATATATAAAAAAAGACAACAGCATCATCATCATTATGTAGAACATAGAAGACCCCTCGCCTAACTACTCCTTGCCATTGCCTCACAGATCAGCGGAAGCCTCAGCAGCGGCCCTCTTTGCCTTAGAGCCTCTTGGCTTTGAATCCTTGGTTGGCTTAACTGGCTTCCTGTAGGACCTGATCAAAGCCGAAGCGCGGGAAATAGCATCCTGGCGCAGATCAGGACGGTATCCCTTCTTGGTAGTAGAGTTGGCGATGTGGAGGTAAGACCTGCATAGTAAATTAGCATATATATTCCTTCTCACGTCCGCATGCTACCATGTATGCCGTTTAGGGAATCCGTACTTTCTCGAAGTCTTCGACGGCTTGTACGAAGTAGTGATAGTGTTACCGCTCTTATTCTTGGTCAAGAGCGAGATTCCTCCCTTCTCAGATGGGACGATTCCGATAGCCTGTAGATTTCCCAGGCGATAGCCACAAAATTAATACCATATCTCCAATGAAATCCCATGCCCGCCGGAACTGTCAGATTCCCGCGCCACCACTTTATATCGAGTTTAAACGAACCTGGTTGTTGACGTTACCGGAATGCTATATATGTCGGCACAATATGTCAGCGTTCCGTTCCACATATCAAGACTATCATTCCTGCGAAGAAATCTCCGACGGTTTCTAAAACAATCGTTGGGTTGTAATCTAACCTTTCTCGAATGAACGTTCCTCAGGTTCAAGGGATCTCTGCTCAATCTGATTCCGCCGTTGGTCTTCCTCTTGACGAGGTAGCTAGACTGGCTGCGGGTGAGCTGCCACAAGAGGTCACTACATCGTCCAATTGACTGTTCATCAGCACTCGTTCTCCTTCAACATTTCGATGTTTCCCCCCATTGTATCTATTTTATCCATTTTACCCAACAACTTCGTCAAATATATTGAGGGCAGACGTACGATGATGGTGGGTAGGACATTATGGCGGTTGTTTCGTGATAATTGATGATACTATCGTGCTATCGGTATGGAACTGTTGTTGTTGAGGCCGAATATTGAATTCTCTGCGTGGAATTTTGACAACTGGTTTGTGGGCTGGAGGGCAAGAGCCTTTCTCCAAAACCGGTATATTCAGGAACGACAAACGGGTCGATACAACATCGCCCAACACATTTTTGCTTTGACAACACAGCAGGTCGCCAGCACAGCGAGGTATCCAGGTGGCACGGGAATCTCGATTCTAGATTCTAACTTGCGATACAACAAGTAGGCGGCATGAATTTTGGTTTCTTCTCTTCTGCTCGTATCGCCAAAAATCTAGGCCAGAAACTATGCACCACGCGATGAGCTCTCCAGCCTCCTTCCATCACAGAATTCTCAGCCCCGATGTCATGGCAATTCAAGTGTTGCTCTCGAGCTCTGCACGAAATCGCATATCATTATTCGTCCGAGAAACCTTAGATAGTAAATTAATCAAGATGCCAAAACGTAAAATTCACTTATATAGCGAGAATCCCATTTTTATTTCACTCCCATTCCGCATTAATTCAGCCTCGGAGGGATTTGGCGTCTTAAATCAACCAAGTCCTCTGCAGTCTTGTGTCACGATATTTCCCAAATGGGAAAAGAAACCCAGATGTTGAGAGACCTTGCATCCCCGCCTGCATGATAGCCACCGCCCAGGCGAGCGCTGGACGAGAAATATGAAGTTCAGCTGAAAGCCCGCCTGGTATATTCAGATCGCTCTTCTCGGCCATCTAGCTTCCCCGCTCCAGTGCATTGCGATGTCGTCGATCGCTTTCCAGATATATCCTTACTCGTACGCTGCATAGACGCCGTATCGTCTTTGTTTCCTATTAGCTTGGCCTGGCCGGTAGCTTTTACGTACTCTTTTGGGTACACCCGGTAGACAATTACAGGGAAATTAATTACATTTTGAATCACTCAATCTTATCTAACATATCTGCTTAATTATAGTTGATACGGTTGTTCAACATGTCTGTTGATGCTTGGATAGAATCTCTAATACTGTCTCAATCCGGTGAGAATGTATGTATCCGGCCGATCTCGAGGTCTCAAGCATTATCCCAAGCTCTGCTTTTAACATAAATTGAGTCTATTCTAGGCCTTAACATGGGGACTCATGAGCATAGTATTCATCTTGCTCCCGATTAGACTTTACCTAAGATACAACCGCTACCATCATCTCCTTTCCGACGATTACATTCTCTTTCCAGCCATTGCTCTCCTAGTAGCCCTTGGAGCGCTACACACCTATCAATATCCAGTGTTATTCCGAGCGCACCATCTATTTGTCACGAAAACGACGTTTCCACCGTCCTTCCTTGCGCATGATATACCAACACTACTCAAAACGCAATTCGTAAAACCGTTTATTGTCTGGACAATCCAACTCCTCTGCAAACTGAGCTTTCTATTATTCTTAAGACGGTTGTTAAGGGTTTGGCCAGCATATATGAGATGGTGGTGGGCAGTACTGGTTATGTGCACGACGTCGTGGATGGCTGTAATCATGATCAATTGTTTCACATGTTTCCCACCGAAAAGAAAATGGGAAGGAAGTAAGTCGTCCTTCATTAATATCTTATCGAAAGATCGTTGCATTGGTTACCTACTTACAGGCGATTCAAACACGCAGATACTTGTAACAACCCTCACGATATTGCCGCCAACAATAACGGTCTCATCGCAGCCACCGTGCTCGACATATCCTCTGACATCGCCATCATCCTACTCCCTTTCCGGCTCTTGATGTGCCTTAAGATTCGAACTCGCCACAAAATAATAATATTTGGAGTCTTCAGTATCGGCATCTTTCTCGTCTTCCTGGCCATATTCAGAATCGTGCTTCTTTACAAATCGAGGGACACGCAGAGCATATGGCTAAACGGCATAGTAGCAGCGCAGTTCGGACAGATATTTGGGAACGTAGCAGTAATCACCGCCATATTACCAGCGCTCAGGCTATTTTTCACAGATGAGCAGAGAAAAGTATTTACACAGGACATCGAGAGGAAGCAGAAGGCCAAACCCAAGAGAGAGGCTGTGTCATCTGGCGATACGACACTATTCTCGACAACATGGTCACCTGAGGAAGACGAGCAAACCCAACAGACGGCGAAAGTTACACAGGACGTTGAAGTCGAAGGAGCAGGGAGCCCACAGTCAGGAGTCTCGGAGGAGCAATTAAGTCTAAACATCGTTAGGAGCCTATCGTCTTTGAGAGGGTTGAGAGGCTTTATACGGCGGGATTCGAATCTCGCCGCAAGTACTGCTTCGCTTTCTGTTGGGGCGACAGAAGGGCAAGTCCCCCTACACAGCCGGAGCGTGACAAGTTTGAACGAACTGCGGTCACAGGCGGAGGTTACTCCTATACAGGTTCAACTCCATCAGGTCATACCTGATATTGGCGGAGAAACGTCCCCGGCTATTCGCAGAAGATGATTTATGAAGGACTTGGAGCGATGATTAACGAACCTTTGTCATGATTTGTGAATTGCTATTAGCGTATCCGAGTAATCAGACGTATGCTTTACCTATATACTTTTCTTTTCAAAATCACAGCGGTGTAAATAGATATACATATATATAATAAGCAGGATACAGAGCTGCTGTGTATTTTATTATATTACTGAGTTTAAGTTCAGTTGAGGAATAACATCTTACTAACACCCACATATGCTTGTTTATAATACATATGCTTTTAATGCAGCAGCGCTATATAGCGGTACACTTGTCCGGAGTCTAGATTGCTTATTCATACACAGTTATATCGCTTGGATGACTCGCAGTGTTTCTTTTTGAAGGGATCAAATATTTCACCATGTCTACGTCTAAAAGACCAAATGTTCAAAATCTAATCGATTTCACTTTCTGTCTGCCAAAGCTAAGGCTTCTTACACTTCGGATGGCCATCTACTAGCTTAAAAAATATGTACAAGAAACAGGCCATCCTCCAAAATCCCATCCCCCATGCATGCCCAAACGTTTGCTGGCATCATGAACCTGGAAGCTCCTATCGTCCCCCGTCTCGGGACACATATTCGTATGAGAGATACCTCAAACGATAAATATACAACAGTCGGCCCACCTTCTTAAAAACCTGGTGTAGGTACGACTTCTGGATTAACAAAAACGCACAGGTTGAACAAGCCAAAAAAAATCTCAGGCTCGCTTTGTGTAAAAAAGTTTGCGGCCGAATTTACGGGTCTGAACAGTTAAAAAAAGGCATACGAAAACACCCAAAACGAGAAAAAGAAAGCCCAGTACAACCCCTCAAAGAAACAAAGAAATCAAGGAGATGCAGACGAATAAGAGAATGCGCAAGGACATTAGGAAATAATTATTATCACTGTATAGTGTGTGTTTGTATGTTTGATTGTAAAAGGAAATGAGGTTTCGCTCGAAAAAAGGCGTCGAAAAATAAAGGTAATGAGTGGGTTTGCCAGTATGTTGGTGGCGAAAGTTGAGGGATAGGATACTGATATATCCTATGTATCATGTAACAGAATGAAGTTGGTTTGTTTTGGCAAAGAAAACGAAAAGGAAGAAACGAGAAAAAAGAGACAATGCCCAGCGAACGCAATAATATGCAAGTATTGCTCAAACGCCATGCATGATGCCTAGATTTAAATCAGGATAGCAAAAGAGAGAGATGAAGCAAAGAATGTCGTAAGAACGGCGAAGGAAAGGTTGATAGGAATATTCGTCATTGCAGAGTTGGAAACGTCAGGTGAACCGGTAGAGGTTGCGTTCGGATCGGAAGAAGCATTGGAAGGATCGGTTGCAGTGGCAGCAATTGGGTCTACTGTGGTTGGACGGGAACCGCTAGGAACTGCATTTGCGCCGACGCCAATTTCCAGAATATTTGTTACTGTGCTGTTGAACACTGTTTGACCGATAGATACTTCCTCGTTATCCATATCATAGACGATATAAGCAGAACGGAGGAAGGTATCGCCCAAGGTGAGAACGCTGCCATCTGCCATGCCGAGGATGCCAAAGTAGCAAAGAATATGGAAATCCTCGTTTGGTTCGTCGGTTGCGTCGATGATGAAATCTTTCAGGTTGACACTGACTGTTGTGCCGGCGAACTGGAAGCTGACTTGGCCTTCCAGTGAACGTTTGGAACAGTTGACGGCAGGCCCCTTATACTCCGTCAGATTTACAGCTCCAACTAATTCTATGAGCTGGTTTGCAACGTCCATGGGGAGGTAGGTAAAGCTTGCGCCGCTATACCGTGATGTTAGCGACAGAGAGCAATAGGAAATCTTGAAAACGTGGAATACTTACGTATCGAGGAGAGCGGGGACGCTGCGCGATTCATTCATCAACACGCGGTTTTCGCCATTACCGTTTGAGATCGTCAAGCCATGCAGCGATATTATGAAGTCAGTGGCGTGATCCAATCCGGTCCTCTTGCTGAGTGGAATCGTCGTCAAAGGTCCCTTGAATTTCCCAGTATCGATACCCCCAAAAAGAATTTCTCCAGCATCGGCGTTCAAATCGTTCAACCAGATCGAGTACGCTCGAGAATTGATGAGATTTTGGTTGACCATCTGCGTTATCAAACCCGGATACTCTGGCTGTCCCTGCGAGACTCCAGCTTGTCGACTTTCGAATCCGATGCCCATAATTCCCTCGTCACTAGTGCCTTTAAAACCAATGCCAAATTGAACATCCTCAACACCGACTCCACCAATGTGAAGAGTATCCTTTGCATAATCGCCGCTAGCGAACTGGCCGTCCACATAGGTGATTGCGAATCCTCCGTTGATGTATTGGTAAGTCGATGAACTCGAATTGTCGTAAGTACCACCTGTTGCACAAGCACCAGCAGCCCTAAGGCATATCTCAGACTTTGGCGTTTCAACCCAAATATCACTACTTCCAGTATCGATATGTAGTCGCAGGTGTTGTTCGGGTGTTCCAATAGTTACGTTGGCGTAGAACAAGAAGTCCTGGAGTAAATATCGCCGTGTTAGTCGGAGATATACACACGCAGCTGTCGACAGAACATGCGAATATATCGACGCATTCAACCTACTTTGTTGTCTATTTTCTGCATAGCAGTCTTGCCAACGGTATCTCGTTTCCCGACATTGTGATTTGGATTTCTCTCTTTGGAGAACGGCACCCGGATGACCTTCGATCCCTCCCTAGCAACGAGCGTCGAAAACCCAGTCGAGACTAACAACGGAAGGACAAGCAACCACGAACGCATGATCGCAGAAAAACCAGGACGATTATAAAATCGTCAAAGGAAACAAAAAAGAAACACGAAGAAACTATATCGACTTCATAAGAGGACTCTTGTTTCGCGGGGAGCGAGTATTATATCGGGACAGTTTTCGAAATTAATTAAGTGCGTCGGTCCAAAGGCTTATGAACTGTGCCTGCTTGGACGTAAGGACGAAGCGAACTATGGTATGAAATTCGGAAAGGAACGAAGGGAATACAGGAATAGATGAAAGAATGATGATGCAAGAAAAGAAGATGAAGAAGAGGGAAGGATGTATGCAAATTCGTGGAATGGAGCGGAGTACTGGGAATTGGTTATCAAATTTCGTTTCTGTTATCGCCCTTGTTATGTTCTGAGGCGGTGTGTGCGTTCGGACGAAGAAGCGGCAGGTACAAAATCAGACTGGCATATTGGTGAAGCGGGGGGACTTGTCAAGCTTTTTCAGGAGATGCGCTTGAGTAGCAAAGCTAGCTATGCAACAGAAGATGAGGTAATACAGGAAGGCTCAATAAATCTCATCTCTAACACTCAGAATGCTAGAGTCCAGAGAGATTTACTCAAGTATAGGGATGGGATGGGATGGTGTGGGGATCGATATTGGCAGGAATGAAGGAACAGACAGAGGCGAGCACTGATTAACACCAACCAACAGCCAGAAGGAATTAGCGGGACCTCCAAAATAATCCTGGTAACGAACCCCGGTAGCACGAGTGCGACGGATGTCTTGTCACCCGACAGCGAAGGTTCAGGAGATAACGAAAATTAAAGTGATGCGGCTGCGGGCGGACTTCGATTCGTACTCGCAGGGGATATCAAGTGATTATTATCTAGTATCAAGACAGTTGAAGAATAATAGCACAGAATATGAACAAACTTGACATTACATGACAGCTTGTTGGGAGAAATATTCATCTAACTTTTTGCGCCTGAGAGGAATGAATACCGCTATTTTTGCCTCACAAAAGGAGAATGCGAGCGATTCTTTGCAAAAGCTTGAAAATGGTAATTTGCGCTCATCCGGCGTCTCCTTTGTGGTTTGCCTGCCCGATGCTGCATGGAAAAGGGCAAGGCCGTCACGAACGAACGAAGACAAGAAGGTCTGAAGAATCTCAATGCGCCGAAAGGGGACTGGTGGCACGATACATTGACCATAACAATAAGGACTTTTAGATTGCAGGTCCGGGTTTCTGATAATCACCCCTGTCCAAGCAGACAGAACAAGCAGAGGTGGGGAGAAAACGAGGGAAGGCCCGATTGGCCAATGGACGGCCGTCTCTTGAGATCTCGCGCTCTTCTTCACGCTGCACGGCATGCGTGCGCCCGTTCTGTTTTTGACAGCGCCAAAAGGTGCCCCTTTTAGTGAGTGCTCCACAAATCAGACGTCAAGCAGATATTTAGATACGTCGACGAACGGAAACATTCGAGGCGCTCTAAAGAGAACTATTGATAGACATCTGCGCCCATATAGCCGTCGCATGGCCATGGACCGTCTCCGCTCTGGTTTCCATCTGCGGGCGTTCGTGCGCACGATAAACACGCACACTTTTTAACGTGCAGATCAAGCTAGCTAGAAGAACCTGAGATTAATTTCGCTTTGACGGCCCTGAGGATCTGTTAAGCTCCGACCGAGAGGTCGATCTGAGAAATGTACTGAGTACCGCTTTGGTATCTAGTGTAAAGCTCGAACCGGTCATGTCAATTTCGAGTTTCTGATCTCTGGAATGGTGAAGTTCGAAGGCATTGAATCCAGAACGCGAATTCAGAATGCGAATCCAGAACATGTTGCATAGAGGGGAGGTACAGGTGGGTCAACCTTAAATGTGTTGCACTGTGTGTTGTTCACCGCCAAGCCTTTTTCGCTTCTGCGACACGAGCTTCTTTCTCGCGTGAATTGATTTGATACGTTTCGCTCCCACGCGTATATAGACATATTCACCCACAGACAACCATGAACGGAGAATCCTCAAAGTCAGCCGCAAAAAAGGCCGGCGCTGCTGTAGATGCAGCTCCGGGATACGAGTTACCATGGTTAGGACGGACACCTCAATCGGGCCCGCACGAGCTTCATCTAATTCGTTTCCGGTATCTCTTAGGGTTGAGAAGTATCGACCTCGTTTCTTAGACGAAATTGTGGGAAACTCAGAGACCGTGGAACGGTTAAAGATCATTGCGAAGGATGGAAACATGCCCCACGTCATTATCAGCGGTATGCCGGGTATTGGGTACGAGACTGCCATCTGATCAGCGATCCCTCAATCGACAATGCGGTCTGAGAAGCTCGAAATCGAATGCAAAAGCTGATTGACATATTGAGGGCTATTTAAAGCAAAACGACTTCGATTTTATGTCTTGCTAGAGAGCTTCTAGGTACCGCCTACAAGGAAGCTGTTCTAGAGCTCAACGCTTCAGATGAGAGAGGTGCGTTCTTTGGACAGTGATTCTACCATCGAACTAGTCTAATCTATATGGCTTCAAAGGTATCGATGTTGTCCGCAACAGGATCAAAGGCTTTGCTCAAAAGAAAGTTACACTCCCAGCCGGTCGCCAGAAGATCGTTATTCTCGATGAAGCGGACAGCATGACGGCCGGTGCTCAACAAGCTCTTCGTCGAACAATGGAGATATACTCCTCAACCACTCGCTTTGCGTTTGCTTGCAATCAGTCAAACAAAATCATTGAACCGTTACAATCACGCTGCGCTATTCTCCGATACGCAAGATTAACAGATCAACAATTGCTGAAACGTCTGATGGAAATCTGCGAAGCAGAGAATGTTCAGTACAGCGATGAGGGGCTTGCAGCTCTGATATTTAGCGCAGAAGGTGATATGAGACAAGCTGTGAACAACTTACAGAGTACAGTAGCAGGCTTTGGGTTTATCAACGGGGATAATGTGTTCAAGGTGGTGGATTCACCGCATCCGGTTGCGGTTCAAGCTATGATCAAAGCTTGTTACGACGGGAAAATTGACCAGGCGCTGGAAACACTACGAGAGTTATGGTACACATACCTGCATAGTCTATAATCGAGCGTTCCGGGGCTTTTGCTAACAGGATTCGAATTTCAGGGACAAGGGTTACTCTGCGGTCGATTTGATAAGTACGATGTTCCGGGTGACAAAGACGATCGATACGCTAAGTGAACACTCAAAACTGGAGTTCATCAAGGTGAAGAGATCCCAACAAGCTTCTCTTAGACAGCTAGCTAACTTTCTTCTTCTTCTTTTTCTACAGGAGATTGGCTTTACCCATATGAGAATACTGGAGGGTGTCGGAACACATCTTCAGCTTCAGGGCTGCATCGCTCGTCTCTGTAAAATCAACCTGAAAGCTGAGAAATAATAATAATAATAATGGCGTTTGAGTTTTTTTTCGCTTATGCCACTACTTCCGATAAGACTATGTATACATCAATTGAGAATATAAACCTCTATTCATGGAAACACAACGATCGGGCTCCTACTTGAGACAAGATATGAAGCCGGTCGCCGAACGAATGCGCCCGCCTAAAGAACGCCAGCGGATTCTTACTGTGCCTATTCCATACACCGCGTCGGATCGGCGAAATGCCGTTAATTCGTTCGGCTCGCACCTTAATTAGCATTCCCGAGGGTCGCGTGAGTTTCGGGTTCGGGAATCAAACGAATGGCACGATATTATTTCGTCTAGCTTCCAAAAAAAGCGCATTTCTGATGCTGCAAGGGTCCCGTTTTGTTCCTGTAGGTAAAGGCTGGGCAACTGGAATGGGAATTAGCCTGGTCCGATGCATCGGAATGCGTCTTTTATTTTTTTTGTTGCGTGAGGTCATGCCGAATCGCTGCGCTCTGATTCGCAACACCCATGCTGATTCGCTGAGTTCGGTATCACGGGCCAAGGTAGAGCTACAGAAGACATTGCATGGAACCGCCATCACATCGTGTCTGGCAAAAAGTGCTGTCCGCACCGGCGCATTAGGCAGAGCTGCTTCCTGCTTAGCAAGAAGCTTGGGAGTACGTACTCTCCATGCCCAGCAGTTGATATTGCCTGTGAGATGAGAAGGTCTAGTGCGAAGCAGGGAGGTCGAAGCTAAAAGTATCCGATCTTCACAAGCATCCAAGAATATCGTTAAATTCATCCCAACAACCTTCTCCGGTCTTCTCTCTCTCCTCCTCCTCCTCCCTTTCCCAGAAACTTCTCTTCTCCAGACTCAGATATCTGTAACACCACCCAAACTCGTACCTTTTTTTTCTCTGTACTTTATTCCAAGTAAATCAAATAGACTTTCAAGATGGTTAAAGCAGGTATGTTTAGTCTCGTTCGTTTTGTTGAGCTATCGCGAGATAGGGCCCCGCTTGCCCAGCATTTACCCCTCCGCCCCGCCTTCAACACTGAAAAACAGCAAATTGCTAACCTTCGACCGCTTCTCCTACAGCTGTCCTCGGTGCTTCTGGTGGCATTGGCCAGGTAATTCATTCTTAGAGTCCAAATTTTCAGCTCCTTCCGCACGCTTCCAGACCTGGGAAGCTTTCGGAGCTGTGGAGCAACACCGGATGAAAGGATTTTATCAAACTAAAACATCCTCTTTTTACGTTATAGCCTCTTTCTCTTCTCCTTGCGATCAGCCCTTTAGTCGACGAGCTAAGCCTTTACGATGTCGTTAACACCCCCGGTGTCGGTGCCGACCTTTCCCACATCAACAGCAAGGCTGTACGTTCTCCTTCTCTCCGTGGAAGCTATGCGAACCAAGTTGCGGTTTTGCTATGCGAAAAAATAACCCAGGATCCAAACTAATGGAGTTGACCAATCTCACAGACCGTCACTGCCTACCTTCCAGAAAACGGAGAGGGTCTTCAGAAGGCTCTGACCGGAGCTGACATCGTTGTCATCCCAGCTGGAATTCCCCGTAAGTGGCAAACCTGGTCGATTCTACATTGTAAACTCGCTTCTAGAGCTAAAAATACTTTACAGGAAAGCCTGGTATGACCCGTGATGACTTGTTCAAGATCAATGCTGGCATTGTCCGTGACCTCGTCACTGGCGTCGCCAAGTACTCCCCTGAGGCATTCGTTCTCATCATCTCGAATCCCGTCAATTCGACCGTCCCCATTGCCGCCGAGGTCCTCAAGCAACATGACGTCTTCACACCTACCAAACTATTCGGTGTAACCTCCCTTGATGTCGTTCGTGCATCGACCTTCGTCTCTGAGGTTGTTGGCGGTGACCCAACCCAATACACAGTCCCTGTCATCGGTGGACACAGCGGTGAAACCATTGTTCCATTGCTCAGCCAGATCTCCCCAAAAACAGAGATCCCAGCTGACAAGCTTGACGCTTTGGTCAACAGTAAGACCATTTCTGTTTCTGAAATGCAGTCCACAAGAGAATGCGAAATGCTAAGTCTAGTTTAGGAATTCAATTTGGTGGTGACGAGGTTGTCAAGGCCAAGGACGGTCTCGGATCTGCTACTCTATCCATGGCCTACGCTGGTTTCAAATTTGCAGAGTCTCTCCTGAAGGCCCGTACACAGAGTGGCATCGTTGAGCCTACTTATATCTGGCTTCCAGGTGTCGAAGGTGGACGGGAGGTCCAGAAAGCTGTCGGAGGTCTCGAATACTTCGCAGTCCCAGTTGAGCTCGGAGTACGTACTATATATCCCTACAGAATAGAAACCGAGTGGCTTTCAATATGCTAACGGTGATACGAACAGCCAAGCGGTGCCGTCAAGGCCACAAATCCCCTACCTAACGTAAACGACCATGAGAAGGCACTCCTCGAAAAGGCCTTTGAGGGCTTGAAGGGAAATATCTCCAAGGGTGTTGAATTCGCCGCTGCCCAAGCCTCGAAGTGAGTGTCTCTATTGTGTAATACGAGTGTTATTACTGGTCAAATGTCGACCTTACCAAATCTGGTCTTGTGGGTTGTGAGCTTTCACTAATCATGGTTCTAAAAGCTAGGTTATAGGAAACGAGAGCTGTGCTAGGGCGAGACGAAGTCACATCTGTCGCGGGTGGTAAAAAGCCAATCGAGAGTGTGGGACTGGGCCCTTGAACGCCAGTTATCTGCAGTTAACACGTCTACCATTTCTTTTGTGTCTAAAAGCTTTGCGGTTTGCAGAATTCTATTTTGAGGGACAACAATTGCATTGGATAGCAAAAGACAATATGACATGTGCTATACCCTTTTTCCATTACTCTAGCCTTCCTCACTAGCAAGCTATACTTTTGCTTTCCTTTTGTGATGATGAATTTATAGACCTATGGTAGAGAACACGCGCAAGAGGAAGCTTTACGAGGCACGCCTACGATTCTTACTATCACCCGAGATTTGACCATACTTGTTAGTTTCTCTATGCGCCTTGTCGAAATAGAATATCCATATCTTTTGGAACGCCTAAAACTCCTAGAGTAATATGTATAACCCACAACGACTTTATATGCCTACGCCCCAGCTACCTTCTCCCCATCTAACTAGATCTTAAAGGCCCTAACGTACTCTCGAACGCCATCCGCTAGGTTCTAACTAGACGGAGTCTTGTTGACAGTCGTGATCTGGAACACTGCTCCGGGAAGACCTGGTGTTTCGGCGGTGACTTGGGCGTTGACACCCATCGCTGAGAGGGCTCCACGGATGACACCGCACGGGAACTGTAGAAACTGCAGAATACACCCAGAATTTGTTAGACATGATGCTTTGCGCTGGTTAGGGAGACAACGTGGAGGGGTTTACCGGAGCAGCTTTAGTAGCAGTTGGAACACCACTAGTAGCACTCATACGGATCAGAGGCCGAAAGTTCATATCAGTTAGGACGTATACGCCCTATAAATTCCAGATTTCAATTGTTAGCATCTGAGTATAATATTTCTTTTATATTGGAAAAAGGCTCAAAAGAAAAAATAATGGCAAGTATATATATGTATGTGTATAGGATGATGAGGGACATACCCGATGATTCGTCTTGAGATTATCAATCTGCTTCCGAAACACCAAATGCCAGATATCCTTGCACAGAAACTTAATCACATCAAGGTTATCCGTGAACCGCGAGCGTTCGCGCGAGAACCGCTCGACGAGGCCAATGCCGACTTTGTACCCGAGGTTCTCGAGCCGGTTGAAAATGTCGTCGCGAGCGGCTTCTTCTTCAGTAGTCTTGTCCGTCACAGTGGAAGCTGCGGGAGCAGCAGCAATGGTAGCTGGAGAAAGGGGGCCGCCGGAGGAATTGGGCGGACTTAGAGATGTCGCGGGGGGGTTATCTTGGGGTTTGGCGTAGGACTGGGTGGGGATGTCGAGGATGGGCACGGATTCGGCCATCCGCTGGACGAGCGGGACGAGCTCGATGAGGAGTAAGTCGATGCATGATGCACTGAAGAAGGTGGCGGTGGGGTCGTTAAAGTTATAGGGCGGCAGAGGGGCTTCGAAGGACATTGTTTGAGGCTACGATGCTGCCATGGTCGTTGGATATGGAGACAGCTGCGAGCTCTGTCAGAACAGATGCGCATGCGCGGGACAAGCTCCTGCGTTGGTGTGTTGATCACATGATAAGCCGCCTGTTTGTAGTTCCCGAAGAGGAAATGATTGCATTGGTTGCTGATCTGGAGATCCTCGATTATCACTCAACGCGCCACTACAACTGACTACTTAGTATCTAACCATCGATAGTAGGTAGAGGTAGACTGGAGGTATACTAGCGGCTATAGGTATTCACAACCTCAACTACTCAGCAGTAAACCGTATGTATAACGGACTGTATCAACGATGATAGCTTCTGTTGCATCGAAGCTTCCTGTGTAATGTGATAGGTATTACAGAGGCTGGGATACTCTCCAAAATCCAACGGCCGACGCTGCGTTGCGGTGACCGCAGCCGAAACAGACCACATCTCACTCAACCACACCCAACCTGCCCTTCTCTGGCCTCAAAAGCCGTCCCCGCGGCCATCGTAACAGCCTCACAACCTCGCTGTATCCCTCTCGTATCAAACCGTCACGATGATTATGAAAGTACCCTCGTCCATCACCTCCATCACCTCCCATCTCCGAGCCTTCGCGCGCCGGCACTCTCCAGGTACCATCACCCATTCCCTACCTACTAGCAACCCTCCTCACAAAATATACTCATATGGTTAACTCACAGGTTTCTCTCTCTCCCCTTCCCACTTGGATTTAAAATAATCTATAGAAAACTCACAAATACCATTGTCATACGCCGTCTTTCTCTCCATACTCTTCACCTGCACCTACGTCGGCGTCCTCTACCTCCACCCGCTTACCCGCCCGTCGCCAAAGCAGTCCCGCGATGCACCCTCCGTTATCCGACTCCGCATCCGCGCCGTCTACACCTCATGCTTTATCACTACAGCATGCACGCTATACGCCTTAGCGGTCCTCGGCGGGATGGATTTATACATGAGTCTGCGGTACATGGGCATCTGGCCCATTAGTCCCGTAGATATGGCTAAGGGTCTGCTGCTGACGATGATACTATTCGCGGGACCGCTAGCTGAGAAATTCATCCTGGATCGAGATCCCCGGGACGACTTGATCACGGACATCAAGACGTCCTTGAGTAGCTGGATCGGATGGAGGAATTTTATCGTCGTATGTCTCGTATCTATCTCTCGCGTATTATACGACTTTATAGTACTAACTCTTTAACTTCTTCTTCTTTTACGTTTTCTAGGGCCCGATAACAGAAGAACTCACCTTCCGCTCCCATATTCTCGCTCTGCACCTCTCCGTCCCCGACCCGCGTCTGTCAACGCTGGTCTTCCTCACCCCGCTCTACTTTGGCATCGCCCATCTGCACCATTTCTACGAATTCACCCTAACCCACCCGGACGCATCCTGGCGCTTCGCATTGATCCGCAGCTTTATCCAATTCACGTACACCAGCCTGTTCGGATGGTTTGCCGCATGGGTGTTTCTGCGATTCGGCAGTCTGTGGACGGCTATTATCGTACACAGCTTTTGTAACGCGATGGGACTGCCAAAGTTTTGGGGATCGGTGGGTGATGCGACGTGGAGAACTGTCGTGTATTATATCATTTTGGTAATCGGGGCTTTTGGGTTCTCGCAGGGCGTATGGCCGTTGACTGAGAGCGAGAATACCCTGGTTGTAGTTTAACGTTGGCAGCATTTTTTGGGAATGTGGGAGTTATTATGTATCGAGCCCGGGAGTACTATTCTAGGCTGTTGGAGAATCCGGACCCATTATTATGTATCGGGCATCCGGGACTAGTATCCAAGGAATATTGAGGATTGGTGGGGTTATATAGCGTAGCAGTACAGCGTCCGTTGTATAGAACTTGCGGTTTTGTTTCTGTTTCTTTGAAAAAGCCAAATGAATGTATCCGTCTAATTTATATCAGATATTTGAGTTTGTTGATGTAGCGACCTCTATGTTAAATACAAGCTCCCCAGCTCAAATGCTCAGCGGGGAAATAAATGGTATCCTTTTCTTCCTCTTTTGAAAAGCATAAGGAATCCGAACAAGCACACTATAACAAACGCCATCGTTGCAGCGGTCATCGTAACAGTATTAATAAGGGCTCAGGCGAAGAATCTAGGCTGTGAGAAACAATGAAAGAAAAAAAGAAGTGGTCCACCCCAAAAAAAATCCTCAGAATATAATCCACCGTAAGCCGAAGAAATGAAGAGAGAAAAGATGGGGGTGAAACTCGAAAACACTAAACCACAGAGACGCCATCTTGACCTTTCGCTAAATGCCGTAAAAAAGAAATAGAAAGAATGAAAATGAAAAAGTGAAAAGGGTAGGGGGAGGATTTGATACATGTTTACCGCCAAAGATCATCACTCGTAAAATCGGAATAATAGAAATCCCATCTAATAAGAAAGAAAAAAAAGAAAAAAACCACATCATCTAATCCCACGTTCTTTTCCCTAAAACTAGCCTCTTCCCTTCCCAGCCTGCAACCTTGGGCTTCCTATCTATATCCACCACCGGTTAGCGCGTCCCGTTCCTTCACAATCGATATATCGTAGATAGAAACTAGTAGTCGTATCCAGGATTTGACCAGGATAATGTAAACGGACCGGCGGGGGTTGTATTACTTGACGGTCTCTGGGCATACGTATACGAGGGGGTCGGGGTTGCAGATGTTTGGTGTCTCTTAGACGGCGGTGGTCGGATATCTTCGTCTTCGTCCTCGCTCAAAGTCAAGTCGATAGTGACAGGCGCTGGTCTCTTATTACTGCTTCCACCATTCGGTCGAGACGATGAGGCAGCGAGCGGTTCGCTAGATAGGCTTCTGGGTGTAGGAAAAGGATTTAACCGCGGCAGGGTGCCGTTATGGCCATTCGTTGTGGCAGCAGGTGTTTGGAATCCATTGGTATTCGATCTGAATGCCATCGGTGCTGCGTCAAGGATAGAAAGCTCGTCTTCAGAATCATCGTCTGTATCAGAATCACGATCGCGTTTTATGCGAGGCGATGCGGCCTCCTTCTCTGGGACGGTCCAAGTTCCATTCGGGTCGATCACAACAGCCTCAACGTCCTTAGAAACCGAGTTGAGAATCTCCTCTACGTAATTGTCAATGGCGAGATGCTCGAATTCGATTTTCTTACTACAGACTGGACAGGTCCAGGTCTTTCATACCATTAGCAATTTATGCGGAGGATTATCGCGGAAGACTATAACTTACCGGCGCTTGCTCTTGTAACTGGAGGAAAGAGGTTGCGTCATAGCATTGATGGTGTTTGCAGTTAGTGGATCTAATTGGTGTGACAATGCGCAGAGTCGATGCTGGGCACTTCAAAGACATTATGCTTGACGTTGTAACGATATCTTCATCTTCGCTCTCCTTCCGTACTGCCCGATTTATCAGCAACAGGGGACTATGTGGAGGGTGGTAACATCTTCATCCCAACTTACATCGATCTAGCACATTTTGCTTAGATATGTGCGGTCTCCTCTTGATGACGCCGACAAGCTCCTCAGGGTTACTCTTCTTAACCAGCTTTATCTGTGCGATAAACCTCTATGTGTGTGTGTTAGTCTTCGAACCGTTCTGTGGTTGTCCAAGGCTAGCTGCATGACGTACCCTCTGCGACAGTGCATACGTTATCATGATGTTATTCTTAAAGTTCACCGTCTTATCGATGTGATCTGTCACGTCGAGGGGTCTTGTGGTTCCAGGCTTGTTTTTCAAGCCTCGAAGGTTTGCAGAAACAGCTTTTCCGTTCACACGTATTTCGATCTGTTGTGGGAAAGCGACGTGGTGGGTTCCTTGTACAGATCCATTAGGCTCGATGGCCGCACAGTAGAGAATCGTTCGGAGGCCGTTGCGAACTTCTTCGACGGCCTGCGGGCCTAGCGTGAGGGGGATATTGACGACAGCTCGCGATCCTGAACTACCGTTGCCAAAAGCTGGATCGGAGAATCGAGTAAGCCGTTTGTCTTCTGAATACAGGAAGCTTGCGGTATATTCTTACCCTGAAGGCCATGTAGAGTAGTTAAGGGCAGCCTTGTTTCGTAGAACGGACTTGGAAAGAAGGTCAGAGTAGACGAGGATGCTGTCGTGGGTGTGATTTTCCTTTTAGCCATAGGTTCCAGATAGTAGAGGTGAAGTTGGGAGGGTTGGGAGAATGTCGGTGACGCCAGTGAAGGACTCGTACCTGGACTCATGGTCGGAGGGTTAGGAGAAAGCAGTGGGGAGTGGTAGACCCCGGTGGAAGAGCTGAAATGAGGACTACTGAATCCCTGATGCTTTTGGGGTAGACTGTGCGGCCGCGGAGGAGCGGTATTCATCGAAGGTGTCGGTGAAGTATGCGGATCAGGTGCATCCGGATTATATATCAGTCGCTTTAAACGCTGTAGCGCTTCATCGTTTCGAGCCTCGACAACGGTATTGATCTCTAGATTACCGAGATTGGGTTGTTAGCTCTGTAGTTAAGTAGAGGTGGTATCGAAATTCAGGCATTTTTTGTCCTCGGCAAGGCTGATGGGCCAGCGGTCACAGATTGCCAAAGGATTCGTATAAATGCCGTGGAAAGTTTGCCTCCACACATTCCATCTGGTCCCTACGGGATAGCATATTTGCCGTAGACGACCAGCAACAGAACGGTGGCAGGAAGGGGGGAGAGTATGTCCGCACGTACGATCGATCAGTCGCGTCTGTTGAGCTGCTTTCAGCCCGGAGACAGGCAGAGCCAGTTTCTTAAGGATGGTTTGGAGATGCCGGACGAGGAGCTTGGATTGAACGTATTTCTGCAGCCCGAGCCGTTGCTGCTCCCAGCGAGGGTCGGTGTCGCCCGACATGGGTGGGTTTTGCCAGCAGCGATTGGATTGATCGAGGAAGACTGACACGGTCCGGCTTTAGAGAGAGGGAGGCTGGATTGTATGGCCTAGATGCGAGTAGGCGGGGAGTGTTCCAGGCGACGGTTGACGTCAGGGAGGTGAGTGCGAGTAAGGATAGGAGGAGTAGGAGGAGGAGCGATGAAAGGCCGGGAGGATGAATGTCGGTTGGGGGATGAGGCGGGTTGATGGAGGTGATGTCGGAATGAGGACGGAGCAGGTTCCACTTCAGATTAAAATTGCTGATGTCGCAGGCCCTCCCACCAAAGCAGAGGCAGAGGCAGAGGCATAAGCCAGGACAAAGACGATAGAAAAAGACTGCTTCTCCTCCTTCTTGTCCTTCTTCTTCCTGGGTTTACCTGCAGGCGACAGGTTTGCTGGGGGTTTCCATGGTCTCCTGTCGACAGAGTCAGCGATGAGGCTCTCGGCCCTTCTCTGGCTCGATTCTGTCTGCTGGCTGGGAAGGGTTTTTGCCGTGTTGTCGCCAATGGCGGCAGCCATCGAATTGGTCATTGCCCATTGCCCCCCGGCAGCACTCCAGCCAGTCCAGCCAGTCCAGCCAGCCCAGTACACCCACTCCATCACTGATTATTGCTCGGAAAGATGGATCCTGACTGTGCTGACTAAGCTCGCCACACGGCATCGTCGACTTCCAATTCTCCCAGCCTGGAATACGGCTTCAACCACAGGCTAATCGTGGTTCATCACCAATTTATTCAGTCGATTTATTTCTTCGCCGCTGCAGCCGCTGTCATTTTTACCGGGTCTACGCAGGAACAAAGAAAACGGGAATTCGGCCAAGCCTCAAAATACAACATCTCCAACACGACTCCATCTTCCGAGGATGGGACTCTGGATATGCCTGCTGTTTCTCGGTGCCTGGTGTCTATATACCCCTGTATCCGGGTCCGTAACAACCTGACCTTGGGTGTCATATAAATCGGAGCCACGATAAACCAGAAATCCGTGATATCTTCAAGGTTATCGCAGTTCCGAAATGCGATTCGTTGTTCGAAGCGATATCATGGAAGTCAACCGATATCTCCAAGTGCAGAAAATCCACCTATCCAGTGTCACTTTATTCTTAACCCGGGCTTCGCAGCCCTTTTACCCCGTGATATTTTATGTATGTCTCTATACGGTAACGCTGGGTCGTTCTATTGCTTCTACCAGCAATCCTTTAGACGGGCTGTCCTCCTGTTGCTCATAGACAACCAACCAATGAAACATTCCATCTTTGCTATTGGTGCTTAGAACCCTTCGAAACACACCATTGGCGGGATATCTGAACTCTCCTCAAAGCCAATTCCCACTGCACTTTCTACCCTCCGTATAGCAAACCAGTCCGTCGGCCCCCGATATTGCGAGAGTTTCTCGTTTTTGTGATACAGACGCCTTGGCCACCATCAAAGACATTCGCAAATATGATAAAACAAACTGGACTATTTTGTAAATTTAGCCATGATAGTTATCATGGGATATATATAGCATTCGTTCTATTATCATCGTTGTCACTGAAACCACGAATTTCGACTCCTCCACCATGATATGCACGATGAGCTGTCCAATGGTGGTATCGTCACCACGAAAATTTTCAAACATATATCCCTCCTTTCAATGGGAGAGAGGGAAAACCCATCTTTCCGTTTTAAAACCCCGAAGGAACAAGATTTCGCCATTATCATCTATCATTGCGGACTTCAAAAGGCAGGTATCTCGTGGCCGCCTAGCAAACCCGTCCGACAAGGATCTGGATCCTCGAAAAGGCTGGAGCAAATGACAGGCACCAAACTCGGGGATACTACGCTAAGATGCCATTTCTCACCCTCGTGATATCTCGATTCTTTGCCCATTTCACTCAACGCCTTTGTCTTCCTGCGAGTAGGGCTGTGTGGTCAGGTCGTTTCAAAATGCGGTTGGTCGTCTCGGATAAGCACCCCTCCACGGACCCTCCACCATCTTGGCCGAGACCCTTTTTCTTGCATGTCTGGTGCCACCTGAGGGGGGCTTCAATAGAACGTTTCAATGAGTTAGATAAGATCTATCACCACTGCCAGGTGTCACAGAGAATCGAATCCTTTGATTGATTCTGAGTCGATCCAACAAAAAAAAGGACCTGTCAGCATCCCGCCAGCCAGCCAGCGATATACATCCTGCGTTCTAGTCACTGGTTCTGGATTTAATATGAAACCCCGTGCTCGTCAAAAAAGGAACTCCGGCATGTTGGCCAGGATGAATCGAACTGCTGGCCAAGGCCTGTTATTCCGAGACCGATCGCGCGCGTTCGCGGGTTTTTCCCTCATACGAACCAGTTTAACTGCGGAAACCGCACCCGCAAGCGTGTTCTCACTTTAACTCTGGCGGCGCACTGCTCAACACCAAAAGAGCGATTTGCCCCCCCTTCCCTCTTCGACTGGACGGGCCAATTTGTCCTTTGTCAATGCAGCTCCGAAAACGATGTGAACCCTTCCCCTCGCTCGGGATATCCCTCTATAAAGGGAACGGAAAGGTCAAAAAAAATAGAATAATGAAAAGAAAAAAACCCCGACTTTTGCAAAACACTAGCATGTACATACCACCAGCCAGGTGGCGGGTTTTGAAAAAAATTACGGATGCCGAAGCATGGATTCTCCAGAAAAAGGCCAAGGAGTATCTCGGGTGAAATGCCGGGTGTATACGTATACGGATAGGTGCAGACGACCGCCGCCGGGATGGAACCTGCCTGTCCGTCTGTCCGTTTGTCTGTCTGTTTGTCGAGCTGTGCACTTGTTTCATCCGTTTTGCGAGCCGGGCAGTAGCATCGCCACATACAGATACATGTACATGATGGTCCTGCGAAGAGCAAGTTAACCTGCGCTGTGATGTATACAACATCTAAAAAAACATTAAATAAAAAAACATATTAGTATAATTAAACAAATGCTATGAATAGGAAAGTAATAATAGCATGTCGAGGTAGCGTGCTAGCTTTCTTTCTTTCGTTCTTTCCATAGCTACCGTCTCGATCGATCGCGCCTGACATGAAAATTACAGCGGTTTCGCAGCGCATTATGTGTTGTCCACCCCTCCAATAAATTTTGGCAAATGGAAATCTGCACGGCAGGATGACGGAGGGACGCGGACACGTTCCTGCACTAGCAGCTGGCAAGGCCCCACGGCCAGCCAGCATTGCCGGTTCGGATTTCCCTGCGGCTTCTCAGGTTGGATGCTTTTCGTTTACGCTCGAGTGTGGGGAATGGCTCTCGCGGCCTGTCGATTGGCTGAGATCGCTGATGACCTGCATGAACCAAAGCCCTCGCTCTTTGCCAGCCATGTGTACACTAACTGTGCGTACTGACCACCTGTGTACCGCCGGCTTTCCCCCCTCCACCCCCAAAAGCCCAGCCTCACTCTACAGCGTTATTGGGTTGCGGGACTGGAACCGCATGAAGAAATTGGGTGGGATCGAGTAGATGTGCTTTTTTGATTACTTTGTTGGCGGGGGGGTTTATTTTATTTTATTTTATTTTTTATTTTTCTTCTAGTTACGTTAACTTTCTGACATATTGAGCGTCTTTTGCATATTGCTTGGAATCTCAGATATGTGATACGATGCAAAGTCCGATGCTTTAAAGCTATGGGGGAGGCTTATTCTATCCTCCGATAGCAGCATGCCCAGTCCGTGGGTACGAGACCGGTACTTCCCAATTGACCGGCGTTCGCGATGAGGAAGTCGAATACCAAAAACGCCCATGCTCGATTGGTCTGCTAACCTTCTTTGCGCTGCAGTGGTGGAGGGTCTATTCAGATTTGGGGAAGAGGACGCTAGACTGGGTGTGTGCGTCCCGTGGCCCTTTCCTGTCAGGCTACTGTGGAGAGAGAGAGAGAGAGGATGAGAGAGAGGAAGAGGAAGAGCAAGCTTGGAGAGACAGAAGGACGCCATTCCGTTCCTGGTCGATACTATAGAAACCGTCCTATTGTTCCCGTCGTCCATCCGCCTGGGGTCTTGGTACTCGAGTACATTACATACATACACAGGCCGGTTCTGGTGTATGCACATCATCGTGGGCGACGGTGTATGGCAAGAAAGAGAACTCGCCTGTTTTTTTTAATTTAATTAAATTGACAATGTTGTAAGAATAATCGCTAGCTGCAGCAGAATATCCCCAAGTTCCCTGGGAACAAGAGTCCAGTTCCAGCGGAATCAGCTCCGCTTCATTTCCTCTGGATTTCTCTTCTGCAGACGAAAGTAATAACCCCTCCTCGAGGTCTTCTCGATCCGATTTGTTCCTTTTGGATAACTTCCATTCCTCACGACTCCAAGAGCTCCCTCTCGATCTCTGCCTCTCTCCATATCCCTCTCACCGTAGTCGTATCACGGGACATTCACGTTTATCCTTCTCCCCAATTAATTGTCAAGCAAATTCCCCGGTTGCTGCCATCTATTGTCTGGTGTTCTCGAACGAGCAGTTACTCGATTCAGGACCCTCAATCTTCAATTCAAACCCCCATTCAGCAATACTCTTTATCCATCCACTACTGCTACCACTACCATTTTATTTTATTTTAATTAGTATTTTATATATAACGGGTCCTTCTTATCTATAAATCTGCACCTGCTTCCGTAGCGAAAGAAACAAAAAAATCCCCTACAAGATTTTCTGTCCTCTCCCATCTCGCCATCTTCGAGGGAAGGACTTGCACGTTTCATTGCTTGATAGCCGACTGGAGAGCTTGCATTATTGATCACATCACGGTCCTACAACCTAAACCTTCCCGGGCAACATATCCTCCCTAGTTCGACAACAACGGGCGTCAAAGCAAAGGGGCCCTAGAAGATAATATTACTATCGATACTCGATTGCCCCCAAAACAGATATTGAATTAGATATCAAATAAACCTCATCAGTCTCTCTGTCTCCCTCTCCGGTCTCTGCATTCTCTGCCAGAGTTCGAACCACTCTACGGAACTTTACAGATCGAGGCCCTCCTCAGGCACACCAACTCTAAAGGTTAGAAAAGGGTCTCTCCCAAAGAGCCCATCTGATCAGCTTCCGTCACCGAAAGAGCTAAAAGGGCGACGTACCGACGGACAAACAAAGCAGCAACGCAGCAAACAGCCAGATTCCCCATTCCCCACCCCATCGTCTGCTTGCTGCAGTGTCCTACTCGCTGGGAAAAAGTAGAAGAAGAAGCGGAAGAAGAGAGAGCATCTGGATCCGGCGAAGCTACGGCGACAGGCACCACCTTGCTCAGATCAGCACCACGCCGGGACTTTCTTTCGTCACTCGCATCCGACAGGTCGTCCAAAGGGCAGAAAGACGTTCAGCTGCACCGGCCTGAAGAAGAAGAAAGAAGAAGAGTCCCCACTTGACCTGCATCTACCACACTTTGCCCGTTCCCTCTCTACCACCGAAGAGCTACTGCCGCAATTCGCATTCGCATATCTCTTTTCCCTCTCTTCCAACTTTCTTTTTTGTCTCGAATATACTAAGCTATATCTATCCGTAATCTTTCTTCATTATTGCGTCGCTTGTCCTCCTTTCAGCTTGTTCTCATCGCCTCAGCTTCGTGTGCCCTCTCCTCGTTTACACACCCATACATATTCTATGCACAGAGACATACATCCAGACATACATACATACACACATACTTGAGCATCAAAGAGTCGTTTCTATTTCTGCATTCCTCGCCAGATTGGAATAGGAAGTTTCATCCTTAACCTACCCTGCTCTTTTTTCGCACCCAGCATCGACCTCAGCGGTATTTTTTTGCCTTCAACCTCTCTCTATATCTTTTCTTTTCTTCCTCAATACCGATAATACGGACCTCCTCGCTGGGCAGCTGCTGTACCACCGGGCAAACATCCTGTTTTTTGGGTTTACTTTTTTTCTTCCCAGATCGTTCTTCCGCACCACCATTCTGCTCTTACACATTCGACTGTTTCTTGCCTTTTACTCTTCTTACTCTTATTATCTGATCCCTTCTGCAGTAATATATATCGCTGCTTGTGTATTCAGCCCTGCTGCAAGGACGAGTCATCTCCCGTTCCCGTTTCGAGGACTATCACCGACGGAGTTTCTGGGTGTTATTGATCTGCTTCAATCATCGGTATCCGCCTTGTCCTGACAGGCAATCACCGGGGTGCATACACGCAGACAGAGAGAGAGAGTGTGTGTGTGTGGAGGCATAAAGGGAACCCAATTATAGTGCCCCTACCAGCCAGCCAGCCAGTCATCCACAACCGCAGGCAGCGTATGCTCCTAAGCCCGAGCACAAGCAACCAGCAGCAGCAGAACAGAGTAATTAATCCTTGCCCTCTCTTTCCTGTTCCTGTCAAACTTCCTGTTCCCGAACGAACCTTCACAGAAAGTGGGCTGCTCATCCCATCGAGCCAGCAACCGAACCATCAAACCACCTAACCACCTAACCACCTAACCATCTAACCATCTAACCAGCCATCCGCCCAATAAAACATTCGTTCTCTCTCTCTATCTTGTTATTCTTCACACGATAACATCTTAAATAACTGTCAAACGCGCCTTCCCTTCTGATTTCGAGACTGGGCACCTGTTTTGTCTGCGTCCACCAAAAAAGCTCCGATTAGCAAATCAAACAGCCAGCAAGGATCACCTCCCCGTATCTTGCTTTCTCTCCCATATCATTCTTCTTATTCTTCTATCTTCTATCTTTTATCCTTCTTCTCCTTCTCCTTCTCCTTCTCTCATCATCAGCTTTGCACTCTTTCAGACTTCCTGTTCTCTTTCTCTGACCGAGTCATACGAACAGCTCACTCCCTCACTCACTCACTCCCTCACACGCCTACTCACTCGCCCAGTCCGTCCTGTCCGCGCTGGCCTGGCTGCGTTGTAGCGCATTCGTTCAATCCGCCGCCACGCCAATCACCTGAATCCTGCCCGCTCTCTCGCTCTCTTTCTCGTTTCGTGTGCCAGTCAAACAACCCAAAAAACTTTTCTTCTTCCCTCAGCTGCGGAATCCAGTCACAAAACCTGCCACCCATCTTTATTCTTCTCACCTCTTCTCTCTTCTTTCCTCCTTGATATCTTCAACTTCCTTCCTTCTCAACAACCATTCCAGCTCTTGCTTCCCTCCTACGCACCATCCACATCCTCACTTGACTCCCAATCAAACTATCATCTCTCTCTATCTCCCTTTCTCTCTCTCTCCCCCCGACCGCTGGGACTCACTTCTCCGTACCTCTACTCCGATACACATTTCGCAATGGCTAAATCTGCAAGAGCCAGCACAAAAAAGACCGCTAGGTCCCGGATACGCAGCACCGTCTACGCTCCGGTCGAGCAAGCACGCTTGGAGAGATTATCAGCAAGACTCATGGCTTCGATCGCTCAGTCATCGATCCCAAGGACAACCAGCGCCGACCACATGGATGAGGATGGTAAATCTCCCTCGCCCATCCACTTCCCCTCTCCCATCTCGGGTCCTCGCAAGAAAAGGTCCGATCGGCATCGCGGACAAAAGTCAATCGAGCGAAGGAAGAAGCGGAAAACCCTCATTCGCGGAAACTCGCGAGGGGCTCCCGTTACCTCCGTCCTCGGTCAACTGCATCCCGTCATGGAGAACGAATCGGCTAACATCGTTGCTACCGATTTAGACCTAGTTGATGCTACCACTCGTCAAGAACAACATACCGAGGACCAGGCTTTCAAGGCTGCCCAACAAGGTAACTTGTTCTTTGATTTACCGCTGCCTCTCTCGTTGGTTGATGAAGACTCCAGCGGAGATGAGTCGGAAGACGATGCGTTTTACCGAGCCATCGGCCTGTTTGGTGACATCCAGGGCTTTGGCATGGATAACACACTGCGTCTCTGCCTGACGTGAGCTATGTCGTTGTCGTCGTCGCTTCGAATCCTCTTTTTTTTAATGATTTCTTTTTAATGACGATTTTGCTATTTTGCCTTTGGCATTTCTTGCTTCGTTCTATTTGGCGGACACGACATCGCTTTCCTCATGTTTTCAAGCTCCGACTTTCATCTCCATCTGGGTCTTCATATTAGCACTGGCGTTTTTTTTGGGTTCTTTTCAACAACAAAAAATGGGCGGCGTTTAATAATCATATCACGGTCGCATTACGGTTTTCAATTGGCGTTAATACTCCACTTTTCTCGACATTACCCCCATATCTGAAGCGTTCTTGTACGAACACACACACACACACACACACACACACACACACACACACAGACATTACACTCATGCGCTTTTCCACGCGGCTCTTGATGCACTCGCATCAACACCATTCTCATCTCTTATTTATTTTCTTCTCTCATCTTGTTCTCTTCATCTGGTCTCTCTTTTAAAACAAAATATTTTCTTCTTGTATCCATTCTTACTGCCTTTGCACACATTAACTGTGCTTCATTCCTATCTCAAGTCTTCCCAGCAGAAGGCGAGCTTGGAGAAGTAATGGTTTGTGGCGCATTGGAGCGGTCTGATCTTGGGAGGTTTCTACTCGTTCTTGATCTTGCAGCTGCTGCTACCTGAAAGTAGCCATTTGCTCTATCCAAAGAATTGCCTACCTCCCCTGCTTCTCTCAACCCTCCAGTATATGCCCAACTAAACAAAGCCGTTACTAACTCCTCTTCTCTGCCGTTTTCTTATATTTCTTTCATCGTTTAAAGACTCCACTACTTCTACTACCATGGATATCGATGGACAACCTACCACCACCGCTACCACCCGAGCATCGTCCGCAAAGTCAAAGTCAACCAAGTCGAACAAGATATCCAAGCGGGGCCGAAAAGCGAACTCCAAGTCGATCGTGTTTAATACCCGGAAACACAGTACTAAGAAAGGAGGCAAAGCCTCAAAGGGGCGGAAATAAATTCAAACTAAAAGCCAACAGAGCTTTTCCTTTGTTCCTAAAAGTATCGACGGGGCCTTTTTCCTGTTCACGATGTACATCTACGAAATACCTTGAAACCTTTTTCCTTTCTACTGGATGTTTTACTATCAGCGATATTCCTCTTATTACCGGCACAAATGAAACGACTACCTTTCTTCCATAGTTGGAGTCTTTGGACATGTCCATTTCTCAAAATTTCATAAGAAAAAAAAGCTTAAAGCTTTTGGATCACGAACGAACGAAAAGACCACAATCCTTATTGTCTCTTTTGTATTTCAAATCTGTATATCTATGTTGTATAAGTTCTTTTTTTTCTCTTGTTTGTTTTGCTTTTGTATCATGCTTCACTAGACATGGGTTAGGATCACCTGGGCGTTACTTGACTTCCGTTCACCGAGCCTTCTCGTTTGAAATCCTCTTTATTTTTTGTTCTTTTCTATATTGTCTAATCCAAAAACAAGTTATACAATAACCACTCATCACCATCACAAGCACACTGTAACCTGACTCTTATTCCTTCCAAGGAATGAAAACTAGAGCTAACTTTACGCTAAGTGTTTTGCTTGGTAAAGGCTGGGAACGAGACCAGCTTAGCTAGTCGTAATCGTAATCGTAAAAGAAACCCCCTCCCATCCCATAGTAGCTAGTACTATCTGAAGTATTAAGTATGCAGGAGGGATCCTCCGCAGCACCTTCCTATCGGTGCCCTGATCAGACGGTCACCCGGCTTGGCAGGAAATACTGTTTTGCACCCAAAAAACCGTTTGCGGTCTGTCTGTGCGGACAGATCTGCCAAGCCAACAAACACTACGATACTAGCTAATCGAACAAACAAACAGTCAACACAAAAGCTCCTCCAAGCTAAGCTGGCTGATTTTTGGGCGAGAGAATGTCCCCCCCCTTTGGAAGAATGGTGTCGAGATACGTAATCCGCTAAAACCGGGGAATGGAAACATGTTAGATGGCAGGTACATGTACCTACATATATTATATTACCTGACCCGACCTTACCTGGCTTTACATTGCATTACATCGATGTCGAAACGGCCGGCCTGTCCCCTTATCAAATAAACCACCATGATCGTGGAGGGTAGGAGGTAGTAGTAGGTACCTCCACCAGAAACGCACGCGCACACACACATAGAAAACACATTGCTCATGTAGGTACTGCACGTCTGTACAAATACAGGCACTAGGGTCTTGCGTGCCGGTTATGGCGGCCGAAAATGAGAAGAAATGAGAAGAAAGAAGGAGTGCACGTGTGTCTGTTTGTATGTATGTATACATGCTATACGCATCTACCTAGTAGAGTACTTGACTTTTTGCCTTGTCCTTGGCAATCCGCCCCCTGGCCTGGTTCCTTTATCTTGATGGGACGGAAGTCTGGAAGTAGAATGTTCCACCCTTCGATATTACACAACACGCCTAAGTAATCGGTTTCAGGTACCTTTTTTCCCCAAACCCCGGGGATGAGCTACTTTGCATTAAGGTTAGAGAGTTAGAAAGGTCCCTGGACGAAAGAGAAAAAATTTCCGTAAATTCCAATACTCGCTTTGCTTTAGAGTTTATTTTATTTTGCCGTATCGGTCCGGCTATGGGTGAGAGATCTTGAAGGAATTTTGGCTTGGGGATGATAGCAAAAGCTGGACGGGAGTATCGATGTAACTGGCTAGTGCTATAGACGACATGATCAGGCCATCACAGGCAATGCAGGTCTCGTTTAATCTGTATGGGATATAAACGGTGTTTGTGAGTTCCCTACTGTATGTTTTAGGTGTTTCTTGCACTAAAAAAAAAAAAAAAAAAAAAGGTTTTTGAGTTCCCTACTGTATGTTTTAGGTGTTTCTTGCACTAAAAAAAAAAAAAAAAAAAAAGAGGTCACTTGCTGCTACACCTAACGGCTTAATGCCGCCTTCCTAGTTTCTACTCGCCATAAACATTCGTTCTGGGGAAGGAAGCTAGGGAATTTCGGGATCTCTTCGACGGAAACCCAGCAGCCGAGTCGAAGTGGCAGCAATGGCGGTGGTGGTGTAGCAAAGGAAGGGGGAAAAGAAAAGAAAAGCTTGACCTGGGTTCGGTTTACCCTGCTTCCTCCGGAAGCACGGCGGTAAGCTGAGGAAAATCTTCAGCATACGTCGTCCGATTTTTGAATCATCATATCATAATCTCCCCTTCGTTACCCCTTGTAAAAACTTGGTTTTGCCCGTTGGAATGGGTTGTTTTCCCGCTGATGGGAGTTCTTCGGTCCTATGATACTGTGCATATGTCGGAACGATGCGGAGTAGCATATTTCACCCCTTCTGTGTCTCTTAAAGATTTGAGTAATTGTGAGTTTATTTATTTTTTTGCACAGTAATAGCCGTATCCCGAAGAAAATCGTGTCATGAACCCGACCAGTTTCGTTTCTTGACTCAGGGCTTTTTTGGTTGTAAAATGGGGGACGCCATTAAACAATACTAAGCACCGCGGCGGGTCAGCCGTGCCAGCCTGTTTTTCTTTTGCTTCTATGAATAACCTCATCAAGGACAAAAGTAGTAATCATGTGGGCGGTATTTTTTTTGGTTTGATGGACGCCCATTCCAAGGCTATGTCATGTTGGACCTGGCTGCTAAAAGAAGCAGGCACCTGCGCACATCCGCTCCAAGCGAGTCGAAATCGAGATCAGAGGAGGAAAGAAAATAAACAATCTAAAAAATCACCGTCGTGGACGTGCATAGAGAGCTCAGTGGGTTAGAGACCGTTAGCTGCTGGCCACGGATGTATGTGATTTTTGCATGATAATCTCGTAGCGTCGATAGCGCTGATGATGAATGCGACTTTCTGACAGAGATGCTTTGGACTCGTCAGACCGGTGGGATCTGTAACGTGCCTCTGTCGACCGTACATATTCTACGACAGGCTATCGAAGGGAGTTGAAACGGCATGTTCCAAGCACATACAGTGGGCAGGCCCAGCCAAAATCGCATTCCAGACCCCTCCGCCATTCGGCAGGTGGGAGCCCCTGCGAGACCATCGCCTATTCTGAACCAGCGTGGTCCCTGAAAAGGGCCCCTCTTTTGGGGCAGTGGGCTGTTCAACTCGCGGTGGCCCAGTCGGCCGGACTTTTGTGGAATTTGTGGGCGAAAACGGGGAAAGAGCAAGACGCACTTGACTAAGCTGGGCGGAGCAGGTCTGACGTACTTGCAGGGTCATTGGTAACTAAAGGCAGTCCCACGGACGGGTCCCTTGGTTACAAGGCTGCTCGTTAGTCGGTTCATTCGTTAGTCCGTTAGCAGTCCCGTCAATTAATTTAGTTAGTTGGAGTTGGTTTTTCGGTGGTGGGGTTCCCAGCAAAAGGGTGCAAATTGCGATGGCGATGTTACTTGTTATCATTATTTAGTCGTCGTACCCCCCCTGCGAGACATCTCCTCCATCGTTTCTTCTTCTCCTTCTACTCCCGTCGACAATACTTAAACATCTTGACCCCCCCGGGACAAGACTGCATCCTCCCATTATTCTCAGTCGCGCCTATTGCATAGACAGACATACACACATACACCCACATTTTTCACTTTCTCAAAGGGATACCCGGACGACTCGGATCGCCACCACGGACTTCGCACTAAGCCCTTCAGCTGAATCAGCCTCTCCCCCTCTCAACAGAAAACTCCACCCCCTGATATACTAGACGTTCTGGACTTGTCGGCCTTCTAACCGCCTATCTCGAAGGGGGTTGCCGGTTTGCTGGGTTATGGAGAATTACATCCTCTTCTCCTGGCTGATACTTTTCTTTGCTACTTTTGTCGGTAAGTTCCCCTCACTTCTCCTTCCTTATACAAAATAGTTCATGCCCTTCCGTTCCTTTATTATATATCTACGGGTACTTTCTCCGTCTATCCCAAGTAAATCATACTCATCCTTCTTTTGTTCCTTTTTAGCCCTTTACTACTCTCGACACATCTGGGCTGCACCAATGGTTCGACTATTCCCCCTCCGTATCTACAACCGACTCCCTGAGTCCTTCACCGAAGATATCGAAGCCGGCCTGTCATCCGACTCCTTCAACCTGGCACAGAACCTTGATGCCAACGATTCCCGTGGTGGCCTGGATGCCGCCAGCAAGCGCGAGATCCTCAAGCTGATGAAAAACAAGAAGATGAACTTTGATCAGGCCCGGACACAGTTCTTGACCAACAAGATGGCAAAGAACGGAATCGGTCCGGACGGACGGCCACTCGATCCTAGAGCAGTCTTCTTCTCATAATAGAAGTCGCTTTCACTATAAAGAGACATCTCGCCTTTCCGCCGGAGACACTCGCACATCAAATTAGTCTTGAATCACCTCAACAAAAAAAAATCCTTCACACTCTACCTATGCGCTGTGTCTCCTTCCGGTTGCTACATTCACCAACATCGCTGGACTGTGTTTCGAACTGACTCCTTTTCAATCTATAGTCGACTTCACAGTCGACTTCCAATATTTTCCTTCAACTCATTCTCTCACATTACTCCTACATTTTCAATTTGGTCATCATTAAGACGGAACCAATACCGTCATAATCAAGATGGAACCAATACAGTCATCAGCGAAACGGTGTTAAACAATCGGTCACTCATTATTATTTTTCTCTCTCTTTCCTTGCTTGTTATTGTCTCCAGTTCTCTTTATTATCGGCTTTGCTTTACATTTTCCATTATTCCGGGGACATGGGTATTCTTTTGCTTTTCTGAAGGGGTTTCTTTCTTACTGGCGTTATATCAGGCTCCTATCTATATCAGTATTTTTGTTTTTTATTTCATTTTCTCTTTTGTATCATATATACTTGTTCACATCGGGTGGGACTTTGCTTTGGAGTCTCGTGTATAAAAAAACCAACTGCGGACATGATTCATTATCATCATTAACTTTTTTTTTTTTTTTTTTTTTTAAATTAATGAAATGAAAGTCGATATTTTAGCGTCTCGCTAAGATGAGTTTCTTTTGCTTTAATCTCTGCTTGTCTTTCTCAGTATAATGGAAAGAACGCTCCGCGGAGCCTTTTCGAAGTTTTCTCTCATCTTTGAGCCCTTTCGCAACCGGCTTGCCCGCATCGCTCTGCCCTCCGGTTTCTATGGCCGCTTGGTTTTGCTTTCCTTTCGGGTTTCCTGCAACTTGTCACTATTCGGGCCTATTATCGCACTTGGTTACATATGTTTTCTTTGTTCCTCGCTATAGCCACTGGAATAATATTTAATGCTAAGCGGCATTTGAAGAAATAATATTATTGAATGCCATGATTGGCTGAATTGCCCTCACCTGGTGTTTCTCCTCGTCTCCCGCCTTTTAGTCCCACTTTAACCCCTTCCTTCTTTCTCTCCTCGCGAAACATCCTAGTTTATGCACGGCAAGTTTTTTTTCCCTTTGCTAGTGAAACCTCCTGACTGCTCTATATCGATATTATCTAGGGCGACCAAATGGCTGATCGATCTATCCCCCATCTCTGGTTGGCCCATCCTTCCCCTCACCTTTCGCCATTAATTTTGCTACTGGCCCAAATTTCTCTCTTCTCATGCACAAACGGCATAGTTTCTGATTTTGATGTCCTTGGACCTTGCTTACACCTATGCCTCTCCCTCTCTCTTTGCCTGTGCTCCTGCTTGTGCTTATGCTATTACATACTATACACTAAAGCGGGCGGGCCCACGTGTACATTTTTGCTTTACTTTCCTGCATCTATTCTATTCATCTGTGCGGCTTGTATCATTCAAAAGAATCACATTTTGTGAAGAAGGCCGAAAGGTATTACCGACTCGTGATAGATAGTCAGTACTATAGTTAATTGAAAATATTAAATAACATGATCTGCGATTAGAATAGTATAGTGTGCATCTATCTGGAGGGATCTACACCCCACGCGCGGACGAAGTAGCACCGGGAGCGATATTATAGTAAAAAACAAAAAACAAAAAAAAAATAAAAAAAAGATACAGGAATTAGAGATATTCTGTTTACGGATTTACTAGCAACAATGTCCGGAAATGGTGCCATCTGGGAGATATATTATATGTTTCTCAACCGAAGAGTCGTATTGCATATACTTATAGCTTAGCCTCGCCCCCCACCTCACTACAGGAAGACGAATTGAGCTCTGCTCTACTCTACTCTCTCACGTGGAATTAATATGTTAACATTCATTACGTGCGGGTGCCGCATTCATCCCGTTATCCTTATTGTTAGGATAAGATGCGGAGCTGACCGGTGATGCATCGATGGCCTATTACGACACCGGCGTAGAACTGAGACTAGCTTATGAGGTCACGGTAAACTACAGATCGAGGTCATATTCATGTGCTTTGTGTTAAAAACTTTGTATTCTTTTTTTCGTTCCTTGTCCCTTTTTTTTGTGTGTCTTTTTCGGTCTTCCTATGTATATGATAGAAAAGAGGATCAAAAAACAGCAGCAGCACTTGCAAAAATGAAATATAGCGAGAATAGGGGACAGAATCCGTATACTTTGTCTCCGTGTGCAGGTTTGGTTTCGACAAATAAAATGTGAAACAGCTAAGCTATAAACAATATAAAAACAATGAAAAACTCCTTTTTTGTCATAGACGCAAACACCCTATTTTGACAAGGGAAGGAAGAAGGTAAAGGGAGAAAAAGAAAGAAAAAAAGACTGTGCTTCGGTAATTGAATAGAATGAAAAAAAGGACACCAGAGGAGTAAGTGTATTACTTTCCCCGGGTACAGAATAAATTGTTAATGTAGAAAGTATATACGGTAGAAGAGAATGAGAAGTGAGAATTCCGCCCTCGCTCCCAAAGAAAACACCAAAAGAACAAGAAGAAGATAAATAAATAAAGAAAAAAAGTCAAAGCAAAGTATAAAAAGTTAGCCAACGCCGGTTTTGATGTGGATATGTCCGAAAATCGAAAAATATAAAAAAAAAAAAAATAATAAAAAAAACCGGAAAATAGAGAAAAAACCGTTCATATTCGTAACACGATGAAGACATGAGAGAAACGACACTAGCAAGAGTTGCCAATCGGTGGGATAGAACGTAAAAGGTATAACGTCCAACAGTGAACGACCAGAAAGAGCTCGTCGTTGAATAAGAGAGTCGGCGCTGATTGGTTGGAAGGGTCCGGTAAAAGTGGGGCAAAAGCTAAAAATCAAACCGCTAAAAACGAATGCAAGAGAAAAAAAATGCGAGGTAATAGCGAAAATGCTTCATTCGAGACAGAAAAGAAGGATTCGCTGATGTCCAGGTAGTGAATCTGGCGTGCGAATAGCGAGAGGAGTTCGCTGGTATGCAAAAGGGTAGGAGCTAACAAAAGAGAAAGCAAAATGATGGTAAATAAAAAGTATGACCTGGCGGCTGGGTCGTACGTATTGTCTCTGACAGAATGCTCACATGGCAATGGCAATTCCGTTCAAAGTAGCTGGGGTAGGAGTTTCCATGCGTGAGTCGCTGTCGTCATAGCCGCCGCGCAGGTTCCTCATAAAGGCTCGTTGCAAGAGCTCGTCTTGGTCGTCCCAACGAGACGCAAGATGTTTAATGGCGGAGTCCACCTGTTCTTCACTCAAACCCGGTGCTTTGTCCGAATCATTCGAGTTTCGACCGGTAAGACTTCTCAGCGAGCGGACGCTGCGCCGCCTATCCACGTTGGAAAGCCCAAGCATTGAGAGTCGGCTGGTTGGCGGTTCCGGGGCTTCAACCGTCTTATTAAGATCGGCTCGGAGCTTATTAAGCTGCTCTTTTCTATCCTTCTCAAGTCCCGGAAGACTTAGGATCGTTCGATTAGTATTGCAGGCAGCAACCAAAGCGGTGTAACCCTGAAGATTGAGGTTATTGTTGGAGCAGTAGATTTGTTGCAAGGATGTATTCGACTCCAGCATTTTGGCGATGACCATAGCTCCTTGAGGGCCAAGACGTTGTTCTATTTCCGGAAATTGTTAGCATTGTCCAATCATTGTAGAGTCATATGGCTCGGGTGCTTACGTTCAACTTTCAAGACCCTCAGGGTTTTGTTTTCATTCAAGCTATGGAAAGCCCTGTTCAGCCCGGCGCCAAGTCTTCCATCTTCGATTCGACCATAACCGCCAGAGATATTGAGAACTCTCAGAGTATCGTTCTTTTCGAATAGCTCGCCAAAAGCGTTGATAGTATCGGCGTTGGCGTCATTCGGCAGGTATACACGAGACAGATCAAGATATTCTATGGTCTTGTTGACGGTTAAAGCTCTAATCAGCTTTCGGAACATCTCCTCATCGGGGTAGTCGACATTGCTGATTGTCAGATATCTTGGCGACAGTCCCTTCTTAATCGCGTCGACGAGTTTGTTATGGTCCGGGGTGATCTGGAGTCGGTTGACATATAGGTGAAGGTTTCGGACTTCACCATCTTCCCGAGCGAGACACCCCAAGAGCACAGCTAGATCGCCTGCTTTCAAACCACAATTATTAAGATTTAGTTTGGCGAGGCGGTCCGAGGCTGGGCTGTTGAGATATGCCGAAAGAGCGTCGACTGTGGCTCTGTTAACTTGGGTTCCGCTAAGATCGAGTTCTTGGAGTCGCCACTTGATCAGGATTTCCTCTGGGATGATTGCATTTTCCTTGCAGCTCGACCGAGAGCGAAATGTGTTAACAGATAATGTCGATTCAGCTCGGAACGTTGGGGGCCTGTAGTGGCTACCTGTCGAATCAGGAGTGCTGGGAAGGGGAATCTGGAGGGATATCGATCTGTTGAACGAGGGTCGGACAGGAGACGTGGTCTTATGGAAGCTAAAGCTTTGGTCGCCGCCAGTTGCAAGCTTCAAGTCAGCAAGCCTAAGGATTCGCATCCCCGGAAAGACATTGAGCAAATCGCAGAGAGCATTTAGATTCGTGGTGTTCAGTCTCCCCGGATTTCCTCCGATATCAAGCCCTTCGAGCGTTTTGAACTGGGGAGCTAGAGATTCCAAAATCAGGTAAATCGACCGCTCACTCAAACCGCATCGCGCGATTTCCAGCCCTCGAATATGGCATGTTTTGTCCACGGCAGCGTCTACAATCCACGCAATATCGGCCTGATCCAGCGGGAGTCCAGAGAAAATGACCCAGTCAACATTGGTGAGACCTTTCTTGCTGAGTGGTAGAACAGCCTCGACAATTTCGCATCCAGTTTCGACCTCGTCATGATCGTCGTCCTCATGTTGCGCCCTTGGTGGATCTAGGCATCCAGTAAAATCCAGCCTTCGCAAACGCGCACTGCAAGCCGCAATAGCTCTGAGCTCGAGCACCAACAATGAGCGCTTCTGTCCCTTGGTGTTCAGCTTTCGCCCAGATCGAGTCCTATATGGCTCCATGTCGCTACCATGGGTATCGAAAACCCCCTTGAGCGGTTGAAGGCTCACACCGGCAAAAGATATAAAACCGAAGGATTCGTTCCATCTCAGAGATCGCAGTACTGCGAGAAGTTCAGCCACATGGTATTTTACCCGCCTCGGGTGGGAAGGGGGCAAAAGTTGAAACTTTGGGCCATTTTCAGTATCTTCCGCTATCGTGTAATTGATAATATTTACATCGACTTCGTATGCAGCACCTATGGGAGAGAGTTAGCCTCCTCGGATCTATCTAATTACTAAGTTTGAGCAGGACAGGGGGGTCTTACAATAAGCAGCTAACGTCCGGGCGAAGCACAGATAGCCCTCATCGTAGTCGATATCCGGAAAAGGCTGGTCTATCAGCTTCTCAGGAATATTGAGCGTGAAAGAAGGCTCGGACCACTGAGGTCGCAAGAAATCTGCGGCATGTCGGATAGTCTGAATTATCTGCGCAGCACACGAAGAAGCTAGATGCACGGTTTGGTATGGTTTGCATGGCGAGCGAAACTTGAGGGTGAAAGAATCATCTGTCTCGGAGTTCATGTTGAGAGCACACAACGTCAAAATGCCGAAAGACGTGGCAACGCCGGGCGAATTCAGTGATGCCGAGCTCTTTTGGTTATTGATCTTTGATGCAGGTAGGAGATGAATCTTGTGGATACCAACTGCCAGATAACAGATCGTTGACGAGTTCTTCTGGATATCTTCAGAGGATCCGGACAATCTAGTTTGCGACCTGAGGTCAGACCTTCGGTGAACGACTCGGAATATCATGACATTGTCTGCAGAATAGTCTTGTTCGTCTCCAAGCCTCTTGGCGACATAATCTACCACCTTTCCTGAAAACGGGAGAGTAGTATATGTTGGAAGTCGCACGGTCCTACACAGAGCACGCAACCACTGGTCAACTTCCGTCTGCGTTGATAGCTGCAATACTGTCGATGTTGTTGATCCTGCTACTTCGTCGATGTGGTCGACCTGAATAAACATTTTCTCTGTTTCGTGGACCGCGACAATCTGATTCAGGTGGATCACAATCTGATCCGAATTGATTTCCCCGCCGCCAGAGGCGAACGAGGTCGTCCTGTTTCCGGCACCACGTGCATTTTGATGGAGCCTACCAAAAAATGTCAGTTTTGCATTCTTGTCTTGATAACCAAGAGAATCTAGCACAAAACTTAGGCAGCAACTTACTGTGGGAACACCTCTGCGGCCTTCGCCTGAGACCGGAATCTGAGCAAATGTGTCTCTGTCAATACCAGATACTCTCTCTTGCTCAACCTTCTCATAAAAGTATTGGCAGAAACCACTTCGCCGGCAAATATTATCAAGGAGGTTCGAGCATTTTTGGTCAGAAGGTCCGGTTCATCGAAGAGAGATGAGGCAGCGGTGGATGTCGAAACCGTCGAAGTTCCAGGAGATGATGGCTCATAGGATCTTGGGGTGGCAGCTAGCGAGAGCGGTCTGGTTGTTACTTTTGGGGGTTTTGGAGGTAGCGGTCGGTCGAAATCTATCGGCGAGGATGCCTTGCCCTCGAGGAATGTGTGGGCTCGGATTATCGTGCCTGTTCCAATGACGCCGCTCTGGTAGGATATCGGCCGCTGTTTTGTGATCAATTTGGTGGTAAACTGGGGTACAGGTTTTTGGCTTGTTTGTCGTGAGAAAATGCCAAAGGACTTCCGTCTCGATGTTGGGTCGAATGGCTGCATGGTTGCCGTCGCCATACTGGAAGGAAGGATAAGTGGGAACGATCGAATTTAACGATTTGTGAGAGAAAGATCGGAACAATTGGCCACGGTGAAAACTATTCGGCCTGAACAAGGCCAATTGCGGTTTCCAGACTGTCGTGATGGGTATCGAGGGGATCGTGGGGATGTTACTGGACAGTTGGATGGGACATTTGGGGCGGCGGGATTGTGTGGATAGCAGCGCTACAGGGATGCGGTCATAAAACTCATGAACGGAAGAGTGCGATTCAGAACGGAAGGAAAAAAGACGACGATGACAATGCAGACACCAAAACACAGATCGTATACGGGAGGGGCAGGTAAGGCAGAAATATGATGGGACTGTGAGGCGGTTGGTGTTTGAGGTTTGGAGATGGATCGATAGACTGATAAAAAATGATGCAGTTGGAATGGGGGGTTCGAAAGTGTTGTGAGTGTAATAATATTGTTTTGCCTGCAGGCAATGACGAAAGCAAAGGAAAAGGAAAGGGCGACTAAAAATGAACCGGGGCCCGTTTATCCGCCACGCAGAAAATAGAAACTGCTAACTGTTGCAAAGGCTCGCGGGTAGCGGTCCTTGGTACTTTTGCGTAAGAGGTTATTGTTTATGGCCTTCTCGAGAGGTCGTAGCCGTCGACAGTATTCCAGGGCCTTGTTTTGTAGAAGGAAGACGAAGAAGTGTGAGATCGAAAAACTGTTCGAAGGGAACCAGAAGGGAAGAGAAGCGGCCCCTTTGACGATAATATAATAATGTCTGCGCGATAGAAATAGAATAAAATAAAATAAAATAAAATAAAATAAAATAAGATAGAGCAAGAGAAAGGAAATGTAGTGCAATGTACGTCTGAGGGGCACTCGAGATTGAAATTGGCCCGCTGCCTGCCTGGTCGAGAGAAATGGCGTTTTCTGAAGAGGGCCGTGTCTCAACAGCCTTCGCTTACAGCTTGCAGCAGCTGAACCAAGTCCACTCGCACTTGCTCCAAATCTGCAGGAAAGAAAGGAAGGAAAAATTGCTATTCGGCCTGAGCTCAGTTCGAGTGCATTGCTGGCGAGAGCAATGGTCTAGGGTCAGTCGGTCGAGAAGTAGAGAAAAAATAAAAAAAATAAAAGTCGGATTGCAAAATCGCAAGACCCAAGATCCTTGGAAAACTCCGCGATCTTGGAAAGTTTTTTAACTCTCTTCTGAAGCGAGGGGGGAAACCAATCGCAATTTCAATCCAAAGCCTCTCTCTCTTGCCCTCTCTCTTGATTTGATTTTTATCTGTTGTCTCTTGATTTTTCTTGATTTCTCTGTTGGTGGGATCGATCTCGTATCCGCCTCTGTGAATGCTACCTTGCCCTGTCCTTTCTCTCTCCGCTCGTCGAAACCGGTTGATGCCAGTTTACCCCGGACACTGCTTCGATAGTATAATATAATGTTAATATAAAAAGATAAAGAAACCATACAAAACCCGAGGGTTGGTAACGAGGAACGTTCAAGCAACCAACCAGCGGAAAGCCTCTCTTTTGAACGGACGGTATTCTGTGCGATTGACGTTTATTTACGTTTGCTCCCACCTCTTATCGTCTATAACAAATAACCAAGAAGGGGGAAGGGAAAGAGCCAAGTAGCGTCGGCACTCTGCGGCGTGTCTCTCCTGCGAGATTTCGGGGTGATTAAGGTTCCACTGCCTCAACCTCCCTCCCCAGTGCGACCTCAGATGCAGCTTGCAGATAGTGGTATGGCTGTCGCGGTCGCCAATGAGCGCGCCCTCTTGCTTTGTTTTTCAACCCGTGCCCCCTGGTCGCTTCTCGTCTGGGTGATCTTGATGCGGCTGGAACGAGAAAAAAAAGGTGGTGCGCCAGGTCGAAAGGTTCGCTCTGTTAAGCCAGTGGCAGGATAATATTCCTGCGTGGTTGATATATGTGGGGGCCGGGACAGCAATGCGCCTTCTCCACCCACCAATGGCAACATACGAAACCCGAACCCGTCGACAAGTCTACGATGCGCAAAAGATCCACCCTGGCCTGCACTCTTGTTGTGGTTGTCTTTCTCAATCAGTCGTCCAAAAGGGAAAGCTTTTGGTCTTGGCCCTGCGACAATTTCGGATTTAGCATCGACTTCGAACCGCACTGTCAATTTGTCTGACAGAAAACCACCCAAAAAAGGTTTTCCCAGCGCTAAGGACAAAAAGTAGGGTTATAAATATAACCAAGATGCAACTGACTATAGGCGTGCACCGTCTCACGCGATGTACCTATGACACTGGCAAAACAGTGTGGAAATACTCAGGGTGCCGCAGCGACATCAAAATTAAAAACATACCTCGTCTTACTCGTGCACTGACTGATCGCAATTGATTCCTACGGCAGGAAGGCTTATGGCGTAACTGCTTACAGATCCGGTCTGTATGCTCGGAGGAATAAGGGAATAGGGCTCGGATCTCAGGATCACGCTTTCTTCGGACTGGTCGTAGTTTCAAAGAAGTGGTTCGGGCTCGCACGTCATCGTTTCAAGTTAAATTGAGTTATATTGATCCGATCCTGAGCCCGATTGAAGAAATCTCTCGCGCAAACTCGTAATCCGGAACCGCCAAGAAGTCTCTCAAAGATTATCAGATGTTCGAGATGGGCTACCTTGTCAGGCTAGGTGTAAAAGACATGATTGTGAACATTCCTCGATCTATCGAATTTATAACAGTCCCGGCAGCTTTGATCTTTCTTTTCTTCTTCTTCTAGCTTCTTAGCTTTCTGATATTTCTTTTTGCTTTTACAAGGGTTACGAGTCTGCCAACAGCACAACGGCAAACGCAGCAGCCAGGGATTGGCTTCGGGATACACAAATAAATAAATCTTGAAGAAACAAGCGTGAACAGCAAAAGATGGCTCCAAAACCTGATCTCCATGTTCCAATTCCAAAGGAATAGCCTCGATCTCCTGTTGCCTGCTAACCCCAGACAGCTAACACGGCCCGATGTCATATCACCAATATTCCATCAAGCGTCATAAGTCGCTCGAGTAGACCTACCCGACAAAGAAATCGAACAGCGCAGAAGAACTCTAATCCCGAACCTCGCACCCGTTCCAGGAAACCGTTGACTCCGCATCATGCATAGTTCTTTCCATTCCTTTCCCTTTGAATCGCCTACTAGAACTTCCTTCTCAAGCCACAGCAAACCGCCTAGCCGGAAGAGAGTGAGAAAAACATCAACAAAAGAAAAATCTTCACGTATGAAGAAACCCTCCTATTAATGACGGTTCCATATTTGAATTAAACGATTCTCGTGCGCTGCCGATCCTGTCGCCCGAGTTCGGTAGGCGTTAAAACAGTACATTTTAAACTCCTCGACATGCAGGGAGCGGATATTGTGATCATCTGGATATCCCACCCCTTCGAAGAGTTTAAAACAGCACCCGGCGCCTTCCACGCGTTTTCGTCCGATCAATCAATCAATCGACAGAGATCGGTTGCTTTGTTATATTGCACATGATTCTTCTTCTTCTTCTTCTTCTTCTTCTTTAGAAAGGTGAGGTTTTTTGGGGGTCAGTAAAGTTTAGCCCGCAGGACGATTCCATCCATCTGGCGACGTCATTATTCCATAATGTATGGGGAGGTTGGTTGCTGACATGGATAAGACGAGGCGGATAAGCAACTTTCTACATTAATGCATCGGCATGGGTGTACGTGTGGAAGGCTCGAACAGACCATGGGCCATGCCTGCACATCATCCCTCATCAACGATCTCACAGCCGGTCGATATCCCGCGACCCCCAACTTGCAATATAGCCATGCGTCAAGTAATTCTAATTGTCTGGGTAAATATACATATAAAAAAACCGCTGACTCCGCGATGCGACGGAATTGTGGTCATCGGATATGCTGGTGGGTACTTAACACGGACAGGCATAAACAAAATAAACGACTATACCTCAATAGAACGTAGTTAGCGTAGCGAAGAAAAAAATTTGGGGGGATTCCCACTCCATTCTCGTGAATTGGGCTACTTTTTTCGGAGCCTAAGCTAGAGCTTCCCAACCAAGCTCTTCCCGCGATGTTCCTGAGTGTTTATGTTTCTTATGATATTCCGAAAATTTATGATATAATAACAACCCTCTGCTAACGCCAAGCTTAGCCATCTCCCAGAAATATCACCAATGACAATTCAACCCGAAACGGGGACTGTAAGGTTTTCCTCATTTCGTTGGTAGTCAGTACCCTTCGGACCTTTTTTCCTTCATGCAGCTATTTATTTAGCTTGTTGATATTCATATTACCATGCATCGAAAGGCGAGCTCTTTCTGTGGCTGAAATTTGCTCTCCACATGGCCCCACGAAAATCCATCAAGCGTGATTCGGCGAGGCCTCGAAGCCCTTTCGCCCGCATGAACTCTAACGCGCCTATGGAAACAACAATAACAAAAACAGCAGCAGCAACAGCAACGCAAGAGGCTAACGGGAGCGTACGATTACCTGAAAGAGCAGTCTAAGTGCTGCTTCCTTCAGGGATGATCGTGATTACTTACATCCTGCTAGAACGAAACAACTGGTTCCCCGCAGTGAACTCTCCCTTGTCTCTCTGTCTTCTGTTTTCCTCTGTAGTTCATGAAAGAAAGAGAAAAAAAAAGACAGCGGCATGTTCACATTATTCCTCTCCCTCCCCTCATTCCATGTCATGCTGTGAGGCCTAGAATCGCTCCGGACCTATCGATCCCGAAGCAGCTCACAGTACTGACGTGTCCGTGGCTTGCGATCTTTATGCCGTACACGGATGTATACTTCCTCGCATGATACGATTCTGACCTGTAACCGGACCTGCCTCACACCGGAAATCCTACATGTAATCATCCGGTCCATCGGTGTCCATGCTCATCGCTTCAGGAGCCAATTGTTTTTTTGCCGTCAATGCGTCTTTTGCTACTTTGCCGGTCTGTTTTCTCTTTTTTCTTTCTTTCGCAATTGGCAAATCTGACAAGACAAGACAGAATTTATTTGGCTTAACGCCGATGATGGGGCTGAAACATCAGACCCTGACTAGCCCTGTCCCAACGACACGGCTTGACTTTAATTCAGACAGCTCGATCCAGATTAACGAACAACCGTTGATTCAAATCGATCTTGTCTATGTCTAGATCTAAATAATATGTACAAATGAATGAATCCATGACCTGGTATTAATACAATAACGGGAATATTTACAAGCTAGATCGTAGCTCCCGAAGAGCTCGCTCTCCAGCAATGGCCAAACGATGCGAAATGTCCTTTGTCTAGAACCTTCTTTCAGAGGGAAACTGAAAGGAAAACAAAAAAAACTTCTAACCCCTGCTTCTGTAAACGACGATTTCACCCTCTTCATCTTCCTTCTTTTGCCGAGCTGCCTGTTCCTCCCCTTCCTTCGAGAGTTTTATCAAATGTTGTAGAAATGTGCTCCTCCAGCTAGCATCGTAGTCGACACCTTCCTGTTTCCGCTTCTTCATGAGCTTCATTGTTCTCACCGCCGCAGGACCGTTCATGTCGAGGAATGCATAATTAACCGACCAGACGTCCTTCTTAGGGTTTAGGGCATCCGGGCGTGTGACCTTTTCCCCGTTAACAAGGCTCTGAGCGACGAGGACCTGGAGGTAGAATTCCTCTGGAACCCCGGGTGATGATTTGGTATTTTCCTTGGCGTCTGTAGTATTCGCTGTCGTGGTCTCAGTTGCTGCGGTTTCAGTGGCAGATTCAGAGATCGCCTCTGATCCGTCTTCCAGTAAAGTTTCTTCTTCTGCAGCCGTGCTGCCCTCGGTCTCCTCCGATTCTATTGCTTCCTCAGCTAGTGGTTCACCTTCAGGTTTTATCAACTTTTCGCCGCCAACCGTGATCGACTCCAGCATATCCACCGACTCTTTGAGACCGTCTAGTTTTTGTTCTTCGGTGGATTTGTCGCCCTCCATACTCTCATTGATTGTAACATCTATAGGTGGGGTACTCGATTCAACCGTATCCGGTTCCGCCGAGAGTTCCATTTCCACCGAGGGAGGCTTTTCATCGTTGTAATATGATTTCATCCACTCTTTTGGTATCATGCGATCCTTGGATCGTCTTATTTGTTCCAGTACCACATTTAAATCTGCTTGTTTGTCCTGCGAGGCGGCCAGTTCATCTTCTGAGATGGGTTCCGCGGCAAAGTAGAGAAACGGCATGTTGGCTTCTCTTGTTTCGAACCATAGTCGTAGCGACTACATAGAAACGCAAGCATTAGCATCCAATTGCTTGTAAAAAATACAACAATAATAACAAAAAGTGCAATTAAGTAATTGAGTAAGAAGGTCTAGAGTGCATGCATACCTGTTCCGGATACTTCTTCGTAGCCCTGTCTAGAGCCTCGCTCAGCAGTTTCAAACTCAACTTGAATTCCTGGTTTCCAATCTCCGGGCCACCGTGTAGAGCTTCATCCATCTCGTCGATGCTGACATACTGGAACCCGAATATCTGCTTTGTATTGTGATAGGCAACAAAGCAGCCATCCATACGGCCCATTCTTACTTGTAGCGAATACTTCATAAACGCAGCCCTGATAAGATCATAGTACTCCCTCTCGAATGATTCAAACTGCCCATCCGCCGTTTTGATCTGATACCCCCATCCGGCCGCCGGCTCTTGCGCATTCATCCGAATGCTGAGAACGCCTCTTGTCTTGAGATCGAACACACCGGTGCCTGGTAACCTGTCGTCATGGGCATCCAACTGCGATCTGAACAATAAATCTCCACAGCCGGTATAGTGGTACCGTTCTCGTTGATTCTTGACTTCTTCGGGTATCTCGTGGGATTTTGACTTGTGGTATTTGTCGAATATTTCAGGGGGCATTGTTAGCATTTTCTCCATGGACCGTCCGAGGAAGAGCAGGATAGTTTCAAAGCTATCGACATCTTTGTCCTGATCAATGGCATAGACACCATCCTTCCACCGCAGGATGACGGAAACAGGGAGCCGGGAAAGTCGTGTAAAGTTTTCGCTTTCAGTTACAAACCCCTTTGAAAGCATCGTTAAAGTAAGAGGTCGCCAGCGGGAGAGCAAGTAGTGTAGATGTGCTAGAATCGAGGTCATGCTGGATGTTGACCCCACGTATTTCCTACCGGTCTCTCTCGCTAGATCTATTAGAGTTGTGTCTTTGGATGATGTGACGTAGTGTCCCAGAGCATCGAAATCAAACTCGTCGACTGGCATGATGGTGTCCAAGTAGGGATCGAAGTTGTAAACTTTGGATCGCGGGTCTCGTAGAAACGTAACTCCAGGGCTGTATTGCATTAGTCGTCTGAATTTGCTATGTGTATAAGGCCAGAGGAATTTCTTACTTGAATAAGACGCGGTCAAGACCGTGGCTAAGCGGCCGAAGCTCTACGTTTTGTTCTACATGGATGGCTTGTAGGGGGGTTAGCAATTTGGAATTTAAGAAACAAAATGTATTATCTCCTTTTTTTAAACTTACGTTCTAGAATAACGTCTCTCGAATTGATAGTCACGGCATCTACTTCAAGTTTCTTCTCCTTTGCAGTTCTTCTAACCTTCTTTCCTTTAACCGCCGCATCTCCATCTGCACCGTCTTCACCTGGTCCATCTGGTTCTCCCTCAAAAATACCCTCAGATTCTTCTTCCTTACTCTCGCTTTCTATTCCAACCACGTCATCATCTTCCTCCAGCTCTGTTTTCTCCTCCACTACTCGCCCTGACTTGGTCTCAGTTTTGGGTTTGGGTTTAGGATTCACCCAAGATATAGGCTCTGGCATTTTGCCACCATACTGCTCAATTGTAATTTTGCAAGCAGCATGCAGCGCGTCAAGCAGCTCCGGCGTGATAGCCTTTTTTGTCAAAGTTGGCCATCCGAGAGGAGTAGTCCAAAGCACTGAAGCAGTTTTCAAGATCTCCTTGGCCTTCCGCACCTTTCTTTCCGCACCCGGCCTCTTTTTTAAGGGCCCCGAATTCGCCTCTCTTACTCTTACGTCAATATATTCCTGGAGCTTTGACATGAATTTCCGGTGCTCCTTGGCTTGCTTTGTGCGTATGATCTCTTTCTCGGCTTCGTCCATGCTATCTTCTATCCGAAGGGTCTTCTTCTTCGTCTTGATCTTGTCCACCGATGGGAATGTAACTCCTTCAAGGTCTGGCAGGCCCAGGCGGGCGGAGACGTGGATTGTGCAGGCACGACAGATCCATTGTGGGGGCGATGGTGGGGTGTACAGGTGCTGTAGACGGACCCGCCGTAAGGCAGCATTGATCCTTAACATGGCTACTTGTGGACCTCGTTCCGGTCAAGACCGGGTTGTCTTTCGGCGTGATGTTCTCCTTGCGATTGGGTGTCGTGTGTTTTTGCGGGAAAGCGGGTGGTGTCCTGGCGTTATCTAATGTGGGATGTAATTGATACGAGCTACGACATGCTACATTAGTTTGGGCAACACGGCTAAAAGTGACAGGTAACATACTATCGGGACGGAGGGTATACATCCAATGCGTGCTAGATGCCATTGAAGCTAAACGGTTATATGAATAATCAAATTATGATCATGTCGATTAGCGTTGTAGCTGTAGTTGTTCAACCGGGGTTGTTTACAGCACTTGCAGGATCGCAGAAAGGATGAAAAGATGCACAGAAATTTTTCGCTGGTTCGGGACTCGGGTAGGTTTCCTAACCGGGAAACTTCCAACTGCCGACAACACATTACAAAGAAATATTTCTCTCGCCGTCTCGTATGCAGACCCCTTGCAACTCTACGTTCTCATTGTAGGATGAGACGCCTTCTATCCCCCAATGGTATCCTCCTTCCCAGGCCCCACATAATTAAGACTCTCTACGAGCCGGCCGGTGGCGCGACTATATCGTGGGCTTCCTAAGCCAACTCTTATCTGTGATCATCCTTACTATGTATCTATTTCTTATTTTTGTCTCCTTCGGTCTATACCACGCATTACTACAAATAAAATAGAAATATTACCATTAATAGAACAGTGCACCGAAATCGCGGTGATAGCATAGAATTATTTTAACATTTATATATAGTCTGATGCCTGCGAAATTACTAGGTACTACTTCTTAAAGCTTTCTTCTCTATCCTCTCTTAAATCCATTAGCTTAGAGCCATGACCAATACAGAGCATGCCAGCTAGCTACAAGAAATTTCGAAATGGCGGGCTTTATATAGTCCCAATATATAGGCTTTATAATGGTATCGCACCTGATAGCATGGGAAAATATAGCTGAGTTAACGAATGCTTTTACTCATCCTTACGATAGTCGAAATTCTCACTGTATAGAAAAGACTTAGGTACCCTCAACGATGTATGCCTGTTGTTCCGTGATCTAGGGTTTGGATTTGACTGGCCGATGTGTTGACGTTGTGGCATTTTGTAGTAGGTGGTGCACAGTGTCGAGCAGTCGAGTGTTTAGTTACGGGACTGGTTTCTAGCCTGTAGCCGCTGGACCTGACGAAATTGAATAAATGGGTAGTATTAATTTGTTAAGGAATAAGAATACCCCCTCCACCATCTGCTAGCTTTTAGTACAGACAGACTTTCTAGCCCGGATGTCACGGCAGCTGACTACCTACGAGATCTGCTAAGGTAATGATACCCTTCTCAGGTTTGGCTTGTTCTAGTGTTCCTTCTAGGAATAGGCGCCTTTGGTATCTCCTAGTTCGCTTACTGGGGCTAGATTATTGAGATCGATCTTTGGATTTCATTGATGCTAAACCTTGAGACGCAGGCCCGAGTGTCACACCATTGGTGACTGTACTACCGCTGTTCAAAAGCCGAAGTTCTAAGGATTATCCTTCGTCTGACATGTGATACAACCATTAATCAAACGGTATTATTAGTATCAGCCAAAACCAAACAACCAAAAGAAGACACCCTAGCCTATTCCCAAGCCAGCGAAACCTAGGCGCCCGTATACGCCTTCGTTGCACAGCAGTTAATGTCCCATAATCCAAACCATACGTATAGTCAGGGATTCCGACATGCTCATAAAGGAAGCAACGGAGGAATTCGATCGTTTAAAAAAAATGTAACGCTCCTGAGAAATGTCCGTTATTGGGTTCATGTTTGCTTTTCGATCCCGGTGACAAAGACCCGAACACGAGCTCTAAGACATTATAATCCCTAATTTTCGACAAGTAGTAATCAGGGACGATACATTAGATGTGAGCTCAGCTACTGCCCGGAATGAGCCGTGGCATGGTACCTTACAATTATCGCATTACTTCCTACAGTCGGACTCGCAAAGCACAAGTGATAACTGTAAAATAGAAACAACGCCCGGCCGGGGGGAGGCTAGAACAAGCTGACTGCTTGTTGTTCTTGGTACTCGGTTCGTGAACATGCAGGAGTCATATCAATCCCTACTGCAGCGTGCACTTAATTTATTCACGTAATCAAAATCGCTACCTTGGTTGGCGAGGTTGGCTGAAAGTGCTCATGGAAAGAGTCAAACGGTCATATCATGGCAAATATTGGGGCGTCCGTAGAACATTCGATGCAAAATGGCAATGCACAACGAGGCAGGCATATACGTATATGTAGACTCGTTTGGTAAAAAAAAAAAAAAAAAGTAGGTGTCAGGTGAGCGGCACAAACTTCAAGGGGAGGACAGACCTCGTCATGTTCATGAATTGTCAAGAATCAAACAGGAACGAATCTCCTTGGCAGGGGTTCAAAGAAAGGGCTCTACATTTACGAGCCTGTCGACTTGGATATCTGACGAACAAAAAAGACCAAACTGCAAACAAGTCAGGCTGGCGGCTTTGGGACCAAACACCATTCGCAGAAGTGTTGTCCACGTTGCATTTATCACGAGTGCAACACCAAAAAAATGTCAGATAAGGAGAATTGAACCCATGGCACCAATTAAACTGATCGTATCGAAGAGATCGAAAGGGTCAAACAACAACCCCCTAGAGCACTTAGGCTGAACGCATTTTATCGATACGGATTTGCAGATTCCCGGCTGGGGTGCATTGAATTAAAATAAATGCGACGAATCCTCCGCTTGGCGGCAGCAGACTGAACATGAACTCTAAGGGCGTCGTCATATTGTTTTCAAATTTGACAACGGGCATCAAAGATAGAAAAAACCCTCGCGCGGCTTGCA